>CM059210.1:7008835-7608835 GCA_030347435.1 Clarias fuscus | reverse complement strand
GCCCCGAGCACTAGAGGAGCAAGACCTTTTATCATGTTAAAAACTTTTCCTGTGTAAATCTCTGCATCATAAATATCTTTCGTTCAGAGCTCGAGCTAGCGAAAGCAGAGGACCTCCTGGTAGTAGCACACGGGCCCTCACCGAAAGCTAAAGCCTTGAAAAACTCCACCTTGAGGCGGAGAAAAAGGCCCCTCCCACACCTGCGCACGCCTCACCTGGAGGAAACGCTTAGCCCTGTGACCACGCCCACCGACGAGGAGGTCATCCATAGAATCAAGCATGTCTCAGGTGCGACGTTTTTAATACACACACACACACACATGCTTACACTCTAGCATACTTGTGTTACTGATCGTGTAATTTCTCGTGGCTTTGCTAGCAGGTTCCACGCAAACGAGACACATTCCTGAACACGCCCCTGGAGGCGGAGCCTTCTGTAAAATCTCTAAGTTGCTGCTCATTGTCAGTTTTGTGTAAGTATACTTGTTTTTTTCTTCCTCTCTATCTCTCTGTTTACGTGCCAGTCATTTTCTTCTGCATAATTTTTCTTTTTGCTTGGATTTGTATTTATGTATATATATATATTCTTTGTGTGTGTGTGTGTGTGTGTGTGTGTGTGTGTGTGTGTGTGTGTGTGTGTGTGTGTTATTCATCTTCACTCCTCCTTTGGCTGACATTAGGATCTGCATAAGGTATATATTTGCTGCATATATAAAACAACTTTAAGTCTAAAGGCATATCAATTAGATTCTGACTTTAACAGCATTAAGAGTGAGTTTGAACGCAAGAAAAGCTCTGAATTCCTTTAGAATACAATATATATATATCCGATTATGAGAAAACTTCTGCTCTAGTAACGCTAGCAGAAACTAAACATGAAATTCAATAAACATTAATACATGGAACAGGAATCTCTTAAAATCTCATTAAGCAGTTATTAGGATATACTGTACAGTAGTTTACAGTGCACGGTGGTAAAGGCCCCCCGCGACCCTGTATACAGGATTAATCAGTATAGACGAAGAATGAGTGAGTGAGATATAACACCAATTTTTATGATACTTAATGCGCCTTTATCCCCCGATCCACGCTTTGTTTTTGTTTTTTTTGTAAATATAAATACACATTTAGATTTTTATCAGGTTAAAATCAACACTTTTGCTAAATAGAGTTTCACGCCCTTGTATGTCCGTAGTGTCGGTTACTTTTTTGAATTCAAATCTTCCAACGATCTTAACTGTCATTCAGATGAAACTTGGTCAATTTAGATTTCACCTGAAAAAGACATAAATCTGAAAAGTGTATTATTATAAAATGCTAGATGGTTAAGATGAATTAACATGATTTATTTTATTTATTTATTTTTTTTACCAAAACCCGGAATGCTTTAATTTAAGCAAAAAAAAAAGTCCTATGCTTTTAGAAGTTTGCACCAATTTTATCATCATTACAAATAAAGAAATATGAATAATTTTCCATTTTAAATGATTATTGTTTGAAGTGAGACAGTATAACGCTGAAAAATTGTGCCATTTCTGGGGCAGATATAAAATCATCTCTCCAAAACGGCTGAAGTCAGCAATTTGGAATTTTTCGGGAAGCAAGATCTCCGATGTTGCGTAAACTTTAAAAGTAGCTTCTGTGGCGCACACATTTTCTGTGTTGTATGTAAACCCTTAAAAAAATATAATAAAGTCGGCACCAATACTGTGTATACTGCCGTATATTTATGCAGAGAATCCCTTCCAGCCACCCAAAAATATCACCAATATTACCAATTTCCAACAATCAGATTTTTTTGCTAATACAAACCATTAAAACATTTAGAAAATACATGTACTGTAAATGAAGTGAAATACGAAATAAATAGACATTAAACCATTGCATCTTAATTTATGACTCCTCTTGGCACTGCTGCTGTGTCTCCACTAAAAACCCACAAACAATATGTAAACCCGCTTCACCTGGCGTTCCACTGTCACAAACAGGCTTCTGGGTATTTGGTTCAGCTCATCACAAACTTTGCTGAGGCAAATTTCTTGCAAATTTTCAGTTCTGAAAGCGAAAATTCGTATGCCGAGGTACCACTGTGATTTATCAGATAACTGGACAAATCAGACAATCACACCAACGATTATTCATGTTGATGAAATATTTTATTCATTTATTTAATTTTTTAATGATTTTCCCCTTTCATTCTAATCTCTCCCATTTCTCTCAGCCTGGTGCTGCTGGTTTTCCTGAACATGATGCTCTTCTATAAGCTGTGGATGCTGGAGTACTCCGCTCAGAGCCTAATGACCTGGCAGGGCCTCCGGCTGGACGAGAGGTACAGTACAGTACGAGCGAATCGTGTGTAATCACACACCAACACTCCGCTCTAATGTGTGCCGTGATACTCAAACACCACCAGCTGCACTCTGCATCCCACACTGAGATGTGTTTGATGAAACGTGTGCTTGTGTGTGTCTCTCTCTCTCTCTGTGTGTGTGTGTGTGTGTGCTTGTGTGTGTGGGTCGTATGTGTAGTAAATTACCACAGACGCAGGTGGAGTGGGCTCAGCTTCTAGAGTCTCAGCAGCGCTTCCATGAAGCCGAACTACAGAAATGGAGAGAGATTATCAAATCATCGGTTCTGCTGCTAGACCAGGTAAAGAGTGCTCGCACACACACACACACACACACACACACAGTGTGGAAAAATTGCTCTGGAACAAAATATAACATTAAAGCTGACACATGACACACCAGAGCATATCTGTAATCCAAAAAATATAAAATGTATATTGCTTGCATGATCCGAAGGCCGTTCAAGTCAAACCGGGACTTTTGCTTGTTCAGAATGACAGAACAAAATTATGAGAGTAAAATCTCCCTTTATTTCTTTATTAAGTTATAAAGATTTCCCAGCAGAGTTAATGTAATGTGAAAGTGGTGATGGTGAATGAGTGTGTGTTCAGTTGGTGAGAAGTTATCTGTCGATTTTCTAGCTGAATGTTTTGCGGTGTGCTTCAGGATCGTCATTCACGGATGCATCGCCCTCCTTTAAGACTTTTGCAACATTCCGATATTTTTCTGCGACTAATAAAAGTATGTCACTGTACTGTGCTTGAAATCGTATGCCAGTTCAGTTTTACTCCATCATTCATGAGAAATTTCAGTACAAGTCTCGGTTTGACTTGAACATATCTCTGTAAATTATCTAATTCCTGCATAGTGCACTATACTAATAATCTAATGTAAAACTCATGCACTACTTAATGTACAAACTAAGGATCAGAGTGTGAAGCATTGTCATAAGATCCAACATCAGATTCCTAAAAGAATAAATGTGCATGCAAATGTGATAAATAAATAAATAAATAAATAATTTGTTCAAAAATAATTCATTGTTTTGTTTTGTGTGTGTCTGTGTGTGTGATCTCTCAGATGAAGGACTCTCTACTGAGCCTGCAGAGAGGAATAACTTTTAGAGACTATGGATCAGACTCTGACGAGAAGCGGACTCATTACCACTGACACATCCCCTGTAGAGCCACCAGGTGGCACCGGGCATCATAAAGCCGCATCCGTGTGTGTGTGTATGTGTGTGTGTGCGCGAGTGTGTGCCAGAGCAAAACAGGCAGAAGACGTCTGTGCACTGCTGTTACACAAAGGAAGAAGACGGAGAGCGCGCAGAGAAAGGGAGCGGGGAGAGTGGAAACCCGGGCTCCTACACCTCCGCCTGCTCTGTGGAATCATGGGGATGTGACGTTCTCTTCTGCTCTTCCCCCCCCTGTTTTTCTCTGCGTCTCATTCACTGATGATATGATGCTTGAGAACGGTTGCTATAGAGAGACAAACGTCATGGATCGAAGAAGTGAACTGGAGGCACAATCAAAAGGTTTTTTTTTTTTTAATAGTTCATTTTGAATCCTGCCGGTCCATGAAGCGGTGTGAAGCCTTTTCTGTTGAATGAAGAAAAGCGATGTGATCAATTCAGGCTTCAGGAGACTCTCGGCATGTCGTTTCACTGTAAGACTGCAGTGTCCCTTTGGTAGGAAGCACATACTGTAGCCACGCTTACTTTAGACGCAGCCATTCAACATGAAACCCTAATAAGTTAGTAAGGGTATTTCTTTGGTCAATCTTTGGACTTTTTTAAATAATCACAGAAGCCATGTCAAAGTGTCTTTAAAATTTAAAGGACAACTTTTGTCATTTTTAGAAACAATTTCTGACTAGGAGTTGAGGAGAAGGTCAGCACTTTGTGTCCAAATCGATAGGGTTCAGGGGTGTACCTGAGGGCGGGGCAGTGGCTGTGATAGGCGTCTGACTGTATAGTACGCTCGCTCCCATCATCCTCTACCACTCCAGGCACTTGAAGTGCTTCCCCAATCATTCATCTGCTAATTAGATTGCCTGACAATTACTAATTAAAGGCCCAGCAAAAAGAAAGTCATTGATTGGAATAAATTTAATTGGCACTTTGTAACATTCTTGATTCTGATCATTCGGATGGTTTCAATTCATTTAATTTCTTTTTAATAAGCGAAAATTCATATCACAGCTTTATACCAAAGCGTCCTTTTTAATACATTACACTTCTATAGCAACGCCTTGCACAGTCTATTTGTACGCCTATGCAAGTACTAAAGTATATGAATTGAAGAACTTACGATTATTGTTTTAAAGAGGTTTTTTTTTTTTTTTTGTAAGGAGACATTAGGTACGTTTACATGGACATGGAATGTTTCACTAATAATCAGAATAATGACCCAATCAGGATAAATAACTATATGCATCATATAAACCCTTCAGTCGGAACAATCTGATCCGATTCAAATCAAATAAAAAAAGAGTGTCGCTATCGCACCCAATGTGAATAATTTACTGGTGTAAAATTACTGAAAGTTACTTTAAAAGACAATAAAAAGAGGTTGAACCAGTTGCTGCATGAAATTTTCCAAATTCGGCCCGGTCCGAATTCATATTACGTCAGAATGACGTAAACCTGTGATAATCTGAAATATTAGCCATGTAAAACGCTTAAGCAGTGAGAACAACTCTTTCCCATCTGTCTGTACTTTAGACTTTCATCCACTGGGTCTCTGGCTGAGGAAGGAGCTCTGATTGGCTCATATCTTCCACAGTGAAGCATCTAACCAATCATAGATGAGACTGAGTTCATGTAACCAATCATTACACAGAAGGCGGGATTTATCGGGAAAAGATCTGAAGCCTGACCCGATGCCAAAGTTGGAAAGTTTTTCTTTCTGTTAGATATCCGTTAGATAAAGTTCTTCACAGCAAGCAGAATAAAGTTACATTCTGATTAAACGCTTTATGCGTGTAAAAGCACATCAGATCAGCGTCCATGTAAACGGTTAAACTGGAATCTCTGGTCATAATGATTTCAATCGGATTGAAGAAATATTGTCCATGTAAACATAGCTAGCGGTTTAGCCCTTTTCTTTAAAAAGCAGTCTTCAGTGTTAGTTCTTTGTCACAGTCAGATGTACAGTACTGTGTGGAATCATAATCATAATCTGTTTACAAAGAGCCAGACAAGCAAAAAAAAAAAAAAGTAAAAATCTAACTCAAGGCATGAACCAGTGAGAAACAGGTGCAGATGTTCAGGCCGGTGATTAGTGTACTGGTGATGCTGAATGGTTGGAACAGACAAGAGGGGAAGTGAGGTTGCTGCTGAGGTTGTTAAGTAGACAATCTTTTTTTTTTTTTTTTCCATTTTTAAGGCGCTTAGCAGCCTGTTACCGTTAAACATTTGCTCCCATTTCTTTCATTTAAATCGACATCATTTGATTTAACATGGAGAAATGACGGGTGCTCAAGACTTTTGCACAGTACTGTAATGCTGGCAGTTTAAAGTCTTCAGGACAGAGCTCTTTGTGGTTTCTCAGCAGCGTGATATTTACTTTTGTCCTCTGGCTGGTGGGGGAGCGATGCTTATAGCTGGTATGATGTAAGTGATAACAAGAACTAACTTGTATCAAGTAATTCCTCAATTCAATATAAAATGCATCATTGGCAGATTCCTATGTTATAAAAGGAATAAAACCTAACAGTCCATGTTTTTTTTGTTTTTTTTTATTGGACCTCAGCTTCGGGCTGGTGAGAGTAACTCCACATCTCGTTAAGTTTTATGTCGTACCCGTCACATGGCCGAATGTGAAACAAAGGGACACTGCAGCCAGATATCCACGAAGACCTGTATTTTCTATTACAGTGTTTGGTTACTAAACTGTGATTCTATCTCCTAAAAATGTTGAGAAATGATACGGTTAAAAAGATATAGAGTATATTTGAAAAAAAAAAAAATATATATATATATATATATATATATAGAATTATATATTTAATTTATCTATGTAAGGAATCAAAATCTAGACAGGATTTAAAGAAAAAAAATATATATACATATAAATCTATTAAATAGCGTTTACTTCAGTGTTGCACCGGTACACGTCTGTGACGTGTGCGAGAGAGTGTGAGAAACTTGTACTGTAATAAGTAACGTCTACGTGTTAAGTGTTTCCGTGGGTGTGTGTGTGTGTGTGTGTGTGTGTGTGTGTGTGTGTGTATACAAGTGGACAAGTGTCTAGCGAGTCTGAGGTTTCAGTCCATTCCACTCTACATGTTGTGTCCTTCACGTCTGGTGTACAAAGCCAAGCTGCCTTTCTCTTGCCCAGCAGTAAACTCCCAGAGCCGCCATCGTCTCGTCTCAGCTCGGCTCGGTCGCCCATCCCCCAACACGGTCATGTTGTTTTCCTATTGTTTAGAGTAAACGTCTGGATCACTGAGGTAAACACACTGCCTGTTAAATCCTATGTGAATTTGTAAAGCACTGAAAATCCTTTATGTTCTTGTCAATATATTTGGTCAAGGATTTGTATTTTATTTTTTTGCACAGAGATGACAGAGAAGGGAAATAGCTTAACAAGAACCAAATATATTATAAAATAATGTATATAAGACCCATTGTCATTCATGTTGTCGTTGTTGTGAGGCTGTGGCTGTGCTCCAATGCTGTTCTTCCATTACTGTATGAAGAGAAATCAAGATGCTGTCATTAGAGACTTATGTGATAAAATGCTAAATATTTCTCTTCTCAGTTTTAATTATATACACTATATTAGAAAATGTATGCCCAGTTTTCACTATGTGGCACGGTGGCGTAGTGGTTGGCACTGTCGCCTCGCACCTCCAGGGTCCACCATGTTCGGTGGGTTTCCTCCAGCTACTCTGGTTTCCTCCCACAGTCCAAAAACATGCAGATTCGACTAATTGGCCTTAGTGTGTAAGCTTTTGTTATTTAGCCTTAGCTAATGTTTTCCCATGTTTGAAGTCTGTTTTAACAAACTTTAAGACCATTATACTTTTCAACTTTTTTATATATTGTTTCGCTTTATTAGCTTCTGATAACTATAAACGAAACGAATGTCCTTAAACAGGAAGAACTTTGGTAAAAGAGTAATACCCAGAGGCCCTCTCATATGAGGGAACTACAAGGATATTTAGGCAATGTACGTAGTTGAGAGAAAATGTACAAATCCTCAAATAAGGACATTCAGGTCATGCTGTACTATAGCTGTACTACAATTCATTAGGGACACAAATCGAATCAAACCTAGGACCCCTGATATGATCCTACTGTATCATGATACAATGGTGCCGATTCGAATTGCATTCAGTTATGATCACGATTTTATAAAAATGTCCCGATTTTATTTATTTAACAAACTTGGCAAATAATTCGCTCCTGCCGCGTGAGAATGCTGTGACGTGTAAATACTTTACAGTGCACCACCTGCAGGATCATAGAGGAACAACAAAATTTTTTAATGAAACAACCAACATATAAATTGTTTGTTTTTTTTAACGTAAATGAATTTTGGAGCCGGCGGCACGGTGGTTTAATTTTTAGCTCTGTCGCCTTCAGGTTCGGTTCCTACCTCAGGGTCTGTGTCGGTGGAGTTTGCATTTCCTCCCCGTGCCTGGTGGGTTTCCTCCTGGTACTCCGGTTTCCTCCCACCGTACATGGAGTCATGCAGACTAATCTCTACTGTTTATACATGATACATATAAATATACATATAAACTCTACTGTTTATATATGATTGTAAAAAGAATCCGGGACTTTTACCAGCTGTGAAAAGCAGTCCGGCTAGTTAACATCCAGCTAATTAGCACCATAGCTGAGGGGCGTCAAACTTAAATGCTGAATGACGACGACTCTTTTCTTTTAGAGAATAGCAAATTCAATCAATGACTCTTTAAGGAATTAGCTATGATGATTTGTGTCGCGTTGGTGTGTTAAATGAAGTAGAATAGACACAACTAGCAAACCAACTAATTAACACGTTACACAAAAAGTGTAAAGATATCGATGAAAATGACCTCTGGGCATCTATCGAAGCTTGAAAAAACCTACTAGTGTTAGTGTCGTGACAGAGAGTCATCAGAGGTTGATAGAACAGTATTGGAACACAGCCGAGCAAAGTGTGTGTTAAGTGAAGGGACGAGATTAAGCACTTTATGTAACTTTGAAAGCATGACACGGGGGGGGGGGGGGGGGGGTGGGGCTGAGTATTGTGTGTTTTTATTTGATGTCACATGCTGGGATTGGTTTTAATTTCACTGACTAACTTATCTCGTTTGAATCAGGTGCTTTGCTCAATCACTCCGACTACAAATCAAAATTGCACAGATACTGAACTTTCTAAGATGTTTTCTTTCTTTTATTCCGACTGCGTGCTTTGTTCTTCTGTAATCTGTGAACTTCCTTTTTTTTTTTTCATTTGTACTTTGTCATGAGTTTGATGTTTAAACATTTTCTCTCCTGTAGTTTGCTGTGTTTTCTCGGTTCGAGATGCCGTCTTAGATATTGCTAGAAATGAGCGACTGCCTGCTGCCTTTTCTTTTTGTATTTATTTTATTTCTCTCGGTATGGCATTATCTCCTTTTCTTCCAGGTTCAAATGATGATATTACAGTCATTACACATCATTTCTTTTTCTTTTTTTTCTTAAAAAATAATTGCATCTGTGCTGAGTGGGCCGTGTGCAGAGATAGTGACTTAAGTCCAAAAGTTGATATTTATGCAGGGACAATAATGCATATTCAGAGTTTTTTTTAAGCAACTCCAGTTCTGATTTCATGCACAGTTGTAGCGTTTGCAGTTTTTGCCTCTATCCTTGATTGATTTGTCTTGAGCAGAAGTGTTCAAGATAAGATTTTCCACTAGTTTAGATAGATATATAAATACATTTCATAGTTTTATGAATGTACACTATATAGACAAAAGTATTTGTCCAAACCTGTTAATTATTAAATTCAGGTGTTTCAATCAGGCCCCAATTTATCCCCAGTGAAGAGCAATCTTAATGCTTCAATATACTGTACATACCAAGACATCTTGGATGGACAATGCTATGCTTCCAACTTAGTGACAAAAGTTAACAAGGGGAAGGTCCTTTTCTATTCCAACATGACTGAGCCCCAGTGCACAAAGCAAGAACTATAGAGATATAGTTTGATGAGTTCAAAATGTTGATTTTGGACCTCAACCCTACTGAGCACCTTAAAGATGAACGGAGATTCCAAAAAGATGGACTTGATAAAGACCTCATAAATGCCCTACAGAATGAATTCCCATAGAAACACTCCAAAAATCTTGTAGACAGCCTTCCAAGAAGAGTGGAAGCTGTTCTAGCTGTGACAGGGGGACCAACTCCATATTGAAGTGTATGTGCTTGGATACAATTTGATTGCAGGTTTGGCCAAATACTTTTGACAATATAGTGTATTTAAAGCCTAAATTTTAGTGTGGAACGTTGAGGTTCCATCGACATTTTAGACAAGTTCAAAATTGCATTGGACAACGATGTAAAATTAATTCACACCCTGTCTCATATGCAAACTCCAGAGTATCTTCTAAATAACGCTCGGAGTTACATCTGATGTCTTAATAACAACATGTGCAGTTTCACTATTAAATCCTCCCCCTCTGGGTGCTCAATTCTGAGTCTCTATCTCTCTCTCTGTGTGTGTGTGTGTGTGTGTGTGTGTGTGTGTGTGTGTGTGTGTGTGTGTGTGTGTGTGTGTGTGTGTGTGTGTGTGTGTGTGTGTGTGTGTATCCGCATTCCATACATGAAACTGTATTTATAACTGACTCAGATTTTTTTTTTCTTCCTCTTGGACCATTCATCATCTTAAGCATCTAAGTTGATGTTTTATGACTTTTCTTTCCGCAAATGTTTACCGTTACTGTATTTCATCAGCATCGAAATGTCTCTCTTGTTTATTGTGATCAGTCCTGCTGGTGTGTTTGACCAAAACTATTTTGTGATCTGAATCAGAACGACTTGAATGATACGGTTATAGTTGCTTTTATTGAATCACTTGTTAAAGTCAGGATGCACGCTGCATTACGTTTCTTGTAAATCAGCACATTATTGATAGTAGGTGATGATGATGAGGATGATGATGATGTGAGTATGGAGAAGTGATGAGTCTTTTGTATCACACCATTGTTAACACACAAGCATCACGTCCTCTGTAGTGCTGTGACAGACAGTTGCACATAACACCCTTACATAACAAAAACGCATTTTGTTTTTCTCGTCCATGTACTAGAGTTCTGAACTTTTTCCCCCCTGAAGCACGATATGATTTAACCCGTGTAGCAAAAGTTCAGCACATTTGTGTGTGTGTGTTTTTTAATGCACATGTTTGTTTTTGTTGTTTGTTTCACTTTATTTTTAGAGCAGTTTTGATCTCTAGGACAGAATGATAGATTTATAATATATGAGTACATATGCACTGTAAGTATATGTAGTGTATATCTGCAGTGTACACTGACACAGAGAGCGAGTCTGCGCTGTGCGCCGGCCTCCTCTCGACTCCGACACACTTTGCCTCATAGAGACTGAGTGGCTTTCTGATCTATGTGAAATAGAAAACAGGTTGAATAAAACACTGGAAAAATTGAAAGACGTGTCTGTGCAGTTGGTTTCATACACATCTGAAGTAGCTTTAAAGAGCTTAATCAGTTGCAATGAAATAAAAACTGGCCGATTTAACATTAAACACAATGTCTTATAAAAAACGATATTGTTTATTAAATGATGATTAAATTATGATCAAATGGTATTGTTTATTCAATGATGAGACGGCCATCTGGGAGTCTAGGAAGACTGAGAGGGACGGGAATGCGGTATGTCTTCTGTCAATCAGTGTGATAGCTAATATTAGGCATCTGTAAGCTTATATACAGTACTGTGCAAAAGTCTTATTATCTGTAGTACAAATTTTGTTTAAAAAAAAACCGTTTATGTCTGCATTATGTTCAAGACCATTCCCTACAAAGATACACTAAAATTAATGAATAAATAACATTACAGAAGTATATTTGCATGCCTGTAAAGAAAGCGACATATTACACGACAGCCCAGTTTTCAGATGGAAAAAAAAAAAAATCTCCTAATTTTTTTTTTTTTTAATGTAGACTCCTGGGTTTTGCATGAAAATAGAAAGGAGCGAGTGTGACCAAAAGACTTCATATTCTCCAGCATGCTCAGTAAAACCTAACAGCTGTTTTATTTACAGTACACTACAAAAGTCTTGAACATCCAAACAAAAGCCGTATGCAATGATGTGTTTCTACATTAAAACAAACTTCTATAAAAAGCACTGAGTAATAACAAACAATAAACGGTCAATATTTGGTGTGGAAACTCTATGCTTGAAGTGTTCGATACAGATGTGTGCGGTATTCTAAATAAAGCAGATGTTAGGTTTTACTGAGCATGCTGGAGAATATGAGTTCTTTTTGGTAACTTCATCACACTCGCGCCTTTCTATTTTCATACAAAACCCAGGAGTCTACATTGTTGTCTACATTTTTTTTTTTCCCATCTGAAAACTGGTCTGTCATGTAATATGTCACTTTCTTTACAGTCATGCAAATATTCTTCTGTAATATTATTTATTCATTAATTTTAGTGTATCTTTGTAGGGAATGGTCTTGTACATAATAGTGCAGACATAATAAACTTGTATAACAAAATTTGTACTACAGATAATATGGCGCCTAAGACTTTTGCACAGTACTGTATGTGGAAGAAGGCAGATACAGTAGAACTTTCGTCTTAGAGTGTTACACTGTGCTGTGACACAACATGAGCAGCAGAACCTTTTTAGCCCGCTTCCTACTTTTCTTTAAATCTTTTCATCCCTGGAAAGTTGATAACTGACATATAAGTGGGCTGGTGAGAGGCAACTGGTAGGTAACCAAATTGGGAATCTGGAAAATGGAATATAAATCTGTAAAGCCTTCATAATGTTTCTAATTTGAGGTGCTGTTTGTCTGTTTGTTAATTGGTGAGTTCTGAGTTTGGTAACTCTAAATATATATTTTTTTTATCTCCTCTGCAGCAGAGATATATTTTGGTCTTGCCTTTATGAGAGATTTTTCTTCATAAGACCCAGTTTCATCATGGTGCTTGATGGGTTTTGCAAAAAAAAAAAAAAAAACATTTATATTTTTCTTTATGGAACAGTTCTTGCAAGTTCAGTTCCAAAGAATGGAAAGAGTTAAATTTTACTAAATGTTATGACCTCAGAAGCGTCATATGAGTCTCAGCTCAATTATAAAGTGCATTTTTGTACAGAATAAGGGTTATAGAATTTGGCCCCTATTACTTCCAGTATACTCGAGCTCCGGGTGACAAAACTACACAGTGGGTGTGCAGAGCAGGACAATGTATAACAACTGAGACTTCTTTTAATGTATTTATATGCACCACATTTTTGATTTATGACAGACTAAATCAAACATGTAAAACTATCCCTTTAAGTGACAGTGATCTATGAATTATTTAATCATAGAAATAAACATTTAACTTGAACCAATGATGAGAGATGATCAGTATTTTTTTCTGATTAGTATACTGCTGATGCTGAATGCTGATCGGTTGGAACAGACGAGAGGAGAAATGAGGTCGCTGCAGTGGTCGGTACACTAACAACCAATTTTTAAATAGTATCTTTAGGCACTTTGGAGCCTGTGACAGCAAAGCATTTCTATTTCTACAGAATGAAGGGTGTCTCAAGACTTTTGCACAATATTGTTTACTTATTCAAACAAAAAACAATTATTTATTTCTCAATTTGTTCATTAATCTAAGAAGTGTTTTTTCCCCCTTTCAAGCTGTCTGCTATCTCTGATTTTCTGATGAATTATCTATTTCAATAAAAGAAGGGTTTTGTCTGACAGAACTCCCTCTTTCAATAATATATTTACATTTTATACATTGGAGGACCCAAAACCAGTCTCATAATTTTTTTTCTGTATGTTTGTATGTCTGTCCAGCCAGATTTTGTCACAGCATCACGCAAAACTGTCTGGGCAGAATAGAAAGAAACTTTAGCAGTACTTAGATATCTGCCTGAAGTTTAACCTACATGTAAGTGAAATCTAAATGTTGAGTAAAAGCGTTGAGTAAATGTTGAATAACACCTGCACCAATAGATATTAATTAGAAAAGCTAAACTGATCCATTTTACTGGGATTCGTTCATATTTTCACTTTCACTGAAATAACAGCGCAGAAGTGGTATAAGTAAATTTTAACCGCCCTGGAGTCATTTTAAGACAAAACTTCATCTTTATCTGACCTGTTTTTCAATTTCTGATCTGTGATTCACTCTCTGATTACCGAACAAGGAGTGTATTTAGCTAACGATGAAAGTAGTACAACTTAGTGTAAACAAGGTGTAAGATACTCAGCCTTACAGAATGTGATTTCTTTGTATCAATGAAGTTAGACAGAAAGCTCCAACAGTACATGGGCTTCAACTTGAAATAATTCAACTTGAAATAATAATAATAATAATCAATTTTCAATGAAATTCTATTTCTATAGCACTTTTAACAATGGTCATTGTCTCAAAGCAGCTTCACAAAATGAAAAGAAAATGTATGGAAGTGTGTATGAGTGAGAAAAAAAAAATAGTATAGATAATAATGAGATTGTCCCTGATGAGCAAGCCAAGGGTGACGGTGACAGTGGCAAGGAAAAACCCCCTGAGATGGCAATAGGAAGAAACCTTGAGAGGAACCAGACTCAACAGGGAACCCATCCTCATCTGGGTGATGACAGATAACAGGAATTATACAGTATAACGACATCATCATGTGTGTTAGGTGCTGGAAGTTCAGTATAACAGAAGTTGTCCAAGTTATATTGTCCAAGTCCAGTTCAGCACAGGGATGAGTCAGCAGGTGCAGAGGACAGAGGGGGGTCTGGATCACTGGGAGCTCAGAAGCAGCATGTGTGGATCCAAACCATCATGAAGCAGAATCCAGCTGGATCTGGTCCTTCTATGGATGCCTCAGGGTCTCCGCAGGGTTGGCCTCTGTCTGGCACAGATCTCCAGATGCCTCAGGGTGGCAGAGAAAGGAAGAACAGGTGGAAAAGAATCAGCAAAGATGCAGTTCAGAATATTAGCAGCACTAGATAGGAGTGTGCATTTAGATATACTAAATGAATATCACTGAATACATTAAAGCTGATCAGATTATTTTTTAGCTTTATCCTTTTAACTATTTCTACAAACTCTTTTCCAGTCAATGCTGGGTATTTCCTCTAGTTATTAATGAAATTAAAAAAAATGTTATAATGATGGCGCCATGGTAGAGCAGTGTTTAGCGCGGTGACCCCGCGTCTCAGGGGCGGATGTAGAAAATTATTCATGGGGTGGCAAGGGGGGTGGCAACACTGAAGCAAGCATCCTTGCATGTTTTTTGTGGATTCAAGGAACGCTATTCTTATTCGGTGTATACACTAGGGTGCACATTTTTACATTGTCCTATAAAAATGAAATAAAGGCTGATGTGTGATTGACTTGAACCTGATATCTGGATTGGAACGTCAGATAAATGAAAAAACTTGTTTATTTTAGAACACAATGCCACTAGTGCTGGGCTGGCAAATGGGGTGGCGAGGCGTTTTCTTAGGGTGGCAACTGCCACCCCGTGCCAGCCCGGTAGATCCGCCCCTGCCGCACCTCCAGGATCCTCCAGAGATACCGCCTCTAAGGTCTGTGTGCATGGAGTGTGTATGTTCTTCCCGTACTTGATGTACTTCCAGTCCTCCAGGTAATCTAGTTTCCTCCAACAGTCCAAAGACAAGCAGGTTAGGCTAATTGGCATTCTCAAATTGCCTCTTAGTGTGTGAATGTGTGGATATATATATATATATATATATATATATGTATGTGTGTGTGTGTGTGTGTGTGTGTGTGTGTGTAGATAAAGCGGATAAGGCTGTAGCGATGATGAGTGAGAGTGAGTGTATACAGTCTTGGTTCATTCATGCGCGTTTTGGTAATGGACTTCAGGCTCAGGATCAGCCAATAGGATTGAGTCGCGCTCGATTCCTCTTCATATTCATGACTGCAGCAGGAGCTCACATCCAATAGCAGGAGCCCGGAGATGAATATTCAAACCGGGAGCGTCGGCTCGAGCGCACATCTGGATGCGCGGCGTGAGGAGAGAGAGAGAGAGGCGCTCAGTGCGAGTTCACGTGGAGGGACGCTGATCAGACGGAGCACGACGCTGCTGAGGAGAGGGACATGCGCTGTGACGTCACCAGGTGCTCGTGTTAATGAGACTGGCGGTGTTTGTTTCTTTTCTTTTTTTTACAAAAAAAGAAAGAAAGAAAGCGTGTCCTCATGCACCGCGGATTCCCTCTCCACATGACAAGCCGCAATAAGCAGCTCCTGGAGGACATCGTGTCCAGCCTGTGGGAGCTGGAGACCGCCAGGCAGAGACAGGAGAGACTCGTGCTGGGCGTCCTGGCAACTGGAGGAGACACCGAGACTCCGTCATGGCAGCAGGTCAGTATGACAACATCTGCATCCGGGTGCATGGACAAGGGGTAGTTAGTGTCTGAATTCATAGCAAGCGCACGAAGCGGTTATAATGCGTGGGTACATCAGGAGCACACGGCGCGTAATTGGGTGAAGGCTGATCGCGCATTTTGGACACATTAAAAAAGAAAAAAAAAACACTGTCATTTTGCCAGTGCATGCATTTATCTTTTTTTTTTTTACTTTATTATTTTATTATTATTATTGTCTTGATATTTCACAGCTGAACGCATCCCACTCCCTGCCCCTTTGTAGTGTGTGTGTGTGTGTGTGTGTGTGTGTGTGTGTGTGAGGCTATTTGACAGGTGAAATTGATGTGTCTTTGGGATGGGGGTGGAGTTTGGACCCATTTTTAATGGTCCATTGTTCCTTTCTGGTGATCACCACAACTTACACAAGTCCAAGTGTGTCTCTAATCCTGCACTATATCGCAATTAAAAAGAAAAAAGAAAAAGAAGAAAAAGAAAAGAAGAAAGATTATGCACGACGCTGTTATTTCTTTTGCAATGCATTTGCAGAGAAGTGCACAGAGCTATAAATATCTGCATTCACAAAAACGTCCGTGTATCCGGCACTGGCAGCAAAAAAAAAAAGAAAAGAAAAACAAACAAGCAAACAAGCAAACAAACAAACAAAAAAGGGCTGCAGATAAACAATCTGCGCTTCGGTCATGCACGTGCAGCGCTGACGTCACTCGCAAACACTCCACCGCGCGAGGGAAACGAAATAATGAAATAATCATATAATTAAATCAAAGCTGCCCCACCCCCCCCCCCCCCCCCCCCGCTCCAGGGCCCCGCCCCACTTTCGGCAGATCAAACAAAAGGCGCGTGGAGTGGAATACTAATAGGTTCTATCTCTCACGGGACAGCGCGCGCCTCGTAGTCACGAGCCCTTTGATCTCCCTGAGCCAGCCAAGCACGACACACGTCACTCAAATGAGCAGTCAGAGGCACGCGACCCGGGAAAACACCACAGACACACACAGGAAAAGGTTAAAAGTTAACGATCATTTACCACAATTTTTATACAGGAATAAAATTTACTCAAATCTCTTTAAAAAGACTTATGGTTTACAACATATTTATGGACATTTCCAGACATTTACACATCTGGGGAAAACATCCATACATGTGGGAAAATTATGATGTGAAAGAAATATCATAGATATTCTCCAATATATTTTCCTATTTTCCCCTATATTCAATTCATTACACATCAGGAGCACTTTTTTTTTTTTTACATTATTACACGATATACAGTACATGTACATCATTTGCTATAATTTTTTCCACATGTCAGTTTTTTCTATATGCAGGACATTGTTTATCTGTAATGTGACTGCATGTGATAAAGTCTTTCTTTTTGACATGATATTCAAATTCAAATGCTAATTTTATTTGTCACATACACAGTCAGTCATACACAGTACGATATGCAGTGAAATGCTTATATGACCGCCTGTAACCTTAAAATAAAAAAGAGAGAATAATTAACAACAAGAAACAAACAAAATATAAAAATATTTTTTTAAAATAAGAAATATATTTTTTTAAAAAAGAACTTTAGAGAAGAAAGAAGAGAAGAGAATTTACATTTGCATGATTTTTAAATATGTTATTTTTTGCATCTGAGTTATTTTTCATTTATCACATTTTTCACATGATCACGTGATGGTACACTTACTTCAAGTGCATTTTAGTGCATAACACGTTGAAAGGCACAGCATGTTCTCCACAATGCATATTTATTCCCATGATGAAATGAGAAGGAAACACCTGAGATGTGAAATTCATGATGAGTTGTGTTTTTTTTTCTCTTCACAGTTGTTCTAGACCCTGACCTCTTACCATAGTTTTTTTTTAGATCCTTCTCAGGAGACTTAAGGCATGAGGCAGGGTACAACCTGGACAGGGTGCCAAACCATCAAGCACAGATGGAAGCACTAACCAGGTATGAGTCAGGTGTTGGCTCATTCCCAGCTCAGCGGTAACACTGGTACAGGAGTGTGTCTCAAACAGCATCAGGCACTGGATTATTATTGCAGTTCTCAAATCATTTTAATACTGGTGCTCCCGTGTAGAACAAGAGAGCTTTCCAAGCAGCAGAAAATTTAAAGCAATCCACTTAAGTGTACTACTGAGTGAACATTTCCCTAAGGCGAGCATAAAGATTAGAGTTGAAACATAAATTATGGCACATTTCAATGACACGTAATCCTGTGTAAACAATTGAATTAGCTCATTAGCTCTTTATTTATACAATTAAGATTAAGATAGATTACAGCACAGTGAAATGATGTATGTAAAAAAAATTTTTAAAAAAAACCTCAGCTGGATTCAGAGCATAATAGGGTCAGCCAGGATACAGCGCCCCTGGACCAGATAGGGGTAAAGGTCTTGCTCAGGGTCTTAACAGTGGCAGATTGGCTGTGCTGGGTCTCGAACCCCCGACCTACCGATCACTAAACCCAGAGTCCTAACCGTTGTGCCCAATTCAGCTGAATACATGAGTATCTGAATAATGTCTTAAAATGCTATCAGTCCCAGTGTTTATTTAATTCATTAAATCAAACCTAATACCTTATTTTCCTGCAGGAAAAAGCTCAAACTAAATAAATGCAGGTGAGTCAGCATGAGAGGTCGAAAAGGGTTCCAAACCCATGCATGTGCAGCCTCCATTGCTGGTCGTTTAATATTGTGTGTGTGTGTGTGTGTGTGTGTGTGTGTGTGTGTGTGTGTGTGTGTGTGTGTGTGTGCGCGCACATACACCTTGACACAGCATATGAAGATTAATTATGGAAAAGTCCCAAGGGAACAGAGTTCATATCTGAGCCGCAGGCTGTTTGCTTTTGATTGCAACATCATCAAGATTGAATTTCACTTTCACCGGAAAACAGAATCCATTTAAATCGCTCGCTTTAATAACACAAGTTGGGACGACTGGTGGAAGTCTGAAATGACACGAACCTGTCCGAACCGCATCATTAATACACAAAAACCTGGTCTCATTAGTGCCTCTTATTCCACGCTCTCTTCCCTCTTGTCTTCCCCTTTCATACCCGGCCATCCATCACTTCAACCGGTTGCCATGGTTACGAGTCGGCGTTAATGGGGACATGGTCGCGTTTAATTTTAGACACTGTTAAATTGGGACTGAACAAGATGTCAGGAAAGTGAGACGAACTTACTGTATCTAAGGTGAACTCCGTGAAAGTTGGGACGCTGTGTTTGTTCCAGTGAGAGAGAGTGTGTGTGTGTGTGTGTGTGTGTGTGTGTGTGTGTGTGTGTGTGTGTGTGTGTGTGTGTGTGTGTGGAGAGGATTACACAAGTAACTCAGTACTCAAGTAAAGGTACAGGCACTTGTCTAAACATGTACAAGTCGAAGTATCACTTCAGTTTACTCAGCTCTAAACACACACTCTGAACACTCTGTATACACACACTGTATACACACACTGTATACACACACTGTATTTTAATTGCAAACTTACAAGAAACTGATTTTTTTCTGGATATCTAGCCGACTGAGTGTTTTAAACACTAGTGACGTTGATGCAGTTAATAACAAGAATGTGCGAGTCTAGTCGAGATTTCTTTCTGTTCTGCAGAAATATAAAATGTGCTTGATTGAATAAGTATTTAAAAATATACAGTTCTTAGGGTGTTTTTCAAGTTCTTTACAAGTTCATGAAACCTTAGAAATGACAAAAAGTAAAATATTTTAGGACAATTCATTTAACATTTTTTAACACAAGATATACATAAAAGATACATGAAAAAAATACTTACGCACAGTAACAAATAATTTGTACTTTGTTATTTGCCACCTCTGCATGTGTGTGTGTGTGTGTGTGTGTGTGTGTGTGTGTGTTCAATAAGGATCAAAAGCAAGGATTTATATAAGTTATATAAAGACAGATCATGGAACAAATGTGTTTTTATATCATTCTGTAGGCTGTGGGTTATGGATTTTATGGAAGTACACAATTTGACAACTAAGCATGACTGAATACATGAGGAAAAATGTTCAGGAAAAAGCAATTTACAGTAAGAATTCAAACTGCAACAGAGAAATAAGAAGTGTGGATGGAGATCGCTACCATGTACAAAATGAGTAGTATTTGGTATTGATGTGCTGTATTTAGTAGTAGTGGTCAGCACTGTCGCCTTGCACCTCCAGGGTCCGGGTTCGATTCCCGTCTCTGTGTGCATGGAGTTTGCATGTTCTCCCCGTGCTTGGTGGGTTTCCTCCGGGTACTCCGGCTTCCTCCCACAGTCCAAAGACATGTTGGTTAGGTTAATTGGCATTTCCAAATTGGCAGTAGTGTGTGAATGAGTGTGTGTGTGTGTGTGTGTGTGTGTGTGTGTGTGTGTGTGTGTGTGTGTGTGTGTGTGTGTGTGTGTGTGTGTGTGTGTGTGCCTTGCGATGGATTGGCGCCCTGTCCAGGGTGTACCCCGCCTTGTACCCTTTTGTACCTGGATACTTTTTACTTTTGCTCCACTACGGCTCCTACAGCAAAGATCTGTACTTTCCACTTCACTAGATTTGTGCACGGCATCGTGTTACATAACCCCAGTGCTGTGCAGCATGTGAAGCCACCTACTGACTGTTGAATCTGTTAAGGATATGCTAGTGCATGATTTGCCTTCCTTCTGTGAAATGCTCCATCATGTAGCGGGTGTTTGAAATCAGAAGCGACACAATATAGCACATTCACAGTTTGACAGAAAGACACTCTTTTGCTATGAAATCTAAACTGAGCTACTGTAATACAAGCTCGGTATTTTGATACTTAAGCACGTGTGAAGGTGAGTATTTTTGTACTTTTCTTCATGTATAAATGTAACCGGAGGACTTTTACTTTTACTTGAGTACTATATTTCCTTTTACTCAAGTACAGGATCTGTGTACTTCACCCACCACTCATATGTTTCTCAGGTCCTGTATATGTACAGTACACTGTGTTACAGCACATGCTTTGTGTACGTGTTCATATTAATTAATACATATTTGGCAAGAAATTAAATAAGATGTTTAAAAAGACTAATAAAGGCAGCTGAAAATCTAACATAGTCATTCCCGCTCTCTCTGTCTCTCACACACACATCAAACGAGTGTCATCTTTATTAACTGCATTAATAAATATATTAACAGTACATTTCTGTTCGTTTTTGCACGGCTGTTTTTTTTTTTTTGGCGTTTATTTGTTTGTTTGTTTTTTAATTACAGCATGCACCGTTCCTTCAGTGCTATCAATATCTAGTTCTCATTCAGCCGAAACATCTCCACTAATTAGCCAGGTTTGGATAGGGAAGGTTAATACATTATGCATGGCTTTATAGACGTTGCATAGCAACATTTTGATTTTCTGTCTCTCAAAGACAGAAGATCCTTTCAATGGATTTTCCTTTAATAAGCGTTCACTAATTTGCTAACGATCGAGCGTATAAGAGGAGACAATATAAGCGTGTAGGTGTGCTTAATGTGCTAAATATGTACGCGTGCATAATATTGCTATTAAATAGATGAAAAATGCTTTGATGTTTTTTTAGGTGTCTTGTGTAATTTTGAGGAAATTTTGATGTTCGGGAAATGAAATGATGTCAGATTTGTTGAAGTTGGGGAAACACCTGCACTTGGAGTAGGACTGCAAACTCTGACACTGATCCACCTTCATGATGATGTGTATTGCAGAAACAGCTCAGGGATGCCCCTGGTGGTGTACTGGAGGTACTGCAGCAGCAGCTCAGTGAGTTGACTGTGGACACCAACACAGAGGATAATCTGGACAGTGTGTCTAGTTCAGGTACATCAATGTGTGTTGCGTATTGTGTATTGTGATCTTTTGTATAATGTTTAAACATATTAATGCTGCTCTACTGTCTAAACTATTTCACACAGTGTTTTTGATCTAAAGTTGCCTGGAGTGAATTTTTTTTTTACGGATATGAAAAAAACAGGCTACATGTCAGTGAGAACAATTCGATTTTTTTTTATTTTTTAAGAAAGACGCATTGCATGCCTTATACCTTTTACAATTGAATGTTATTGTGAGATCCATAAAACATGTTATTTCCTGTAATCACTTACATTGCATTATGCTTTTAAAGTTAATAGAACAGCTTTTCACAGAGAAACTGCTAAGGCTACAGGGAGTCCCCGACTTAGAGTTACAAATTTCTGCTAATATGAACAAATAAATAAATAAAAGAAATTTGTAGACCTGTAGTATAAATGCAATATCACACTCACCCTCACGCCTACCACTGCAGCACAGCCGTGCTGATATTCAGTACAACAGCATGACCGTGAGTGGTTAAATGTGTCATTTTCATTACATCCAGAATTACTGACTATTACAGACAACAAATCAACACCTTTCAGACAAACGATCTTAGAGAATTCAACAGCACTGTGGAATAAACTGTAATAAAATACAAGACGTACTAGGTCTTATAAGCACAATACTTATTCAGACCTAAACTGCTCCTTTGTGATCAGCATTGCAATATTAAAAAGTTTAAGAAGACCTATTTTTCCTCTGATGCTCTAGTTCACATCTTTGTTTTGTTCACTCGTTTGTGATGGAGCAGATTTACTAACCAGATAATAAAAAACAATGTGATTGTACAGTAGGCTCCATAATCTACATTGTGGAACCCATGCTTAATTTACACTCAGTTTAATCCATCATTTCCTCTGAAGCCTTTCCCCACTGGAGTTCTGTATACACTGTACCTTTATCATCTTGATTATTACCAATCTGCATTGAGATATTGTTGTTGTTGTTGTTTTTTTTTGGGACGTTTTCTGTATGTCCTCAGGTTTCTACGAGCAGAGTGACATTCAGTCCACTTTAAAACACTCAAGATCTTCACCAAGTCTTTCTTTGTACAGCCACAGAGGCAGATCACCAGGTCAGTCTGTACTCCAGATGTTCACTCATCCATCATTGTCTTATTTATTAATAACTCTAAATGTGTCTTTAGTAATATTGACAATAATATTTTTAATCTGTTAATTAAAAGGTAATACTTTTCTTATTTTATTAACGAGTTAACACAGCTCTCAGAGCTCCCCAAAGTGTGTGTGTGTGTGTGTGTGTGTGTGTGTGTGTGTGTGTGTGTGTGTGTGTGTGTGTGTGTGTGTGTGTGAATGCTCCAGCTGAAATACCCCTCATATAATAAATTTCTTGCATACTGTACCTTAAACCGAACGTTTCACTCCTCCTCCTAAACGTGCTGTTTCAGTGTCTGTGTGAATGAGCTACTGCTGAGCCAGAACCTTCTAGAAACAGGGAATATTTGTTATTTCTTTTCTTAAATTTTGTTTACACGAACGTCTGAAAAAAAGTTAATTCTGCTTACACATACTGTATGTTTATCATTCTTTAACAATATTTAATGTGTGATGCGTTGGCATTGGTGGCTCAGTGGGAGGTTTCTCTTCTGCCATGTGGCAGGTCCGGGTTCAGTTCCCAGCCTAGGCCCAAAAACCCCAGCCACTGGATGCGGTGCCGGTCCCAGGCCCAGAGGATTGTGTCGGGAATCCAGTGTAAAATCTGTGCCAAGTTGTTGTGTGGATTGAATGGTCCCCTGTGGCGACCCCTCGATGAGGGAGAAGTCGAAAGTCTAATAACAGAATTGGATGTGCTGTTATCGAACAATAATCAATTATGCCCTGGTGTCAGGTAGACCATTCTTCCTACTGCTTATGCACTCACTCATCTTCTATACCACTTAATCCTGTATTCAGGGTCGCTGAGGGCCTGGAGCCTATCCCGGGAGACTTAGGGCATAAGGCGGGGTACACCCTGGCCAGGGTGCCAATCCATCGCAGGGCACACACATATACACTCACTCACTACAGCCAATTTGGGAATGCCAATTAACCTAACCTACACGTCTTTTGACTGTGGGAGGTAACCGGAGTACCCAGAGGAAACCCACCAAACACGGGGAGAACATGCAAACTCCAAACAGAGACGGGAATCGAACCCTGGCGGTGCAAGGCGACAGTGCTAACCACTACACCACCACTGCCGCCTCTGTTTATTTATATATTGTTAAAATTTTATCCTGAGAAACAATGTAGCAAATTCGTCTAAAAAACAAAATATATCATGTTAAAGCAGCTATAAGCAGCACCCATCTGTTTTTTCTGTCTTTTCAATTTGACCATCAATTTTACAATTGTTCTGTTAAACGTCAAAGTCCTTTGTCCTTTAGACATTCCCTCAGCAAGAAACCTGCTATTACAGAGTGCTGACACTGGAGACTCCTTTCTGAAATGTTACAGCATATAAAGGTCTCCTAACTGACAAATTCAATAAATAAGGAAACCAATCAGCCATAACACTAACAGCACATAACTTTACCACATTAACACTGATTATCAATCAATTATCAATATATCCCAATAAACTGGTGACGGCGTCATTGGCACTCAAGGCCAAGGCTGTCTAAGGCTCCAAACCCTAACCCTCCAAACTCCCAGATCCTAATTACATCAAGATCCACCAAGACCCCACCACATCCAAAGGAACCGCTGGTAATGTCCTGGTGCCAGATATATCACAACAAACCCTCAGACGTCTTGAAGAGTCATGCCCTGAGGGGCCAGAGCTGCCCAGGTGGCACAAGAGGAACCTAAACAATACTGCATATACAAGTTTGCATTGTAATGTTATGACTGATCAGAATATGCCGAGTGTCTACCATACATGTCTTATAAAAAATGCTATTTTTAGAAAAAACAATAATGCCTTAGAGCGAGTACATTAAAACAAACCTGTGATGTTTACTGTATACTGTATATTGTACAATCAAATGCGTATATACTAACAAGTTTAGTAGAGCTGCATAATCTATAATTTCTTTATAATATTACAAAAAGCTTAAATCTGCCTTCAGAATTAAACCTGTAAAAAAGCATTTTGATGAATCACAATATTCATACGATCTGACAAGTGTAGTCTAGTTCCTTAACAATATCATCTCAAAAACTTGTGCACAGTGTGTCAACTTTATAGTCATCTCTTTATAGTGATACTGAATTTGCTTCCTCTTTCCCAGAAGACGCCTGCATGCTGGACTGGGGGGGCCAAAGGGCACGACCCTTACGGTCGTTTCTGCCTCGGTCATTCTCTGCCCCCTATACCACTTTAGAAGGGATTGCAGAAGGAATCGAGGATGACGAGGATGATGATGAAGATGGAACTCTGTGGTCAAAAGGACAAACGGCAAATGGAGAGGGCGTGAATGAACCGCACATGAGTCCCATTATGAATTTAAATAACGATGGCGGCCCCATTGTATCCCATAGTGATCATCAGGTTCCCATTGTGGAGGAGGATGAGGAACCTACGGCAGAGGACATTCAGCAAGCAATGCGTGTAGAGACTTATATTTTGGGTCTTCTGCAACGCTATTGCATCAACCAAACACCCACATCTCCTACTCCTGACTGCTGGCAAGAGCTGAATGCTTATCCCTCTGACTATTGCGAACAACCTGAAAATTCAGAGTGGCAGCAATGGGAAATGTTTAACAATGAAAAAGAATCGCAAGATAGGTTGTATCTGGAAGATAAAGCTAATCGATTCTCACAGGCTTGCAAAGATCCAGCCTTTTCCATAGCGCCATCTAAAGTCATTGCAGATATAGATTCACATTATCGTCATCCTTCCATTGTTTCTCTACCTTTAACCTCTGATTCTCCCAAACCAGACTGGGAATCTACATCTCTGGACATGGCACATCAGCTACCAATAGCCAGAATGTATCAGGAGGACAGCTGGTCACAGAAACATCTTAAGACAATTAGCCAGGCTCAATCAGAAGGGAACTTCCGATCCCAAGGATTTAATACCAAACTAGAGCAAGAATACCCCTCACAGGGCTGGGAAATGGATATGCACTGCTTTAATGAAGACTATATGTCCAATCAGAGACTCTGGAGCTCCGCGACAGACCTCGGTCGAGAAGAGAAGGCAATGTTTTTTAGAGCGGAGGAACGACCACCGAGAGACGCAAACCTACCATTACAGATCAACCCACGCTTGTGTCCTGAGTACACTGATCACGATCAACGTATTGCGGACGATATGACTGCTAGAAGAACTCAAGGAGACGGATCTGACTCCAGTCTGAGCGAGACGTGCTCACCAGGGTCCAGCTCAAGGTCAAGTGACACTGATGAAAGTGGGGGGCTAGTATGGCCTCAGGAAGTGCCCCCAGGTGTGCCTTCTTTCTCCCAGAATGCACCTACTGCCATGGTCAGGATCAAAGCCTCGCATGCACTGAAGAGGAAGATCCTGCGTTTCCGCTCAGGCTCGCTGAAAGTCATGACCACTGTGTAGTCTCAGATATGGAATTAGAGATTTGTTTGGGACATGCTGTGCTTCCAGGGTTTGATGGTGTAATGATGATGGCACCCAAAGCCGGAATTTAATACATGAACTTATTGCATTGTGACCGAGTTGAATGTTGAGTGACGTCCTCTCTGTACATTTCCATATGGTTTAATTATGGAGAATTCTCAGCACACAAACAAACTTTTCCTTCTCTGGATGAGTGACTTAAATTCTTTTTTTTAATTTTTATTTTGGCCCTTTTGTGTTCAATCACCAAGACCAGACTGATATTCTTGATTTGTGGATTTCGCTGATGTTTAATCTTGTCCTGTGTGTCACAGCTTTGTCATATCTGAATGCATTTCCTGTGGATGGTCCAGTTTTCTTTCTCCTCCTACAACATGCTTGTCAGTTTATTATGGCTTTGCCATTGACATTTCTTAATTTGTACCATATTTTCTTGGAATAAGATCAACATTAACCACAACCCTGTTCAGGATAATGTGAATGAAGACCAATGAAGGAGGATCACGGGCATGACGCTCAGAGATATTCCACAATGCACCTTATTGAAAAGTTGATATTGCCGAACTGTGATAATTAAGACACATTGCCTCCTTTTGGGGCATACTGTATGCAAGATGTACTTACTGCAGGAACGAAGAAAGATTTTGTGTCTCCTATAAAGTTTTCCATGCGTATCTTATGACGTACCTGACATTAACCATAGCCATCCTCTACTCGAGTAAAGGTAGAGACACACCAAGTAAAAGATTACATTTACATTTCAGTTATGTATGCAAATGTATTAGTTCACTGTAGGCTAAATCATAGTAAAAGATTATATATCTCCATCTCTCTCTCTCTCTCTCTCGCCTTCCAAACTGTAAATGTGCTGTTTTTGTCTGCTTTCTCATATTTCAAACACCTGCTACATGATAGAGTGTTTTTTGGAGGGAAGGCAAATCACTCAGTTATGAATAATAGGCAGCAGGTAGCGATAATACCACTTCATGCGCTACACAACACTGTGGTTATGTGACAAAACGTCATGCACAAATGTAGCGAAGAAGGAAGTACAGGTATTTGTTGTTGGATGTAGCGGAGTAAAAAAAAAGTATAAAACATATAAAACTTCTCAAGTAAAATACAGATAGATGAAAACTGTACTTAACTACAGTAACAAATTGAATGTAATTAGTTTCCTTCCATCTTTGATGACCTTGTTTTTATTATTTACCTTTTTTCTTTCAGGTTTGTTGCAAGTGAAACTAAACCAGGACAATTCAGAATGTTTCCTCTATTGACCTCTAATCCGATGTCAAGCCATATGCTTTTTATCATAATACATTAATGTCTCCTAAAAATATCCACTTTCTTTTGTTTATTTTGTCAAACAAACATTTATTTACCCTTTTATATGATTTATTTTTCTCTATGTGAATGTTAAAAAAAAATTATAATAATTTCCATTGTCATGTCCAGTGATCAAACACCATATGGACATCCCTATATAGTCACTGGTATGAATGGGAGACATCTTGTGCTGCAAGTTTATTTGTGCCCTTGGTGTAAAAACGAGAGGCTTTTATGAAATTAGCTGGGGTTACTGTACAAGTATGAGCTTGATGCCACACAGTGTAACAGCTGTGAATGTGAGATGTTTATCTTGTGATAACACTGCTGACCTCGATGTGAGAAATAGCCATTCCGACAGTTGTAAAAGACATTGTACAGAGTCTTGTACATAATGAAGCTTTGTCTTGCCTGCTGTTTTTATATACCAGCCTTTTTTTTGTGTCTTTGCATTTTCTAGTATTTGGAAACGCTTTCTGATTTCCCTTTTACTGCATGATGATAATAAACTTTTTATATTAAACTTCCCTGTTCATTACACATCTTACCACTGAATACCACACTGTAATTTAGACTAATGTCATTATAATTTCTTCAAGAGGTGTTCAAGCCGAACCGGGACTTTTCTGCACTTGTGCATAGTAACAGAACACCTTTATTTCTCTATATAATCCCCTGCTACAGTACACTAATGCACTTATCTCAGCGGTTCACTGGAAATCATCAAGGTAGAAAGGTTTTATAGTCCACCTGACTGCCTGCTTTACAGATAAAACCCTGGCCTCCCAGGAACTCCCTAAATTACCCAAACATGTAGAAATGGCTTGGAGCAAGGTCAGGATTGTACAGTGAATGTGGCTCGGCCCTCGGATCGAGATCGTCATTCACCACGTACGGCCTTATTTAAAATGTTTTCAACGTCATTCACAAGAAATTTTATTACAAGTCCTGGTTTGACTTGAACAGCCGTCATATTTTGCACTGAAACTTCAATATGATTTAAATGTGAAATAATTTTTGACAGTTGTTACCATTTTCTCAAATCGTCTTACACTCTTCTTAAAACATGCATTAAATTAGGTTATATTATGTGACAAAATGTCATGCACAAATGTATTGAATATGAAATTATAGATATTTCTTGTAGGATGTAGTGGAGTAAAAGTAAAAAGTATAAAACTAATAAAACTACTCAAGTAAAGTACAGATACATAAAAACTGTACGTAAGTACAGTAACATATTGAATTGAATTAAATTTTATTTGTATAGCGCTTTTAACAATTTACTTTGTTGCAAAGCAGCTTTACACAATCAAATGAATTATTTCAGTTTGTATGAAACGTGAATGTGTATGACTCAAAATGATAAGATTGACCCTGATGAGCAAGCCGAGGATGATGGCGATATTGGCAAGGAAATATTCTCTGAGATGGTAGTTGGAAGAAACCTTGAGAGGGACCAGTCTCAACATGAAACCCATCCTCATTTGGGTGAAAAAGATAGCAGGGATTGATCAGCATCATACTGTGTGAGACTGTAATTTCAGTATAACAGGAGATGAAGGAGGAGGTCTTTAAGTTGATATGGATTCCAGTTCATTATTGGAGGCTCATGTAGACTATAGGAAACTCCAGTTGAACTATCGAGCAACTGCAGTCATGACTCCTCAACAGCTGTCAGCATCATCTGAGGCCAGGACCATCTTTATGGAAAAGTGGAACTGTCCACAGTCACAAATCTTCAGCCAGAAGTGGGACACCAGGACGAGACATGTATAGTTCAACAGAGAGACAGGGAGAGAGAAAGAGAGAGAGAGAGAGAGAGAGAGAGAGAGAGAGAAGAGGAGATAGCAGAAGAGAACAAGAGAACAGTTAGGTATGGTCATTGTCACACAATGTATAAAGTGAATGTATATTTAGTGGAGTGCAAGCAGGGACTCCGGCAAGACTAACTATGACAGCATAACTAAAAGGGAGAGCCAGAAGGAAACACAGACATGAGGGCTCCCTTAGATCACTTCGACCAATCACTTCACCGTCAAGAAACCTGAATGATCAATGAGAGTGGGGAAGACAGCATTTAAACATATTAGTTCGCCATAATACTCTACGTCGATGAGTCCCCCAGATCTCCTCCTTTATCTAAGGCAAATCTACTTACAAAAATGCTTGGCTAAATAAATAGGTTTTTAGCCTTGACTTAAACACAGAGACCGTGTCTGAGTCCTGAACAATAATTGGAAGACTATTCCATAACTTTGGGGCTTTGTAAGAAAAAGCTCTGCCCCTGCTGTAGTTTTCATAATACAAGGTACTGACAAGCAGCCTGAATCCTTTGATCAAAGTAGGCGTGGCTGATCACAAGACACTAGCAGTTCACTCAGATACTGCGGCGCGAGACCATTTAATGCTTTATACGTCAAAAGTAGTATTTCAAAATCGATGCAAAATTTCAAAGGGAGCCAATGCAATGTGGATATTGGTGATGTGCTTGTGTCTTCTGGTTCTAGTGAGGACTCTTGCTGCTGCATTCTGGACTAACTGAAGCTTGTTTATACACCTAGTTGAACAACTAGACAGTAAGGCATTACAATAGTCTAACCTAGAGGTGATAAAAGCATGAACTAGTTTTTCAATATATTCCTTTATCTTGGGAATGTTTCTGAGGTGAAAGAATACTATCCTGGCAATATTATCTACATGAGCTTCAAATGAAAGGCTGGAACCTATAATCACACCGAGGTCTTTCACTGTTGCACTTGATGGAACAGAAATGCCATTTAAAGTTAGTGTGATCGAAAAGCTTAACTCAAGCTCAACTTTAGTAACCTAGTTTTTCTCATCTGGTTTTTCTGAGACGTATAACTGTGTGTCATCAGCATAAAAATTTAAACTAATACCACGCTTACAAATTATGTTGCCCAGAGGAAGCAGAAAAAAAGAGAAAAGAGGAAAAAAGCAGTGGGCCTAAAACTGAACCCTGTGGAACACCAAACTCCACTTAAGTTCCCTTTCAAAAGCTACACTTGATGCTGCGTGAAAAGGCTATGGGAACATCTCTTTGTTCAGCCAGTTGTGAAGCATGTGTGTATCAAACATGCCAAATTTTGGCTTATATAACCTCAGTCAGGTGACATCATCTGATGAGGTGCACCTGCAGGTTATAAATAGGAGTGAACCGGAAACATCCTCAGGTCTTTTTGTCTTCAAGGACCGCAATGTGTTTGCGTGTGTGTGCAAGTGAATATACAAACAAAAGAAAAAGAAAAGTGTTAACTCACCGATATGGCAGAGTTTACTAAGACATGCGTGCCTCCGTGTGATAGATCTCTTTCGGAGGGCGATCTCCATGATTTTTGTGTTGAGTGTCGGGGGGAAGAGCATGCTCTCTTTCGGCTCCAGGGAGAGTGTGAGCACTGTGATTTCCTCCCTATTAAGGTGCTTCAAGCGTGGTTCGCCTTCTTTAAAGAGAAACCACGAACCACAGCGCATTCATGGGGTTCACGTGTCAAGATGGAATCCCCCTTTCTCTCACACTCTCCCCTTCTCAAGCGCGCCCCAGTGCTTCTTGTGAATGGGCAGAAGAGACTTGCCGCAGGAGCAAAAAAAAATGTTTTTAAATCTCCCAAGCGCTCAAAGATAGACTACAGGTTTCTGTCGGTTGGCCGGGGGAGGGGCTCAATGATGGTCCCTCCCCTTCTTTGGCGATCTCCATGATGAATTAACTCTTTCATGGAATAAGCCCTATTCATCCCCTGTTTTTGCTATTAACATCGATTCATTCGAATGTCATTAATGCAAAAGTGCGGGGTTATATGATGGATGCCCCAGATTGAAGAGACGGTTGTCATTGATGCAAAAGTGCGGGGTTATATGATGGTTATATGATGATGCCCCAGATTGAAGAGATCTCTCTCCTGGGAGCTCATCCTCCCTGAAAAAGCCCACACTCCCCACCAAGCCATGTAGACTAACATATTCGTTGGTGGGGAAAGCTTTTCAAGCAGCGGGTCAGGCTGGTGCTACCCTGCACACCATGGCGGGTTTGCAGGCATATCAGGCTGATCTGCTGAGAGATCTGTAGGTACTGTACAAAGCACTTAGAAAGAGGCTACAGGATTCATTTTGCACATCGTCCTCCGCGTTTCAATAGCATGGTCTCCACTTCCAAACCGGAACGAGCCATCTGCTGACTCGGCAATTACGGACTTTGCTGGAAAAAGGGGCCATAGAACATGTTCCCCTGCCAGACAGAGACCCAGGCTACTAAAGTCAGTATTTCCTGGTTTCCAGGAGAGATTGGGTGTTGCGTCCAATTTAACATCTTCGTGGGCTGAACATCAAAATGTTGACAGCCAAAATGATTGTTTCTCAAATCCAAAAAGGGGATTCGTTTGTGACGATCAACCTGAAGGACGCATATTTTCATATAGAAATATTGCCACAACACAGGTAGTTCCTGAGGTTTGCTTTCGGGGGCAAAGCTTACCCCCACACATATATAAAATGCACGGACGCAGCTCTATGATTCCAGGGCATCCGTATTCTGAATTATATATGACTGGCTGATCCTGGCTCAGTCTTAGCAGCTAGCGCTTCGACATCGAGATGTCGTCCTAGTTTACCTCCATTCTTTAGGATTGAGACTCAACATCAGGAGAGGCGTTCTCCTTCCTGCTCAGAGGACAACGTATTTGGAATTGGAATGTGGAATTCGATTGCAATGCAGACATTGCTGTCTCCTGCGCGCATCGAATCCATTCTCAATACCCTAAAGGAAATCAGGTTAGGCCAGAAAGTGATTGTTCATTACTTTCAGAGTGTTTTAGCTCTCATGGCAGCTGTGTCCACAGTGATACCTTTGGGCTTTCTGTACATGAGATCATTTCAGTTGTGGCTAAGCACCAGGGGATTTTATCCAAGCGCCAATCCCCAGAGGCAAATAAGGGTGACGCGCTTCGTATTCTTTCTATGTGCTTTAGACCCCAGTTTTTGACTCTGGGTCCCACTCTAGGTGCGTGTTGTTGTCGCAAGATGCTAAAAAACAGACGCTACCCTCAGATGGCCGTACCGCCCAAGGTAGCTGGAGAGGTCATCTTCTCGCGTGGCACATCAATTGCCTCGGAATGACGGCTCTATTTCTGGCCCTGAAACACTTCCTCCAGCAGTTGAGAGGCTACCATGTCCTAGTGCGGGTGGACAACACTTCGGTAGTCTCGTACATAAATCGCCAGGGTGGACTGTGCTCATGCCAATTGAACAAGCTAGCACACCAGGTTCTGCTTTGGGCACAGGACAAGTTCCTGTCTCTCAGGGCGATTTACATTCCGGGGCATATGAATGTGGGAGCAGACTTGCTATCCAGACAAGCTGTGACACATGGGGAATGGACACTCCACCCTGAAGTAGTCAGTCAAATCTGAGAAAGATTTTATGTAGCAGAGGTGGACCTCTTTGCCTCTCAGGACACAGCACAATGTCCCCTTTACTACTCTCTGACTCCTCCAGCTCCCCTGGGTTTGGACGCGATGGCCCATACGTGGCTCTGCTCCCGGGAGTCCTGGCGAGGGTCCATCAACAGGGTTTGTGCATCTTATTGATAGCGCCGAATTGGCCGACCAAAGTGTGGTTTTTGGATCTAATATCTCTCGTCAACAGCTCACCGTGGGTGATTCCAGTGAGGAGGGATCTTCTGTCTCAGGCACAGGGGACAATATTTCATCCCCGGCCCGAGCTCTGGAACCTTCACGTCTGGCCCCTGAAGGGGAGCAACTAAGAGATTCTGGTCTTCCAGCCAGTGTAATTGAAACTGAAACTCTCTCATAATTGAAAAGTGCTAGGACTCCCTCCACTAGAATAACTTATGCCCTCAAATGGAGTATATTTGAAAGTTGGTGCATGGCAAAACATGCAGACCCAGTCCACTGCCGAATAGTTTCAGTGCTGGAGTTTCTGCAAGAAAAGTTGTCCTCGGGCTTATGCCCTAGTACTCTCAGAATGTACGTAGCCGCTATTTCAGCTTGTCATGTTCTGACCGATGGGGTTTCTGTGGGAAAAGACCCTTTAGTTACCCGTTTTATTTGAGGAGCTAAACAGTCGAGGCCGCCCACTAGAGCGACGGTCCCTCCGTGGGACTTAGCTATTGTGCTCGAAGGTCTGATTGACACCCCTTTCGAACCACTAGAGTCAGCGCCTGTCAGGCTTCTGACTCTCAAAATGTTTTTTCTTATGGCCATTACTTCTTTGAAGAGAATTGGAGATCTGCAGGCGCTGTCAGTCTCCCCATCCTGTCTAGACTTGCCCCTGGGCTAGTCAAAGCTACTCTGCATCCTCACCCGAACTATCTTCCGGAAGTTCCATTCTCGACCATGCACCCAGTTGTTCTCGAAGCCTTCTGTCCTCTGCCTTTTACAGTTTCGGAGCTGGAAAGATTCCACTTACTGTGTCCAGTTCGTGCTCTTCAGATTTATGTCCACCGCACTAGCCAGTGGCGTAAGTCAGAGCAGCTTTTCATTTGCTATGGGGGCCGCAGCCGGAGGGGGCGGCCACCACTAGACAAACATTGCACGTTCAGTGAGAGATGCTATTGCCCTAGCCTATGAGGCGCGTGTTCACACTTCCCCTTTAGGAGTCAGGGCTCATTCGACCAGAGGGATTGCTTCATCAATTGCTCTGGCAAGAGGTGTCCCCTTGCAGCAAGTGTGTGATGTGGCAGGTTGGTCATCTCTGCACACATTTGTAAGATTTTATAGTTTGAATGTCCATGTTACTCCGGGCTTGCAGGTCCTCGAGTCAGCATCCCAAAGTTATGTCTGAGACCTTTTTGGCTATTGTGCGCACACCATACACAACCTGAGGGTCCAGGCACTTGCAGTGCGGCGGCGTTGGTATTCTCATTCCCATAGCGTTTTCACGCAGCATCGTTTGTAGCTTTTGAAAGGGAACGCCTCAGGTTACTTTGCTGCAACCCTGTTCCCTGAAAAAGCGGGAACAAGATGCTGCACTCGCTGGCGTGGCTGGACGTCCTTTCAGACAAAAATTGACCTGAGGATGTTTCCGTTTCACTCCTATTTAGAACCTGTAGGGGCACCTCATCAGATGACGTCACCTGACCGAGGTTTCATAAGCCAAAGTTTGGCGTGTTTGATACACACATGCTTCACAACTGGCTGAACAAAGAGATGTTCCCATAGTGTTTTCATGCAACATCTCCTTCCCGCTTTTTCAGGGAACAGGGTTACAGCAAAGTAACCCGAGACGACCATGCAGAATAGTACTTAGTTACCTTTCGTCTCTCATGGTTATTTTCTTTTTCCTTTTTTTTAATACCTTTTTTCAGTTTTGTAGTAAGTGAAACTAAACCAGTACAGTTCAGAATGTTTCCTTTAATAACCTCTAATTCCATGGCAATCGACTCACACTCTGCTTAAAACTTACATTAAATTAGATTATGAATCATTTTACTGCTCAGTATACTCACTATACAGTTAGTTTATACTGTAATTTGTACTTTTGAATAGCACTTCATTCCTCTCATAAGCTCCTGGTATATACAGCATTACCCATGTCTAGGATTCTCACTGAATGAAATGAACTACTTAGGCAATAATAGCACATCTGTTTAGCCACAAATGCAAGCTAAGTGGAATTTTTTTATATAGATGTGTGTGTGTGTGTGCAAATTCTAAATGCAAAAGATGTGATGGCATAAATATTCACTTCCACTGCTGTAAACCCTCAGTCACCATTAGAATTGTCTTCATTAGAAGTCTTCACCATTAGAATGGAGTTCACCTGTGTGTAATTAAAGTGTCATGTGACCTCAGTATAAATCCATCTGTTTCAGGAAGGATACTTTTTTTCTGTTAGGGTGCATATAATACAAGCAACCAGAAAGAACTAGGAGCCTGAAAAAACAAACACTTTAGGACAATGTCCTGGAAATGGATCAGTATGGGATTGGTTAGAAATGATATTCCAAACTTTGAGCATTCTCCAAACCATCATTAAATCTGTTATTCAAAAATGGGCTTACCTAGTCGAATCTGATCGCTGAAAGTCGTCTAATTGGTTTAGAGGTTTCACATCAACAGGAAAGAAGATCATATACAATCATATACATTTTGTTGGTGCTTATAAAAAAACAACAACACTTTTGCATGCTTTAACATATTTACATTAATATACATATTAATATACATATTTTGACCTGACTTTATTATTATGGGCTGTTTGCTGAACACATGGATTCCCACTTAAGTGCATTTAAACATTAGTTGTAATGTTACAAATTATAGAAAACTGATGAGATGAATACTCTAAACAATGTAAATATTTTGGTGGGAAAGACACATGCAGGCATGCTGAGAAATGAATATTTTCTTCCACATTTTACTTCCAAGTTTCAGATCCATAAAACATTCAAATATGGAAATGACACTGAAGTTGTTTACCTAGTGTTGAAGCTTAAGCACGAAAGCCCTGAGGAAGAAAAAAAAAATGTTTTCTCAGTGCTGCGAAAGGGCAGGCTGAAAACTGATATTTGAATTGTTTCTAAATGTACATTTGCACGTCTCACCTTATTTTGTACAAGACAAACCAGGACTTTTGATTGTACAGAATAACAGAACATAGTTATGAGAGTTAAAACACCCATTATTTCTCTATATAATCCCCTGCTACACTAATGCACTTATTCCAGTGTTTCACTAGTGCTTGAATACCATCAATGTAGAAAGTTTTCAGTACACTGGAGGACAGCATGAGCGCACAGAACAGTACGATAAAATTCTTAACCCAGTCGGTTAAGAGGCTTATCACTGCACTGTGCTTGAGATCTTCTGCAATCATTAATCACTTTTACACCGTCATTGTCAAGAAATTTCATTCCAAGTCCCAGTTTGACTTGAACGCCCCTTATATTTTGCAGTTAAACATCAAGACTTGAATATGAGTAGTTACTGTAGATCCCTCTCATTTTCTTAAATCGTCTCACACTTTGTCTAATGCTTGAAGTGAGGTCAGGATTGTATAGGGCATGTGGCAAAAACTCCCAGCTGGTTAAGAGCCTTATCAGTATAATGTGCTTTGGAGTCTAATACGAAAAAAAAAAAAAATTATAAAAAAAACACATGCAGGCATGCTGATGAACGAATATTTCCTGTGTTGGATCCATAAAACATTAAAATATGGAAATGACCCTGAAGTTGTTTACTGAGTGTTGAAGCTTAAGTATGAAAGGCCTGAGGAGGAAAGAATTTCAGCAATGTTTTCTCTGTGGTGCGAAAGGCCAGGTTGAAAACTGATATTTGAATAGTATCTAAATGTACATTTGCATATGTTTTTCACGCACCTTATTTTGTACGAGGCAAACCAGGACTTTTGTTTGTACAGAATAACAGAACACAGTTATAGTATGAGAGCAAAAACTGTCATAAAAATTTTTTTAAAAACCTAATCGAATCTGATCGCTGAAAGTGACCTAATTAATTTAAGGTTTCACTTCAACAGGAATGAAAATGCAGGCAATCACAATAGACTTTTGACATTGTTTGTATATAAATAACTTTTGCATCCTTAAACATATTTACATTAATTTTTTGACCGGACTTTATTATTTTGGGCGGTTTGGTGAAGTTTCAGTTCTGGGTTGTAACACTACAAATTATGGAAAACAGATGAGATGAATACTTATTTATACACTTTAATATCTGGGAATACTATATGAGAGACCTAGAATCAGGACAGAACGGAGAATGTGGCAATAACTCTAAATCTTCTGCAGACATTAATCACTTTTACGCCACCATTAACAAGAAATTTCATCACAAATCCCTGTTTGACTTGAACGCCGCTCATATTTTGCACTGAAACTTCAAGACTTAAATATGAGAGGATTTTACAGTCTTTACCATTTTCTTAACTCTTCTAACACTCTGCATAAAACTTACATTAAATTAGAATATACAGTAAATAATTTCACTGTTTAACGCGCACCATACACTAAGTGCACATTTGAATAGCACTTTCTTTTCCTCTCATAAGCTCCTGGTATATACACCATGACCCATGTCTAGGATTCTCACTGAATAAAATGAACTATCTAGGCACTATTAATACAGCTGCTTAGCCACAACTGTAAGCTAAGTGGAAATTTTTGTTTTTATAGATTTGCCTGTGTGCAAATTCTAAATGCAAAAGATGATTGCATACATGTTCACTTCCACTGCTGTAAAACTCCAGTCATCATTAGAATTGTGGTGGAACACACAAAGAAAAAAAAAATCCCTTTTTTCTTTTTTTTGTTAGGAAGTGTATCGTACAAGCAACTAGCATGATCAAGGGCCAGAAGCGAACAAAACACTTCAGGACAATGTTCTTCTGGACCAGGATCAGTCTGGAATTGGTTAAAAATTATGATATACCAAACCGAGCATTCTGCAAATCATAATTAAATCTGTTATTTAAAATGGATTGTACTTAGTCGAATCAAGAATACTTACTGTTTTGTTCATAAATAACTTTTGCATTCTTTAACATATTTACATTCATATTTTGACCTGACTGAATTAAAACAGCCCATAATAATAAAGATAAACATTCCCACTTAAGTGCATTTATGGTCTGAGTTGTAACACTACAAACTATGGGGAAAAGTCCATGAGATCAATACCTTTTAGCCACTTTAATAGCTGAATCTACAGTATACAGTATAAGGCGCAAAAATACTTTTTTTTTTTAAACTTATTTATAACTGACAACTTTATTTAAAAAAAATCCTCCATGTTAGAGTATTACTGTATATATTATGCAAGAACAATAATAGGCATAAAATCAATAAAAGTACTTTTTTTATTTTAACAGTTTTAGTTGTAAAAACATTATATTTGTGCAAAATGAATGAATGTGCAGTTAAAAAACAGATGGACAAGCATTCTGAGAAACGAATATTTACTTCAACATTTCAAGTTTCAGATCCATAAAACTTCCAAATATGGAAATGGCACTGAAGTTGTTCACCGAGCACAGAGGAAGAACTTTTTTTCCCTGGGAATATGTATTCTTAGCGGTTAAAGATTAGAAACGAAAGGCCAGGTTGAAAAATGATAATTGAATTGTTTCTTAATGTACATTTGAGTAGTATTTATAGGCAGCCTATTTTGTACAAGGGATGTTCGTCAAACCAGGACTTTTGATCGTGCAGGATAACAGAACACAGCTATGAGAGTAAAAAGTTCCTTTATTTCTCTATACAGTATAATCCCCTGATACACTAATGCACTTGTACCAGTGTTTCACTAGTGCTTGGATACCAACTGAGAGTTTTCTCGTTCGTTGGAGCCATGATCGGACTGCCTGTCTGATGGGGTTTGAACACCTAACCACCTGATCAATAAACCAGAGCTTTGAACCACTGAGGCACCGCTGTTCCGTCTGCCTGAAATTGCAATGAAGCAGTATCATATTTAATGATGATGATAAAGATGAAGATGATTTTCATAATTACCATATCTAGCATGATGTACTTTACTTATCAATAAAAACACATTTTATACATGTGTACACTAAATGTCACTTGACCGAACTCTGATTAAGATTATGCTTTTGTTAGAGAAGTGACTGGTACCCAGGCTGGTCCCTACCACTTCCAGTTTGCTCAACTTCCTGTGTGCTGTGCTGTCATTTTGCAACTTTAACATAAGCAAGATTTTTTTTTTTTCCTACTGTTAAAGCAGTTAATAGATCCAGCTCAAACCAGTCTGAGACATGAAGCTTGGTCACGTTAAAGCCCTCAGACCTACATTCCTGAACTTAATACAGTAACTACTATTAAAATCAGCTTACCTGAATAAATCATGCTCGTCATTACATAATTCACTTTAAACTGAAAGACTTGGAAGAGCGGGAAGTCTGGGCACTAGACGAGGCACCCCCTGGGCAGGGTACCAATCGATCATGCACACACTCTCACATCTGTTTTTGGACTCTTGGAGGAAATTCACTATGTGTGGGGAAAACTTGCAAACCTGGAGGTGCAAAGCCACAGTGCTAGCCACTATACCACCGTGCTGCCTCCATTATGTTGTTTTATGCTCATTTTAAAAGAAGATCTAAGATAACAACAAAAAATGATACAACAAGTGAGAGTGTAATGGACTTCTAGTTCCTGTTTTTAAAACATTTATGGCAACATACACAATATTCATATCTTACTATTTTTTTTATGTGGAATCTTCATGTTTAATATTATGCTATGATTCTGAAGATTGCTTGGCCCTTATAATGATAATAACTAGGTCAATAGAAAAAATCCAGTAAGTATAAAAGTACAAAAATGCTGAGAGGCTCTGGAATCAGTGTGATACTCTCAAGTTCAGTTCATTGTTGCGTATTTAATGGATGTTGCAACGCTGAAACTGCTGCTGTTGTTGTTGTTGTTTTTGTCATTGTGCAGCAGAGTATGGTTTTTCTAGTAGCCACATGTTCTCTCAGTAGTTTGTGTCGGTGGTGCTCTTGGTGTTTGATATGCTGACCCCTCGAGTCGGCTCTTCAGAAGCGAAGTTGAGTACGCTCTTGAGTGTCTTGGTCAAGCTCTCTTTAAAACCACGGCCCAGGCAGACATAGAGCAGTGGGTTCAGGCAGCTGTTGAAATAGGCCAGGCAGAGCGCTAACACCTGAGCCAGGTGAAGGTTTGCTCTTGTTTTACCCACTGACGTGCGCAAGCTCAGCGCAATAGCGTCAATGATATGCAATGGAATCCAGCAAAAGAAGAAGGTGATCACTACGGCTAAGATGACGCGCACGGTCCGGGCTGATCTCTCGCTTTGCCTCCGAGCAGACTTTTGGTGTGTCCTCTGGTACACTAACCAGTGGCTGTATGAGATGATCAGGAACGGCAACAGAAAGCCAAGCAGGAATCGTGTCACAACCATGGCCCAGGCATGCGTCAGGCTTGCGTACTGGCCATGACACACTATCTTCGCCTTTCCATACTTTTCTTCTTCCATATGGATGAACTGAGGAATGGTGCCAATGAGTGCGAGCACCCAGGTACCCAGACAGATCCAGCGGGCCAAGCGCGGCTGCCTCCTGTTCTGGCACCAAGCGGGCCGTGACACTAGGATCCAGCGGTCCAGACTGATGACTGTTAGTATCAGCACGCTGCAGTACATGACCATATACAGTAGACCGTGCAGCATTTTGCAAGCCAATGAACCAAAGGGCCAGTGCTGATCTTGAGTCAGGGGCACCATGAGCAGCGGCAGGGATAAACAGCACAGCAGGTCAGTCAGGGCCAGGTTCAGGAACCACACGGCATTAACTGAAGAGGGCATCCTGAATGCCGTCACCCAGGCGACCAAGCCGTTGCCCGGGACGCCCAACAAGACGACGACCGAATAGCAGATGAGGGCAAACCAGTGTCGCCAGCCCATCACATCGTAATCTGCTTCAAAGAGCGTACAATTTTTTTCACCATCGACACATGTGAAGTTGATATCAAAGGAGGCGTTATAATCGTAGTAATCCATTTTAGCTGTGAGAAAGGAAAGAGGAAAAAGGAAGCAAGCAAAATTAGGACAAATATAAAAAATAATGTGACACAAATGACCAGTAAGGGCTGTGTGGGGATTTGTGTACATCTGATTGACAAAGTTTAACGTAAATTTCAATCTTCATTATTCGAACACTCTCATGTGAAATAGTAGTAAACTAACAGTCTTAAAGTTACAAACGCATTTCACCCTGGTAGAGCCCTGGACGGTACTGTTTTATTTATCATGAAAGTGCAAATGTAGTATGCATTTTTTAAATTTTTTATATCTAGACTAGACTAGATTAGGGGGGAAAAAAAACAGAGGCAATTCCACGTAAAGGGCCTATCTTACCACAAGGAAAACATTTTCAGACACGAGCAGAATTTTAGTGAAAATGTTCTATATTGTGTTGCATGTTACTACTTGAATTTTATTGACAATTGAACATTAACAGTACATCACATTCAATTTGTGAACCAACACAGAAACAAATTTCTTTTAATTAAATGCTTGTATTGCATTTTAATATACCTGGAGAGGATTGTTTTTAAGGACATCATAATGCATCTTATATATGAAAATATATGAGGTACAAAATATAGAAATAATAATAATAAGAAGAAGAAGAATTTATTATTATTATTATTATTATTATTATTATATTTCCTTTTCTGCTGTCTATACTGATAGTTTCCTCTCCAATATCAAGATACTGATGTTTGATCTTGTAGAAAGCAATAATACTGTAAGAGCATGTATACTGTGTATAAGTATAATAATACTTCAGTCACTCACCTTTAGTTCAACCACAGTATGATAAAGTGTGTGGATCGTGAAGCTCAGTGTCTGAACTGCTGTGCCACCTCCTCTGTCTGAACTGCTGTCAGTCTCGTGCAGTTTGTATATACTGAGCTGGAAAGGATGTGGCTTGGTCATACCACCTACAGTATTAATACTTTCCTGCCAAAGCAGAGAAGTGCGTGTAATGAAGGTATATTTATATTTATGTTTTTTAGGCCCAATATAATATAATATAATATAATATAATATAATATAATATAATATAATATAATATAATATAATATATAGGTATATATGCAATATATACATATGTGTGTTCACTTTAAGACTTTATTTAATCCCTAATTTTTCTCCAACGTTTTTTGGTTGTAGTAAAGTAACTTAACCCTGTTTCCTGGGCTCGTATTGAAAAGCTGCCAGTCCTAATACTCTGTCGCAACCAACAGTTTAACAAAACTCCTTACACAACACGTTTGCACCAGCAGCATGTTTCCCAATAACCACTTTAAGTCATTATGGTGCGCTGTGTTGTTTAGAAAGCTAGCTAATAGTTGTGAGTATTTTGTGTAAAGTGTTTATGTGTAAAGAATCAAATTAAGAATTGAAATCTGTGCTCAAACTACTGCGAACAAACGTATATCGGCTGACTGCAGCTTGTGGTTTGTCATGTGATCATGATGATGATGATGATGATGATGATGATGATGATGGCAAATCGTGGAAAAAGAGTCATGAATTTGTGACGTGAGCGGATTAAATCAGCAACAGACTTTTACTAGCAGTTTTTTTTTTTTTTTTTAATTGATTCATAAATAATGTGGGAAAGTGACATTGAACATCATTATTAACAGGATAATAAAATCATGCCACTATGGTCCATTCCGTTGTTATTGCACTTCTGGAGCATGCTTCTGAATAACCAAAACCTTTTATGATGTTGAGGTCTACAAATAAAGGGCAAACACAATGGAATACCCTAAAATAGACCCATTAAAGAAGCATTATATGTTAGTGTGAAGGTTTAACATCCATAAAGTGATTATGTGGTGCAAATGTGCAAAAACGTTTGTCTTGGTGTATTGCTGGTGTATTGTATAAGTGGTTATAATGGAAAGAGTGCTGAGTTCTGCCGTGTCGTAACGTTTGGCAAGAAGCTGTTTGTTCCTGGAGTAAATCTTTACACATTATGTCGGATTTCTTTAGATTATACACTCTTGAAACATGCTCAAGACATTATTATTAAACATGAACGCTACCACACATTATCAGTGATATTACATGACTCACGCGGGTGTTTCAGGTCTTTCAAAATCTTACACACTCGCTGAGGCAACACATCCAGGGTTGATCAAGGGACGTTTGTTTCAACACAAGGTACTGACACACAGCAATGTAAGGTAAAGTCCCCAAATTGATTTATACACGGGTGTTCGGGTCAAACCGGGACTTTTGATTATGCAGAATAACAGAACACGGTACTGAGAGTGAAACCTCCCGTTATTTCTCTACCCTAATGCACTTATAATGAAAGTGTTTCACTAGGGCTTGGACACCATCAAGGTAGAAAGTTTTCTCAGTATGACGAAGCCATGATTCATCAATCACAGATGTACGGGTCTGAAGGATAAGTTCATCCGAGTCACCAGTCTCAGAAATCGCAGCAGCTCAGATCATGATGTACTGTGCTTGAAGTCTTCTGTCAATGTCAAATGGCTTTATGCCTTCATTCATGAGAAATTTCATCAGTTTGACTTGAACACCCCTCGCAATTCAATTCAATCCATGTCCATTCCCATTCCCTGGGTTCAATGTTTTCTGTCCAGAAACACACACACACACAATTTATTTATTTTTTTTTGCATATCCATATTATATTTAATTTACTATAATAAATTAAGTTTCTTAATGCACTAAATTCAGTTTAATTACTTTATTCTAAACATACACAGTATATTTACATTTTTTTATGTTCAGCTTACATGTTTTTTCACTGAGTGGAATTTCTGTCCTTATATGAAATATATTGAAACATGAAACTTCTGTGTATGCACCTATGGCTTAGTGGCTCCAAACCACCCCTAAGTGTGAGGAGTGTGTGAATGTGTGTGCATGGTAACAGAGTGACCATCCTATTCATCATATATTTCCTCCACAAGCCCAGTCTTTCTATGACTCAAATTTAATTATTTAAACCACCTTTATATCCCCTATAAATTGTAATATTGGCGGCACGGTGGCGTAGTGGTCAGCACTGTCGCCTTACACCTCCGGCTCCTGGTTTTGATTTACTCATCAATGGTCTGTGTGCATGAAGTTTGCATGTTCTCCCCATGCTTGGTGGGTTTCTTCCAGGTTCTCCAGTTTCCTCCCACAGTCCAAAGACATGCAGATTAGGCTAATTGGCATTTCAAACTTGCTCGTAGGGTGTGAATGCGAGTATGAATGTTGACCGGAGGTCCTACCACGGTCGTACAAAATGGGAATACAGTAAATACACTGCCCTACATCGTTATATTATTGTCAGTTATTGAGTTATGTCAGTGCAGTTAATAATAAAGGTAAATATCAGGAAGAAAAAATTACGAATGTCAGGCTCAATTTGTCAACATTCTATAAAAAATTGTGATTTATAGTTTTCTAAAAAGTATTTAAATAAAAGAGGAAAAAGGTAAAAAAAAAAAAAAAAAAGTATGTTGCCAGTTTTCATGTGAAAACGATTCCTCATACTCCCAGAACCACTCTTTCACAATTTGGGTTCTTGAATATGGCTGTGTCTTTAGGGAAGAAAAACTCAATAGATGTAATAACCTAGTCATTCAGGTGAATAGAATGCAGCTGACTGCATTTTATTGCCACGTAACGTTGCTGGCTCTAGACCCGAGCAACAGAAGCAACCGCAGATCATACACACGTGGACAAAATTGTTGGTACCCTTCGGTCAATGAAAGAAAAACTCACAATGGTCACAGAAATAACTTTAATCTGACAAAAGTAATAATAAATAAGAATTCTATGAATGTTAACCAATGAAAGTCAGACATTGCTTTTCAACCATGCTTCAACAGAATTATTTAAAAAAATAAACTCATGGAACAGGCCTGGACAAAAATGATGGTACCCCTAGAAAATACTGAAAATAATGTGACCAAAGGGACATGTTAATTCAAGGTGTGTCGACTAATTAGCATCACAGGTGTCTACAATCTTGTAATCAGTCAGTGGGCCTATATATAGGGCTCCAGGGAGTCACTGTGTTGTTTGGTGACATGGTATGTACCACACTCAACATGAACCAGAGGAAGCGAAGGAAAGAGTTGTCTCAGGAGATTCGAAAGAAAATTATAGACAAGCATGTTAAAGGTAAAGGCTATAAGACCATTTCCAAGCAGCATTTCCAAGACCTGGCCGCAGGAGGAAAATTGATGACAAATCAAAGAGACGGATAATCCGAATGGTAACAAAAGAGCCCAGAAAGACTTCTAAAGAGACCCAAGGTGAACTTCATGCTCAAGGAACATCAGTGTCAGATCGCACCATCCATCGTTGTTTGAGCCAAAGTGGACTACATGGGAGACGACCAAGGAGGACACCATTGTTGAAAACAAATCATAAAAAAGCCAGACTGGAATATGCCAAAATACATGTTGACAAGCCACAAAGCTTCTGGGAGAATGTCCTATGGACAGATGAGACAAAAATGGAACTTTTTGCCAAGGCACATCAGCTCTATGTTCACAGACAGAAAAATGAAGCATATCAAGAAAAGAACACTGTTCCTACTGTGAAACATGGAGGAGGCTCTGTTATGTTCTGGGGCTGCTTTGCTGCATCTGGCACAGGGTGTCTTGAATCTGTGCAGGGTACAATGAAATCTCAAGACTATCAAGGGATTCTAGAGAGAAATGTGCTGGCCAGTGTCAGAAAGCTGGGTCTCAGTCACAGGTCATGGGTCTTGCAACAGGACAATGACCCAAAACACACAGCTAAAAACACCCAAGAATGGCTAAGAGGAAAACATTTGACTATTCTAAAGTGGCCTTCTATGAGCCCTGACCTCAATCCTATTGAGCATCTTTGGAAGGAGCTGAAACATGCTGTCTGGAAAAGGCACCTTTCAAACCGGTAAACAACTGGAGCAGCTTGCTCATGAGGAGTGGGCCAAAATACCTGCAGAGAGGTGCAGAAGTCTCATTGACAGTTACAGGAATTGTTTGATTGCAGTGATTGCCTCAAAAGGTTGTGCAACAAACTATTAAGTTAGGGGTACCATCATTTTTGTCCAGGCCTGTTCCAGGAGTTCATTTTTTAAAATAATTATGTTGACGCATGGTTGAAAAGCAATGTCTGATTTTCATTGGTTAACATTCATAGAATTTTTTTAAATTATTACTTTTGTCAGATTAAAGTTATTTCTGTGACCATTGTGAGTTTTTCTTTCATTGACCGAAGGGTACCAACAATTTTGTCCACGTGTGTAAAAGTCTCAATCTGGACTCATCAAACCACACAACCTTTTTCCATTGCGCCAAAGTTCAGTCTTTACTCTCCCTAGCAAATTGAAGGCTTTTTTTTTTTCTCACGAGTCTCACTAAAAAGTGGTTTTCTTATGGTCACACAGCTATGAAAATGTGTGGAAATGCACTTACGTCCACTATTAAATATAGCTCCGATTCCTAACGTCAATTTTTTATGATGCAACTTCACCAAGCGATTAAGTCATTTGTGTTTTTTTTTCCCCCACCACATTTCCGCTGTGAATTTGACAGTATAGCAGTAGCTTCCAGGTTTTTTTTAATAATGCACTGTATGGGTCTTAACCTAAATAGAGTAAATTCAGCAATCGGCCTCCACAGTCAAATCTGGTGTTGAGATAATGCTTTCAGAGAATATTTGATTCCAACTAGACTCATTTAAACACTTCTGGGTGTTAATTCCTGTGATATGTGTGAAATGTATATATTGGACCCAAAACCAGTCTCAGAAAATTGTATGTCTGTTTGTCTGTATGTCTGTCTGACTAGATTTTGTCGCAGCATCATGCTAAACTGGCTGGACAGAATTTAATGAAACTTTGAAGGTACTTAGGTATTTGTCTGAAGTTAAACCTGCACCATAACCAAACTAAAAATGTTGAGTAGAAGGGACGTTATTACCAGTTGTGTGCCCGAATATTCACAACAGTTTTGACTGTGTGAGTCTTAAATCGACCACAGAATTTATTTAAATTTTTGTAGTACATTGATTGTCAAAATGTCGAGTAAAAAAAAAAAAATCTAAAAAATTTAAACGGAATATTTTTACTGCTATTAGTTTATATTTTTACGGCTGAAATAACAGTGCTGAAGTGGTATAAGTGAATTTCAATGCGCTAGAGTCATTTTAAGACCAAACTTAATCTTTATCCGATCTTCTTTTTTGATTTCTCATCTGTGACTCACTCTCTGATTACCGAACAGGGAATGTATTTGTCTGACGACGAAAGAAGTACAACTTATTGTGAACTAGTGCATAAGATACTCAACCTTTAAAAACATTTTATTTCGTTGCATTAATAAGTTATACAGAGAGTTCTGCTGTACAGTACGACAGCTTCAACTTGAAATAATAATAAAATCACTGATATACAGTACAGACCAAAAGTTTGGACACACCTTCTCATTCAAGAAGTTTTCTTTATTGTGTTCTTTATTGTGTTCTTTAGCCCAAATGCGTCTCTTCTGCTTTGTTGCCTGTCCTCAGCAGTGGTTTCCTAGCAGATATTCTACCATGAAGGCCTGATTCACACAGTCTCCTCTTAACAGTTGTTCTAGAGATGTGTCTGCTGCTAGAACTCTGTGTGGCATTGACCTGCTCTCTGATCTGAGCTGCTGTTAACCTGCGATTTCTGAGGCTGGTGACTCGGATGAACTTATCCTCCGCAGCAGAGGTGACTCTCGGTCTTCCTTTCCTGGGGCGGTCCGCATGTCAGCCAGTTTCTTTGTAGCACTTGATGGTTTTTGTGACTGCACTTGGGGACACTTTCTTTTTGTGACTGCACTTGGAGACACTTTTTCCCAATTTTTCGGACTGATTGACCTTAAAGTAATGATGGCCGCTTGTTTTTCTTCACTTAGCTGCTTTTTTCTTGCCATAATACAAATTCAAACTCTTTGAATGAGAAGGTGTGTCCAAACTTTTGGTCTGTACTGTACATTAAAGCTTATTTTATCTTAATAGATTATTTAGTTTATCAGATTATTTTAGCTATTATTTTAGATTATTTGAATTATTTCTATAAATCCCCATTATTTTAGACTTGTGATTGTCTAAACTAAATAAATTGACATTTATCAGATGGTAGTTAACAAAAAATAAACAACATATAAGGCTATGCTAGCTAGCTAATTGGCAGACATTTTGTCTAGCTACTTATATAAATACTTAGCTAGGTTTCTTCTTTACAGAGTTTTAATAAGATTTTAGTATGTTTGTAACATTTGGGTGCCAATTCCAATGTATTTTTGTCACTCACAGAAAAAGCTAGCTAGCTAGCTACTACTAGCACGGTTGAACTCTTTGTGACAGATAAAGGATCTTATCTTTTTTTTTTTTGTTTTTTTTTTTTTAAGGGGAAAAGGTCAGTGAAAAAGGAACAGTGAATTGAAGCTGATGCACATTGGGATGAATACACACAACAGTTACTAAAACAAAGCAGTCTTTTTTTTAAAAAAAGGAGGAAATTGCCACACAATGTACATTTTACTGACACTACGGGGCTTTGATGTCACTGAGGGATTTTGCAATCATGACTTAGTTCCTATTTTAGGAATGCAATGCTGATGACACAAGACAATGCTGTTGATCAGTCCAGCATCCAAAAATTTAAGAAAGAGTCATTTAATAGTATCAAACACACTGTCAGACACAGCCGGCACTGTGATGTTCAGTTTAGTGCAGGAGCATTTTCAGGAGTAAGAGTCGGGGTGTCGTCTCTGAAATCCTCTGACTGAAGCGCTATTGAAAGAAGTGAAGAAGAACAGAAGGTCAAATTAGGTGATATATAAGAGGAGATATAAAGAAACAATATGAGAATAGGAGAGAATTAATTAGTGAGGGGGGTTTTTTGTTGCAAATTTGCAATATACCTATGAATATTGGATTGTACACATTATTAATTGTCCCCACAATGACTGTAATTATTGCGCACTCACACACACACTCTCTCTATATAGTATAGTCTATACTGCTTTATCCTGTATACAGAGTTGCGGGGGGCCTGGAGCTTTTCCCAGGAGACTTATGTTATCTCTCCTTCTCTTCTGCTCTCTTTTCTACTCTATTTCTCTTTAACTCTCCCTGTCTCTCTCTGTCGAGCTATACATGTCGTTCCTGAGCTGCCAGTGATCCAGAACCACTCTGCCCTCTGAACCTGTCTGACTCGTCCTGGTGCCCCTTTCTGGTTGCAGATCTCGCCTCATGTGGTCTGCTTGGGATGCTTGTGGTGACTGGGGAAGGTTCCACTTTTGCCATGACTATGGTCCTGGCCTCGGATGATGCAGACGGCTGTTCTCTGAGGTCTTGTGACTGCAGTCATTCGATAGTTCAGGAATGGAGTTTCCTACCGTCTACTGTACCTGAGCCTCCAATAACGAACTGGACTCCATATTAACTTGAACACCTCTCCTGTTATACTGAACTTCCAGCCTTCTAACACACAGTATGACTGCAGATCAATCCCAGTTATCCAATATCACTCAAATGAGGATGGGTTTCTTCTCAAAGTTTCTTCTTATTGTCATCTCAGGGAGTTTTTCCTTGCCACTGTCGCCATCGTCCTCGTCTTAATCATCAGGGACAATCTGCTCCTTTTGATTCATATACATTCACATTTCATAGAAACATCAATAATTCAACAAAGCTGCTTTGCGACAATGTCAATTGCTAAAAGTGCTATACAAATAGAATAGAATTGAATTGAACTTAGGGCATGAGGCAGGGTGCAGCCTGGATGAGGTGTCAATCCATCACAGGACACATACACGCGCTCATTTACACACCACGGGCAATTTGGGGACGCCAATTAGCCAAACCTGCATGTCTTTGGACTGTGGTAGGAAACCCACCAAGCACGGGGAGAACATGCAAACTCCATGCACACAGACCCAGGGCCCTGGAAGAGAATCAAACTCAGGCCCTGGAGGTGCAAGGTGTCCACAGTGAAAGCCACTATGCTGCCAACTGTAATAATTACTATTATTATAAACATTCATAGAAATCCTGCATCTGAATCTGAAGCTATCAAACACACCCAACAGCGAGTTGCTCGACTGGTTGCTAATGATGATGATGGATTCATCTTCGTCTTCTTCCCCCCAGTCGGCAATGTTAGCTGGTGGGATGCACTGCTCCAAAAACAGGTCCTCGTCCTCAGAGTCCTCGTTCTCCGGAGGCCAACGCAGCTCGCCGCTCTCCACCTCGCTGATGCCCGTTGGGTCGACTACGATGGAGGGCAGACGCTCTTTCCCCTGCAGCACACTTCCCAGAGTTCCCTCTGTACCCAGTACTACTTCCACAGGATCTGGAAAGATCTACAGAGAAAAAAAAGACAGAGAAGAAAAAGAGGCAGAGAGAATTTTTATACAATCCAAAAATGTGTATCTCACAAACCGATCTTGAGACCTTGTGGTCCTCAGGTCTGATTTGACCAAAGTAAGGTGTAACATTTGGTGCATTTGTAACAGTTTATTTCAGAAAGTATATAAAGGGGCATGTAAAAGCGACGATACCCATAAATGGGATTGAAAAATTTTGAATGCTATATAATCTTATTTGTATCCATACAAGCTATGTTATTAAAATTCTAATAAACTCTGCCAGTGGCACGGTTAGTGGTTAGCGCTGTCGCCTTGCAGCTCCATGGTCCGGGTTCGATTCCTGCCTCCATGGAGTTTGGATGTTTCTCCCCGTGCTTCTGGGTTTCCTCCCACAGTTCAAAGACATACAGTCGTAATTACAGTTATAATTGGCATTCCCAAATTGCCCGTACTGTTTGAATGACTGTGTAACTGTGTGTATGCACCCTGCAATGAATTAGCACCCTGTCCAGAGTGTACCTCGCCTTATGCCCTAAGTCTCCTGGGATACGCTCCAGACCCCCACGTGACCCTGAATACAGGATAAAGTAGTAAAAACGATTAGCGGATGAGTAAACAATGCTTTGGTGTGATTTCCCATTTAGGGTGTATCCTAATGTCTGATGATGTTTGGTTAGACTTTGACCAGGTTAAAGCAGTTACTGAGGACTAATGATTGGATATGTCTTAACAAATAATATTACTTATTATATGAAAGGAATCAAAACCTAAAACAATTTAGGTTGATTAATTTGATGTAAACGTATGAAACCATTGCACTTAGTGGTATGTAGTCTATTAGTGTTTTCTGTTTCTATTGCATGCTATTATTCTCACCTGAAAAGGCACTCTTTCCCTTTGTTTCTGCAGTGGAACTTCATACATGACTGAATCCTGGGATCTTAAATTCTCCACACATCTGTTAAAACAAAAAAGATGGGATATAATATATATACAGTACAGACCAAAAGTTTGGACACACCTTCTCATTCAAAGAGTTTTCTTTATTGTGTTCTTTATTGTGTTCTTTAGCCCAAACGCGTCTCTTCTGCTTGTTGCCTGTCCTTAGCAGTGGTTTCCTAGCAGATATTCTAGCATGAAGGTCTGATTCACACAGTCTCCTCTTAACAGTTGTTCTAGAGATGTGTCTGCTGCTAGAACTCTGTGTGGCATTGACCTGCTCTCTGATCTGAGCTGCTGTTAACCTGCGATTTCTGAGGCTGGTGACTCAGATTAACTTATCCTCCGCAGCAGAGGTGACTCTCGGTCTTCCTTTCCTGGGGCGGTCCGCATGTCAGCCAGTTTCTTTGTAGCGCTTGATGCTTTTTGTGACTGCACTTGGGGACACTTTCAAAGTTTTCCCAATTTTTCGGACTGACTGACCTTCATTTCTTAAAGTAATGATGGCCGCTCGTTTTTTTTCTTCACTTAGCTGCTTTTTTCTTGCCATAATACAAATTCAAACTCTTTGAATGAGAATGTGTGTCCAAACTTTTGGTCTGTACTGTACATATTTTAAAAAGCCTGTGTAAGGCCACATGCAAAGGTTGCAAAGGATGACCTAGGCACAAAAGTCTTTCTCTACTAGAGACTACTCTATGTTGAACGGTCATGACTTTCTGATTTCCTCTCTGGAAATGAGAATGCAGGGTCGTCCGGGCACCACTCGAGAGAGCTGTCTCATATTTCGTTGAATTTAACACTGTTAAACTAATCAGGCAGTGCTAAACTATCCACAGCGGATCCACTCTGTCATTGCTTTTCTCAATATGGAAAATATCCGCACCTCAGCAACTAATCGGCTACACTGTCCATTAGTCAAACTCCGCCAAGAATCGGAGTCTTCACTGGACGTAGACGAAGAAGCCGATCCGTTAATCTGTCTTCAATCCCAGTTGACCCCTGGGTATAATCTTCCTGGTCATGTGCTTGTTCTGTGCAGGCAGGATTACACTGCTTAGGTTACTGATTATATCAGAATGGATTAGCAGTTATGTTTCCACCAGAGCTGGACTTCTCCTGGGAGACAGGTTGCATAAAGTCCAATTGCTTAAAGGAGGTCTAGATGAGCAACTAATGACTGAATGAAGACTTGAAGAACCTTTTAAAGTGTAACTGATAGCAATTTGTTCTCTGAATGAAACAATGATTGTTTTTGCTACTGAACAGATGCAACACATCTGTTCTGGTAGAGGAAAATAAATGCATACTCTGTGTGAAAATTGTAAGCTCTGGTTTAGTGTGGTGTCTGTCGCCTTGCACCCCCAGGGTCTGGGGTTCAATTTCCACCTCGGTTCAGTGTGCATGGAGTTTGACTCTAACCATTTGACTTCGGAAGTAATAAGGAACCGCTTCATCTTGACCTCTTTACATAAATATAAATATGTTTGTCATATCAAGATAGGTATTAAGTCATACAGGTTAGTTTGAAATTTTTCAATTCTGGCAAAAATGGGTTGATAAATCCCTTATCTTCCTGATCCTTCAACAGAATTGAAAAAGTTTTGAGAAAGAAAACAAATCATACCATATCATGGAACCCTGTAACCCTGTAGTGTCACAGTGAACACTGAGAAATATAAATATATATTGATTCATTGATTGATCATATAAGTGGTTGAGACTTCCTTTTAACATGATGATAACTTTCCAGTGTATGAGAAACATGACTAAGACCCTCTTAAAGTGAAAGAGAAATGGGAGAATAAAAGCTGAATTGGCAACCAAAGACTCCTGGGTCTTTCCTGTTTTCTTCTGGTTTTAAGAGATGACTAGAACTACTAATTATAATGTTTTTGTTTTGTTTGTTTGTTTGTTTGTTTTAAGAGACAACAGTGAATTTAAACATTGACTCTGACAGATTACAGAACATTTCAAGCATTCAGGAATTTTGATTTGAGCTTATAGAAAATCTTTTTCTTTTTTTTTTAAATAATGTTGATTGCAGAAGTGCACTTTAGAAATATGGGTCAAATTAAACCACATCCTACAGGACATAGAAAAGAACAGTGCAACCTGGTTATCATAACCACAGTGTGATTATATTTAAAGTAAATAACCATGAAGAGGATTTACACGTTTTATTCATAGTACAGTGCTGACCACTACGCCACCGTGCCTCCCTACACGCCATTCACTTAATGTCAAATCATGTCGCTGTTGATATCTATTAGAGCTGCACATTCATGTCATCCACAGCATCAGAACTTCAAACACTTTAAAATAGTGTCAGCCGGATAGATATGCAGTTTGTGGAGTACCTGTGTTTTTTTGCACTTTTTAAAGCACTTAGTACTTCAACCTGAGTGTACTTCAAACTTCAAGTTGAAGTGGTACTCCATGCTACCTGTAGTGGAGCACATTTTTAGGCAAGCACCTGTACTTTTACTTGAGTATTGGCCGTGTTCTGGCCAAGCCTAAAACCCGGATATATTTTATGTGTTAATGGGTTTGAGCATATCAGAATGGAATAACAGTTATGTTTCCACCAGAGTTGGACTTTCCCTGTGATACAGGTTACAGGTTTTGAGGTCATCAGCAGTCGTATAAGCATTTAACTTCATATCATACGGTGTATGACTGTGTATGTGACGAATAAAGTAAAATTTCAATTACATAAAGTCCAATTGCTTAAAGGTGGTCTAGATGAGCCGATGACTAATAACTGAAGAAGCCATTTAAAATGAAACTGTTAGCGATTTGTTTGTAGCTCTGAATGAAACCATGATTTGAATGTTTTTGCCACTGAACAGATGTGATACATCTGTCTTGATGGAGGAGAATAAATGCATACATCTTAGTGAAAATTGTGATTTCTTCAAGGTGGCATAGTAGTTGCCTTGGTAGCACTGTTGCCTTGGACCCTCAGGGTATGGGTTCAATTCCCACCTCAGTTTTGTGTGCATGGAGTTTGGATGTTCTCCCTGTGTGGTGGGTTTCCTCCGGGTATTCCGGTTTCCTCCCACAATCCAAAGACATGCAGATTAGGCTCATTGGCGTTCCCATATTGCCCGTAGTGCGAGTGTGTATGTGTGTGCCCTGTGATAGCTTGGTACCTCATCCTGAGTGTACCTCGTGCCCTAAGTCTCATGGGATAGGCACCAAGCCCCTCGCGACTCTGTATACATAAATAAAGCAGTATCGATGATGAGTGAGTGAGGTGAGTTTTCCACTTCAGAGGATGAATAAAATGAAAAAACATATCTATGAAATCCCAAACATTCTGAGCTAATGTCTCTAACCTTATATCTAGTTTATAGTCTGATGAACTGACTTTAGCTAAACAAAATAAAACTTCCTATGGGAGCAATAACTATCCACTTCATGTCATGTCATTCAAATCAGGTATTAAGTCACAAAGGTTAGTTTGACATTTTTTTTTGTGGATTTTCCCCCGATTTTCTCCCTAATTTTAGTCGTGTCCAATTCCTCCCCGTCACTAGGGGGCTCCCACATTAAAGCTACTACTACCACTCAGCCGGGAGGGCCGAAGACTATCACGTGTTTCCTCCGAACCACGTGACGCCAGCCGACCGCATCTTTTCGAACTGCTCGCTCGCGCACCGTTGTGGGCGGCGTAACACACTCGGAGGACAGCGCTATCCGCTCCCTCCGTTACGCGAGCTCACAGACGCCCCTGATTGGCTGTAGAGCCGTGATTAATGTGGGAGCACTAAGTACCTCTCATCCCTCCCCTCTGAGAGAGCTCGGCCAATCAGCTCGGCCAGTCAGCTCTCTCTAGACCTCCGGCTGCGAGAGGTTACAACACCACCCGGGATTCGAACTAGCGATCTCCGGATGATAGGGCGAGCGCTTTAACCACTGCGCCACTCGGAGGCCCAGTTTGACATTTTCAATCTTCCTGATCCTTCAACAGAATTGAGTTTTAATTCTAAACATTGTTTTAAAGCACTTTAAGGAAAACTGTCCAAGCTAGTTTTTCCAGCTGTAATAGAACAATATGCATTTTTGCTATAAGCACGCGCTGCTTGTTTAGTTATTTTTAGGAGTAGGAGAGAAATCCTGGTGTCAAAATAAGATTGAAATCCTCATTAAAATAATCTTAAAATAGGACTTCAAATAATTTTTTGGGCCAGACCTCAGCAACCGGACATGATAAAGAAATAAACCTGTTATCAAAGTGTCACATATTGAACCAGGAATCTGAAAATATGCATCACTCAAATCACCCAAAATTGAATTCACAAATGAATGTCCAGTATATAGGATTGAATAAGAAGATCTGCCACATAAGCTGTTTCTGCTACAGTAATTTTTTTTCCAAGTTCTAGAAAAGTGTCTGGTTCACAGACTGCAGCTTATTTGCACAGAAGGTGGAGACAAACATAATTTCCATTATTGTCAGATCATAAATCATAGTGGGAGAGCAAAACACATCAAGATTTTGTTCTTTCTTTTTTCCCCCCTCCAATTTTCTCATGCTAATTTCCACCCACTATGAAATAACAGCTACTAACCAGGGAAGGCACGGAAGTCTCCTCTGAGACATGTGAATCATCTTTTCATATTGCTACTCAGGCTGCATCACTAAGCGGTGTACCACACTTGGAGGGGAAACTTTAGCTGAACTCTTTTTAATACATAAGCTTTGATAGAGTGCATGCTAGAATGAATGTGACTGACAGGGGAGAGATGAAGCTGAGTCACTGGCAACCTTTTAATTGACGTCCAAAGACCTATGGTCCCCCCCCACCCCCCACGAGTGTTTGACGGTACTTCTGGTCAATAACCTAATGAACCAGGGGAACAATATATATTTTGATGGAGACTACAAAGCATTTAAGTTAGTCTCTCTGGATAGGGGCGTCTGCTGAATGATGTTTGTCCATGTCCCCCTACCTGGACATACAGTGATGCATGGCCAATTATGTCCTCTTAACACCAAACCTGAGGTGGAAATGGTATGGATTGAAAGTTGCACTCTCCTAATAATAGGAAGAATCCTTTTCTCTTAACTTAAAAACAAGGCTTTTCTTTCTTCCATTTTTGTTATTCCTTTTATTCACGCTGACTTCCCTCTGAAATATCAGAATCATATTTCTATTCTCATAAATGAACATTTCAGATGGATAGTGAAAATACCTACCATAGTTTGACACAAACCCCACCCTGCTAAATCTTTCTGTGACGTTTTTGACATTCGCGGAAATTTTCATGATTTGTCATCTCCTGTCGCATGCACAGACACCTCGGTTCTTATCACCGCACGATCTTCAAGTGTAAAGATATTAAATACATAGTGTAAGATAAAACTTCCAGCGAATTGATGTTATTATTTTACACATACTAAGACGTTGGCCACAAGGAAAGAAAGTACGTACTGTATTCCCTGCATTAAACGTATTACTGACACTCATATTAATAATAAGGAGACAGTAAATATTAATATTACATGCTAGCCTTCTGTTTTCTCTCTTCTTCCTAACGTTTATATTATTTTTTATCGTTACTAATCAATTAAGCACTGTTGGCTTTGTTCAGGATGAAAACCTTAATTTACATTAGCTTATACTCTATTATTCTTTGCAAAAAATTTTAAGGAATGTTTTAATTGATTAAAATGTAAAAATGTAGAGAAGAGTCTTACACAAACAGACAGGTTAGTAGACCTGTAACACATCCACAATACTTTTTAAATGTGTTAAAAGTAAGATTAGGACTGTAAAGACATGGTTTGATGAAATTCGTTGTGGAAGAACTTGACTGGCCCTAACACCGAGCCCTGACCTCTACCATATCGAGCACCTTTGTGATGAACTGGCACATGAGTTTACGAGACAGGCCTTCTCGCCCAACATCAGTGTCTGATCTCATAAATGCTCTACAGAATGAATTCCCACAGAAACATTACAAAATCTTGTGGTCAGCCTTACAAGAAGAGTGGCAGATGTTATAGCTGTGGAAGGTGGACCAACACCATACTGGAATAGTATATGTATTTGAATACAGTGTCATTGCAGGTTTGTACAAATACTTTTGTCCAATAGTGTGTTCCCTTTCAAAAGCTACACTCGATGCTGCGTGAAAACGCTATGGGAACATCTCTTTGTTGCCCGGTTGTGAAGCCTGTGCATGTCAAAACCGCCAATACCTTCGGCTTATAACCTGTGCCAGGCATGACGTCACCGAATAAGGTGCACCTGCAGGTTATAAATAGGAGTGAACCGGGAACATCCTCAGATCTTTTTGTCTTCAGGACCGCTTTGTGTTTGCGTATGCATGTGCAAGCCATAACAAAAGCAAAAATAAAATAACAGCATTAACTCACCGATATGGTGGAGTTGCCTAAGAGATGCGTGCCTCCGTGCGATAGATCTCTTTCGGAGGGTGATCTTCATGAATTTTGTCTCGAGTGCTTGGGGGAAGAACACGCTCGCCTCGGGCTTCAGGGAGACTGTGAGTACTGTGATCTTCTCCCTATTAAGGCACATTCCTGGGGCTCGCGTGCTGATCTGGCAGACGCGCACGAGATGGAATTTCCAATTTCTCTCTCGCTCTCTCCGGATCAGGAAGTTTTAGCTTCCGCTTCGCAAGCGCGCTCCGGCGCTTCTTGTGAAGGAACGGAAGAATCCTCCTCTCTCGCTTCCATGGAAGTAGCCTCCTCACAACGCTCCTCCAGTGCTGACAGAGCTTATGAGGAATTATTAGAGGTTATAACGCGTGCGGTCGAGCGATTGCATATCGACCGGCCGCAGAAGCGAGATTACCCCAAGCGTTCGAGATTGAACGACAGGTTTCTGTCGGGTGGCCGGGGGGAGGAGCCTCAACGTCTCTCTCTCCCCTTCTTTGGTGACCTCCATGATGAATTAACTCTTTCATGGAGCAAGCCGTATTCATCGCGTGTTTTTGTGCCTTCGACTTATTCCAATATCGTTGATGCGAAAGCACGCGGTTATATGATGATGCCCCAGATAGAAGAGACGCTTGCGGGCTATCTCTCTCCTGGGACATCATCCTCCCTGAAAAAGCATACTCTCCCCTCCAAGCCGTGTAGATTGACATCTGCTTTGGTGGGGAAAGCTTTTCAGGCAGCAGGTCAGGCTGGCGCTTCACTGCACACCATGGCTGTTCCCTTTCAAAAGCTACACTCGATGCTGCGTGAAAACGCTATGGGAACATCTCTTTGTTGCCCGGTTGTGAAGCTTGTGCATGTCAAACCCGCCGAATACCTTCGGCTTATAACCTGTGCAGGCATGACGTAACCGAATAAGGTGCACCTGCAGGTTATAAATAGGAGTGAACCGGAAACATCCTCAGATCTTTTTGTCTTCAGGACCGCTTTGTGTTTGCGCGTGCATGCAAGCCGTAACAAAAGCAAAAATAAAAAATAACAGCATTAACTCACCGATATGGCGGAGTTGCTTAAGAGATGCGTACCTCCGTGTGATAGATCTCTTTCGGAGGGCTATCTTCACGAGTTTTGTCTCGAGTGCTTGGGGGAAGAACACGCTCGCCTCGGGCTTCAGGGAGACTGTGAGTACTGTGATCTTCTCCCTATTAAGGTGCTTCGCGCGCGGCTCGCTTTCTTTAAAGAGAAACCGCGAGCCGCGGCGCATTCCTGGGGCTCGCGTGCTGATCTGGCAGACGCGCACGAGACAGAATTCCCCCTTTCTCTCGCGCTCTCTCCGGATCAGGAAGTTTTAGCTTCCGCTTCGCAAGCGCGCTCCGGCACTTCTTGTGAAGGAGCGGAAGAATCTTCCTCTCTCGCTTCCATGGAAGTAGCCTCCTCACAACACTCCTCCAGTGCTCACAGAGCTTATGAGGATTTATTAGAGGTTATAACGCGTGCGGTCGAGCGATTGCATATCGACTGGCCGCAGCAGCGAGATTCCCCTAAGCGTTAGGATTAGACGACAGGTTTCTGTCTGGTGGCCGGGGGGAGGAGCCTCAACGTCTCTCTCTCCCCTTCTTTGGTGACCTCCATGATGAATTAACCCTTTCATGGAGCAAGCCGTATTCATCGCGTGTTTTTGTGCCATCGACTTCGACTTATTCGAATATCGTTGATGCGAAAGCACGCGGTTATATGATGATGCCCCAGATAGAAGAGACGCTTGCGGGCTATCTCTCTCCTGGGACATCATCCTCCCTGAAAAAGCCTACCCTCCCCTCCAAGCCGTGCAGATTGACATCTGCTTTGGTGGGCAAAGCTTTTCAGGCAGCAGGACAGGCTGGCGCTTCACTGCACACCATGGCGGTTTTGCAGGCTTACCAGGCTGACCTGCTGAAGGACCTGAGCACCGGCGGGGTTATTGATGACAAGGCGTTCGCAGAGCTGCGCCGAGCCACAGACCTGTCTCTCCGTGCAACCAAGCAGACGGCCCGTGCTGTGGGCCGTTCTATGGCTGCCATGGTATCCACGGAGAGGTATCTGTGGCTGAACCTCTCGGGCATCAAGGATAAGGATCGTGCTGTCCTCCTTGATGCCCCCGTCTCGCCTTCCGGCCTTTTTGGCGACGCTGTTAATTCCGTCGCCACTAGGTTTCGGGAGGCGAAGCTATATGAACAGGCTTTTGGGAGGTTCCTTGCCCGCCGTGCTCAAGAACCGGGACCGTCGGCCATCCGGCCCCGGCCAGGTCTGGCCCCTATAAGGCGTGAGGTCCAGAAGGAGAGCGTGACCAGCCGCACACCCCCTCGTAAAGACTGGGGTGGGGCTCGCCGCCCTTCCCAGAAATCTGCCTCAAAAAGACCAGATCTGAGGAGCTTCCTCTCTTCGAAGAAGAAGCCCTGAGGTTCGTGCGCCTGGGGCTGTGGGGGTGTTCCCCCCCAGGGAGGGGCGCCTGGATCTGGATCACAAAGCAGGGTCTCCTCCCTGGCAATCCCTGGAGGCCGGTGTTCAATCCCCGCCACCACTGGTGTTTCGGGGAGCGCCGGAACAAAGAGTTGGGTGTTTGGGTATCTCCTGCCATACTTCAGGATACCCAACACCTAACACCCCCCCATCCAGCCGAAGTGTCAAAGCTTGTGCCCCTTTCGGAGAAGCTGGCAGCGTGGAAACTACTGCCAGGCATATCTCCTTGGGTAGAAAAGACTGTAGGCACAGGCTACAGGATTCAGTTTGCACATCGTCCTCCGCATTTCAATGGTGTGGTCTCCACTTCCGTGAAACCGAACCGAGCACATCTGCTGGCCCAGGAGTTAAAGACTCTGCTGGGCAAAGGGGCCATAGAACATGTTCCCCTTCCAGACAGAGAGTCGGGCTACTACAGTCGGTACTTTTTGGTGCCCAAGAGAGGGGGGGGGGGTTGCGTCCGATCTTGGATCTTCGCGGCTTGAACCGCTATCTCAGGAAATCCAGATTCAAAATATTGACTGTCAAAATGATTGTTTCTCAAATTCAACTAGAGGATTGGTTTGTGACAATCGATCTCAAGGACGCATATTTCCATATAGAAATATTGCCACAGCACAGGAAGTTCCTGAGGTTCGCCTTTGGGGGCGAGGCTTACCAGTTTCGGGTCCTTCCATTTGGCCTAGCTCTGTCACCCCGCACATATACAAAATGCATGGATGCAGCTCTGGCTCCTTTACGACTCCAGGGCATCCGTATTTTGAATTACATAGACGACTGGCTGATTCTGGCCCGGTCTCAGGAGCTAGCGCTTCGACATCGGGATGTCGTCCTAGCCCATCTTCATTCTTTAGGATTGAGACTCAACGCCACGAAAAGCGTTCTCCTTCCTGCTCAGAGGACAACATATTTGGGTGTCACATGGGATTCGGTCACGATGCGGGCACAGTTGTCTCCTGCTCGTGTCGAATCCATTCTCAACACCCTGAAGGAAATCAAGCTAGGCCAGAAGGTCACTGTTCATCACTTTCAGAAATCTTTAGGCCTCATGGCGGCTGTGTCCACGGTGATACCTTTGGGCCTTCTGCACATGAGAGCGTTTCAGCTGTGGCTAAGAGCCAGGGGGATTCATTCATTTCAATTGCCTCGAAATGATGGCTCTGTTTCTGGCCCTGAAACACTTCCTCCAGCAGTTGAGAGGCTACCATGTCCTAGTGCGGGTGGACAGCACTGCGGTAGTCTCGTACATAAATCGCCAGGGTGGACTGCGCTCGCGCCGCTTGAACAAGCTAGCGCACCAGGTTCTGCTTTGGGCACAGGACAAGTTCCTGTCCCTCAGGGCGATTTACATTCCAGGGCATATGAATGTAGGAGCAGACCTGCTATCCAGACAAGCTGTAAAACATGGGGAATGGAAACTCCACCCCGAAGTAGTCAGTCAAATCTGGGAAAGATTTTACGTAGCAGAAGTGGACCTCTTTGCCTCACAAGAGGCAGCACAATGCCCCCTTTACTACTCTCTGACTCCTCCAGCTCCCCTGGGTCTGGACGCAATGGCCCACACGTGGCCCAGATTACACCTTTATGCGTTTCCACCTATAGTTCTGCTCCCAGGAGTCCTGGCGAGGGTCCGCCAACAGGGTTTGCGCCTCTTATTGATAGCGCCCCATTGGCCGACCAGAGTGTGGTTCTCGGATCTAATATCTCTCCTCGACGGCTCACCCTGGGTGATTCCAATGAGGAGGGATCTTCTGTCTCAGGCGCAGGGGACAATACTTCATCCCCGGCCCAAGCTCTGGAACCTTCACGTTTGGCCCCTGAACGGGACCAACTAAGACATGCTGGGCTTTCAGCCAGCGTAATTGAAACCATTTTAAGTGCCAGGGCTCCCTCCACTAGAAGAACTTATTCCCTCAAATGGAGTGTATTTGAAAATTGGTGCATGGCAAGACATGTAGACCCAGTTCACTGCCAGATTGTTTTAGTGCTGGAGTTTCTGCAAGAAAAGTTGTCCTCGGGCTTATGCCCTAGTATGCTCAGAACGTACGTAGCTGCTATTTCGGCTTGTCACGCTCTGAATGATGGGGTTTCTGTGGGCAAGCACCATTTAGTTGCCCGTTTTATTCGTGGAGCTAAACGGATGCTGCGTTCCGATGCCGCACTGCTGGCGTGCCTGGACGTCCTTCAGACAAAATTGACCTGAGGATGTTCCCGGTTCACTCCTATTTATAACCTGCAGGTGCACCTTATTCGGTGACGTCATGCCTGGCAGAGGTTATAAGCCGAAGGTATTCGGCGGTTTTGACATGCACAGGCTTCACAATGTTCCCATAAATTTTTCACGCAGCATCTCGTTCCCGCTTTATCAGGGAACAGGGTTACAGCCAAGTAACCCCGAGACGTTTACTTTGAATGCACAGATAGACTGAAGAAACCAAGAAAACAAATAATCCATATTACGCTTTAATCCTGTAGTGTCTTTCATAAGTATTCACACTGTCTTAAATTTGAACACTGAGAAATATTCCAAATTTTTTTAATGTAATTTTTTTTTGTCACATACACAATCATACACAGCATGATACTCAGTGAAATGCTTTTGTGACGTTGACAAAAACCGGAAGTAAGGATGCATAAATGCTAATAGGAAAGAATAATATTTTGTTCCAATAAAATAGAATAAAATAAAGTTTTATTTGAGCTGCGGTGATATGGTCTTTAAAGCGCAGTAGTGCGCAAAAGTCATCCTTTTGTATGTGAACTTAAAAGCAGAATGTTTTATATAGGTTTGTGTGTTCCAGCACGTGTGAAGGCGTTAAGGTTTAGCATGCCGAATCCAATCAAATATAATACATATTGATTCATTAATTAGATATTGATTAATCATATAAATGGAAAAACTTCAACTTCCCAATGTACAGGAAACATGACTAAGACCTTCTTAAAGTGAAAGAAAAATGGGAGTAGACATACATAATCCTATAATAAGTCCATTACGATTTAAAATTTAAGATTTTGCACTTGATCATTATTAGTTTATTTATATATTTATTTTGCTGTATTTAGATATTTTCATCAAGTAAACAAACAGCTGTTTCCCAGATTAATCCCTTTGAAAGCAACGCAGCATGTTCTTTGTGTCACATGTCTCTATGACATCAGAGCTGGAGTGCGGAGCTGGATTAATCCTGCATTGTTCTCCTGCTGTTACAAAGTCGTTTATGTGCTCAAGCATTTCTCTCCCCTCTCTCTCTCTCACTCACTCACACACACACACCACATGCAACCATTAGTACATTGTCAACAGATTTAATTCACAGAATTAAGCCATACTATACAGCAGGCATTTATATTTATGTTATAAATGTTGATCCTACATCAGTGTGTCTGTACAAAACATTTGATTCCACTTCCAGGGTCATGGGTTCGATTCTCGCCTCGTGGTCTGTGTGCATGGAGTTTGCATGTTCTCTCCGTGCTTGGTGGGTTTCCTCCGGGTTCTCCGGTTTCCTCCCACAATCCAAAGACATGCAGGTTAGGCTAACTGCCGTTCCCAAATTGTGGGCATTGAACTGGCAACTAAAACTGTTGCAGAAGGAGCCAAGTGTTTCAGTTGGTTTTGAAGGCAGAATAACAAAATGTATGATCCAAAGTTATTTAAAGATGAAAGCTGTAAAAAGGTGACAAACTAACCTCTGCCTTAAAAAGCCTACTGTAATGCACATTTGTTTGTTTATACAGCACTGAAAAACTGTAAAACTGCAAGTATATTATAACTGCAAGTATATTACAATTTGGAGTTGTAATCTTTTTGTTGTTGTTGTTGTTGTTACCAGTTGGATCATTTGCAATAAGATGCAACTTAAAGTAGGTCTCTATTGGATCTACTGAATATCATCTACATTATTATACAATATTTAAGATTCTCTCTCTCTTTCCGAAAGCACAGAGGTCTCCTACCCTTGCGTGGAGATACAGGCGTCCTCTGTGCCGCCGCTGTGCTCCATGCTGGGTCTGTTCATTGACAATTTCCACAGATCTCCTAGACCCACTGAGGAGCTTAACCTCTCCCGGCTTGCAGGGATGTGTGTGTGTGTGTGTGTCTTGAGATCTGACCTGATGGCAATATTTTCCCAATATTCCTGTAATCGCGTCCTAAAGCGAAGTGCAGTCTGCTCATCTTCAAATGTACAAACTCTGACACTTTTTTCCGTCCATCTGTCTCTCTCGAGCCCTCTTCCTCTCCTGGTTCTGTCTCTCTATTTCTATCCCTCTCTCTCTATCTGTGCAGAAGGATGTTGCAGAGGAGCGGGATTAGTGGCAGAGCTGATTAGAGATCCGGACAACTGATTGAAGTAGCTGTGCCGCCCTGCTGGTGGTCTACGGTCCTGCCTGCTGTAATGACCTCTGGAGTAACTTTATTTATGATTCGCCAAGGTGTGTTCGAGTCAAACCGGGACTTTTGATTGTGTGGAATAAGAGAACACAAGTATGAGAGTTAAAAACTCCCTTTATTAGTGGTGCTTTGCGAAGCGAAGGACTACTATTATAATCTCACAGGCTTATTATTTTTCTTTTTATTCTTATTCTTCCGTATGAAAGTTTGGCGCGTAACTAGTCCCGCACCGTTTATCGTAGACCCATGAATGAGGTATCAAAACGTGCGGCTTGGTCGGGAATGGGGTGCTATGACTTTTCTAAGGGGCGGGGGGCAATTAACCACCCCAGAAAGTCCCATAGGCTTAACATTGAGACCAACATCAGCTATGACATCAGCTACATCTATGACTATGACATAGTCATGACGTCACGGCAAAGCACCACTCACAGTTTCTTCAGAAAATGTGCCTCTCTAGTTTCTATATACAATCCGCTGCTACACTAATGCATTCATTCCAGTGTTTCCTAGTGCACAGATACCATCAGGTTAGAAACGGCAGAGCTATGATCCAACTGAAACCCTGGCCTCCCAGGAACTCCTTTAATAACCCAAACATGTGGAACTGGCTTAGAGCGAGGTCACAGGACTGTACAAGTGACGTGATATTCCTGAAAAAGGTTTCCTAGAAAAAGTGTTTGTATTCTATGAGATTCTACAAGAGCGTCAGCTCGAATTCCTTTTGAATAACCTAAGAATGCTACGATGTTCATTTAGTTGTCAAATTCAGAATTCAGTTTTTGTTTTCAGAACTTTAAGCATGCTTGAAATTTTTTCAGTGGCTGCGATTTTTCATGAACCACTCGATTCATTGAGTTTTGTTCATCTTACTGTATGTGTGTGGACATGCGTGTTACTTTTGCTACTGAACATAGCCATGAATTCTAACTTTGTTTCTATCGTTTGACATCGCCAAACGTTTACACGACCTCTGATCATGATAATTAAAAAAAAAATTTCAGAAGACATTTATTCACAAATTTATTTATTCCCTGATTATAATGGTTCACCACTACTTTACCTTGTAAATTTGCGTTTTACAACCCAATATCAGCAATCTCCCTAGTTGTTTTCTTTGCTTCATGTAAGACAATAGTTTGACCCCTCTGAAACAGAGTTTCCGAAACATTTTGCCATGCCCACAGGATGCACACAGGGTTGCAAGGGGCCTGGAGCCCACCCTAGGACAGAGTGCCAATCCATTAAACCCACCAAGCACGGGGAGAATATGCAAACTCCATGCACACAGACCCAAAGCGGACCTCAACCCTGGAGGTGCGAAGCGACGGTGCTAATGTATCAGTATAAAGCCTTCCACTGAGCCCTTTTCATTTTTAAAGTCAGACAGTGGAGTGGAGGCAGACAGATGGAACGAGCCAATAAAAAGTGTGAGTCTGCGCTAGAAGATATAAAACAGAGTGGTTTGTCCTGCACTCCGGTGTAGTATCTTTAGCCAGCATGCTCTAAATCTTAATGTCCTTTACTTATTGTCCTGCAAACACTCGCGCGTGTGCCAGATTCACACTAGGAAATGTGTGTCAGGGCTTGTGAGAGGAAGAACACTGATAAAGGCTCCTACGCTAAACAGATTGTAGGATTTTAAGCTGAAATAAACCACTGGGTTCTATGTGTTATGGTATATTATATTATATTATATTATATTATAAAACTTTATTTATTTATATCACAATTTATTAACAGTCCACAACTATGAAATACAGCTAATATCTGCACTCCAATTCTAGTCAAATTTAAAGCTTAGAGAAAGCAGCACACTACAGTTACAGTACTAACCTTAATAGCACCTTGAGCGAATGCATCAGTGAACGGCATCCATGAACCAATCAAACACACATGACACGAGCACCATAACATCATAACGTAACATAACACAATAATGCCGCAAACCTTCCCCACATTTGTGTAACGCTCTTACTGTATACTATGATGATCTGTAAGTGTCACGGGTGGTTTGAAATGACAAGCACAAGTTCTGATCCAATAAGTACATCAGTCACAAAATCTTTAACACGTTTTTGAAATTTAATTTCATTGTTGGGGGAAGCATTATTAAATAATTGATTAATCTTATTATTGTTAATATTAATTTCTATTTCAATAAAGCATTTTATTGTGATATTTATTTATATACATGTAAACATGAAAAGTGCGAAATTATTCAGTTACCTTCGTGAATTCTGTCTTTTCCAGTGTAGGGTCTCTCTGTACATAACTGTTCAAACCATTGTTTTTATTCAACATTTTGATTTTATTTATGGCGCAGATTTAACTTCAGGCAAAAACCCAAGTACTGCAAAAGTTTCATTAAATTCTATTCCGGTAGTTTTGTATGATGCTGTGCCAAAATCTGTCTGGACAGACATATAGACGGACAAATAAAAAATGTTCGGAGACTGGATTCTGGTCCTGATGTATAAAACGTAAAGATAACATTGAAAAAGCGAGTTCTGACCACTGTACAGACACAACCTTTCTTTTATTTAAATAGATGTCACCAGATTATGATGTGTCAGAATATAATTATTACATATTATATATAATATATATAATTAGTACAAAACTAGACTGTCAGGGGGAAAAAAGACTTTTAAGGAAAGCTAACACACAGTTAGTATTCTGTCTATGGTAATACTGGGCCTTGTAATATAAATATATTTTCTAACCAAAGTGTGTGTAAAGACTTTTGAGTTGTTACCTGTTGAGCTTTCAACCCTGATCTCTTAGTTTAGTTCCTAACTTTTTTGTTAGCTTGGCCTAGGCATGAGAAATTGGGTATTCTGTATTATTCACCTACTGTTAACTGCAAATCCGTGACTGGCCACACGAGGGCGCGTGGAGTTCAGCTCATAAAATCTGCCAGGAAAACTTTTAGAAAACAAAAATGGTTGGAGAGAAACGTCAGTTTAATTGGGAAGCTATTACAAACTGGGTTTATAAATCACTTTTGTTTTCACAATTGCATGTATTTCTTTGCTATATTTATTACAAAGTATTGCTGTTGTTACCCTAACAACTGAGGAATCTTTCAGCTCTTCATTGCGTTTATTGTTATTAGTTATTTTAAGAGCCTTGGGTTCATATCAGGAACTTGTAAAACACTTACATAATGATTCTAACCCAATTGCTCTTTTTATTCATTTAATATGTTTAATGGGTGGCACAGTACTTGGCTTAGTGGCTAATACAGTGGCCTTGCATTTCCAGGGGCCGGGTTGGAGTCCCACCTAGGGTCTGAGTGCATAGGGTTTGCATGTTCACCCTGTGCTTGGTGGGTTTCCTCCGGGTACCCTGGTTTCCTCCCACATTCCAAAGACATACAGATTAGGCTAATTGGTGTTCTCAAATTGCTCGTAGTGTGTGAATGTGAGTATGGGTATATGTGTGTGCTCTGTGATGAATTGGCACCCCATCCAATTCATCCCCTGGGAAGTCCCCTGGGATAGGGCTAGCCCCTGACAACACCCCCCCACCCCCCAAACTGTCACCCCTGTATACAAGATAAAGCAGTATAGATGACAAGGGCGTGAGTAATAGATTTAATGCTCCTTAATTTCCCCTAACCCTAAGTATAGTCTTATGCAACACAGTGTCAACACTCAACAAAAAGATAGATGCTCCTGTTTTTATTTTTCAGGCTTCTATTGTCCTGTGCATGCAAGATACTGTAAGCAATCTAAATATCGTGCTAGAATTGCATACTCCTGAAAAGAAACAGTGCGGGAATTAGAAATTATCTCCAAATTAAACATTGTCCTGTACCTAGACAAAAAGTGACACAATGAGGGATGTTGCACACATTTCAACATAATGTATGAAAGTGTGCAATATCTGAAATGACTGGAGATAGAGTGGGGAAGGAGATCTGTAATATTATGGATATGATGTACAGTAATAAAGTGCAGTATGGAAGTGGAGACAGATGGCATGGAGATGGCCCTTATTCGCTGCTGTCTGCCTGCATGATTGGCTTTTTTTTTTTTTAGGTGAGTGGTGTTTACCGTGATGAAAGTTTTTTTTTTGCCAGAGGTGAAAGTGAAGAAGAGAAGATGATGGGCTTTGGCCTTGTCGGAAAAGCTTAGACCTGTTGATTTTGAAAGGTTTTTTACCTTTTTTTTTTTTTTTTTTTGTAGAAGAGGGCTCTTTAACATAACACCCACATTTACAATAAACAGTGAGAACTGCAGTGTGTGTGGGCTGGAGGCTTTTTTTTTTTTTCCATGAAGACAAACAACTTCAGATAAAGAGCCCAAGGATTGCAGGTGCTAAATGTTTACTGGGTTAGGTGTACAATCTAGTTCTGTCATTTGACATTTGATACAGTACATCTATGTTCAAGAATAATGTAGAACAGCAACAACAAGACAGATAGATATATTACATAGCCAAAACTTTGTGCACCTGATTTATTACATTTGCATCTACTTAATGGAAATTCCATTTGGGATTCTAAACCGTTATCTAGGCTTTTCACTAGATTTTTCGAGTGTGGCTGTGGGGATTTGTGCTCATTCAGCCACAGGAGCATTAGTGAGGTCAGGTACTAATGTTGGATGATGATGATGATGATGCACTAATTTATCTCAAAGGTGTTGAATGAGGCTGAGGTCAGCGTTCTGTGCAGGACACCCGTGGTCTTACACAATTAAACTCCACCAAACCAGGGCTTTATGAATATCACTTTGTATGCAGGAGAATTGTGAAGGGAAAATGTAATGCTACAACATACAAAGACATTATGTAGAGTTATGTGCTTCTAACTGTGTGGTGACAAATTAGATTTAAAAAAAGACATAGAATAGGGTGTCCGCATACTTTTGACCAGATAGATAGATCATGAATGTACCAGAGACCCGGTAAGATGATGTTTAACGTGTGTGTATGTGTGTGTGTGTGTGTGTTGTGGTCGTGGTGTTATATTGTGTTTCTGAACCTCAGTCCTCGCTCCCATGTAGATGCGCTTCTCTCTCTCTCTCTCTCTCTCTCTCTCGCACACACACACCTGTTCTCTTATTGGTCAGGATCAGAGCGCGGACAGTCGCGCGCCCCAGGTAGCGGCGCGCAGGACGAGGAGGCGCGCGCGCGGGGGAGCTCCGGTCCGCTGGGGGAATCGGTGCGGTCTGTGTGTGTGTGTGTGTGTGTGTGTCTCTCTCTCTCTGTCATCGCCTCCTCTTTGTGGAATAAATCTCGACAGAAACGGATTTGTTTCGCGCCACACTCCTGCCTCCTGCTCTCCGCGAGCCGCCGGTCTCGGACAGCGCGCGCGCGCGCGCACCAGCTCGAACCCGCAGCCCGGCGTTCACTCGCTCAGGTGAACTTCAGCGCGAGCCGCGTGTTTCTGTAGCGCTAATGATGATGTCACAGCCCTCGTCGTCTTATTATAAGCTGTATTATACATGTATTATTCGTTTATTATCATTGTATTTAATGCATAAATAGTCATGTATAACAGTGGCAAGGGGTAGGGCAGGAAGGCATGAGAGTGTGGTATAAGAGTGTAAGGAGTGTGTGTGTGTGTGTGTGTGTGTGTCGCCTTGCACGTCCACGGGCCGGGTTTGATTTGCGCCTCGGTGTCTGTGTGCATGGAGTTTCCCTGTGCTTGGTGGGTTTCCTCCCAGTTCCTTCGGTTTTCTCCCACTGGCCAAAGACATGCAGAGTAGGTTAATTGGTGCTCCCAAATTGCCCGTAGTGTGGACGTGTGTGAATGTGTGTTGACCTGAGTCCCTACTACGATTGAAAAATGATAAAATTATAAATACAATAGTCATCATCATTGGACTACAGAGGCTTCTACATTAGATGGAATATACAGTATGTGTATACAGTGTATATATATATATATATATACTGTATATGGTGGTATGGTGGTGTATTGGTTAGCACTGTGGCCTCTCACCTCCAGGATTGGGGTTTAATTCACGCCTCGGGTCTGTGTGCATGAAGTTTGCATCCCAGAGTCCAACAATATGCAGATTAGGTTAATTGGCGTTGCCAAATTGCCCGTAGTGTGTGAATAATCATCATGTGTCGAACTTGCAACCCGACCCCTTAAGTAACTGCCACAGAAATAATGGAACTCCTCCAGGGTGGGGTGTAACCATTGTCCTGTGTGGACAGACTAAATTACCTATATATGTGTGTGTGTGTGTGTGTGTGTGTGTGTGTGTGTGTGTGTGTATACACACACACATGTAGACATGTATATATACATGTCTATACAGTATATGATGTTTTTTATCGTAGCATTTATGTATTGTATATGTTTTTTTAATGATTATATATTTTCCTTCATTCAGGGCTTTTGAGGGCCTTCACATGCTTAAAAAACTTGTGAAAATTTCCAGGTTGAAATCTGATGTGATTAGGATGCCTGAGAGTCACATGAGATTTTGCAGCATAGCTCATGTACTTGCACTTATGCACACGAATCCTGGTACACATTTAGAGCTCATTGAGCTGAAGAACTTTCAAGGGAATTCGTGCGATCGCCACCAAAAATGTCATGTTAAGACATTGAGGATGCAAAATTGTAGAGGGATTTCTGATTTCTCAAACGAGTCAGCCGTGACGATGCCTCAAACCTGTGCTAAAAGGTGGTTAATAAATTTCTGTATGGCATTATATTGATTGACATTATATTGCGTGACATCATAGTGTGATGCTTTTTTCCAGCATCTGGGGCCTTTTGAAGGTCTAAACATAAAATCTCCCCGTTTTCCAAAATTCTGTCATAATGGTATTGGCGTGTGCCTATTGTCTTTCTGCAGCACCGGGGTGGCGATGGTGCATGGTGCTTGGGCCAGCTCATTGTTGCTTGCAATTATATTTTTGTTAGTTTTTTCACATCTATCATTAAATCTAAAATGAGTGAAATGCAACTTTAAATGGTGTGTTACTGCACTAAACTTCACACAAACAGAATAAAATCATACCCTGTCTCCACCTGTCTCACCACAGGCCTTTTTCTTCTTTCTCTTCTCTCATTTCTTTGCTCTTCCGGTTCGAGCCCTCTCCCTCGCTCCTGGTCTCTCCTGCCGACTTACTTCTTCTTCTGTATTTTTCTTCATATCACCGTCCTGTCCAGACTTCAGCTTTTTCTGACTGAAAAAGTTGGCAATATTTAAAACCATATTTTTACTTCCTTTTCATTTCCTCATTTCCTTTATATTACTGTGACCTACAGCAGGAAAGAATTGAAAGCGTCTCCTCGTTAAAAAGCACACATTTCATTAACGTTCACTGTGGGAAAATGTGGTTCATACATACTAGAATAAAACTGTTAGATGAATAAAGCTGTAGCACAGAGAGTGATTGTGGTGATGGGGCGTTGTTACATGCAGTCCTGTGAAGGGAGTTGGGGTCCGGTGACTGACACCTATGAGGCTATGAATGCACACCTGATGAGAATATTTCCAATTAGTGTTCCGTCTGTTACAGTCAGTTAGTTGGAGCTATAAAGAGCAAGGAGATTGACTGGACAAGAGAGATTCTTTTGTGTGTGTGTGTGTGTGTGTGTGTGTGTGTGTGTGTGTGTGTGTGTGTGTGTGTGTGTGTGTGTGTTTGTGTGCGTGATGATGATGGTGGTGGGGGTCAAAGGGTTAAGGTGCTGAGTTATGGATGAGAATATCAGGGATTCAAGCCCAACTCCACCAGGTTGCCATTCTTGGGCCCTTAAGGAGGGCCCTTAACAAGACGTGAACCAGTAACATCCAGAAGTTACTTCACAATAAAAGTCTGAGCGTTTTTTTTTGTTGTTGTTGAAATTAAATCACGCTTGGTTTTAAGCATAAACAGCTTACGTACTTACATGTGGTTTTGTTTTTACATTCACGAACTGAAAAGTTGTAATTTGGGGGGGGGGGGGGGGTATGGGGTGTGGGGCTGATACAAGCTCAGTATTTTTGATACTTAAGTAAATTTAAAGCTGAGTACTTTTGTATGTTTCTCAAGTAGAAATGTGAAGGGGGGGACTTTTACTTTTACTTGAGTAATGTTCTACTGGGGTGTCTCTATTTTTACTTACTTTTTACTTTTACTTAAGTACAGGATGTGTGTACTTTGTCCACCACTGATTAAATGTAACTCTAGATGAATTAAAAATGATCTAAAATGTACTTGATGTGAAGTTAGCTTGGAGAATTATCAAATTCAAAGCTGTGGTAATAAAATGCTTTAAGAGTTTTTAATGGCACTAAATAGCAAACTAAACTAAAAACACCAACTATTTAACTACTAACTACAAATTCTAAATAGGGACAATTGATTTTTTAAATACTCGAATAAATTTTCTAAACGATAGACACTAATGATACTAAAATATCTGCTCCCATGAAGGGATAAACCTTGTAAGATTGGAGCTAACAATACATTTATTTAATCAGCTTTACACATTTCACAGTGTCGTGAGACCATAAGAGTGAGAGTGAACAAAGCTGGAGGTGGTGTGGTGTTTATTTAATGAGTTTTACATTAGCAGGCTACTTTAAATAGCAGCAATCTGGATTCCCTCAGGCCCAGTGCTGGTTTGATCAGATAAATGGCTCCTGGGTTCCTAAGATACAAACAACACAAGCATTAATATTGTAAACAGTTCTTCCCTTACTGCTACATGTGGCTTTTTAATAAGGAAATTTACTTAAGTCTCACTCAAGTGAACATACTGTACAGAAACAGCTGGAATAGCAGATTTTACTCCCTGTAGTATATTATTATTATTATTATATTTCAGTATTCACAGTGGAAAGATCACTCAAACATAACATCATGCCAAGAGAATATATATTAAGCACGAGTTGAAAAGACTGCATTATTGTAAACTTGCAAATACTAGTATTTAGGGTCCAAGCACTACTGTATGACATCAGCCCAATGTCGTTATAATGTTTCCACCTTTTTGGACTTTTTGCGGGTTTTAACATGCTCATAAAAATTGGCAGACGGGTTGAAATCTGCTGCCATTAGGATGCCCGACTGTCCGGGGCCCCGGGCGTGGCACTGGGCCCTCACATGGGATTTTGCTGCATAGCTCATACACACTTGCATGTATGCACCCGAGACGTGGTACACATTTAGTGCTCATTGAGCTGAACAAATTTCACTTTGCATGTCATGGGCTCAACTCAACAGGAAGTCAGTTATTTTGTGTCGTTTGCCAAAACACACCTGAAGGAATTTGATATACTCCTCCTAGGAATTTTTAATGTTCGCCACCAAACCGGGCTGATGTTATCTAAAGACATTGAGGATGCAAAATTGTAGGGGGATTTTTGATATCTCAAACGGGTCTGCTGCTATGACGCCTTAAACTTGTGCTGAAAAGTGGTTAATAACTTTCTGTGTGGCATTATATTCAGTTACATCATATTGTGACATCACATTGAGTGACGTCATAGTGTGATGCTTTTTTTTTTTTTTTTCCAGCATCTGAGATTTACAGGACTGTCCACCACCTCCAAGGTTTATTCTCTTCACCTTTTGGCAACACAGTACCGGTAAGAATTTAAAACTACTTTCACTAATAGTTTAATTGTAATTACACTAACTGTCGGTCGCCAGCTCCATCAGTCGAGTTTACTTAGTTCCACTAGTTGTGAAAGGATAAGTGTTGTCGAAGTAAAATAACTGGTTAAATAAACAAACCAATCATAATCTGTTGATTACTAAACAGTGCTGATGGAACTGTTGTATAAAAGCAATATCGCACTCAAGGTTGTGCTGTTGTACCGAATATCATCAGGCTGCGTCCAACTGCATATTCGGTCCAACAGCACTCCCTCTCATATATAAATTTGTTTAATTAAGTACAGTTAGAGGACAAACACTTGTCAGTTTTGGCCATGTAACCAATTTTTTTTTAAGAGTGTTGCATGCTTAAGATTCTAGGATTGTGATCACATGAATAATATACACTCACCTAAAGGATTATTAGGAACACCATACAAATACGGTGTTTAACTCCCTTTCGCCTTCAGAACCGCCTTAATTCTAGTTAGGCATGCTATTGATTCAACAAAGGTGCTGAAAGCATTCTTTAGAAACGTTGGTCCATATTGACAGGATAGCATCTTGCAGTGACTGTGGGGGCCATTTTAGTACAGTGAACTCATTGTCATGTTCAAGAAACCAATTTGAAATGATTCGAGCTTTGTGACATGGTGCATTATCCTGCTGGAAGTAGCCATCAGAGGATGGGTACATGGTGGTCATGAGGGATGGACATGGTCAGAAACAAAGCTCAGGTAGGCCGTGGCATTTAAACGATGCCCAATTGGCACTAAGGGGCCTAAAGTGTGCCAAGGTTAAGGGCATTCATGAAGCCTTTTCTATTTCACTTTTTGTCATATATAAAACCTGTTGTCTTGAGCTTTGTTGTTTTCTGTGTATCTGTTTCATACAGGTTGTATTTCAAACTGTTTTTTAAAGCAGAACTGAATCGGCACTGGCTGAAGTGACGGAGTTGTTGCCTCGGGTTGTGGAGATGTGCTCAAGTCTTGAACCTGACATTGTTGACCAGTTTTCCTGCATTTTCTGTGAAACACAGTTGGGTTAGGCATGCACGGTCTTGCCTGGGTTCGTTTCTGTTTGACAGAGCATTTCCTGTTTGTTAGTATGATTGGCATGTAGGTTAATAGGGTCCAATGAGGAACACACTACTGCTGTCATCCAGCTGCATCTCACGGTCATTTCAAACATCATGCACTGCGACGGCTCTTGAATGACTCTACCAATGACTTGAATCAAGAAAAGTTTAAAACTGTTTCATATTGTGTTTGCGTTACCGCATGTGAAATCTATCACTGCATGTCTAAAATGTGTGTGTGTGAAATATATGGAGGAAAATAAACAAGAGAACCGGTGAAGCATCTCCCTCTTCACACACATGCGCTGTCCTTGAGCCGATGTGGTGACATTTTCGGAGAAATGTTCAGCTGGATATAGATCTGAAGTGCGCGAACACACAAAAAGAAGGGTCCCTTGAGCCGCCTGCACCTGGCAACCGAGAGCAAAGTGACGGCGACGTCCCTGTGAATGCTAAATCAAAGGCACAGCGCTTGGTTAGGCATGCTAATGCGGACTTGATGTAACCTCTCAGACGTACAGTTTTTCCAGTTCTATGTCATTACAGTTATATGTTGGTATGTATTTTTTATAATGTATAGATCAGAGAGACAACGTGTGCGTCTTGTGTGTCTGATCTGCGAAGTCAAAAGTATTTGTTAGCACTATAGAGTAAGAGAAGCGTGCGTGTGTGCGTGTGTGTGTGTACTTTTTTCATTATCATTTTCATAAATTCCTAAAAGGCTCCGCACTACTTGCAGGTCAGCGCTTACAGAGAAGGAAAAACTCCGTCTCAGCTTCTGCTCGGCTTTTTCTGCGTGATCTCTCACTCGTGATCTCTTACGCTCGTCACCCTCTCTTCCTTTTGAAGTAATTTAATTAAAGTGTAATTTAATTGAATTAGTGGAAATGAAAGACAGAGGCGTGTCGCTCCAACAATCTTCTCTGTGTGTGGAATGATGATTTGAGAATACATTTTTCTTTTGCTGAAGCGTGTATATAATTTTTTTTGCCTGACTCTGTCATCTTTGTTCACCAAAGTCTGCTTAGTTCTTCATTTTTTTACTTCATCTTTCTCTTCACATATGTGTAGATGGAGAGTAGGGTTAATACTGAAGGCTGGATCCCTAAAATGCGAAATTAAATATCAAATAACTAGACATGTCTGCGACTTTGTTCGCATGGAATTTAATTGCATACTCATAAGCGCGTTTTAAAAAATGTACAGCAGCATCTGTTGAATTTTGGAACGAACTAAAATTTGTACGCGTTACCGTGAAGTCTGCGGAAAGAAGGTGAGAGATTGCGTTAATTATGTAGATTTCAATTGTGCCCTTATAACTGTGTTTTTAAAAATGTACAGCGCCATCTGTTGGATTTTGAGATGAACTAGTGATTTTTTTCAAGGTCAATTTTTTAAAAAAGTTTTTATGTTTTCTATTTAAATTTCAAAGTAGCATATTTTTTCTTCCCATAGGCCGATTGCGAGGAAACAAAGCCTATATGTTACCTCAAGCTCAGCCAAATACACCTGTGAAAACCCTGTTAAAATTCGTTCAGTAGTTTTTATGTGATGCGTGCACAAACAGACAGACAAAAATTCCAAAAACTATCTTGATTACTCATCTTGTATGCCTACAAAAATTTTTTTCACAAATGCAGGATCTTCAATGTCTAGACATGCCAACTTTTACAGTTTTATTACAGCATATGTATAGATTATCCTTCGCAACGATAGCCTTCACCGTCTCCAGTTGCACTGATGATGGGTGAGAATCGGCAACAACTACAGTATATTAGGGGAGAAAATCTGAAAAATCCGTCAAAAATATTATGATTAAAAAAAAAAAAAGAGTATTAGATTATATATTGCACTGTGGCTCGGTACAATTTTATTTTATTTTATTTTATTTTATTTTATTTTATTGAAAAGCAGTGTACATCGTACAAGTCAGTACTGTTTTATTTATTGAATACCAAACAGTGTCTGTCTTTTCAGGACAGAGAAAACTTTCAGGTTTTCTTGTTCGAGAGGTCAAATCTTGGTCTTACTTGGAATATGATTTCAGATATAAACAGATAGATTTCTTGCACGTCATAGGAAATTCACAAAAACAGATTAAATATCCCTCGGTGTAAATCATACAACATTAAAGTCCTGTAGAGGGAAGATTATCAAGACACAGGAGGACAACGGGAACGGTAGCACCTGTGATCAGAACGGAGCCAAAAGGAGTGAGATCATTTTTCACATAAAAAATAATAATAATATTTTTAATTTCTGTAAAGGCAAGCAGACATTGTCCCTGGTCTCATTACACAGGCATTTAAATGACATAGCAAACTTGAGCAAGTCTTTCTTTATTAAGACGCATCGAAGAGCTGGCAGAATTTAAAACCAGTGTCATGGAAGAACAAAAACAAACCATTAGGAGACTAGCTGTCTGTTCAAAAGGATGCTTTACACCTTATTGGCTAGACACTACAGACTGAATTGCTTATGTTCAAGCTACACAAGCCCAACAACCTTCCTTGGTGCATTATGGGATTTTAGAAATGCTGACGATTGTCTACACTAAGCCTTTAGACATGATTAAAATAGCGAAAGTTGCCAACTTGTACTGGTGAATATGATGTGGATTCGGGTTCTGGAGTCTCATTAATACCGTCCTAGACAGACATTATTTCAGACTAGGGGGTCCCTTTTTATTTTGAAGTGACGTCTTGACAGTGGAGCAGAGAAAAGCAAAAAAAGAAATAAAAATTGTCGTGGAGATCGAGACAAAAGAATTCCGCCCGTTTACGCTAATGTTTAAATGAACGTTGTAATACGGTTGTAACAGCGTTGCAATGGTGACGCCCATCAGAGCAAAACATCTGATGGACAGTGTTATTTCTGAACGTTGGAATGAGTTAAACACAATGTTCCAAAGGATATGACACAACGTCCAAGGACATGCAGATTGGCGTTCCCAAAATGCCTGTATTGTGTGAATGAGTGTGTGTGTGTGTGTGTGTGTGTGTGTGTATATGTGTTTGCCCTGTGATGGATTGGCACCCCGTCCAGCCCCACAACCCTGTATTCAGGATATGACGCAACGTTTGACATTGATTACTTAATAATTGTTGCAGTAAATACCGTACATTTCACACCATCATACAACGATCTAAATCTTGAGATCTATAGATATAAATCCAAATACTGAATTCATTCTTCCCTTAAATTTTGAAATAAATCCTACATCATCTCAAGCCTATTTTACACTGTGTGCTTTCAGTGATCTTTTCACCATTATGTGTGATAACATCTTCTCCATGTCAGATTAAATGATTACAATAACTACTAAATTCTTCCACAGAAATAGTCTCAGGTCGTTATGTGAATTATCTCGCGACGCACCAGGAATCTGTAATTCATCCTTTATTTTTTTGTCCCTTATTGTCTTGTCATGATTTAACTGTGATGAGATGTGATCAGAGAGACACTTTGTTCTCCCTCAGTTCACCTCCAATCTGCTCTTCTTTCAAATTGCCCTACCATGTTTGTAGCTGTCCTGAGTTGTGCTGTGTTTAATCATATCCCAATCTCATTTTGGTGGATTTTGGATAGAGGTCTGATAGCAGCACTCCCAGTCTGAGAGGTTAGAACCAGAACCAGCTCCAGAGGAGCCTGTTTTCAGTGATATTGAGCCTCTAACTCTGTTTTGATCTCCAAATATCAGGTCAGTTGGGCAATAATGCTGGTGTCACCTATTGTTCCTTTCAGTAAACAAAGCAGTCCAACATTGGCGCTGTCCAGTTAAGCCTTGTCTAAAGGAAAATAACACGGCTGTCTTTCAGGTTTCCAAGTTAATCTACTTCGAGAGTGTAAACCTGAGTTACTTGATGTGACGTTCGTTGGCTTCAGGTTGCACAAGCTGTAATGTTTTCATAGTCAGGGCTGAATTTCTCAGAATTCAGAGAATGCAAGCTGAATCCAAACAGACCACCTGAGTTCATTCAATTTGCTTGTGACTTACAGTATCTCCTTACCTTTTTGCAGTGTCTGATCTCACCTTGATGCTGTAGATTTGCCCCCCTATTCAAGTCAAGTCACGCAGGTGGCTTTTTATTGCCACCAGCTGTACAGCAAACAATGGGGAGAAAAAAAAAAAAAAGACATTTCTACATGCAGGATCATGGTGCTCCATAAAACAACACATCAGACTACCAGAATGAAATGAAACAATGGCACAAGACTACATGCAGTAAAGGTACACGTGAACAAACACCACAAAACGGTACAATTACTGTACTACTAAAACAGTGCAATGCAGTAGAATTATATAAAAGGAGGACAAAGCAATGCTGACCAGTACTGGAGTCTATCCCAGGAGACTTAGGGTACGAGGCAGGGTACACCCTGGACCTGGTATCAATCTGTTGCAGGGCACACACACACACACACACATACTCACACACCCATTCCTAATCCTAAATGTCCTTGGACACTCGACCCTAGTGTTAACCACTATGCCACCCACGGCGCCGCCACAAAAAGGAAACTGTTACAGTAAAATATAATATGGATAATAAATATGGTACATAATAATAAAAAATAAATGTCTGCTATAATTATGAAGACTGTTCTGTGCTCATCCCATATCTGACCTGATCCCTTAGTCTGCACACACTGAAGTTTCGTCCAACACACTTACTGTAGTACTCTTAACCTTGTCTCTTCTACACCTGTATACTGTAATGATGTACATTTATAATCCAGTGTCACATAGAACAGGATGGACTAGTGAGTCTAGTTCCTGTGAAGCTTTCTTTCAAAGAATGAAAGTTTTTCTTTCTTTCTGTATTTTGACATGCTTGTTATTAAGAATGCAAACTTTCATCCAGATTTCTGTCAAGCTGCTTTGTGGCAATTTACTGTGCAATTAACATTTTAAATTTAATTTAAAATCAGGTCCAGCAAATCAGTGAAGCAGCTTGGTTTTATAGTGGATTTCTTCCAGAGACTTATCACAGATTTCCTGCTCCCTTTTTTTTTTTTTTTCTGTCTGGCCAGAGACTCTATTTTAAACTTTAATGGTGTCACCAGGAAAGAAGTGGTATATTTTTGCAGTACTACGTTTTTGGACTATAAAAACAACAAACTGACCACACAATCTTTTTTACCAAACAGTTGCCAAGTTTGCCGAGGGTAAAAGTGGCCTTATTTCCAGTAAAAGGAAGACTTCAGCATACTAGGACATTTTGGACAAGTTCATTTGGTGGGAACAGGTTGGGGATGGCCCCTTCCTGTTCCAACATGACAGCGCACCAGTGAACAAAGCAAGTTCCATGATCTCAGCCACTTCAACAGAAAAGTTGAAGCTGTTATAGCTGCAAAGGGGGCGGGGCCAGCAACATATTAAAACGTATGGATTAAGAATTAAGCATGTGAAGGCAGGCGAGCGAATACTTTTGGCAATATATTGTAGAAAAACGTAACAAAAATCTTTAGAAACATGTCATTGTAATCCAGATGTATTAGATTTAATAAGATTTGCCTTTGAAGGTTGAAAAAGCATTACAATGGTTTTCAGGATTTAAAAATGTATCTTAAATACAAATAAATAGAAAAGTCTGTAGAATATGGACATTGAGCTTTGATATGATTTAGGCAGGAGTCTTCGAACTGCTGATAAAATACTGTTCACTGGCCCATGTTCAGGATTAAAACATAAAGGTAACCTGGTGTTCTCAGTATCTGCCCATATGGAATAGTAAGACCTGCACACTTTAATTTGACCAACTTAAATGCAAACATGCTTAGATGAATTAAACTTTTTGTTAAATAAAATTATCACTGCACCGACTCCAAAATCGATTGCGAAGTCGAGTATCTCCTGATGTCACCAGGGCGTTTATATCTGCTGTGTTGTCTGTTTATGACCTGCCTGTGCCCTGATTTATTGATAAGGATTTTGGAGTTGTCCTAGTTGACAGGGTTTGTACAGTCGATCGACTGACCTCTGCCTGTTTTAGTGGCTTGCGTCCGTTTAAGATCATGTTGTCTTCTAAGCAAGTAAAGCACTTCTCTTACCTGCAGTTGTGACTTTCACATCACTGATATTCTTCTGTCTGTGCCTCCCTCGACCTCCTGTCTGTTTACCGACTATGTTGACTATGAATTATCTCTTGGATTGGTTGCCTTTTAAAACACTCAGTAAAGCTTTTACTGCATTCGCATTCTGTATCAAGCTCCCTTTTTTCACAATGTGTCTTTTAAATTTCAATTCCTCTCAGCTGTACAGCACTTTGGTCAGCCTCGTCTGCCCTAGAATTAAATAGAATTGAATATAACACAATGGGCCTCATGCTAGAAACAATATGCGGAAAAGATTTCTCTTATTTTTGATCGTATCCATGTTCTCATTTTGTTTGTGCCCATTCATTTGGGACTCACCAATGTTTTCTCATTTTTGTCCTTCTCTTACTGTAGGTAAGAGAAAATTTTATCAACAGCCGACAGGACTTTTACCAGGATAATAAAAAAAAAAAAATAGAAGAAACCTCAGAATGACAGAAACATTGTTTTAAAAATGGAGAAACACGCTTTATATAATACATTTTAGAGGAATTATAATGATTGAATCGTTTAACTCATGGGTTGAAGAGATACTATGGGGCAATTGGTCTCAGTTGTCACTATAAAACCCCTGGATGCTTGTATCCGTTCTGCTTCTGAACGGCTTACGGACTGCTGTTAGTTCATGCAGAGAGTGTGTTCTTAGAGATCGCGCAGATTTGATGTGACGGATAAATGATTGCTGAGCCGTTTCAGATTTTCCACGAGAAACATAATCATAATAATCAAAGTTGACCTGTTATTAGTTGAACTTTAACTAACATAGGTGACGGAGGTTATGCCCTCACTCCATGTGCCATCATCCACTTGTTTTATTTCTTTAACTGCATTCACAGCATCACGGATCTTTTGACGTTGCTGCATTTTTTATTTACCTGTAACACACATGTTCACGCTCTAGACCAGGCATTACTAAATGATGGGCTGCAACCTGTTTCCGGACCGAGTGACAGTTCTTGATGCTTTTCTGATAAATGAAAATAATTAATATATCAATAATTTAGCGATAGGGGCACGGCGGTGTAGTGGTTAGTACTGTCGCCTTGCACCGCCAGGGTCCGGGTTCGATCCCCGGCCAGGCTCGATTCACGTCTCTGTGTGCATGGAGTTCTCCCCGTGCTTGGTGGGGGACGGCTAATTGCCGTTCCCAAATTGCCCGTAGTGTGTGAATGAGTGAGTGTATGTGTGTGTGTCTGCGCCCTGTGATGGATTGGCACCCTGTCCAGGTTGTACCCTGCCATGTGCCCTAAGTCACCTGGGATAGGCTCCAGGCCCCCCCGTGACCCTGAATACAGGATTAAGCGGTATAGATGATGAGTGAGTGAGTAATTTAGCGCTTTTTATCTCGAGGTGGGTGTGGCTATACGCATCACTCAACAGAGCCAATCAACGGCATAGTTTACCATGTATGGTCACAGCATGTGGAGAAAACAGAAAAGAAAGCACAACGGAACATGCCTAACTCCAGAATAGCATTAATTTCATCAACGAAAATAATGACGAGATGATGGCGAGACGTCAGTGACGAAACAGTGACGAAATCAGCATGCAGTATCGTTAACGAAAAACACAAGACTAAAATGTGGTCTAAAAAAATCAAACCCAATAAAACATCTGTCTTTATTTTTGTCAATATTAAACACACAAAACCGTGTAGGTGAAATAGAGGTACTGTATTATGACACGAGCTGCGGTGTTTCCCGGGTCACAGCACGCAGTGCACAGTATCAGGAGTAGTTTGCGCTAGCAATGACGGGTCGTCACAAGCTCAGTCATCTTTAACTCCTCCCCATCACAGCGATATTACTCAGGCGAAAGAGAAGAGCTGAAATTTGGGCCCATTTGTTTCATATTGAACGGAGAAAAAAATGCCGATGTGTCGTAATATCGGAGGGGAAACAGTGGGGGCACATAATCGCTGGGAAAAATACCACAAACCTGAAGAGACACACCAAGACATACCATAACAATCTCAAAATAGTTTTAAGGTAATTCTGTTTTGTTGCATGTGATGTATTTAATTTCATTTTAGAGTTAACCCATTGCCTAACCCATTAACCTAATAGGCTAATCAAATTATTGCGATCCATAGGAAGCTATCCTTACAACAGTCCAAGTGGCTAAATTCATATAAAAAAAAAAAAAGTTTTAAAACTGCTATGGATGCAGAAGTTGTTGTGACGGTTAAAGATAAATATAATTAGCTGAAAACATCAGATGAAAAGATACAATTTAAATGTTAATATAATTATTTTGCGAAAAACTAAAATAATTGTTTTGGCTTGACTAGATTGACTGTAGGATTAATTAATAATTATTATTGATGAAATGTTACGTTTTTGTTGACTAAAACTAGACAAAAATACTTGAAGGTTCCTCTGACTAAAACTAGGCTAAAATTTCCAGACCTTTAGTCGACTAAACAAAAATAGGATAAGATTGACTAAGTATGTTAAAAACTAACAGGGACATTTATCCCAGGACTAAGACTAAAATGAACACTACTCCACAAAAAAATGAAAAGTAGACTATGAAAACTGAACCTTCAAACATGAATGGACAGACCAATATGTGTTTAATCTTGCTGTGGGAAGTTTAAATCCAGTTTGTCTCATACGTTCTAAAACCATGGCGATAATAAAAAGCAGTGATGTGAAGCGCCACCGAGAGATAAAACACGAGTCATTAGAGCAAAATATCCGCAGCAGTCCAAGGTGGGGCGTGAGAAATACCCGAACTGAGAGTCCGGTATGACGGAGCTACCAGAGTCCTTTCACACCCATTTACAGCTCAGCAGCGCGCAAATGAAGATTTACTTAAGATTCATTAAAGATTGTTCTTTACATTCCATCCAAATACAAGGAAACATACAAGGCCATCATCGTTTCAACTGTCCTGAAAATTGACAATGAATATTACTGAAATGCTATGGAAATGTTGAATTGCTTCTTTTTTATAGACTTACAATGACCGCATAAATAAAGATCCAAATCCAAACCTGATGTTTAGACCTCGGCTCTAAGAAAATTTCATTGACCGGATCTTCTTATATTTTAATTCAGCGCTCCTGCTCTATATAATGAAACGCTCACGTGATACTTTGTTTATCTTGTATACAGCCAAAACATGGTATTGGCTAAAAAGTAAACTTTCAAATAGTATCATATACAGTAACACCATTTTTCACAGTACTTAATGCTTCTTATCTACCGATCCATGCGTAATTTTTTGTAAATATGAGCATTTATATTTTTATCAGGTAAAAAGAAACACATTTGCTAAATACAATTCGACTCACTTTTATGTCCGTAGCTTTTTTTTTTATTAAAACTGTGATTGATCTTAACTGTCATTCAGATGAAACTTTTAGATTTCACATGAAAAAAACATAAACCTTAACGAGTGTATTATTCGAAAATGCTAAATTGTTAAGAACGAATGTGACATGGTTACGGACACTACAGATTTTTGGGGGGAAAAAAATCCATAATTTTGCACAGAATGCATTCATTTAAGCAAAAAATGTTTACTGGTCATATGCTGCTAGTAGTTTACACCTTGCTAATATCAATCCTATGAATCATTTGCAGATTCAATTATTATTGAAGCGAGACTTTTGCTTGTTGAAGAGAGAAACTTCGGGGGCAAAAACAGCTGAAGGTGGGAAGCAAGATTGGTCACTTCCATGTTGCATAAACTTCAGAAGTGGCTTCTTTGGTGCACACATTTTCTGATTTATATGTATAACATAAAAAAAAATTATAAATCAGCACCAATACTGTGTTTTGGTCGACTGTTCATCTTGCATACAAAGTACTTGGATTTCACCCCTGCTGTAGTTCTTCTTCATCATGTTTTCTTCAGTGTTCTCTCTCTCTCTCTCTCTCTCTCTCTCTCTCTCTCTCTCTCTCTCAGATTTTAACACCTGATTTGCAAACAGCACAACATGCACCTGCCCTTATCTAGGTTTTGTAGGGCTTTACCTATGTTAATTACAGTACATGCAAAGCTTATATAATCATAGGCACCTTCAATGTAAGATCAAGTGGGATTCAGCGTTCAGCTCACCTGAATAAGAGTAGGTTTGGGATGTTAAAGATCGTTTGGTGCATCTGGCATTGACTTATTTTTTTCTCTTTTTTTTCCCCCCAAGAAAATTGAACAAAAAAAAAAAATTGAAGAGCGAGTTAAGAAAGTGTTGCTGCAGGAGGCACTGTGTCAGGCGCGCGTCCCCTTCAGGGTGCTGCGTGCTCGGGAACTCGGGATGATTTGTGCATTGTGTGTTTGATATTTGAGGACTTTTCATGTTAAGGTTGTTGTTCATTCTCTCGTGCTTCACAGTTTAAAATTCACGGCTGTTTTAGTTTAGCTTTTGATTAGTGCACTGATTTAAGTCTCTTGTTTTCACTGTCTTCATCTTGCACGTCTTTTGCTTTGATTGACTGGTGTGTTTGCTCTCTTTTGTCACTGTATTCGTTTCTGTCTTTTGCCTGTGTTTTATATTCTGGTTAGTTAACTATTTTGTTTGTGTTTGCTATTGAAATTCTTGATCTGCATTTAGGCTGAGCCACGGCCGCTCCTTTCATGACACACGACAGTTTAAGATAGACTATACAGTGACTCGCAAACGTATTCATACCGCTTAAACGTTTCCACATTTTATCCCGTTACAACCACACACGTCATTCTGTTTTATTGGGATAGACCAACACAGAGTGGTACATAATTATGAAGTGGAAGGAAAATGACTAAAGGTTGAAAAAAAAAATTACAAGTAAAAATGTGAAAAGTGTAGCGTGCATTTGTATTCAGCCCCCTTTACTCTGATACCCCTAACTAAAATCCAGCGGAACCAATCGCCTTCAGAAGTCACCTACTTAGTATAGGGTCCACCTGTGTGTAAGTTTAGTCTCAGGATACAGTGCATACAGCTGCTCTCAGAGGTTTGGTAGAGAACATTAGTGAACGAACAGCATCGTGAAAGCCCAAGGTCCAGGATACAGCTGTGGAGAAGTTTAAAGCAGGATTAAGGTATAAAAAACATCCCAAGCTTTGAACATCTCACAGAGCGCTGTTCATTATATCATGTGAAAATGGAAAGAGGTATGGCACGACTGCAAACCTACCAAGCTATGGCCATCCACCTGGACTAACTGGCCAGGCAAGAGGAGACATAGCCAAGAGGCCCATGGTACAGTAACTCTGGAGGAGATGCAGAGATCCATGGCTCAGGTGGGACAATCTGTCCACTCGTGCACTCCACAAAATCTGGTCTTTATGGTAGAGTGGCAGGAAGAAAGCCATTGTTGGCTTTGTGGAAAATTCAAAGGGGTGTGAATACTTTTTGCGAAGCACTGTCTGCGATTTCGACTGGTAGATCTTATCTACGCTTTTTCCACTGAACAAATAGAAAGGAAATCACCAAATGAATGTGGAATCCATGCAAAATCAGAGGGGAGAAATAGAGCTGGTCTCAGGGGATAAATGAGAGAAATAAACTCAGGGCCGTAAACCTGGCTACTGACAATGTGCTAATGTGGTTTTGCTTTTTTTAATTAGTAAAATGTGATTTTTAGAAAAAGAAATTTGATGCACTCGCCTCTCATTTTAAAAGAGCTAAATATAAACAGAGTTTTCACAGCATCGGGGTAAATACTTTTGCAATAATTCCTATATATATATATAGTGAATTATTTAGCAAACTATTCTGATTGCTTCTTCCCTCATCTTTTGTTGCGATTAATGCCATGTGATTTCAGTTCCACTACAGAAGGAAGTGTTACAAGCTCAATGTTTCTTCCTCTCGCTGTCTCTCGAGTGTTCCCCTTCCCACTGTCACACGTGTTGTGTGTAATGTGTGATGTGAATTACTCTTACGCTTTCTGCATTTGTAACGATTAAACACAAACGCACAGTTTTAGATCACAGCAAGAGCCAGAAGCGTCCGTGCCAACAGAGACGGGTTACATTAATCGGATTAAAAGCAGCAATCACAGCGGTGAACATAATTTCACTTGTATAAGGGGCGTTCAAGTCAATCTGGGATTTTTGACTGCACCGAATAACAGGGCACAGTTCTGAGGGTCGAAGCTCTCTTTATTTCTCTGCTACACTAAAGAGTTCCACTAGTGCTTGGACACCAACTCATTACGCCTGAAGACATGATCGGACTGTCTGAAATGCCTGGCCTCCTCCCGGGAACTCCTTTAATGGCATGTGGAAATGGCTTGAAGCGAGGTCACGACTGGACGTGGGATGTGGCGATAACTCCCAGCCGAGTTCCTGTAATTTATAAACGGGTTTGTGTACAGTTCCCACAGTCAGATGGGACTCTTTTGCAAGTGGTGACGAGTTATTCGTGGATTTTTAATAATAATAAGCGTTCCACTAGTTGAATGTTCATGTAAACGACTGCTGTGTCTGAGCCAGCTCGGCCTGGATCGTCATCCACAGACATATTCTTTCACCATTCAAAGTCTAATCATTGTACTGTGCGTGAGGTTTTCTGTACATGTAAAAAAGAAATTCTGATTGCATTCACAGAAACGTTCATCACAAGTCCCAGATTGACTTGAACACCGTTTGTAATAAATGTAACAGCAGGGTTCTCTCATAAGAGTTATATTCACATTGCTAAATATTCTGGCTAATAAGCTTGTACCTATATGTGTGGACCAGATGGTCCGCTGTGGCGACTCCAACGAACCGCGTTGTGCTGAACACCGAGTTGTGCTGATGAGTTGAAACCAATGTGAGGAAAGAATTTCTTTATTGTTATGAACGTCTTTTGTACAAGTAGAAATGTGAAGTGTATATTCCCCTTGAAACTGAGGTAGATTCCCCTCAGTTTAATAGAATTGATTTACAGCTTTTCAATTATTTCAAGTTCTCTCCTAAATGTAATTCGATTTTCACATTCTGATGCCCCCATGGGACAGATTGCCGTGCGTGTTGCTGCACTATCGAAGCGGATTAAGTCGGTAGCCGCAAACTCGCTCTGTAATCAATTCTACAGACAACTCAACAAAGTCTCCCTCGATTAAACAATCAATTGCTCGTCCGCATGGTGAGGAACAGGCTTACCCATCAATTTCACCTACATACACACACATCGATACTTGTGCACACACACGCCTGTTCGGGCAATTACTGTACAGCATCCCTGAATTGACAAGATCTAAATCAGTATAGGTGGGACCTCAGCATCCAATTCCGAGTGTCTCTTTGAAACACTGGCTGTCAGCCCAAAATGACGGACAGTTCCGTCTCCTCAACGGCTCGTTCAGAGTCGCACGAGTGTACGGTATTCATGGACTCCTGAAAAACTTGTTTATCTTGTTGTTTTTCCAATAGCGTGCTTCATCACACGTCACTGCTGAATCCCAATCCAAGGATTAGGAACCTGGGTAGAATGGGAGCAATTAGGCAGATGTTTTTATAGAAATTTCGGTGATTTAAATGCTTACACACATCCTGGTCTTGAACTAACTAATACTGTACATTTCTCATAAACCAATAAAGCACAGAGAGCATTGGTAAATTGTAGAACAAGCCTGACCCTGAATGTTCTCTCTCCTGGTTAACTTTGTGATGTTTTTAGGAAACTCCATTAACAAGTTCTGCATATAGAGTAGTGCACTTTAATATTTGTGTTCTGACACCTTTCTGTCAGAACCAGCATGAACCTTTTCAGCAATTTGAGCACTTGTATGAGACTATGGGGCAGTGGTGGCTCAGAGGGCACTGAGTTACTGATCAGAAGATTGGAGGTTCGATCCCCAGATTGTCACTCCTTGGTCCTTAACCCTATCTGCTCCAGGCGCGCTGTATCATGGTTGACCCTGCGATCTGACCCCAGTTACGCTGGGATATACGAAGAAGGAATTTCACTGTGCTGTAATGTATATGTAACTAAATAAAGGCTTGACTTAACTACACAGACCAGTCTTTGCCCCTCAATCATCACTGGTTTTCCTTCCAAAAAATCCAACAAGACCTGCAGTTCTGGAGTTGTGAATCATATAGGGATCACAGTTCGGCCGCTGTCAAAGTCACTTAAATCCCTATGCTTGCCCATTTTTCCACTTTCAAACAAATTGACTTCATGGAGAAAATGTTCACTTGCTGCCTAATACAGTATATCCAGCCACTCTAAGGAGATAGTGTAACTGGAGCTACTGTGAAAACAGTACATCTGTTTACATTATTTATTTCCCATAATAATTCTGCATGGTGTAACATTTGTGTTAAAAACCAATTACAGAGAGATTTTGGACTTTTATTCATTTTGGCTTTATTGCGCACATGCACGCACGGTTGTCTTTTTATAAAACTTTTTTCCCAAAATCATATCCTTTTTTTTTTTTTTTTTGCACTTTCTAACTATCACTAGCACTTTTCCAGCATTTGGGGGGCATTATGTATTTCAGAATTTTTAAAAAGCCATATTAATGAAAGGAAATTTAGAAGAGAGAGAATGCTACAACACTCAGGAGGCATGGTTATGTCTGCCACACCCTGTCCTCCAATCAGGATTTCTGAACTCTATTACAGTATATACAAACGTACTGTATATTTGGTCGGTTGATGCTCATTTAGACATTGTACATACAGCGCCTGTATTTTGATAAGATGCAAACACTGCCATGAAAATTAAGCTAGGTTTTACTTAATTTTTGTTTTCATAATCTTTCACAATTTATATAAATAAAAGAGGTTTTGTCTGCACATTGATGAGAACTTACTCTTTTAATGATGTATTTACATTTCGTACATCGGAGGACGTGACACCAGAATATGTTATGTCTGTATGTATGTATGTCTGTCCAGCCAGAATTTGTCACAGCATCACGCAAAACAGAATTTAATGAAACGTTGGCATTATTTTGGTATTTGCTTGAAGTTAAATCTGCGCCATTAATTAATTCAAATTGTATAGTAGAAGTGAAGTTATGAGCAGTTTTGTCCCGGATTACGAACCGTACGTTTTGACAGCGCACTGCACACGCATCATGGGCACGTCTTAAATCGATCACTGGGCAGAATTTATTGGAACTTTTGCAGTACTTGGGTATCTGCCTGAAGTTTAACCTGCACCGTAAGTAAATCAAAATGTTGAGTAAACGTGATGTCATAAACAGTTATAATAATCTTCTTTTAAAAAAGCTTTGAATAAGCTACATGCTCAATATGAACAAACACCTGCACCAGTAGATATTAATTAGAAAATCTAAACTAAATATTTTTACTGGGATTAGTTTTTTTTTTCCCGTCAGAGACGGGTACTTCCGTTAGTCAATGCTGAACTGTACTATATTTTTTAAATGAAAACTCAACCAATAGTATTATTGATACAATATTGCACATTTCTTTGCCACAAACACGACTGCAGGCAGATTTGTCTATTGAGACAGAACTACGGTCGATTAATAGCATTTTGCAGAATTCATAATGATCTAAACAAAACCATTTTTCCAAACCTTTTGCCACTTTTTGCTTTTTTTGCATCCTTGTGATTCAAAGAATCAATGCACAAACATTTTCCATAAGCTTGCTTCATTTGGAAAAGTACATTTTTCTCAAAAGTGAATAAATGGACATATCTCGTTTTGCAGTCAAACTAAAATCAATCCCTCTGATTTGTTTCTTAGACAATTAGAGTGTCAACTAACAAAGATCAATAACATCACCATTCGCATGATCAGATTTATTTCACACTGAATGTGGGAACACAGCATTGGTGCTATACGCTCCCTGAAGCGTAAGAGTGTTTACATGCACTCGGTATAGTTAGAGTCTTTAATCTGTAGTCACTAATAAAGTTCATGTGGTCATATCGAGCTGGCTTCAAACCAGGCGCGACAACAAAATAGAGATTCTAAACTGTGTGATTAAAACGTCGCCTGACCGTTAAACTCCCTGCAGGCCATTAGCTGATTGACTGGATGCTCCGTAATGTGTACGTTACACACGACATGTTCAATATTCATTCCACTCAAGTGCATGGCAGATTAGCAAACTCACAATGCAGCAGGAGGCTGTGGGATATTTTTCTTTCTTTCTTTCTTTCTTTCTTTCTTTCTTTTATTTTCCCATACACATATGGGCAGTGATTTTCTTTTCGTTGCTTCTGCGGTCAGGAAACCGATCAGAGCTTTTCAACTGCGTCACTGCTGAGTTCACAGTGTATTATAATAATAATAACTAGAGAGGTATATTTTCTGAAGAAAATGTACTGTAAGTGGTGCTTGTAGTGACAAAACTCGGGCCTCAAATGAGCTCACCCATCCCATGTCTCTGTGACAATGGGATCCACTCTTTGGTTCTTTGGATGTTCCCATAGCTGGGAATACAACTGTGAGCACTTCCTGTTTCACCTCCACCATATACTCTGTCAATGGGGGCAAATTTGGGCACCTGTTCCCCCCCCGAGGGGGGTACAACTTGTATCCTCTGGCAGGGTATGTTCTGACACGGCTTGCAAGCTGCTTCAAATGTGGTAAATTTAATATTTCTTGTTCTGTGCTAGAATCCGTCAAAATTGGTCTCAATGTTAAGTTCAAAGGATTTTTTTGGGCGCAAACCCTTTAGTAAAGTCATAACACACCATTCCTGAATATGTCACATGATTTGACACCGATCTCATGAGTCTACGACAAACGGTACTAGTTACAGTACGTGCCAAAATTTGTACAGGGAAAGAAATAAAAAGAATGAGTCTGTGAAATAATACAAGCACCTCTAACAATAATAATAATAATTTGAAACTTAATTTAACACCATTGTTTAATGTGTTCTCTCTTTTCATCTCTCTCTCTCTCTGTGTACAGTGAGATGCTGTGGCCATACTGTAAGGTCCTGCAGGCTGTAAAAGGAAGACGAAGGTCGAGGCGGCGCTCCATGCGAGGGTCACGTCTGAAGCTCTCTTGCTCCTTCTGGTTTGTTCTTTTGTTCGGGGCTGGAGGTTTAATACTCTTCATCCACCTACAGGACCTGTCAGACATGGTGCAGCAGCAAGGACCAGGTCAGTCACTGTGTTCTAACACTAATAACATGCTTTTAAACTGACTCTCGACACAGACACACACACACACACACACACACAGAGCCAATGGTTGGATCAGACTCAATCTGATGTAGACACTGAGTAAAAAAGTGATTACACAGAGTGTCTGTTGTAAAGCCCTGGTGTGGATAAGCTGCTTAAGGCGCGGCCCACTGCTGTGAACGTTTTCTCTTTATAAAACCTTCTTGATCCATATTGTCTGGTGAAACTCATTTGTTTCGCCCTCGGTTCTGATGTTAACAACTTTGGGATTAAGCTGGATTCTGGGTGAGTCGTAAGTTGCTCCGGTTTGTGAAACGACTGAAAGTAAATAGAAGATGTGATCATGATTGATCGGGTAACGGGACTGTGCTGCGTCTCCACTGAGGAATGATGGGAAATGCAGTCACATGGTTCTCTTTAGTGATGGGATACCAGTTGAACTCATCTCAATGCGAGTTTTCGCATGACGTTTCCATGTTTCAAGCACTTACATCTTTTAAGCTGGTTCATGCCTTAAGTTAGATTCTTTTTTTTTTATGATTGAATGATTCTTAGGTGGCGGCACAGTGGCTTAGTGGTTAGCACTGTCGCCTTGCATCTCCAGGTTCCGGGTTCATTTCCAGCCTTGGGTCTGTATGCATGGAGTTTGCATGTTCTCCCCGTGCTTGGTGGGTTTCCTCCGGGTACTCCGGTTTCCTCCCACAGTGCAAAGACATGTTGTCTAAATTACCCTCTGTGTGTGTGTGCATGGCGATGGATTAACACCCTGTCCAGGCCCCCCGTGACCCTGAATACAGGCCAAAGCAGTTTAGACGATGAATGAGGGAGTGGTGTGTAACTAAACAAAACTGAGCAGGACTGAAAATAAGAGCCAAAAATGTTCTTTAGGAAGCCTGGAGACCTATTCCTCAAGACTACATTAAAAATACAAGAAAGTCTGTTTCTTTGGAAAGAAATGATGGGGCGTCAAGACTTTTGCACAGTGCTGTATATCATACATAGTACAAACTGAAATATTTCTTTTTGCATCTATCTTCAGCATCTAAGATCATCACACATTTTAATCACAAACTGAACTGATTAGACTTTCATCAGCTCCAGCTTTCAGCTCTCCGACGGCTTGATCAAACCCTGACATTCACTATGTGAGCAGATCACACCGCTCACACTTCGCTAACAAGATTGTAGACATCTGAATGTTTTCACCTCTGGCTCGTTACGCAACATGGCCCTTGCAGAAAGCAAGAGCAAAAAGTAAACAAAAATTTCCATATGATTTGGGTGAAATATATTGGTATAAATATGAACCTGAGATGTCAAAGTATGTTGTAAGCAGAATTTCTTTTTAGAACCTGACAGCAGACAGCGAGGCGTCTTCTCTCTAAGGTAGACAGACGAGGACCCGAGTGAGACGAAGACGCAACGCAGGCAAATCCCATTTTGTCAGCACAGCGGGGAGAAAAGCCGACTCCCGTAATCCCTGACACGCCTTCACACAACAAAGCCTGAGGAAAATAATGGGATGCTCTAATTCTGTTTGTGCATTTGTTTAATTATCCAGAAGACATTGTGGCTGTTTACTCATGCAGAATGTGTGTGTGTGTGTGTGTGTGTGTGTGTGTGTGTGATGTTTATTGTTGTTATTATTATTATTATTATTATTATTATTATTATTATTATTATTATTAATAATAATAATAATAATAATAATAATAATTCTTATTTTTCAAAACCTCATTCATTTTCTTTCATTTGTTATTTGGGAATGCCTCAAAGTTGTGAGTCGTACAATAAGTTAAGAAACGAGATTACACCATGACCAAAGACAACAAAAGGTAAAGCGTAATCCAATCAGTTTAGCCTGTTCGACATCTTCCAAAACTTCTAAGGTTTAAACCTGTGAAAGGTTTCTGATGAAATATTACTAAACTCCAAACAATGAAATGTTGATGAACTGATGGACGGTGATCCATTTTAAGCCCAATTTCTAAGAGCTGTGTATGAAGCTCTCCTTCAGCGCCCCCCACCAAAAAAAAAATTTAAAAATAGCATGTCATACTCGATTGAGGAGAAAAGACTGAAGAACTGGGTGAGTCCTGTCTTTGTGGATGTCACAGAGGTGTGTGTCTGGGTCAGGTCTCATCTGGCGGAACAAAAGATGAAGTCTTAACGAGCTGTCAGGTGGTGACATGTTCCTCTACTGACGTGACGGTGAGGAGACAGCGCTGCAGTGAATCACTGATCCTAAACTGATAAATGATACATTTGGTGACGGTATGGGTGAGAGTATGTAATAGCTGTTACTGGCCACACACACACACACACACACACACACACACACACACACACACACACACACACGGGTAAATAGATTGTGACAAGCTGACCGGCTATTCACTGGAATCTGAAAGGAAGATGTGTGAGTGATGACTTATCATGTAAACTCAAGACTGTTAAAGCACTAGATACTAGAGATGGGACTCACCAGGGACCATCCAATACGATATCATCACGAATCCGAATCGATTTGTATTGCGATTTTGTAGGTATCAGTATTTTATAAATATCCCAATTCAATATGAATCTTTTTTTTTTCAGATTTTGTTACAATTCTAAACAAATAATTCGCTCCTACCACACAGAATGCTGTGATGTGTGAATAGTTTCGGATTACTGCAGGATTACAGAGGAACTGCAACATTTTAGCACGTCAAATGCATATATTTTTATGCATTTTTATTTTTGCAATTTTTTGCAATTTTATTTTTGAGGCAGTGTGGTGATACATATTTTTTTCCCCTACCTTGACTAGATACTTTTTTGTGTGGAGTCTTTCTAAGGAATACAACATAATGAAACATGATAATTTATTTATTCTTAATATATATATCAAATTGGTCAGCCACCAATCATTAAAAATCCTACAATGTGATTGTCTGGAATTTTTTTTCTTCTTATTTTATCTCATAGTTGAGGTACCTAGATACCTATGATGAAAATTACAGGCCTCTCTCATCTTTTTAAGTGGGAGAACTTTTGGTTCTTTTTGGAACAATTGGGCGCAATTGGTGGCTGACTAAATACTTTTTTTCCCCACTGTATATATATGAAATTTATCATGAATTGGATTTTTCAATTTTTTATTTTTCAATTTTCATTTACAGAAGACTTCAAGCACAGTATAGTGATGAGACTCTTAGCCACAATAAAACATTTGAATGGTGCAAACATTTTAAATAAGACTGTACGTCTGTACCCTAGACAAGGTGGCTCACTGCAGATCAATTAACAGATCAACTTGACAACTTGCTGAAAAGACGCATCTGTCTGTGGGAACTGTACGCACAATCATTCACCAACACCACTTGCATGTTACAGGAACTCGCCTGGCAGTTATTTCCACACCCCCTCTACAGTCGTGGCCAAAAGTTTTAAGAATGACACAAATATTAGTTTTGACGAAATTTTCTGCTAAACTGCTTTTAGATCTTTGTTTCAGTTGTTTCTGTGATGTACTGAAATATAATGACAAGCACTTCATACGTTTCAAAGGCTTTTATCGAATTTACATGACATTTATGCAAGGAGTCAGTATTTGCAGTGTTGGCCCTTCTTTTTCAGGACCTCTGCAATTCGACTGGGCTGCTCTCAATCAACTTCTGGGCCAAATCCTGACTGATAGCAACCCATTCTTTCATAATCACTTCTTGGAGTTTGTCAGAATTACCCACCTCTTGAGGATTGACCACAAATTCTCAATGGGATTAAAATCTGAGGAGTTTCCAGGCCATGGACCCAAAATTTCAAAGTTTTGGTCCCCAAGCCACTTAGTTCTCACTTTTGCCTTATGGCATGGTGCTCCATCATGCTGGAAAATGCATTGTTCTTCACCAAACTGTTGTTGGATTGTTGGAAGAAGTTGCTGTTGGAGGGTGTTTTGGTACCATTCTTTATTCATGGCTGTGTTTTTGGGCAAAATTGTGCGTGAGCCCACTCCCTTGGATGAGAAGCAACCCCACACATGAATGGTCTCAGGATGCTTTACTGTTGGCATGACACAGGACTGATGGTAGCGCTCACCTTTTCTTCTCCGGACAAGCCTTTTTCCAGATGCCCCAAACAATCGGAAAGAGGCTTCATCCGAGAATATGACTTTGCCCCAGTCCTCAGCAGTCCATTCGCCATACTTTTTGCAGAAGGTCAATCTGTCCCTGATGTTTTTTTTGGAGAGAAGTGGCTTCTTTGCTGCCCTTCTTGACACCAGGCCATCTTCCAAAAGTCTTCACCTTACTGTGCGTGCAGATCCGCTCACACCTGCCTGCTGCCATTCCTGAGCAAGCTCTGCACTGGTGGCACTCCGATCCCGCAGCTGAATCCTCTTTAGGAGACGATCCTGGCGCTTGCTGGACTATCTTGGATGCCCTGAAGCGTTCTTAACAAGAATTGAACCTCTTTCCTTGAAGTTCTTGATGATCCTATAAATTGTTCATTTAGGTGCAATCTTAGTAGCCACAATATCCTTGCCTGTGAAGCCATTTTTATGCAACACGTTTCTTTGCAGGTCACCATGGTTAACAATGAAAGAACAATGATTTCAAGCATCACCCTCCTTTTAACATGTCAAGTCTGCCATTCTAACCCAATCAGCCTGACATAATGATCTCCAGCCTTGTGCTCGTCAACATTCTCATCTCAGCAGGTCCTTTAATGACAGCAATGAAATGCAGTGGAAAGTTTTTTTCGTTATTAAGTTTATTTTCATGGCAAAGAAGGACTATGCAATCCATCTGATCACTCTTCATAACATTCTGGAGTATATGCAAATTGCAGCAACTTTTCCAATTTTCAATATTTATGTAATTCTCAAAACTTTTGGCCACAACTGTACAGTCCTGACCTCACTCTAAACCATTTCACATGTTTTGGCCATTAAAGGAGTTCCCTTTCAAAAGCTACACTCGATGCTGCGTGAAGGATGTGAAAGAACATCTCTTTGTTTCCGGTTGTGAAGCCTGTGTATGTCAAAACCGCCGAATACCTCGGCTTATAACCTCTGCCAGGCATGACGTCACCGAATAAGGTGCACCTGCAGGTTATAAATAGGAGTGAACCGGAGATATCCTCAGAACTTTTTGTCTTCAGGACCGCTTTGTGTTTGCGTGTGTGTGTGTGTGGTGTGCAACAGAATCACAGTAGGAAAGAAAAACTTTACTTACCGATAATGGAGAGTTGGTTGAGAGATGCATGCCTCCGTGTGATTTCTTTCGGGGGGCGATCTCCACGACTTTTTCTTGAGTGCTTGGGTTTCAAGGAAAGTGCAAGCATTGTGATCTCCCTATTAAGGCACTTCGCATGCGGCTCGCTTTCTTTAAAGAGAAACCGCGAGCCGCGGCGCATTCCTGGGGCTCGCGTGCGTATGAGACGGTATTTCCCCCTTTCTCTCGCGCTCTCCCTGGATCAGGAAGTTTTTAGCGTCTGCTTCTCAAGCACGCCTCGGCGCTTCTTGTGAGCAGACGAAGAAACTTCCTCACGTGCTTCCATGGAAATAGCGTGCCGATCGGGCGGACGCGCATGAGCCGGAATTCCTCTTTCTCTCGCGCTCTTCCCGGATCAGGAAGGTTTAGCGTCCGCTTCTCAAGCGCGTACCGGCGCTTTTGTGAAGGGGCCGAATAGATTTCCTCTTTCAAAATAAATAAATAAATAAATAAATAAAAGAATAAAAATAAATAAATAATAATTTTTTTAAAAATCCCCAACCGCTCAAAGTTAGACGACAGGTTTCTGTCGGGTGGCCAGGGGAGGGGCCTCAACAAGGGTTCCTCCCCTTTTTTGGCAACCTCCATGACGAGTTAACTCTTTCATGGAATAAGCCTTATTCATCCCCTGTTTTATGATGAACCCCAGATTGAAGAGACGCTTGCGAGCTATCTCTCTCCTGGGAGCTCATCCTCCCTGGAAAAGCGGGTCAGGCTGGTGCTGCCCTGCACACCATGGCGGTTTTGCAGGCATACCAAGCTCACCTGCTAGGAGTTCTGAGCACTGGCGGGTCTATTGATGGCGCCAAGCCACAGACTTATTTCTCCGTGCCACCAAGCAGCACTTCTGTGATTAAACCTCACGGGCATCGAGGTCAGGGATCGCGTTTTTCCTCCTTGATGCCCCCCCTCTCGCCTTCCAGCTTCTTTGGCGACGCTGTAAACATCGCCACCACTAGGTTCGGGAGGCGAAGCTCTACAAGCAGACCTCTGTGAGGTTTCTCCCCTTCCGTGCTCAGGAGTCGGGACTGTCGGCCACCCAGTCCCGACCAGGTCTGGTCCCCACGAGGCGTGAGGCGCAGAAGGAGAGTGTGCCGAGCCAGCTACCCCCTCGTAGAGACAGGGGAAGGTCTCATCGCGCTTTGCAATCCGCCTCAAAGAAGAAAAAACAAGCACCGGACCTGAGGAGCATTATTTCCGCCAAAAAGTCCTGAGGTTGACGTGCCCAGGACCATGGGGGTGTCTCCCCCTGGGGAGGGATGTGTAAAAATTCTAATAAGGGATAAAGACTCCTCCCTGGCACCCTATGGGGGCCGTTGTCTAATCTCCGCCACCACTGGTGTTTCGGGAAGCAGCGGTCTCCAGCGAAATGTTAGGTGCTCAGTTCCTTCCTGCCTTGTTTCAGGATGCTGGACACCTAACACTATGTAGGAGCGGACTTGCTATCCAGACAAGCTGTGACACATGGGGAGTGGAAACTCCACCCTGAAGTAGTCAGTCAATCTGGGAAAGATTTTATATAGCAGAGGTGGACCTCTTCGCATCGCAAGAGGCAGCACAATGTCCCCTTTACTACTCTGACTCCTCCAGCTCCCCCTGGGTCTGGACGCCATGGCCCACGCGTGGCCCAGATTATGCCTTTATGCGTTTCCTCTGATATTTCTGCTCCTAGGAGTCCTGGCGAGGGTCCATCAACAGGGGTTGCGCCTCTTATCGATAGCGCCCCAGTGACCGACCAGAGTGTGGTTCTCAGATCTAATATATCTCCTCAACGGCTCACCCTGGCTGATTCCAGTGAGGAGGGATCTTCTGTCTCAGGCGCAGGGGACAATATTTCATCCCCGGCCCAAGCTCTGGGACCTTCACGTTTGGCCCCTGAAGGGGACCAACTAAGACATGCTGGTCTTCCAGCCAGCGTAATTGAAATCATTTTAAGTGCCAGGGCTCCCTTCACTAGAAGAACTTATGCCCTCAAATGGAGTGTATTTGAAAGTTGGTGCATGGTAAGACATGTAGACCCAGTCCACTGCCAGATTGTTTCAGTGCTGGAGTTTCTGCAAGAAACGTTGTTCTCTGGCTTATGCCCTAGTACTCTTAGAACATACATGGCCACTATTTCGGCATGCTCTAACCGATGGGGTTTCTGTGGAAAAGCACCATTTAGTTGCCCGTTTTATTCGTGGAGCTAAACGGTTGAGGCCGCCCACTAGAGCGACAGTCCCTTCATGGGACTTAGCTATCGTACTCGAAGGCCTGGCTGACACCCCTTTCGAACCACTAGAGTCAGCGCCTGTCAGGCTTCTGTCTCTTAAGATGGTTTTTCTTATGGCTATTACTTCTTTGAAGAGGATTGGGGATCTGCAGGCTCTGTCAGTCTCCCCATTCTGCCTAGACTTTGCCCCTGGGGCTAGTCAAAGGTATTCTGCATCCTCACCCGAACTATCTTCTCAAGGCCATTCTCGACCATGTCGTTCTCGAAACCTTCTGTCCTCCGACTTTCACAGCTCCGGAGCAGGAAAGACTTCACTTACTGTGTCCAGTATGTGCTCTTTGGATTTATATCCACCGCACTAGCCAGTGGCGTAAGTCAGAGCAGCTCTTTATTTGCCATGGGGGTCGCAACCGGGGGGGGCGGCCCCACTAGACATAGCCTCATAGGCTATTGCCCTAGCCTATGAGGCGCATGGTCACACTTCGCCTCTGGGAATCAGGGCTCATTCAACCAGGGGGATTGCCTCATCAATTGCCCTGGCAAGAGGCGTCCCCCTGCAGCAGGTGTGTGATGCAGCAGGCTGGTCCTCTCCACACACGTTTGTTAGATTTTATAGTCTGGATGTCAATGCTACTCCGGACTCGTGGATCCTTGAGTCAGCATCCCAGAGCTAGGTCTGAGACCTCCTTGGCTATTGTGCGCACACGCTACACAACCTAGGGGTCCAGACACTTGCAGTGCGGCGGCGTTGGTATTCTCGTTCCCATAGCGTTTTCACGCAGCATCGAATGTAGCTTTTGAAAGGGAATGTCTCGGGTTACTTGGCTGTAACCCTGTTCCCTGATAAAGCGGGACCGAAATGCTGCGTTTCAATCCCGCACTGCTGGCGTGCCTGGACATCCTTCAGACAAAATTGACCTGAGGATGTTTCCAGTTCACTCCTATTTATAACCTACAGGTGCACCTTATTCGGTGACGTCATGCCTGGCAGAGGTTATAAGCCGAGGTATTCGGCGGTTTTGACATACACAGGCTTCACAACCGGAAACAAAGAGATGTTCCCATAGCGTTTTCACGCAGCATCTCGTTCCCGCTTAATCAGGGAACAGGGTTACAGCTAAGTAACCCGAGACGTTCCTCGGAGTCATTACCTCACCAGTCTCGTTACTCACGCACCAGTTTATCCTGTATACAGGGCCGCGTGGGGCCTTGAGTCTATCTCAGGAGAGTTAGGGGACTTAGGAGACCCTGGGCGGGGTGCCAGTCCATCATACACACATACACACACACTACAGGCAACTTGTCTTTGTACTGTGGGAGGAAACCCACCAAGCACGGAGAGAACATGCAAACTTTATGCACACAGACTCAAGGCGGAAACTGAACCTGGAACCTGGAGGTGCTAACCACTACGCCACCATACAGCCACAAGTGTCAACAGTGTTTAAAAGAAACAAAACAACAAAAAAGTTTGCCATTTTGCTAAGACACCAGAAAACAAACTCTTCTCTCCTAAAAATTCTTTCATTGGAGAAAACTAAGTGCGAGTGTGGCTGAGGTTTTCCCCCACGGCCATGTGTTATGAAACTAATATTTGCACATTACTTTAGATGATCTTGGATTTTTAGGTTTTATGACATTACCAAGTTGTGATGAACTGTGTTATTGTGCATTCAGGATTGTGCGCAGAGATGAGACGAAGTAAAATAAACGAGCAGCACTAAACACTCACTAAAGCTGACAAATCCATCTTCACTAAACATGTCGAGTTTTAGAGATGCAGGCTGCTCAGTGTTTGTTCTGAGGCTGTTCAGGCCTGTTTCACTCTTCTGAGGGTTCATGCTCAATCCCTTCATTTGTTCAGTTAAGTCTGTTTTCTGAGATCTCAATAAAAATTCAGTGACGTTAACCTCCTCAGGTCTGTTACGAGATATTGAGAAAATTGCTGCTGAGGTTTCTGAACTTCTGGATGCTATTGCATCAACACTAACAACAGATCAATTATTTATCTAAATAAAGTGCTCAGACACTTACAGTATTCACAACTAGGGGCAATTTAGCATTGCCAGTCCACCCACTGGAGTGTTTTTTTTTTTTCTTCTTTTTTCTGAGATTCCAGAAAGTAACCACAGCTGTGTGGAGAAGATTGGTAACTCCATACAGACTTTAGGCCAAATGTCTATTTTTATCTGAACCATGTATAAATCCTTTTCAGCAGCTGAAGTCTTTCTTATAAAAAGCATGAATTGACATAATTTATTACAGGTTTCTGGAGAAAAAAGGTAAATGCATAAATAAGATTTAACGTCAAGTCGTTTCTAGATGTCTGTGTGCATTTTAGACATTTTTATCTCAGCCATTAGTCACCAGAGCTTTGGTCATTTCAGCTGGTCAGGATCAGGCCGGCCAGCTTCTGACAGTCTTTCATCTTATAAATGGAAGATTTGTGATGGCTAAAGCTCTCAAGGTGGAGAAACTGTGTGCTGTTTGAGAGTAAGAGGATTTCAGACTCCTGCCTTAAACCCTACACAATAGAGGGATTTGTCATGTCTCCTTATAGGTAGAAGCAAAATTCCCACATTTCTAACATATAGTACACCTCTGAAGAAGGTCTAACTTTGCTCTTAACATTTAACAAACTAACTTACTACAATTCACTTCAGGATCACAGTCCATTTTTTGTCTGTTTATTTGTGACTTGTAAATATATAAGTGATGACCTTCATTATAGTGCCACAGTGGTGTAGTGGTTAGCACTGTCGCCTTGCACTGCTGGGATCCGGGTTTGATTCTTGCCATGCATGGAGTTTGCATGTTCTCCCTGTGCTTGGTGGGTTTCCTCTGGGTACTTCGGTTCCCTCCTACAGTCAAAAGACATGCAGATTAGACTAATTGGTGTTCCCAAATTGCCCGTAGTGTGTGAATGTTGACCAGAGGTAATGGAGTAATGCTTACTACTGGCCTCCACGGACCCCCCCCTTGGACTACAAATGTTCCTAGATGGATGGATGGACTCTCATTGTGTAACATGTCTGAGCCACCTTCATCAACCGTCTCATGAGGTTTTAGCAGGCAAATAGTTGTTGATTTGAGTCTGGTGAAGATTCTCAGTTATCCAGTTCATGGTTATCCCTAAGGTTCTAGTCAGTGAAGCCTGGCTTAGAGTGACAGGTATATATAAACTCTGTGGAACTCATGCGGAAGTCTTGACATCCTAATGATGACCTGTGGGTTGTTATTTTGTCCATGTGTGTCCTTAGGGTCACCTGAGTCAAGGTACAGTATGAACGACTGTGAAACGACATTGGGAGTGATGAAAGAACTGCGATAATGGGCCCCGGGATCGTTTCTGGGAACATTTGAGCCCAAGGTCTTGTTTATTTTGATCATGAGAATGCAATTGCTCCTGGCTTGGGAACCGTGCCCGAGTCCCGAGCTTCAAGAGATGGTCTCAGACACAGTACAACATACTGTACTTGGACACAGATCAAATCAGATATGGAAGCCAGTCGTATCTGAGCACAGTAGATCGCTGTTTAATCACGGCGTCATCAGTGCCATAGGTGCCCACACGAAATTTCAGTGTAGCACTTGATAATCTTATCCTTTAACCTGAACAACCATAGTTGATGAAGTAGGATGGGCACAAGAGCGATGCTCTTGACATTTGTTTCCTGAAATATCAATAATATTAGGCAGAGTGTGAAAGAGAACAACTTCCTCATTCTTGTCATCTCTTGTGTTTAATGATGGCTCACAAATCAAGTAGGTGGTCACAAAACAAGTAGACATTGCATACATTCTTGTCTGACTCCACTATTCACTCCAAAACATTGGATACTTTCTTCTCCTGCATGTAAAGTGGATGACTGTCCGTTGAATTTTATCTGCCTAGAGTATACACTCCATGAATGTTTCAGTGGATTCTATTAAAGGCGTTCTCAAAATCCAGGTAATGTAGAGTTGCCTCACCCATTCGGTGCATTGCTCAATGATGGTGCACAAGGGGAATATTTGGTCAGTGCTTTCTCTTCCTTTATGAACTCCTGCTTGCTCTTTCTTGTCTGTCTATGGCTTTGAAATTGTCTTGATAATGATTTTTACAAGGATTTTTCCTGAGACTGACAACAAGGAAATTCCATTCCAGTTTCTGCAGGTGCACACCCACATTCACAGACACTACGGGCAATTTGGCAATGCCAATTAGTCTAATCTACATGTCTTTGGACCCTGGGCAGAAACCAGAATACCTGGAGGAAAAACACCAAGCACAGGGAGAACATGCAAACTCCATGCACACAGAGGTGAGAATCAAACCTGGCTGGGAATCAAACCCGGACCCTGGAGGTGCAAGGCGACACCTTTTGTGTATGCAAAACTTTGCCGGAGTTCAGTTTAGTTCAGTTCAAAATTTCAGTTCTTACAGTGAAAAATTGTTAAGTGGGGCATTCATACGGTGAGGTAACACTGTATTTACTTCTTGCCCTATATGACTTCTTCGTTGAAGTTGTTCTTTCCAGGTGCCATTCCTTAAGATACTCGATGACTGAGTTGATTTCTGCCTTCTCAAGTGGTCAGCCTCTGGTGTTGATGGTAGCTTGTTCAAAACTTGAAATCTTTTGTAAAAGATTTCTCCTGGTTACACGGCTACACGGTGTGCTAGTTTCTCCTTGTATTTGCTCCACACTGTCTTGGTGATTTGGTAGACTGTACCTTATTATTATAAGTTTATCCATATTCACATGCTTGTCTGCCTTTGCCAGTCTTTTAACTGTTCTTTAAAGACTCCTGGTTACTCTCCTGCAATCTCTCTGATTTGGCTTTCATTAGGTTTTTCAAGTTTCTTTTACTTTTGATGGCTTGATATCAGTTTAAATAACACTGATTATTTTGTTTCAATGGCACCTGAAAGTAGGTGGATATATTAGGCAGCAAGTGAACATTTTGCACCTAAAGTGGAGGTTTTGGAAGCAGGAAAAAATAGAAGTGTAAAAATTTGTTCAGTTTTGAAAAGGCCCAAATTTGTCTATATGACTCGGTCAGAGGAACCTGTTCCTCAGTCTGCAGTGTTCAGAGCCAAAACATGTCTCATCCATAAAGGCCACACCTCCCAAAAATATTTCATGTCTATAGCACTGTACGGACTATTACTGGGGGACGTTTGAGTTTAAATTTTTTTCAGCCAACATCTGTCATTTCATGTATGGATTCGGACGGGACTAACATCTCCGTGTTTACTACGGAGGTAGGCGTGTTTGTTTTACACAAGACCACGTGTTGAGGATGAGGATTTCTACTGGAGCGTAGGAAGCAGAAACTTGACTACTGGCGCGCTAGAGAGTAGGTCACGTTGACCAAAACACAGAAGAAAATGCGTTTCAGGGAAAAAAAAATTTCGGCAGACATTCGTATTTGGACGGGATTAGATTTCTCAGAGGACCGCTGAGTTTGCTGAAAAACAGTAGGTAATTTGCTCTGGAATTTTTACAGAGGTCGTGTGAGAAAAAGACAGACATGGCAGATCGGACGGGATTAAAATAATTAAAAGTACCTCTGTGAAACAGAAATTTCTCTAACGTCCCCGAGTAAAACTAGTCCCATCTGAATAGTGCTTATGCTGTAGTTCCTGGTGGTGTGTATAAGCGTGTACATGGTGCCATGTGTGTAACAACAAAGGTGCTCCAACCAGGGTTTATAGGATGGACTCTGGATCTACCAAACATTCAAAAGTTCTCATATCTGTAAAATCCCCAAAGTTTTACTAACCTATAAAGGTAAATTCATGAATAAATTGTTTAGAGGTAGCATTACTTAATTTCTTTAATCCTATGAATTCCTTACATATGTCCATACCTTTCTAGGCAGGATATTTAGGAGGGTTGTTTTCCCTTTTACCATATAAACAGCTATAAATTCACAAAGTTCTAGCAGGTGAAATTTTAATATCCTGAAAGAATCCATTAAATGCTGAAAAGTGCAGCGCTGAAGTGAATTGCACACAGAAGACGCAGTCAATGGCATCTTCATGGAGCTGCTTGGTAAATGACATTTCGGTCAATGTTCTGTCAGATCTGAAGACGGCAGAGGAGTGAGTGTGCATTCATTATACTCTAATGCTAACAGCGAGAGATAATCTCCACTGTTTCCTCTGCGGGGTACATTTGGGAAAAGCAGTTTAGAGACGGGTCAAAGCTCTTGACTCTTACTTGGTCATACAAAAAGTGAAGTGAACACACGCACAAAAAAAGATGAACATCTGAATTCTGGTCATGCTGTTCATTAGGTTCTGGTCTGATATGTCCTTACGTGTGGAGTATTTAGACATACAGTACCACTGTACTTTTTGATCAAGTATTTGGTAATGACCATGATATACAGTAGTACTGTATGTAATGGTAATTTTAGAACATGAAACATCATGTACAGAACCAGTCAAAGGTTTGGACACATCCTCTAATTCAATGTTTTTTGTTTTGTGAAAAAAAATTCTACATTCTAGAACAAAACTATGAAAGAACACATATGGCATTAGATGAATAAACTAGAGAGGTACTTTTTCTGAAGAAAATGTGAGTGGTGCTTGCAGTGGCAAAACATTAGAGTCATGCTAGCAACATGCTACTCATGCTAGCATCATGTTAGCGACATACTAACTATGTTGCTAACAACATGCTAATATAAACTATGAAATATCACATATGGCATTAGATAAATAAACTAAAGAGGTACATTTTCTGAAGGAAATGTGAGTGGTGCTTGCAGTGGCAAAACACTGGAGTCATGCTAAGAAAATGCTAATCACGCTAGCATCATGTTAGCGAAATGCTTATGATGTTGCTAACAACATGCTAATATAAACTATGAAATAACACATATGGCATTAGATAAATAAACAGAAGAGGTACATTTTCTGATGGAAATGTGAGTGGTGCTTGCAGTGGCAAAACGCTGGAGTCATGCTAGCAACATGCTAATCACGCTAGCATTGCTAGCAGCATGCTAATGATATTGCTAACAACATGCTAATAAAAACTATGAAATCACACTTATGGCATTAGATAAATAAATAACACAACAACAGACTATTGTTATTTGTCAAAAAAACAGGAAATTCAGCAAGTGCATTTGCAAAACCCATCAAGCACCATGATGAACCTGGCTCTCATGAAGACCTTCCTAGGAAGACGAGACCAAAATTTACCTCTGCGGCGGAGAAGTTAATTAAGAGTTACTAGCCTCAGAAATCACCAATTAACAACCAGCACCACAGATTAGAGCCGTTATCAGGAAATCAAGAAAGACAATGGACACAGAAGGTGTAGGGTACAAAAGGTGCTGATCGGGAGTCTGTGTTATAAAGCGTAAAGACTTTAAAACCTTAGAAACAGCAATCACCAGAAGACCACATTACCATGACGACCACTGAAAAAAGCCAGCTGCGTTAACAACATAAATGTTTTTTAAAACCTGTTAAACAATTATCATTTATTGCAAGCAGTAACACGTGCATTTCCTCACCCATACTGTATATACTGTATGTAGAAGAAATGCTTTAATTGGACTGATTTAAGGCTCAGCACACTGTTTGCATCCCACAGACGAGTTGATCATATTCCTACTGTAGACCTGCACACCTACAGTAAGTCCTACTGGAGTCAAAACCAGAAGTGAGTTACAGCATTTCTAGAGACGGTAATGTAAAACAGATTCAGTTCCGTGTACGTCCTGATTTAGCGTGGCAAGTGGAAAACTGGGCCATGTTTATCATCTTCAATCATGTTATCTGTAATTAAACTGAACAAATACATCTCACTCGTACTTCAAATTCTCACTAATTAGACACGGTACTTATGTTAATCTAACACTTAAGCAAATGAAGCTGGGTGTAACTGGAGGTTTAATGCTGTATTTGCGGTTGGATAATTGTCTGTATGGGTTCTTGTGTGGCTCTGAAATCTTTCTAAACAAATACATGTGAACGTTTAGCCCCAGAGACCATAGTATGATAAATTGTTGAGAGGGTCGCCAAAGCCAGTATTGTATAATAAGATGAATTACTTAATTTTTACTTACTTTTGCTTGCTTACTTACTTTCATCCTTTTAAAAAAAAAAATTTTTTCACCTAAAGCATGTGTAATAAAATAATTGACACCCCAAATAGATCAATAAAAGGCAAATAAAATGTCATTTTAAAAAGGCCATTTTTTTAATTGCATAATCCATGTGCACAAACTTGGAAATGCAACCAAATCTGCTATTGTCTTAGTCAGGAGAACGCTCATATCAGGAGGATGTCATCAGTATTATTTATTGTATACTTGGAACAAGTTAAACTCAGTATGGTTAAAAGTACTCAGTATGTTTTATTGAGAGAGAGAAAGAGGAAATTCCAAGCAGAGTCTGTATGTTTATGGCTGGGTGACCTAAATGTATACACACTTCAACATGAAATACGAAATACACACTGTATATGTCTGATGGTCAAATGATATCATCAACGATGGCGATTAAACAATAATCTTTAAAGGAAACATAAAACTACACAAGGCTGTCATAGTTTAATTCGAGTTTTTAAAAAGAGCATAGATACAGTAATAAACGTTGCAGTGTGTATAAATGTTTTGGCCCCTCTTTGTGTGTTTATAAAAAATGATTTTGGAGTCGAATTGGCACATACGCACACATACACAAAAAAACACATTACGGACTCGATCAATGGTTAACTTTTTTGGGGGGGCAAATAAATGCATTAGAGTGGTTAGCACTGTGGTTTCGCACTTTCAGAGTCGAGGGTTTTATTCCCAACTTGGGTCTGGAGTTTCCATATTCTCCTCATGCTTGGTGCTTTTCCTCTAAATACTCCGGTTTCCTCCCACAATCCAAAAACATGCACAGTATTCAAACTGGAGTTCATACTGTAGTGTATGTGCATGTGTGCCCCGCAATTGATTGGTACCCTGTCCATGTTGTGCCCTGTCTCATGCCCGATGTCTCTTGGAATAGGCTCCATGTTTCCTTCAGCCCTGTTCTATAGAGAATGAATAAATGCTGTTCAACACTCAGTATTGACTGGTGAGGACAGAACATGCAGTATGTCTGAGCTCTTTGAGTTTCAGACAAGGCTGGATTTGTTGTAAAGCTCCCTCAATTCTTGTGGCTGTAGAACAATGTGTGAGGGAAAGGCTTAAATGTGTCGTCTGTGACCCGAAGAAAAAATATCCATCAACAGAACAGCATGGTCATAACGCCGTTCATAAATCAACTTACCGGAGGTGTGAGTTATGGTCCTTCACTATTGTTTTCCCAGCCAACCTGATATGTGTGAAATTCAACTTTATAAATAATTGTCGCCTACAATTTCAGTGTTTTTTTTTTTGTTTGTTTGTTTTGTCTCTTACACAATGCAATTAAAAAATTACACCTTTTTGTGTGGATTATTAGAATGGACTTTTTAGATCAGCACCACAACTGAGAAGTCAGCTTAAGGTTTATGGAGTGGTGTTAAATCAACATGGCTAGGTTATACTGTACGTACAAGTATTGGCTTTAGATTAATCAACATAAAAGACAAATTCGATTGTTAAATCTAGAACACTGACTATACAGGTCACTGTTGAGTAAAAAAGTAAATCATATGTCACTCACCCGCGTTACTTACCTAACATGCTGCTAAAAAACCTGAACGTGGGAGTGTTGAGTTTCCCATTTTCTTTATGCAATGTGCCATGGTTGAAAATGACCTAATTCCAGCTGGCGAAATTACCGCTTAGTACATAATTATATTCAAACAAGCTCAAATAAGCTTGTAAATCCGATTTTTATACCAGTATCAATTCCAAACCTTTAAAATGATATGTCCACCCCTCAGCCCTTACCCCAATCACCATGAGCCACGATCCCACTACATGCATGTCTGCAATAATTTGGGGGAATGCAGCCTGATGAGGACATAGTACAGTAGAAGCAAGATGGAGGAAAAACTTAATGAGGACATGTTACAGTGTAACTAACGCCTCTTAAGAGCTTCACTGACGTACTGTACTACACGCGTGGCGCAGCTGGGAAAGATTTCTGACTGAGTGTCACGGTGTTGTTGCTAAATCAATAAAGTTCTCACAACGCCCTCTTCAGGCATGTGCTATGACCATAGTGGGTCCACGCCATGTTGTAAAAATCCGCATTAATTTCATATTACATTCTCGTAGAGTTTCCGCATTTATGGCCCACATGCAGCAGGTTATCAATGTGTTTGTGCCATGTTCAGAGAATTTAGCGTAAGTACTAGATCCAGTTCCTCCCATCAACAATTCGTGATGAAAAGCACTGCACTGCAGTGTTATACTGTCTCACTTCAAACAACCATTTAAAATGCAAATTATTCATATTTCTTCATGAGTATTGATAATAAAATTTGCGTAAGCTTCTAAAAACATATGACCTGTAAAGATTGTTGCTTAAATTAAAGCATTCAGTGCAAAATGTAATATATTAAGCAAAAAAAATCTGTAGTGTCTGTAACCGTATATTAACAATTTTGCATTTTAGAATAATACACTTTTTCAAATTTGTCTTTTCATTTGAAATCTGAATTTCATCTGATTTGTATTCTTTTTATCTGATTAAAAATATAAATGTCTATGCATATTTTTTAAAAATGAAGCATATATTGGAAAATAAGAAGCATTAAGTATTATAAAAAATGGTGTGATCTTATCTGATCATTCAATTTTTGACCTGGATGAGACACCTTTAGCACCAATACCACTTGATTAATGTTTTTTTTTTCTTTTTTTCATTTTGACCATTTACCCACTGCATTCTTTGATATTTTTATGAAGAATTGGCAACTGCATTGTCTCCACTGCTGTGTGACGTGGCACTTGGTTTCTCTTGGCATTTTTTTGTTAATCCAAAAATGGGATTGAGGGAGTCACAGACAGTAGGCGACGCTTATTGATGTAAAAGACATGTGTTTTTCCTTAACCAGCATTCATGGACTTTTACATAATGTTGAGTTAATATATGAACATGCACAATCATGAATCAAACTTTTTTGAAAAAACATCAATTAACCAAAGTAACCGAGGAAATCTCTCAACACTACTTCCCGTGCTCATGTTTTTTGAGAGAGTGAATCGCATCAGCACATCACAAGCTGCACAAAACACCCTCATGTCAGATGGAAGAGAAAAAGCGCCAAATATAGAGCTTATCCTGCATAATAGCTGAAGGTGTTGATCTGTGCCTCCATAAAGACGGATTGGATTTGCAGTCATCTCTTTAGAACTCCCTTTTTTTTAGGGTGTGTAAAGTCAATTTAGGTTTGTAAAATGATCTGCTGCATTAAAATCATACTTGCAGCATCAGGTTATCGCTTATGTTGTTTTTTTTTTTTTTCCGAGCATAACTGCAGGAGAGATTACTATAGATTTTCATGAAGTGGTCTGGAGTCAGGTATAGAATCTAATAGCGAGAAAATAAGAAAGAGCTGCTCAAAGAGGATGTTGTCCTCAGTTCATCTGACTGCAGATCTGACGAGGTTTGTCATGGCAAATGAAATGCACTTTTGAACCTGGTACTGAGATAGAGTGTGTCTTAGAGTGTGCCTCGCTCTCTCTCTCTCTTTGTAGATTTACTTAAAACTACACTACCAGCTTAAAAAAAATAAAAATTAAAAAAACATTAACTGTCGGCCAAAACACAGTATGGGTGCTGATTTATTTTTTTTTCATGTTATGCATATAATACAGAAAATGTGAGTGCCAAAGAAGCTACTTCTGAAGCTTATGCAACATGAAAGTGACCGATCCTGCGTCCCTAAAAATTTCAAGTTGCTAACTTCAGCCATTTTGGAGAGATGATTTTATCACTTCAAACAATAATCATTTAAAATGCAAATTATTAATATATCATTATGAATATTGAAACAAAAATTGATGTAAGCTTCTAGAAGCATATGACCTGTAAAAATTGTTGCTTAAATTAAGAATGCCGGTTCTCTGTAGTGTCCGTAACCATGTCTAATTCATGTCACAATATCTTAACAATTTTGCAATTTAGAATAATGCACTCTTTCAGGTTTATGTCTTTTCATGTGAAATCTAAACTGGCCAAATTTCATCTGAATGACAGTTAAGATCGTTGAAAGATTTGAATTAAAAAAAGTAACCGACACTACGGACATACAAGCGGTCGTGAAATTGTATTCAGCTCTTGTGCTTGGTAAGTTTCCTCCATGCAGAGTAGACTAGCTGGTACTCCAATTATTCTAATTGACATGGTGGTAGATTTTGTGTGTGTGTGTGTGTGTGTGTGTGTGTGTGTGTGTGTGTGTGTGTGTGTGTGTGTGTGTGTGTGTGTGTGCGCCCTGCAATGTATTGGCACCTGTCCAGGGTGTACCCCGCCTCTTACCCAAGCTCTCCTGGGATAGGCTTCAGGCCTCCTGTGTGCAGAAAATAAATCAAAGAATGAACATCAAAAAGTCCTCGTCAATAATTTCACCAATAATAATCTGTACTGTTAGTTGTCTATAAAGCCATAAAAATATCATGTGTTTCTGATTTCTTGCACACTTTCTAATGGAAAATAAAATGTACTCGTATCTGCCTCTGTTTAGAACGCATTACCTGCTCAATCTGATTTATGCATTTGACTGGGTTACATCCCTATTGCGCACACACACACACACACGCATTCATACACACTCATCCCTGCAATGTGACATTTCATTTATTTGGCTTCATTAGCTCTCACAGATTCTCTTCCATTAATCATGACAGTGAATGACTTTCAGCCTCTCTGGTGTTCGGAAAGATTAGAACACACACCATGTTCCCTGAAAGAGATGATTTTTTTTTTCGGTAACAGCTCAATCCAGCGAGGGGCCACCCTGAGAATTGATCTGCAATTACTGACAGGCTGCCTGCGGTTTTACTGAGAAAACACTCTTCATGCTGAGGTTGTGTGTGTGTGTGTGTGTGTGTGTGTGTGCGTGTGTGTGTGTGTGTGTGTGTGTGAGAGAGCGAAAACATAAGTTATAGAAGGAAAGCGAGGCAGACAGACAAGAGCAATATTGGACAGAAAGAGTGAAATGTAAGGATAAGAAAGACAGAGACAGTATAAAAAATAAATAAAAAATAAAAAATGCTCCAGTTTCACCTGGAAGACTGATGGTGTTTTAGTGTTTAGAAGGTTATAAGGTCATATCCCAGCACTGCCAGGCTGCAATTACTGGAACCTTGAGCAAGACCCTTAACCCTCTGTTCAGCTGTATTCTTGTATGTCTTGGTTATTAGTCCTCACACACGTCAGCCAAATGAATAAAGGTAAAATGCACATGAATCAAAAGCCACTTTGTCACCAGTTGTCTGTTTTATTCATTTCCCACAACAACCATTTAAGGATTTCTAGTTGTTAGGGGTTTTGCTCCTTCATTCATTCATTCATTCATTCTTCAGTAGCTTAGTCCTGATCAGGCTATGAGTGTACCCAAAGCCTTATCCCCGGACTATTGGGCACACATCACAAATTAGATGCCAGTCCACACACACACACACACACACACACACACACACACACACACACACACACACATACACACACACATACACACCTGGGGTTAATTTAGCACAACCATCTTTTAAAAATAGAAAAACCTAAAAACCCCAGAAATCAAAATATGCTCGGGTGGAACATGACTACACAGACTAGTCTCATCAGCTCTGGGAGAAACCCTTCATCATACTGCCCCATCTAATCAAAAATTAGGATAATGAATAATGAGACTGCAGAAAGCCTTACAGACATACAGAGCATCTTACAGAAGTGTTTGTGGTCTCCATGGAAACTGTATTCATGCTACTACAAATAGGTCAGGGTGTAAGAATACCTGCAAGTTGAAACCTTTTTAGGAAGGCGGTCCGTGTGACCCACAAGCGCGACTTCTTCATTAGACACACCCTGCTAGTACTGGGTTAGACCTCGTCACATCGCTTCTTCCTTTCAAGTGATCGGTTCAGTAAAAATACCGGCTGCTTTCCCTTATTACTATTTGCTGTCGGCCGAAACATGATGTTTGTGCTAAAACGTGTCTCATCTGGGTGAAAAAGTGAATTTTAACATTTTTCATAATACTTAATGCTGCTTATCTCCCGTTTCTTATCTCTTCGTTTTTTTTTTTGTAAATATGCATACACATTTATATTTTTATCAGACAAAAAGAAAAACATTTGCCAAATATAATTTCATGCCCTTTTATGTATATGTGTTTTATTTAACTTTGTTAAATTCAAACCTTTATTGATCTTAACTGTCATTCAGATGAAACTTGTCTAATTTAGATTTCACATGAAAAGACATAAACCTGAAAAAGTGTATTATTTTAAAACGCAAAACGGTTAAGCTATTGCGACATGAATTTGACATGGTTACGGACACTACAGATTTTAATTAATAAATAAATCCTTCATTTATAGGTCATATTCTTCCAGCTTACGCCAGTTTTAGTATCAATACAAAAAAATTAATATTAATCATTTACATTTTAAATGAGTATTGTTTGAAGTGAGACAGTATAACACTTTTTGTGGCACATATAAAATAATCTCTCCAAAATTTTAGAAATTTTTTGGGAAGCAAGATTGGTCATTTCCATCTTGCTTCAGAAGTAGCTTCTTTGGCCACACCCATTTTCTGTATTGTACTGTAATCATGTAAAAAAAAAGAAAATCCGCAAGAACACTGTGTTTTGTGTTTTGCCCGTTTATAGTTTTAAAATTAAAACTCAACCAATGTACAGTGGAACCTTGGATTACGAGCATAATCCGTTTCGGAAGCGGGCTCGTATTACAAAACACCCATAAGAAATAATGAAAACTCAAATAATTCATTCCACAGCCCAAAAAAATAAATACAGAAAAATAATTAATACAATATATAAAGTAAAAATAAAACAAATTAACCAGCACTTTACCTTTAAAAAAAAGTTCAAATAAATTCCAACAGATAAGTGTTTCCGTTTGTGCGCACAGATGCCATGTATTTGTGTGTGTGTGTGTGTGTGTGTGTGTGTGTGTGTGTGTGTGTCGGTGTCAAAAAACTCGGCAATCAAGACATGCTCATTTTTCAAGTCAAAATTTATTAAAAATCTTCGCTCGTCTTGCGGAACACTCGTAAACCGAGTTACTCGCAATCCGAGGTTACACTGTATTGATACTAAATTAAATATTTACATTGCGACAAATAGATTTCATGTGATAACCTGGTCATTCAGTACATTCAGGTCGTCAGCTGACTTCATTTTATTGCCACATAAACGTTGCTGAGTCTAGACCAACTGGAGCAACCTCAGATCATAACACTGTCTCCAGAGGCTTGTACAGTGGACACCATATATGATGGGTGCATTGCTTCATGCGCTTCCCTTCTTACCCTGACACGCCCATCACCCTGGAATAGGCTCAATCTGGACTTCCATCGCTTCAAAGTCCAAACCTTATGCTTTCTAGCAAACTGAAGCTTTTATGAAGGTTTTATTATGGACACAAAACTGTTTAGTCCTAAACATCCAAGTTGTCTTCACATGGTGTGTGTGGAAATTCAAGATTTTAATAATGTGTCGAACAGTTTTAAACTCAGTAAGCCCAATAATTTGACTCTTCTGAAACACAGTAATATCTTAACATCTTACCACTGGCATAAAAAAATCTATTCCCTGCACCAGTCAGGGTTAAAAGACGTGTTATCAGATTTAACAGACGAATCACTGCAGAAATCATCCGTTTGTTCATCCGTAATTAAATGTCTTAAGTATTTGCGTATTGAAATCCGAACCTGACTTTATGACCTGGCAGTGTATTATTATCATCAGGAATAATCATAATCATGTCACTATAGAGAAAGTAATGAAATAAAACATTTGTCTTTATTACACATGTGACAGCAACATGAACTTAAGACATTCTGCCTCAGTCGTGTGCCTTGATTGTCAATTATACAGTATAGTAGCTTGTGTGAATTTACATTTTATGGAGAGAGAGAAATCCTAGGCAGGAGTTATCACTGTCGCCTTGCACCTCCTGGGTCAGGGTTCGATTCCCACCTCGGGTCTGTGTGCATGGAGTTTGCATGTTCTCCCCGTGCTTGGTGTGTTTCCTCTGGTTTCCTCCCACAGTCCAAAGACATGCAGATTAGATTAATTGGTGTTCCCAAACATTGCAGGTGATGCCGATGATGTCTCACTAAACTCTCAGCTTTTGCCCTCATCCTGCCCTTATGGTTTTTAAATAACACTGTAATGTGACTGCTCTCTTTCTCCTGCTCCCGCTTATGTGTGCGCGCGCGCGCGCGTGTGTGTGTGTGTGTGTGTGTGTGTGTGTGTGTGTGTGTGTGTAGCTCGACTAATGAGTCCCAGACGCCCCTGAAAAGCCTGTGGTGAAAGTCCAGAATAAATGAAAATCCGTCCTCCATTTTAAAAACAGCCTCTTTAACGGTGTCTCTGCGTCTCTCTGTCTCCCCAGGCCTGTAAGGTGACAAACCATTCAACGTTAAAAGGAGACTATAACGAGAGCGCCTTTCACTGCTTAGCGTTTTAATAAGTAGACAGTTGGCAGGGAGAATATTGATGACCTCACGGATGACACTCAGACTTTGTAAATTATTAATTACCCAGAATGCCTTCGGATGGCGGGCTTGTTAGCAGGACGGGCGTGGCAGGACATCTGTCTGTGATTACTTCAATATTACTGCCCCCCCCCCCCCCATCACTGCCGAGAAATAATCAGCGGCCCAGCAATTAAGAGAGAACTAATGAGATTTTTGAAAGATTTTTTGTAAAGTGGAGTGTCATTAAGAAAGACAGCTTAGAGACTCAGTGTAGTTTTGCATTATGGGTTTATTGAGAGATCAGAATTATTAATTTACATTTACATTTAGGCATTTGGCAGACGCTCTTATCCAGAGCGACTTACAAAAAGTGCTTTAAAGTTTACATCACTGGATAGAGACTTACACTGGGTTAACTAGGTCAATAACTAAGTGCCATTAGTACAACACAACTGTGAAGGTTTTTTTCCTTTTGGGTGGGGGGGGGGGGGGTATTAATGTACTGTACTTGGTGGTGAGCTTTAAGGGGAAGTTTTGTCTCGAAACACATTGATCACATTTACATATTTGGGATGTATTTAATGCGGGAAAGCAGAAGCAGAAGCGCAATGTAATTTGCAAACAACATTTGGAGCGATACTCTAAGGAAGGTTAAAATTTTTGTTCTTAAAGAGAATCATTACTGGGGACGAGACACGGACTCATCACTAAGAGCCTGAGAGTAACCGGCAGAGTACGGAACAGAAGCATCCTCTATCACCGACAGAAGTTTATAAGTTGACCATCAGCTGGAAAATTCAGCAGCGCTTTCAGTTTTCTGGATTTTCATCTCAAGAAGTTTTGGAACAGCCACAGGAAAAAGTTCCAACAATCAACAGCGCTCGTTACAGTGAGCCACTTACTGAACAGCCGTCTAAATAAACGCAGAGGACGACGCACGTCCGCACACTTCTCCCCACACAGTCACTGACACTCTGCGACAACGTGGTTTTGAGGTGTTAAAGCGTCGTCGCTCTAGTCCTGATCTGATCTCGATCCATCTGACTTTCACCTGTTTGGTCGCCTGAAAGCAGCCCTATGAGGACGAAGATTCACTTTTGATGAAAAAAAAAAATGTAATAAGGGAATAAGAAAGCTTATTGTTACAGATGGACAAAGTGTATTAAAAAGCAAGGGGACAAAATGATGGATTTGTCTTTTTGAGTTAAATAAATTAAAATAAATTCTACAGCCAGAGTGCGGATAATTTGGAGTCTCCCTCATATACCAGGTTCACATACTGTAGGAAATATGAAAGTGCCTTAACAGACATACACGTGTGCGCGCGCACACACACACACACACACACACACAAATGCAATTGAGAGTGCATACTGTGGTGTGTGTGTGTGTCTGTTTAATGCCCCAATTTGTTATGTACACACACAATTTTAGCGAGATAAAAAACTGATCTAATAAGCCTTCCTGATACAATAAGATCTCAGTGTGTTTCTCTTCCAGCATAATTATCAGACCTCAAAATAGCAAATTTATTTGGAAATTGTATGAAAAGTCATGAATCTCATTTAATCTACAATTTGCAATAAGTTTAAAAATATGTAGAATAACACACACACACACACACACACACACACACACACACACACACACTCTTTGTAATGTACTGTAGTTCGTCTGGGCGCGATAATACACAACCCTGCTCACTCGAGACAAAGGACAGCTTGTAGCCAAATCACCTCATTAACAGAGGCTTTTCCAAACTCAGCCCTCGTTTAATAATCGTCCATGTCTCTGATTTTCTACGCAGATTTTTTGCTCATGTTCGAAAAAAAAGATTTTGACTGCTGCTATTTGTCACGGTTAGTCCTGTAGGTCATGTGTATCAGCGCCTTTTATCAAACACCTTTTATGTTCCACCATGTTGATGTAAAAAAAAAAGGGCGGGAGTATGCTAAAAAACGGTAATATCCAGTGACTGAAGTTTCTTAGCATACACTGTTATCTGCATTATTGTCATGTGTTCAGGAAAATCAGTGGGAATAAATTCATTATTATTTGACTTGGATTTGTGTTACAGTATCTCTGATGGTTCTGGTGTTCAGGGAGATCACCCTGAAATGAGTTTCTGAAGGGTGTGATGTCAGACGTTAGGTAAATTAGTTAAGGCAAAGTAGCTAGCGCTCATTAGGGAAAGTATCTAGCGCGCATTAAGCAAAGTGGCTAGCCAACAACATGCGTGACAGTTCTAGACACCCATTGCAAAAAGCCACTTTGATCTTGCTGCCCTCACTCATACAGTAAGGTTACATACACTATATGGACAAAAGGTATTTGGCCAAACCTGCAGGGACGTTGTATCCATCTGCGATATGAAGTCGGTCCCCCTTCCGCAGCTTTAACAGCTCCCACTCTTTTTGAAAGCTCTCCTCAAGATTTTGAAGTGTTTCTATTCATTCTGTAGAGTGTTTATGAGATCAGGCACTGATGTTGGATGAGAAGGCCTGGCTCACAATCTCAGTTCCAGTTCATGCCAAAGCTGCTCAATGTGGTTGAGATCAGGGGTCTGTATTAGGATCGGTCAAGTTCCGGTCAAGGCCTGGCTCACAATCTCAGTTCCAGTTCATGCCAAAGCTGCTCAATGTGGTTGAGATCAGGGGTGTGTGTTAGGGCCGGTCAAGTTCTTCCGCATCAAACCATGTCTTTTTAGTCCATGCTTTGTGCACTGGAGCTCAGTCATGTTGGAATAGAAAATGGTATTTCTTTGTTAACCTTTTGCCACAAAGGTGTAAGCATAGCATCGTCCAAGATGTCTTGGTACGTATGCCATAAGGGGCCTGATTGAAACACCTGAATTCAATAATTAACAGGTTTGGCCGAATACTTTTGTGGATATAGTGTATACTGTATATATGAACTAGATAATGTTAAACAGTCTGGCCTTCTATCTTTCTCACCTTCTCTTTCTTTCTTAGAAGTTCTCTCTCCTTCGTTGTCTTCATCTCCGTCTGTCTCTCTTGTGTAGCGACAGGTGGCAGCTGAAAGCTGGGCATCTTCCCTTAATGAGCTGCCGATTGAATTAACTGTTTCAGATTGATTATTTTGCAGACTCTCACAGGAATCATAAATATGAGCTCTCTCTCTCTCTTTCTCTTTCTCACTCTTTCTCTCATACACACACGTACCAGATGAGCAGATGAGCGAATGAAAAAACAAACATGTGACTCTTTTAAAGGTCTCTCTCTCTCTCTCTCTCTCTCTCTCTGTGGTCAGTACACTTCCTGCCAGCCAAGCCATAATTAGGACTAACAAAGAAATAAACTTATCTAATGCAACAAGTTGTGGAACGCATCTGCCAAAATAGTGTTTATTTATTTATTTTTATTTTTTAGTTTTGTATTTTCATTTTTCTGTTTTGGCAAGTATATCACACACAAGGGTGCGGATGTTATTCCTCGAACTTTCTCATGCTGTTGCAGGTCCAAAGTGAAATATGCATTTTCCTGCACTTGTATCGATTTTTCACTACATACAGTACAGGGGAGTTAGGAGAGAAGTAAACCCTGCAGTACAGTCTTCCTGACACAAGGACTGAGGCAGCGTGACACGCTGATCCATCTTGTAGCAAACTGTATTTTATCGAATTTATCCCATAATTCTTATAGTTCTGTTTACTGGAGCAGTGTTCTTTGCTGTGACCAGATGTATGTTCAAAAAAGGCAAAAGAGCCTTTATTTGCCACATATACATTACTGCACAGTGAAATTCTGTATTTGTATATATCTCTGGGGTCAGAGAGCAGAGGGTCAGCCATGATACAGCAGATAGGGTTTTAAGGGCCTTGCTCGAGTGCCCAATAATGGCAACCTGGTGGAGCTGGGGCTCGAACTGCTGACTTTCTAATGAGTAACACAGTGAGCTTAACCCTCTGAGCCACCACTGTTGATTAACCATGTGCAAATAAAATTTTAAAGTCAAACCGGGACTTAAAATTGGGATGAAATTTCTCATAAAAGAAGGCGGAAAATCGAGTGACATTTACAGAAGAGAAAAGAGAGTCCTACGGAACAGTAAAATATTTGAATAGTGGAAACGTTTTAAAGAAGGCGGCATGTCTGAGAATGGCGATCACGGAGAATATTGCCCGGAGCCCAGCGCAGTCGTTTCTGTGCACGTTCAGTGAGTAGAATGCATGAAAATGCATATACTGCATAGACAAGGTCAGGGAGTACCTGAACAGTATTCTGAATGTAGAATTTTATCCCTAATGAGCGAACCAGAGTGGAAATCTACCAAAAACAGGATGAGGAAGGAAGCTTAAGAAGAGCCTGGACCTTACCCCTTTACTCTTTCAGTTGATGTGTGATAGCGAGAATTCGAATCATTAGCGTTTTACTGTATACTAGCGATGGGTCGTTCATGAACAATTCATTCTTTTTGAACGAGTCTTTAACGTGACTCAGAAGAACGAGTAGTCTCAGAGAGTGATGCCTTCATTTTCTACTGGATGCGCAAAGCATCACAAGACCGCCTCCGAGTGGCGCAGTGGTTAAAGCGCTCGCCCTATCATCCGGAGATCGCTAGTTCGAATCCCGGGTGGTGCTGTAACCTCTCGCAGCCGGAGGTCTAGAGAGAGCTGATTGGCCGAGCTCTCTCAGAGGGGAGGGATGAGAGGTACTTAGTGCTCCCACATTAATCACGGCTCTACAGCCAATCAGGGGCGTCTGTGAGCTCGCGCAACGGAGGGAGTGGATAGCGCTGTTACGCCGCCCCCAACGGTGCGCGAGCGAGCAGTTAGAAAAAGATGCGGTCGGCTGGCGTCACGTGGTTCGGAGGAAACACGTGATAGTCTTCGGCCCTCCCGGCTGAGTGGTAGTAGTAGCCTTAATGTGGGAGCCCCCTAGTGACGGGGAGGAATTGGACACGACTAAATTAGGGAGAAAATTGGGGAAAAATCCAAAAAAAAAAAAAAAAAAAAAGCATCACAAGACCTCTGTACAGGAAACAGAATTGAGTCGTTACCTTTCGACTCTTGGTCCGAATCATATGTTCCTTTGTCACTTGAGTCCCATAGACGCTATGCAGTGCAATAGGTTCAAAAGAATGAACGACTCTGAAGACCTGTGAGAAGAATCGCTCAATTCTGTTTCCTGTGTAATGCACTGCATAGTGTCTATGGGAGTCACGTGACAAAAGAACGAACGACTCGGACGAGAAGATATGATGGTGAGCTGCTCATTCTGTTTATCATAATCTGTCCTTAGCAGCATGGTAATAAATGTGTGTATGTCTGTTTATTGAAAATATTACATTTACATTTATTTCTGATCAAAAGAACGAAATGAACTAAACGACATTTTGATGAATGAGATTCAAAGAACCGAGTCACTAAAATGATCCAAACTTCCCATCACTACTGTATAGCAGAGTTAAAGAGGAAATCTGTGCTCCAGAGCTGCTGCTGTAATCATAAAGACTCGTGTTTTTGATTACAGCAGCATCTCTGAAGTACAAATTCACTCCGAGCACTGAAGCACGGATGAGAGCGGGGACCGCTTAGAGTAAAGAATTTTTAACAATGCATACAGTATGTAAAGACTGATTGTGTACATGGAAAGTGGAACTATGAAGTGAAGAGAAACTTTTCTACGATGAATTTTGTTTGTTTTGCTCGTTATCCATCGCATGAATTTTTATTTTAGTGTGAAGGCTTTCTTAACACGAGGGAAGTAAACCCTGCAGCCGCGAGCCTCGTCCTCATTTAGATCAACACAGATCCACAGCCTGGCAGCGGGGACAGAGAGATCTGTGTCTAATACGCAAAGCGAGAGAAAGCGCGAGAGTAATGAAACGAGAGAGATACGCCCGTCTCTTAATCCGGACTCTCTCGGCCTCGTCTTATTTTCAGCCTTTAATTGGCCGTCACAAACTGGATCCCTTTTTTGTTCATCCAAGAACTACACACGTAAATGAAACTGTCAGTTGTTCGCCACGGCCGTGTCTCGCCTTCTTTCACATCTCTGTGCGCAGTGTGAATTACAGCACCCTGTTTTTATTACACAGGTATGCGGGTGAACACACCCAATTAAACAGAAACAAAAATGCGGGGGAAAAAAAATATGAAATTTGATTTGTAGAGATTTGTGAAGATTGTAGATTGATTTATATAGAATTATATAATAGTTAGCTCTGGCCGAGTGACCTGATTGGACGAGAGTCATTCCACAAGTGCTGATGTTTAACTATATGTATCACTCTGTGTGATAGGTTTATAAACAGTCATAATTACACTAACTGTCGGTGACCAACATGGTTGAAAGTAGGTCTGTACGGTTGGACGACAGTACTGTAAAGGGGAGAGCAGCTGCCTGCCAAAACCCAGGTTCAAAACCAGTCACGGAAGTGCTATTATTTAAAAAAAAATACACACACATCTCAACATTAACACACACACACAACTCAACATAATGTCGTCCTAAACAACGCTTCATCTGCTTCTGCTTCTAAGTTGTTTCCGAATTGCCTCTGAAACATCCATGTTGTTCTATTTACAGCTAACGCCAGCTAACTAGTGCCACAAGTCCCTCTCTCTTACCCCTGATCAAGGGCACTACTTGATGTATGGAACGAGGGATTGTACACCCTACAGTACATAGTGCACTAGCTTTCGAATTTAACGCTATATGAGACACATCCCCAGAAGTTATCTGATAATCTAACACAGAATAAGTCACAGCAGGATATATGTTGGCAGAGCAAAATAACTGGTTAAATAAAGAAACAAATCATATATAAATATGTTAATAATAAATTGTGTTTATGGAGCTCTTCTATAAAATCAATATCGCACTTGAGGTTGTGCTACCGTGCCGAAGATCAGCACAGCCTCCCAAGTCATATTGCTTAATTCTTTCTGTAATCAGCAGACCTGGGGATTGATCTAGGACACAGATAAATAGTTTTTCCTCAATAGCTTCTTTATTCTTAAGTTTTGATACAGTATATACTTTATTTTAGGGTATTTCATACATACTATTTAGTATCAAGAAAGACCAGAGTAGGCATCGTATGGATGGCCGACACGTTGTAAGTTCTTTTCACTTTTTCTTTTCATGATCACTGTTGCACTTGATTGTTTTAAAATGTGATTACATTTGGCAAAATAGCCATATCCAGCAGTCACCATATGAAGATCCTTTAAGGATGAACACAAAATGTAGTGTGAAGAAATTGCAATGTCCTTATATGATGACAGTAGGGTCTCATCAGGCTACTACCACCACAGCATGTTATACCTTTTAGAGACGGTATTATATGAACAGTAGATAAATAATAGAAAGAAATGACTCGAGCAAACTCCACGGTGAAGTCAGATCACATGGATAGCGGAATCAGAGTGGGCAAAACCCGCAGAGAGGGTACAGGGTACCTTGGCTTGGACACACATTCAGCAGGAGGAGATACATTTGTAACTATCTTGAATGCCAGGATGCCGGTAAGCAGTAGAGGTGTGGGCCTAACTGATTACCCTTTTATGCCAATTCCATATATCCAGTTTGGAACCTCTGTCGTCCAACTGGAACATGAAATTTGGAGACCAATGGTGACCATTTGTATTTATTTTTATTCTAACTGGCAAATGTAAACTTTCTGCCCTCTGGTCATGCTTCTCCATCTTTAATATACACATTTTTTTTGTTAACTTGGAAACTTGAAATTGTGAATTATAAAATAAGCAATACATTAATTGATCCATCATGGTTTCTTGGGTACTGGACCCTGTCCCAAGGGAACTTTGAGTACAACGCAAGTACAGTACAAGATGCAAGTACACACACACTCAGACACTCAATGGAAATGCCAGTCAACCTACATGTCATATCTTTGGACTGTAGGAGGAACCCAGAGGGGACCCACATAGACCAGAGGTGAGCTTTTAACCGCCATTTGTTATCTATGCCTAAGCTTTACACTTTGATGCTTTCTTGAGAGAGCATTTCATCAGTGCCACAGCGAACAGCAGTGTGTATCTGGAGTGTCCCACACTGTACATAATACAGACCGTCTCCTGGCACTTCTGATTCCACCACTCACCATTCAGTCTCAAATCCCATTCAGCGCTCACTTTTATGAGGGACTTGTTCTGTGCCATAAATCCCTTTGACCTCCTGTTTATATGGAAGCTAAGACTGAGACGGTCTGGTTCTCTTATAGCAGCCCAAGTGCAGCAAAAGAAACAAAATGTAAAACTTGTTTGGACTCATCAAGAAGTGTCTGTTTTGGACTCATCAAAATGACTAATCCTAGGGAAAGAGATGTAATACTAAAACACACTCACTCTCAAACACACCCAAAGAGAGAGAGAGAGAGACAAAAAAATGTGATTTTATTTTCTTGGTCATAATATACAAGGTTGACTCAAAAAAAATGTTTTCAACATAATCTACTTGCTTTTTAATACACTTTTTCCATCCGTCAACAAGCTTTCGTATTCCCTTATTTTAAAAAAATTATATAAGACTATATTAAAATTATACAAGAATGCACCGCTGTCTTCAATTTTTCATTAGGGGACCAAACATGTGAAAGTCCAAAGGAGTGACATCGGCGCCCGTATTCCCAAAGCTTCTTAAGTCTAAAAGTTGCTCCTAGTGACAAAATTCTAAGAGAATTCCTAGAACTATGACATTTTCTTAGAATTTCCCCTAAAATTTAGGACTAAATCCTGGTAAAGATAAAGATGATTCACGAAACATCTTAGCCCTAAGAACAGCTCCTAGGGTGAAAAATTGTTAAGAGTAGAAAGAAGGACTTTTAAGGGGCTTAAGAGTTTCTATAGCACAGGACAAAATGGCGGAAAGATGAAATATTCTCCAAACACTGAAAGTAAAGCTAAAAGTAAACACTGCTCTTCTGTCCAATTTGGTTTTCTTGTTCTTTTACTTCCTTCCATCTCTCTTGGATTGTTGGCTACAGACCATCCAAAAGTGCAACATAAGTAGGCTGTCCTGTAATCATGTAAATTGGTAAAAGCTGAGACATTTTACTCCCATCAATCTGAAATGGATTACAAGTAATAAAATCAGTATGATAAATAAATGTAAGAACTTTAATATAGTAACTACTGCGTGGAAATTGGTTACTTCAAAAGTAGTCACATTTTCAACATTTGGCTGTTTTAAGTTAAGATATTTAACAATTCCATATTTAAAAATATATATATATATATATATATTGTTTTCGCTGTCTGTTCTATTATCATATAGTCTATTCTCACAAAGAGCGCATTTCAAGACCTTTGCAGAGGTCAGAGGTTATTTTTTATCAACCAGTCACAGTCCTTGTATTGCTGCATCATCCCTAGCAATGGAGTTGACCACACGTCCTCACTAAGATAAAGGTTTTTGTACTTTCCTTACTCAGAAATGCTCTGAGAAGTTTCCTAAATCACTTTTGGTCTAGGACTCCCAGCTAGGACTTTTTAAGCTAAGAGAGGAGCTCTCTGAGAGAATTCTAAGAAGCTTTGTGAATACGGGCCCTGGACTATAGGGAGGATGCTTTAACACCTCGGAACAAGAATGTCAACAGTGTGGGCAGCAGCACTCCTCTGCGTATAATCCAAAGTTTAGGCTTCAGCTCCTCAGTAAGCGTCTCACTAAAACCTGATTATGTTCCAATACTTCTGGCCCTTGAGAAGAGTTGATTTTTCCAGCTGATGGTTGCATTTTTCACATTTTCTTGGTTGCTTGATTGAGGATAGATAGATAGATAGATAGATAGATAGATAGATAGATAGATAGATAGATAGATAGATAGATAGATAGATCAGCCATAACATAAGGACCACTGACAGATGAAGGGAATAATTTTCATTATCCTGTTACAATAGCACATGGATCTCTGATCCAATAGAATCGCTACTGAAGCTCAAACTGCTGAAAAAGAATAATGGACGTTCTGATAGAAAGGTGTCAGAACACACATTACATCACTGTTTTGGAGGCGAAAGGGCGACCGACTCAATATAAGCCGGTGGTCATAATGTTATGGCTGATCAGTGTATAAATACACTACAGACACGTAGAAAATGCAGATGTCGAAGACAGAGAGGGAAAAAGGTTGCATTTTCCTTCTGGGCTGCCGAGGCTGCCGAGATCTTTTTGGTATGTAGCTAACGGCATGAAACAGACAGAACGCCCCAGGACACAGCCAGCAAATGTGACTTTTTAAAACAGTAAAATGTCCGACTCAAGTGCTTTTTCAGCTCCCGGGTGCTGAGGCGGTGCTCTTAGTGGACATGGAAGAAGTGACTTTGGTCTTGATTTGACTGACAGATCCTTTCTTAAGAGCAGACCTTTTGTCCCGCTTTTTCGAAAGATTTGAAAGCTTCTTCAGCATTGCTGTAATAAACACACAGAACAAAATGTACATTTATTTCAATAATACGATAATTACTCACTAGAATTTTAAATAAATGCAAAAAAAAATTCAGGATGTAATTATTTAATTGTTCTGCATATTAGTAATTGCATTAAAATTCATCTGTTGCCTGTAACTTGGGAATAAGTCTCCTGGGATAGGCTCCAGGCCCCCCACGACTCTGAATACAGGATAAAGCGGTTTAGACGATGAGTGAGGTGAGTGAATAAGGTAACATTAGTTAACTAGTTGGCTGGAATAAACGCTGGCAAGTGGGCAGCTGGTTAACCTAGTTATCTATGTGTTGCTGATCAAACTTATACTATATGCATATACTACTGTATATACCTTTTTTTTTTTTTTGTACTAAGTGTCCGCTGGCAAAACACTGAAGAAAGACAAATAACAATGTTAGAGAAAGGGAATATATATATCCTCTTTCATAATTTGAGCTCTGGAAAAAACTCCATAGATGTGATGAGCAGGTCATTCAGTATATTCAGGTGGTCAGCTGACTTCATTTTATTGCCGTATAGCGTTGCTGGGTTGCATCAGTTGCTAAACCTATGAGCAACCCCAGATCATAACACCGTCTCCAGAGACTTGTACAGTGGCCGCAATGTATGAAGGGTGCATCAGCTCATGTGCTTCCCTTCTTATTCTGACACCCCCATCACTCTGGAATAGGCTCAATCTGAACTCATTAGACCACATGACCTTTTTCCATCGTTCCAAATTCAAATCTTTTTATTTTGTATTCCATTGCTCCGAAGTCCAGGCTTTTTTTTTTTTATTAAAGTTCCAGTCCTATGAGTTCTCGTCACCTTGTGTGTGGAAATGCTCTTACTTTCACTATTAAACATAGCTATGATTTTTAGGGCCCAAGCACTATACACTGTAATAAATAAATCGTAGATTTTACGGTAAGAAACTGGCAGCTGTGGTTGCCAGAATTTTACCGTTAAAATACGGTAACACCATTATTGCACTTAAAAAAAATAAACCTGTAAATTTTTTTACGGTAAAAAAACTGGCAGCTGTGGTTAAAATACGGTAGCAATGTTTTTGGTTTTACGGGATTGCATTAATTATACTGTATATTATACGGATTTTAATTGTTTATTTTTACGGTTTATAACTGTATAAACAGTTTATACCCGTCAAAATCCAGGTTTTCCATTATAACAAATACGGATCATAACCATGTTTTTTACAGCTCAGAACTGTCTAATTTAAAGATTTATTTTGTAATAATAACGGTTTGTTTCCATCTTTTTTTACAGCTCAGAACTCACTCACTATCTATATAGCTTTATCCTGTGTTCAGGGTTGCGGGGTGTAGTTGGAGCCTATCCCAGGAGCACAAGGTGGGGTACACACCATCACAGGGCGCACACACACACACATTAAGGGCAATTTGGGAACACCAATTAGCCTAATCTGAAGGTATTTGGACTGTGGGAGGAAACCAGAGTACCTAGAGGAACCCAGCAAGCACAGGGAGAACGTGAGAACACAGGGACAAACACAATGCGCACAGAGACAGGAATCAGGCCTGGCCGGGAATCGAACCCAGACCCCGGGGGTGAAAGGCAAGAGTGCTAACCACTACACTACTGTTTATGAACTATTATGAATAACCACGGTGAATTCATTGAGATATTCTTTACTTGCATTTATTTATTTACTTGCATTACTGAGTAGCCCAACTCATACTATATTTTTTTTAGATGTTGCAAGTAAAATAAATTGTAAATAATTTTTACACCAGATGCCGTTCTCAACACAACCCTCCCATTCTTATCTGAGCAGAGCAGGTATCGAACCCGGGTCTTCCGCATGGCAGGCAAGACACTTACCACTGCGCCACAAGTACTCTAGATTTTTACATTGGTGGAAGTTCTACTTAAGTTATTGTTACTTACTGTAAGTACTTACGATTACATAAAGCATCAAATTTGTTCAGCTAACTTAAAAAGTGTCATTTCTACAAACTCATAAATGCCAAAAAGGTCTATTAATTTGACCTAATTGCAATTATTTAAGTTAACAGTACTCAATGTGTTTAATTACTTTGAGCATAAGGGTTTAGAGTGCATGGCAAGCGAAACACCTACCACTGAGGCACCAGTGCTCTGGTACTTTAGGGTGCCCAGTTTTGTAAAGATTATACTTGCAGCCTTATGTGAAGACAGACCAATTCACCATCTTGATCAAAACAATTCAATGTGGCCAGTTTACATGTGCATTGATGACGTCAGACACAAAATCGCTGAAAGATTTTAAGTTGGTGGAACTTTAAGGAGACAGTTACTGTGGCTTAAAATATCACATTTGTTTAGCTACACTTTTGTTTAGCTTGAAAAGTGTCATTTCTACAAACTCATAAATACCAAAAAGTTCAAAATAATCATCAAGGTCTATTAATTTGAACTAATTGTAATTGTTTAAGTTAACAGTACTCAATATGTTTAATTACTTTGAGCATTAGGGTTTACAGGGGACATTTTTTAAGCGTTTTAGGACGACAATCTAAGCATAGAATTTTACAGAAGGGCTTTTATTATAACTTTACATCGAAAAATATGATTTTATCACACACATGCTAAAACTGTTTATGCCCCCTGTCCTGCATTCTTAAATGCACACTGCACAGGGGTGTCAGATATGTTCATGTATTTTGTAACGGGTTTTATTTAGGGAAGGAAAGAGTAAAAGGAGGGAGGAAGGGAAAAAGGAAAGGAAAGGTGTGCACGTGCAGGTCTGGTGGGCAGCGCTCAGGCTGGTGAGAGGTCGTGGCAATGAGAAGGGTGGAATACCATTCACAACTTTGAAGTCCTTGGTGTGCGTTCCATTGCCCCGCTTGCGTGCCACTCTTCCTCGGTTTCCACGCGTCCCCTGCACAACTTGCACGCTGTGTTTTATAGTGCGGGGAGTGTAGTAGTGTGGTAGTGCATATGCGCTAGTTTTCTATTTTTTAAAAAGTCTACACAGATATAATTCAGATTTTTAAACTCTATCAACAAGGGTTTAATAAAATATAAACTGATGCTTCAGTATATTAGTAACAAATACCTTCTCTGAGAGTTTATATGTTACATCCATGAGGCATAATGTCGTACTCATAACGCCTATGGAAAACTGACAAAGACAAAATAATGTTTTCCTTTTTATAAATACAGTATATCGTCAATTTTACTGCAATAAACCATATTTTCACGTTTTTAACTGTTAAATTTAAGGTCTTACTCTGGAACACTAATTACAGTTTTTCACTGTAAATTCTACGGTTATCGCAAGTTTTGTGAAATGCGGTTTTATCCTGTAGCATTCATATGGTATTTTACTGTTAAATTTACAGACATTTTTTTTACAGTGTAGGGTGTGCAGGACCCTCTTGTTACTATCATGATCTCCATTCATGATGATTTCTGGCCACATATATGCACAAAGTCGGCGGTTCAGCACCATCCTTCCAGATTTAATAAAGTGCTCTTAACCCAGTTCTAGCCATTTCAGATCTCCTTGTTGTTTTGGTTGCACCTTGCTGTGATTGTGATTACAGCTAATCTTAATTCTTGCAATTTTTTTAACCTGGGAACTAAATTAACAATACATCATATAAAGTTGGAAACTAAATTCACATTCTGTGCTGTAACACACGTGACAAACATTAAAAGTTGAACAAACGTGATGTTAAATGATCTAAAATATCCTAAAGCTTCATTACCTTCTACCTCTGGATGGCTTTTCCTTAAGTCCCCATCATGCACTGCAGCGTACTGAAGCTCCTCGCTGCCCTCGGAGCCTGTGTTAGAAACAACCTGTTCATCATTCTTTTCCCTTTCATTAATAAAGCACTTAAATATGAGCTCATTCGCACTCACGTGACACGCTCAGTACGATGTAGCTCTGTCTGTTCTTCAGTAAAGTGCTGGCCAGGTCCACGCTGTGCTCCATCTCCACCAAGTGCACCATCTCTCCAGTCTGCTCCATCAAGTCCACTTGCACTGAACGAAAAAAAAAAAAAAAAACAGCAATCTACTCTCACACACTTTCTTTCTGCTCTCTACTGCGGTGAAGCGTAAGACTTTGGCATTTTACTGCCACTATGTTTGAGTAGAGGGCTGTATTTAGTGAGTATATTAATCTTTAAACTGAGATCAGATTTATATAGAAAGAGCTTTAAAATGAGAACCTTGCGGGTCCAGTTTGCACTTCTCTTTTAAACAGTGGATAAAATTCACAATCCGGCAGTTGAGGTTGAGTAGCTCAACTCTTTTCTCTGAACGAAGGAAAGACAGAAGGACACAAGGAGGGGAAAAAAAGAAAAGGAAAAACAAGGAAGTTTGAAAATACAAAAAGGAAGGAAGGAATGAAAGAAGAAATAAAGGAGAGAAAAAAGAAAGAAGAAATAAAGGATGAAATGAAGAAAATGGGATGAAAGAAAGAAAGGAAGTAATTAAAGAAAAGAAAGAAGAATATGACAAGGAAGAAAAAAAGGAAGAAAAGGAAAATGGAAAGAAACGAAAGAAGAAAACGAGTAAAGACAATAAAGGAGAAAATGAGAAAGAAAAGAATGCAGGAAGGAAAGAAAACAAGAAAGAGAACAGAGGAAGAGAGGAAGGAAAAGAAATAGAAAGAAAGAATAAAAAAAAACAAGAAATTAAGAAAAGAAGGAAAAAAGAAGAATAGAAAGAAAGTTGAAAAGAAGGAAAGAAAGAAATAAGGACAGAAATAAAAGAGAAAAAATGGAAAGAAGGAAGAGTAGGAAAAAGTATTATTATTATTATTATTATTATTATTATTATTATTACAAATTAAATTATTATAATACGATAATAAAGCTTTTTAAAAAAATTTAATGAATAAAAAAGTGTAAAGTCATGTTGTGATTTCTAAAGATTTCATGTTGAAATGAAGATGTTTCATTATGAATAACTCGACTGTTATTAATAGTAATGTTACTCCTGTGTCTAATAACTCGCTCTTCGTCACATCTTCATCATCAATAATTTCAGAAAGCATCTCATGAACGCACTGCTTAATTTGCTTAATCACATTTAACTTGTCTATTTTGTAGGTATTATTTTAGTAATTTTCATAAACGTATCTTATGATGTCCTGGACATTACAGTATGGAGACGTGGGTTTAAATGCACTTCACGCTTCACTGTAGATGAAGAACAAATCTGAGATGAATTTCTGGCGACACATCACTCGGTACATTTACTGAAGACGTTCCTGAACTCACCTCCAAGTATCACCGTCACAAACATGTCTGCTGGAGTGATGAGAGAGACGTCGGTTCTGCAGGTGATCGCGGCCGTGACACACACTCACACACTCAGTACACACTCAGGCTCATGTTGTTAACTCCAGACGCACATAGTGACCACGTCCAACACAGGACCTCCTACAAGTGTGTGTAGTGTGTGTGTGTGTGTGTGTGTGTGTGTGTGTGTGTGTGTGTGATTTTACTTTTATTTGTTTCCATGGAGTCAGTACACAGAAAGACAATGTCAAGATTAGAACTGGTTTGTAAGACCTGAGACGTTTGTTAGATTTCATTACAACTGTGTGTGTGCGTGTGTGTGTGTGTGTGTACAGAGGATGTCTGTGTGACCGAATTCAGGGCAAATTGTTAAAAGAATTATACAGCTGGGTTCATAAATATAGGAACAAAGGTGAGTTTTTCCCTCTCATTTGTCCTCAGTACAAGACCGCAGTGAAAATACAATGAAAGACTCGAGATGTGAGTGAGAGCAAAACTTCAATTAAAGACATTTTCATACACACACACACAAACTCACCATTTGGAGGGGTTCATAAATAATGGAACAAACTATTAAAGTGTGTGTGTTTGTGTTCATGTCAGTCCAGACACTGATCGACACACTCGTGTGTGTATGTGTGTGTGTGTGTGTGTGTGTGTGTCCAGGCTCTGATGCATAAACTCCTGTGTGCAAGTGTGTGTGTTTCTGTGTGTGTGTGTGTGTGTGTGTGTGTGTGTGTGTGTGTGTGTGTGTGTGTGTGTGTGTGTGTGTGGCAGTCCAGGCCCTGATGGATACAAGCCTTTGTGCAAGTGTGTGTATGTGTGTGTTCTCGCATGTAAGTCCAGTCCTTTGTAGATGTACTCATGTGTGTGTTTCAGATCAGTAATCACTGTAGAAAAAAAAAAAAACCTTTCATCCCTCTTTGTGAAATTAATTATGAATAAGTTTTTGAACTTAGTTAGGTTTGTGATTAGTTCATTAGTTTATGTGGATAATAACTCATGCTCATCGTTAGCGCCTTGTCTTTATCCATGGATCTGAAGTCTTCTCTCGGATCTGAAGTCTTCTCCCGGCTGAACTTTCTGGTGCCTCATATAAATGAGATCTCTTAATGAGGATGCGCTCGTCTGTGCGTTTCTCAGGCCGATTCATTCCTCAGTCACGTCGGTGATCGATTCCGCCCGCGGCCGCTTCTGTTGCGTGTTCACATTCAGCACATTTTAATGCTCTATGTGCTGAGTGTAGACAAAATCCAGAGGCGCTCGTTTTAGTTTCGGTGCCGCGTCTCGACGGTAGCGTCATCATTTTCTCATGGCCGTGAGAGTGTTTAATACGCCGCGGAGCGACTTGACGCCACAGTGATCCATGAACCTGCTTCCCTCAGCCGTGTCCTCCACACACTGTCACACCGTCATCCACAGCAACAGGACAAAGACGAGGTGACACTCTTAAGACTCTGATATTACAAAGGTGCAGCTATTAGTGAATAAATAGAGTGTGCAGTTTTTGTTTTACAGTAACTGTGTGAATGTTGCATGGGGAACGTGTGCACTTCTCTTTCTTCTTGAAAAGACTCTTCCTGCAGAGGAAAAAAAAAATGGAACTGAAACTCAAGTGTGATGAAATGGGCAGGACGCCATACTGTAAATCCTTTCAAAAATAAAAAGACATGGCGGCACGGCGGTGTAGTGGTTAGCACTGTCAGCTTGCACCTCCAGGGTCCGGGTTCGATTCCCGTCTCGGGGTCCGTGTGCATGGAGTTTGCATGTTCTCCCCGTGCTTGCTGAGTTTCTGCCGGGTACTCCGGTTTTTCTCTCTAACTGGCGTTCCAAATTGCCCCTGTGATGGATTGGCACGCATATAGGGATAGGCTCAAGGCCCCCTGTGACGCTGTATACAGGATAAAGCGGTATAGAACATGAGTGAGACAGAAAAACATTTAGAGCATTGGGTTATTCTGGATCTTTGTGGACTGAAATTAGCAGTGATCTTAAGAAAGACCGGAGCTGTTTTTAAAATAAAAAATGATTATTATTTCCTTTAATCCCAGACTGCAGATTTACTATAAATAAATCATTACTTGCGTTAATATGGACCCTAATATTCCAGTAATAATATGAATAACAGCGCAATCGGTATAAAAATGCATCGTGTAATCACCTCAATCGGACCCGGCCTGATTGGAATCGGTTTTAAATGGGAAGGGTTGGGGTGGTACAGCATGGAAACTTTTGATAATCCATTTAACAGGACAGTATTAGATCTGTTCATCTCTCTATTGTCAGTATAACTATTATTTCCGCCAGTGTTTGACCCAGTGGCAGAAATAATAGAGCTATTATTTCTGGAAAGTGTGGAAAGTGAAGTGACAAGTTTTCCATGAGGAAAATTTTGCTCCCAGATTTCTCATGATGGGACTGCCTGTCTCAGATCTGCAACGCCGGCCTCCCAGGAACTCCTCAAAAGGCCCTAACATGTGGAAATGGCTTGGAGTCAGGTCAGGACTGTAAAGAGTTCCTGTAACATGCAAGTGGTGAATGATTGACTGACTGTGTGTACAGTTCCCACAGTCAGATGCGTCTCCTCTACAGCTTGACGACAAGATGTCAGTCGATTTTCTAGGATCAGACGTTTCACTCACTGCATGTTCACGGGAACATTTTAGCTGAGATCGTCATTCACCGATGTACGCGTTTTGTTTTTAACAAATGCGGTTAAGAGTCTAATCACTGTACTGCACTTGAAGTCTTCTGTAAACGTCAATCAAGTTTGTCATCTCAAGTCCCAGTTTGACTTGACCCTCCCTCGTACATACTGTAGTCTAAGCAAAGCGCACAAGTTACACTGATTCACTCACTCATCTTCTATACCGTTTAATCCTGTATTCAGGGTCATGGGGGCCTGGAGCCTATCCCAGGAGGGTTAAGGCATGAGGCAGGGTACACCCTGGACAGGGTGCCAATCCAATCTGGGCACACACACACTCACACACTCATTCACACACTGCGGCCAATTTTTGGGAACGCCAATTAACCTAACCTACATGTCTTTGGACTGTGGGAGGAAACCGGAGAACCCGGACGAAACCCACCAAACACGGGGAGAACATGCAAACTCCATGCACTCAGAGACGGGAATCGAACCCGGACCCTGGAGGTGCAAGGCGACAGTGCTAACCACTACACCACCGTGCGGCCTTCCTGTTCACCATTTATATTTAAACCTTAATTACCAGAACAGAAGACACCCGAGTGCCATGTCAGTGTGACGCCAACATTCTCCATGCCCCGAGTTGCACAGTCCTGACAATAAATAGATGAAAACCTCTCCTTAAACTCCAGGTCTGAGCAGCGGGAGCAGGATAATATGCTGCCAGAGGGATCACGTAATGTCTACGCTGAAATGATAGTCTCATCAGAACTGACCGAACGTCTGAGCTCAGACGCAGCGCACCGGCCCTCTTCGCTCGATTGCTGTACAATCAGGAAAACAAGAAATCCACGAGAATAGAGAAGAGCGTTCATTCGTTCTTTCCCTTGGGCCAAAACAAAAACCTTTCCAAGTCTAATATTCTTCTGAAATATGACTCTCCTATTGTTTTCTGCACACAGACTGCAACCATCACGCGAACCCACCCGAGAGTTGTTTTTCTTTCTTTTCCGTGCTTATCTACATTTTAATGAGCAACATATGAGATGGAGGTGTTCGATAAGTGTCCTGTATCTCCAGCAGATATAGCCATCATGATGTCTGATCTGCTCCTTTCTCCCCGGTTTGTATTGAAAGTGACAGGCTGTAGGATTGGGTAATTGGGAAAACGTTCTTCGTGGCAGCTCCGAGAGGCCTTTTAGTCACAAACTGCAATTTTCCATTCAGGAAAGCAGATAACAGTCTCGCTGCGAAGCCCACACCTCCTATTACGGTCAGGTAGCCGCTGCTGCTGCCATTAGGAGACGTGACATGTTGTCATACATGCCTTATTATTCCCAGAGAATCTCAGCATTGCTATTCCGAGCACAGGCCAGATAATAAGCTGCAGTATGACACTGACATGGAGCAGAAAGAGCCATGATTAATGTTGTGTAGTCAGTAGGAAATAAACACTGTAACAATGAGAGCGCGTTTGAGAACTTATTATGACACGCTACATTGGAGTTTTACCTGATTTTGAAAGAGCTGTATGAATAAATGCATGAAAACAGAAGTTTTACTCTGCAGCCTAAATTCGATTTATACTTTAAGACGTCTTTATTGGTTTATTTTGGATTCCAGTTCATTGTGGTCTCCAGTCTGGTGTAGTGGTTTGCACGATGGTCTCGCACCTCCAGAGTCCAGGATTTGATTCTGTGTGCATGGAGTTTGCATGTTCCCACCCGTGCTTGGTGGCTTTCCTCCAGGTACTCGGGTTTACTCCCACAGTCCAAAGACATGCAGATTAGACTAATTGACATTTTGCCTGTAGTGTGTGATGGTGTGTGTGTGTGTGTGTGTGTGTATATGTCCTGCGATGGACTGGCACCCTGTCCAGGGTGTGCCCTGCCCAGTGCCCAAAATCTTCTGTGATAGGCTCCAGGATAAGCCATAAACAAGATGAATGAATGAATTAGATGTTCCCCCTAATGTGACCTCATATAAGAACACTTCTCCTGATTTTGATTTGCTCAGCTCTGTTGTTCTCTCAATGGGTGTAGCTCATTTATATACCGTAGATGCTGGAATGGCGCATTTGGAAGACATCATGAGAGCACGTTCATGGTGTTAAAAAATGCATTGTCTGAGATTCATTTCAGTTGGAGAGTTAACACACTCACTTTGGGGGTCATTCTAACCCCTTTCCCAACAAGGCCAGTTCCAGAGCTAGTTCGGAGCTCGATTCTGAACCAGTTCTTTGCTCTCAGACAGACAAAGCACCGGCTCCCAGACAGAACAAACGGTGCCATGGCGACACCAACACTTTGCTGGGCTAGAAGAAAGTATCGCTTACGTCAGCTGCCGGGGGCGGGTTTATCAATTAACCAACATAAAGTTTGTGACCGCCATCACTTTCTACACACTTTCTAGTAATGATAGTTTGATCCCAAAGTAGACTTGCAAAGCCACGTTAAGGTCCGCCTTTGTTGTTGTACTTGTCGCTAACATTTTTTCCTTTTGCCGCTAGAATTTATTTATTTATTTATTGACTTATTTATTTATTTATTGACTTATTTGTGCTAGCATGGCTGGGAGAGTAGATATGTACATAAACGTTTACAGCGATGTAATGACGTGACTCTCTAGCCCATGGCAAAGCAAATTCAGGTCTTACGAGGTTCCCTATTGAACCGACTCTGAACCAGCACTGGCACCAGGTGCTACAGCTACCTACTGTAGCACCTGGTTCCCTCTGGTGGGAAGGGGGTATCTAAGATCTGCGATATCTTGTGAAACAAATAGTAAAATATGAGACCTCCCCTTTCTATTTATTGTTATCTTTATTTATTGAAATAAGTCATGTCTGTTTTTTTTTTTAAAGAAGTGATTAAAAAAGTGTCTCTTTTTAATCTAAAGTGTCTTTAAAAAAAAAAAAAACAAAGAAGTAAAATGATCATTGGTTGCATTGGATGTGTTTAACTTAACAGTCTATTATAGTATAAACAGCTGTGGTCAAAAGTTTTGAGAATGACACAAATATTAATTTTCATAAAGTCTGCTACTTCAGTATTGTTAGATCTTTTCATCAGATGTTACTATGGGATACTGAAGAATAATTACAAGCATTTCATGACCGTCAAAGACTTTTATTGACAATTACACTGAGTTTAAGCAAAGAGTCAATATTTGCAGTGTTGACCATTCTTTTTCAAGACGTCTGCGATTCTCCCTGGCATGCTGTCAATCAAATTCTGAGCCACGCTCTGATTTATAGCAACCCGTTCTTACATAACCAATGCTTGGAGTTTGTCAGAATTTGTGGGCTTCTGTTTGTCCACCTGCATCTTGAGGATTGACCACAAGTTCCCAATGGGATTAAGGTCCGGGGAGGTTGTGTGTGTGTGTGTCTGTGTGTGTGTGTGTCTGTGTGTGTGTGTGTGTGTGTGTGTGTGTGTGTGTGTCTGTGTGTGTGTGTGTGTGTGTGTGTGTGTGTGTGTGTGTGTGTGTGTGTGTGTGTGTGTGTGTGTCTGTGTTGCTGTGTGTGTGTCTGTCTCTGTGTGTGTGTCATGCCATCCAGAGACAAAGCATCCTGAGACCATTCATGTAGTGGACTCACCCAAAAAGTTGCCTAGGAACACGGCCATGAATAAAGGATGGTGCAAAAACATCCTTCAAGACCAACTTTTCCAGCATGATGGAGCTCCTTCCTATAAAGCAATAGTGATAACTAACTGGCTAAGGCCACTACTGGCTATAGGACTGAATTATAGCCATCCAACAGGAGTTAAGAATTTTTTTGTTAAGTATTTACAGTAGTCCTGAGATTTCCCTTTTTTTGTCTTCCTCTATATGATTAATATAAAGGTTTAGGTGATCCCTGCATTGTGGCTCACTGAAATCATTTTATCCATCTCTCATGTCTAATTATCCAAATTCTCCATCCATTGTGTGACCCGGGGTGGCCTCTGGGGTTTAATTAGCAGTAAAGCTCGGAGCCCTGATGGTGAGATGAGCTGAATGATGAAGCTTTCAAACGTCTGTATCCGAGCTGCTCGAATCCTCTGTTTTATGAAGAATTTATGTTTTATTCATGTCAAATATTGACCTTATATTTCTGGGGTTAAACTCAACAAATGCATGAAAAAAAAATGTATTAAATTTAACAACTAATCCGACTTGCTTAATGGAATTTAATTTGAATTTAATACAGTGAACTTGATTTGATGTCGGCTTATGTTAGTTTTTATTATCTGCTCGTTTATACCAAGAGACCGTAGCCTCGTGAGCTCCTCATTAGCAACACTTTCTGTCTGCCGTTCCAAGATTAATTTATCAACTAAGAATAGATTTAATGTGGAAATAAAATATGAGTTTGTGTGGAGTGATGGTTGCTGTGAGTATAATAAGACTCGCTGCATGTTGTTTGTGACTGTAATAAGCACGGAGGCAGTTTTGTGCCGCTGGAGATAAAATAAAGAGAGTAAAGGAGTGATGGAGGGATGGCATGATGGAGGTTATGGTACAGTAGCTTGTACCCCTTTTGCATGCATTAGGGGTTGTATTAAAATCACATGGTACTTGTTTACAGCTAAACCTTTGAGACATCAGAGACTAGTCTTGTGTTAAATGTACTGAAATACACTTTCTTTCATTTGTCGTTTTGTTATGTCTTTTTTTCTTCCTGGCTGCTTGTGTGATTCCCATCCATTCCATCATCTGTTTAACAGGTAAGTGTGTTTTATTCGCTATTTAGTTTACAGAAATGCACTTTAGGAAAAAGGGAAGGAAGAAATTTGGGTTTTGCCTTATCATAATTGAAATGATTGTATTTTTTTTATCTGACTTTTTTCACATGTTTAATTTATATTTCGTATTTTTATACAATTTCTTTCCATACTAATGGTTAACAATTCAAATTAAAATGTTATTTGTCTCAGACTCAACCATACACAATTGTAAACGAAGTGAAACGCTTATACGATGTGACCTAAAAATAGAAAAATTACACAGAAAATAGGATTACAAATTACTACAAATTAAAATAATTACAAATTTACTTTGACACTGAAAAGAATACAAATAACCTCAAGATAAAATGTTTATTATTTTTAACAATCTAAAAAATATATAATTTGATTATGCCATTATGCAAAATTTCATTTGCATTTTTATTTAATTTTCACATATGATTTTTTAATACTTTCTTCTTTTTTCCATTTGATCTCCCACAATTCATGTTTAAGTGTAGTTAATGCTAACAAAATTACATAACATCATTCACATTGTCTTATAAGATTATTTTTAAGATTAATTTATTTTCACTTACACGTTTGTTTTTTGTTGTTGTTTTTCAGAAGAGTGAAAAATGTAACATCACATATGAAATGTATCTTATTTTTCTATAAGGGTTTGGATCGTGGTGCCCATTCCATTTTGAGTCCGTTTTCTTAATTTTTTGTGGTAGAAACAACACTACACATGACTACACTAATACATGCAGACCTTTCACATGTAGTATATGATTGTATTTTTTTAATCTGAATTTTGTCAACTGGTTAGGTTATGTTTCATATATTTCATTTACATTTACATTTTTTTTTTTTTTTGGTCCATAATAACGGTTTCAAATTCAAATAAAATTTTTATTGATCTCACACACACACACACACACACACACACACACACACACATGCGCACACACACACATGCGCACACACACACACACACAGTACAACATGCAGTGAAACGCTTATACGACCATCTGTGACCTAGAAATAGAAGGATTACACTATGAATTATAATAATAAAAATTAAACTAAAAAGATTTAACACAAAAAATAATATAATTCAGCTAAAGATAAAAAAAATACATTTTATTTTTACATCAGATTTTTTTACATTGATTTGATTGATTTGATAATTACACGTCTTATTACAGATTTTACAGATACAGATTTATTTTAAAGATTAATTTATGTTTACGTCTGATCTTTACGTTTATTTTCAGAAGAGTGAAAAATAAAACATCCCATATGAAATGTATCTTATTTATCTATAAGAGTTTGTATTATGGGATCATCTACAGCCTGCTCAATTCCAAACGTCAAATTTCACGCACGTCAACAGCATTCAAAGAAAAACACAATCCCATTTTTCCTCTAAGATCCCATCATGGTCTGATATAAAACCAGTGTCCTCGAAGATCAGTAAAAAAAAAAAAAAAAAAAGGTTGGATGTCTCCTCTACAGTGATGATAAGAAAAGTCACCGCATGGCTGGAGTTGAAGATTATCCAGAAATAACAATATATATATATATATATATATATATATATATATATATATATTTTTTTTTTTTGTGTGTGTGTGTGTGTGTGTGTGTGTGTTTGTGATGTGCTCAGAAGTGCAGTTACTTTAACTGGCAGTTAAATAAATCAGTCTGCATTTGGGAGGTTCAGGTTGCCAAAAGCACTCAAATGCTGCTGAAATCATTGGAGCAAAATGGGATATTTTTTTTTTGTTTTTTTGTTTTTTTAAGCTGTGCAAGAGCGTTTTAGCTCAAACAGAAGCATATTGGCCAGAGACGTGCTGGAACGTTTCATGAATGTTCGCATCGCCAACATCAAAGCGTTTAACACGGCCCTGAGAGAAAATGCACGTTTCAGTTTCGCGTCTCCTCCTCCCATGCCGAGTCCTCGGATTCATTCATAAAAGCCGAATTCATTGAGAAACAGATAACAGAACATTTCTTCAAATTGCATTTCTGTAATTTATGTGAACAATCTAAAATTGGGTAGAATTATGTATTAGAGCAATGGAAGTAAAACAACAGTAATACACTACCAGTCAAAAGTTTGTAGACACCTTCTATTGTTTCTTTAAAACATTACAATTTGGAGCTTCTCACAGTAGCCTACTTTTCAATATCTTGTTACAATGGCGGCTGAAAGCGGGTGGGATATAATAGGCAGCAAGTGACCCTTTTTTCTTGAAGTTGGTGTGTGTTGGATGCAGAAAAAATGGGCGAGAGTAAGGATTTGAGTGACTTTGACGTACTGATGCACAAAGGCTGGCCCGTGTTATCTGATGCAACAGAAGAGCTACTGGAGATCAAATTGATGAAAAGCGCATCACTGTTATGGCGGCAAAAGTGGGACAGAATAAAAATTAGGAAGGACGTCATAATGTTCTGGCTGATCAGTGAAAGTTTTGGTCTTGTTTGAAGGTCTTCATGAGAGCCAGTTTCATCATGGTGCTTGATGGGTTTCGGAGAACAATTGGCAATACTGTTCTTGCAAGAACTGTTCCAGAACAGCTGACCTTCACATCTTCAAATAACGACTGACTGTCGCTGTTGCTACTTACGTAATGCCATACAGTATGTGTAAAAAAAAATAATAATTTTGTTCTAGGATGTAGAAAATAAATCCATCCTTTTGACTGGTACTGTTTGACTGGTAGATATGATATATTGTGTATATCATGTGTATATATAGTTGATGTCTGGATAGTAGAAAATCATTGATAAGATTAATAAAATGAAAAAGATTTTCAAGAAGAAAAACACTTTCCCAATCTTTATGATTTCGTAAGGTTGAATCTGAAGAACGCCGAAGATTTCTGTGGCTAGGAAGCTAAACTTCTGATTGGGCGGGGCTTACATTCTTTCTCTTGTCAATCACACCAAATAAAAAGTGCCTCTGATATTATACCTACTGTAGAAGAAGGTTGATAATATTTTATTTTATTTATTTTGACAATTGTGCTTAAGCTATATTCATATACTTTACGACTGTATGATATTGTATTGTATGGCGCGTCCACCATGCTGAGACATCATGTGAGAGTAAATCATATTTCTAAGATTTAGGATCTGATGTGTCTCTCTTCACAAGGAGTTCTAGAGCAGTTAACTGCACACTATAGAAGAGCACCCTGCTGAGGATTGAAGGAGTCTGAACTCCTACAAACTCCAACCAAAGTAGCACTTAGCCTGTCAGTTACCCCGACGTGGCGTGTGAGATCGGCTGTGCACTAATGCTACGCAAGAAATCAGAAAGAAGTTTTCTACATGAGCAGAGTGTTTTTCAGGGATTTTAACTTTGAGACTGGATTTTTTTCCCCAGCGGGTCTCTGGAGCATTAACGTTCATTATAAAATTGGAGATCTTTTAAGGTGGTGAAGGTTTAGGTGGTTTTGATTCAAAATCATGGAAATCTAAGCACATGTGCATATCTCTTCTCTGAGTGTACAGTATGTACCTTATTTCCCTGTGTAAATATTGCTGTAACTTTGAGCTTTACTATATGTGTTGAATGGAGCCTGAATTGCTTTTCTTATGTTTTTGTTGTTTACCGCATGGGATTGTCCTCCATATTGTTTACTTCCACTTCAGGAATATGTGTACCGTTATTAGCTCCCCGTAACAATCCCTGCATAATGCCATTATTTCTGCCACTCTGTAGGTTGCCAAGTTGATGCATGCATTATTCAGCAATGCAGCATATCAAATGTGTGAGAAAGCATATGTTTTGATGAGCAGCTTCTCTCAGACACTGATCCTACAATAGTGTCTGAGTGTGTGATCTGCATGGCAACATCGAGGGTGCAGCTTTCTGGAACTCAAATCAGAAACAGTGGAGCTTTGTGTCTTCTCATTAACCATACTGATAAACCATACTTTGGTTTATAACTGAAGACAAGACAAGATTATGTGTTTATATCCTATGCTCCAATTGGGTCCCCCCCCCCCACATGTGAATTAACGAGACTTCGAAATGATCAATTGGATTAATCTGAGTGGAAAGATGGATCTGTATTAATAAATGCAATCTATTTATTATCTTAGAGTAACTGCTTTGTCCAGGTCAGGGTCATAGTTGTTCCCCTTGTGCCACAACGGTGGCTTTGGCCCATCGGGCATAACTTCATGGGACCTTTGGGGAGTATGCTGTGGTGTCTGGCACTGGGACGTTAGTAGTGGATCTTTTGTGTGCTGTGGGTTGAGGCCTCCGTGGATCGGAATTGTTTGTCCGGCACATTCCATGGATGATCGATGGGATTGAGACTGTGAATTTTGGAGGCTGAGGCTTTAACAAACCTTGAACAAAGATTAAGCTATTTGTCACATGTACCTTACAGCATAGTGAAAATATTCTTCCCTATATCCTAATAAGGAAGCTGGTGTCAGAGCACAGAATCTTCCAGGATACAGCGCCCCGAAGCAGAGAGGGTTAAGGGCCTTGCTCAAGGGCTCAACAGTGGCAGCTTGACGGTGCTGGGGCTCGAACCCCCTGTCTTTCCAATCAATTACCCAGAACCTTAGCTGTTTGATCCACCACTACTCCTATTACTTTGTGCTGCACTGGCTTTTCTGTGGGGTTTGACCTGATTGGTTGGTCTTTGGTCCCTGTGGGCATGGCTTTGGGACTTGGGTGCCCATGATCCTGTCACCAGTTTACAGGTAATTGATATGATATTGGTGGCACAGTGACTTAGTGCTTGGTTAGCTCTGTAGCTTTGCACCTCCAGGGTCCTGGTTTGATTCCCGCCTCGGGTCTGTGTGCATGAATTTGCATGTCCCCTTGTGCTTGGTGGGTTTCCTCCCACAGTCCAAAGCCATACAGCTTATGCTAATATCCGTTCCCAAATTGCCTGCAGCGTGTGAATGTTGACCGGAGGTCCTACCACAGTTTCATAAATGGGAATAAATACAAGGGTCTCCATTGGTCACCACGGTCCCTAGCTGGGTTTACAGAGGTTTCTAGATGGATGGATGGAATCAATGATATGCAATTCACCAGGCATGTAATTGTGTAAAATATAGATATTGAAGAGCTTTTAAAGAGTGCAGTGTACACAAATGCAAATGTACCTAATTAAATGACTGAAATAATTATCATATTTAATGCCTTTATCAGTTCGTAATGAACAGCAGATCAGCATAATTAAGGGAAATGACTCTAAAGGGGTCAAACACTTCTACGGAAAGTCAACCAACCTTGTCATGACCCCGGTAATAATATATTCCTCTGCAAAACACAGATACATCACCACTCAGAGCCTGGAGCAAGAAAAACAAACACACACACAAAAACACTTGTACATACAGCCTGGAGTAAGACCCAGATACAAATCTCGCCAACAACACAAAGAATCTGAAACTGCCGTGCTGCTGCAGCACAGGACCGAGCCATCCACACTGAATAAAACATGAGGATACCACACAACCCTCCAGATTCCTTTCATATGGATGCACTAGATGGCCAAAAGTTTGTGCACCTTACCATCACTTGTATGTGTGCTTTTGGGAAACATCCCTTTCCAGAATTTGGCCGCCTTACTTGTGACTCTAGATCAGGTTGGGTTCCAGTGAAGGGACAGTGTTATTCTACATCATACTTAGGCATTCTATACAATTGTGTGCTTCCAATGTGGTGGCAACCATTCAGTGAAGATGCGATTGTCATGTGTCCACAAACATTTGACCCTCTTTTTTCAAACTATTGCTATAAAGTGTCAAATGTGTGAGACCCTGTCTTGAGTCTTAGTCCCATGTCAAAAGGTTGCATCATTAAAGAACATGATGCAAATGTGGTCTCTGAGCTGCTGCATTCATGAATATTAAAATTACTATTCCTCGTTCCCTCTTTTGTTCCATAAGATAGTAGTTCTTGTTGAACTGTGGTGGAGGGATATGTTTTATTACTTGTCTAGGTTTGCTGGTGTTATACCGGTTTGTTCACATAGGTAACCTTATATTGGTTGATTGATAAAAAATTTTTTTTTTTAAACCAAGATTACAACCAACATGAGCACACACAGCACCTTCTCCTACTGTTGTAAATGTCCTCTGAGGAACAGACTCCACATGGAACTCTCTTGGCTTCTCAAATGGTGTATTTATGTCAGTTGACATCCCTGTTAGCTAAAACTTGGTCCTTGTGTTGTTTAGGACCTCCAGAATTGAAGGAAACTCAAAACGGTCAAAACATGATATTGGTGCTAAGGTCTCACCTAGGAGAAAAAGTGAATTTTCAGATTAAATCATATAACATATATGAAAGGAGTTTCATATCCAGAAACACATTTGCTAAATACAATTTCACACCCTTTGATGTAGTGTCTGTAAGTTTTTTAATTTAAATATTTCAATGATCTTAATTGTCATTCTGAAAAGACATAAACCTGAAAAACTGTATTATTATTTAATACTAAATTGTTAAGATATTGCAACATGAATTTGACATGGTTACAGACACTACAGATTTTTTACTTTTTAAGTTTTTACCTACTACCAATTTAAGCAACAATTTTTACATGTCGTTGTAATGGGTTTAACCCTTTTTTCCCGGGTGGCACCATAAAGCACAGACACGAGGCTCCGTCTGACTAAGAAAAGGGTAATTCATTTAAGGAAAATGGAGAAGGAAAGGGTTAAAGGAGAGAGGACGGAAAGAAAGTTGAAGGAATTATGTGATGTGCACGTGCAGGTCTGGTGGGCAGTGCCCCGCTGGGATGCCGGCACAGGCTGGTAAGCGGTGGCGGAGGGCAGAGTGGAAGCGTGGGTCCGCATGGACAGTGGCTCCTGCTCAGTTTGCTCATGATGGCTCTGCTCTTTGGGGGCGCGTCCTCAGACGGGAGTCCTCTGTGATGTCCCGCGTGAACAGGGGGCGTGACGTATACCTCCTAGCAGCCTTTTCTTCCTCTGCGAAATCCGGATCCATGCGAGGGCTGAAGAGCTGAGGGTGCTCAGGCAGTAAGCTCACAGCTGTCCATGCTGCGGAGATCAAAGGCCCATTCCACTTTCCTCTTTGAAGTCCCTGGGGCTTGTTCCATTGCCCCGTGTGCATCCACTTAGCCTAACCAGTAGCCATCCAATAGCCTAACATACCCCGAGCTACAGTCTTATACACCAATTTTAGTATTAATACTCATAAAGCAAGATGAATCATTTAAATTTTATATATTATTTTAAATGATTGTTTATTGTTTTCCTGACTCAAATTAGCTTAGTCTGACAGGTGCAGATGTAACGGCAACTACATACATTTACATTGGAATATTATACTTCAGGACAGTTTTCTTATAGCTGTGCTCTATGTGAGTAATTTTATTAGTGGATACAGTTGACTTTAACTTCACTACATCCTACAACAAATATCTGTACTTTCTACTGCACTACATTTGTGCATAACCATGTTAGTGTGAAGTATTTGAAGCAGGAATGTAAAGCAGTCATCTGCTGACTATTATGCATAACGATACTATTTGCATTTCTTCTGTGAAATGCTTAATCATCTAGCGAGAACATTATTGTCAAGTGCAAAACCCATCAAGCACCATGATGAAACTGGCTCTCATGAAGACCTTCCCAGGAAAGCAAGACCAAAATTCAAAATTCCAAAGTTCATTTAGAGTTACCAGCCTCAGAAATCCAACAGCACCTCAGATTTGAGCCGTTATGAAGGATTTACAGAGCATAAGTAGCAGGTACAACTCAATATCAACTGTTCAACGGATCTAGGGTCTGGGATCTAGCTCAGTGGTTAAGGAATTTGACTACTGTCCCTGTTGGGCCCTTGAGCAAGGTGCTTATCGCTCAACTGCTCACATGTATAATGAAATACAAATAGATAAGGGCGTCTGCCAAATGCTTAAAGGAGATTATTGTATATATTGGATGCCGTCAGTCTTGTTTTACAATGGATAAATAAATAAAAATTAGGAATGACCATGGGATTAGATGGTGTGTCCAGATCCCATACCTATCCTATAAAGCTAAAGAAAAAACAATGTAATAAAGTACCACTGGATGTCAAGTCCAATGTCACATTTACACATAACAAGTAGGCTTGTGCATCAAAAATAAACAGCGAATGGGATGCGTCCTGCATACAATACCATGGAACAACAAATACCCGCTATAACATTTCAGTCATTGTTATTGACGCTACTCTTACTGATTTTTCATAATAACAGTAATGACTGGCTGATGTTGGTCCACGCTTTGTAAATGACTTCTCATTATCTCCCTTAATGTCAAATAGTCTTTATGCAGTTTGTAAATTTCAAGAGCTGTTACAGCAGCACACACATCTAACCAGGAATTTATGTGCAGAGTTTCATGCAAATTAATTTGAATTCCTCCATTATTAATCCCATAGAACTCTTACTCATCAAGGCCAATGCTTCTTAAGTATGCTGCAGCATATGCGCTACCGTGGGAAGCATCACAAAAGACACATAAATCTTTTAGATTTTCAAGGATAAAGAATCTTTTAAATTTATGATTTTGGAAAAGAATCCTTAAGCAGAGAACTCAATGACAAGGTAAGAGTGCAAAATTCACTCTAATTGTGGATAAAATATCTTTTATTTATCATTTCCTGGGTTTTTGCTCATGAGACAATAATACATTTTGATTCTAGATTCCTTTGTATTCACATATTGGTCTTTTCCTGAGAACACTTGATTTCTTGGTGACTGCAGGAAGCCAGGTTAGATCCTAGCAGCATCTGTCTCTCCTCCAAAAGTATGGCATTTATACTATACTCTTTTACTATCTAAGCTGCTTTAATTTTCTAAATTGTCTTCAATTTAATATATAATACAATTAGTACAGCCTTTATTTGTCACACATGAATTATTGCAATGTCAAAATCCTTTCATCACATATACAAGCTTAAGAAGTTAGTTGTCAGGACACAGGGTCAGCCTTGATATGGCACCCAGGATAATGAAAGTTATGTAGATACACACGTGGACAAAATTGTTGGTACCCTTCGGTCAATGAAAGAAAAACTCACAATGGTCACATAAATAACTTTAATCTGACAAAAGTAATAATTTTAAAAAATCCTATTAATGTTAACCAATGAAAATCAGACATTGCTTTTCAACCATGCTTCAACAGAATAATTAAAAAAAATAAACTCATGGAACAGGCCTGGACAAAAATGATGGTACCCCTAAAAAATACTGAAAAATAATATGACCAAAGGGACATGTTAATTCAAGGTGTGTCCACTAATTAGCATCACAGGTGTCTACAATCTTGTAATCAGTCAGTGGGCCTATATATAGGGCTCCAGGTAGTCACTGTGTTGTTTGGTGACATGGTATGTACCACACTCACCATGGACCAGAGGAAGCGAAGGAAAGAGTTGTCTCAGGAGATTCGAAAGAAAATTATAGACAAGCATGTTAAAGGTAAAGGCTATAAGACCATTTCCAAGCAGCTAGATGTTCCTGTGACTACAGTTGCACATATTATTCAGAAATTTAAGATCCATGGGACTGTAGCCAACCTCCCTGGACGTGGCCGCAGGAGGAAAATTGATGACAAATCAAAGAGACGGATAATCCGAATGATAACAAAAGAGCCCAGAAAGACTTCTAAAGAGATCCAAGGTGAACTTCATGCTCAAGGAACATCAGTGTCAGATCGCACCATCCGTCATTGTTTGAGCCAAAGTGGACTACATGGGAGATGACCAAGGAGGACACCATTGTTGAAAACAAATCATAAAAAAGCCAGACTGGAATATGCCAAACTACATGTTGACAAGCCACAAAGCTTCTGGGAGAATGTCCTATGGACAAATGGAACTTTTTGCCAAGGCACATCAGCTCTATGTTCACAGATGGAAAAATGAAGCACATCAAGAAAAGAACACTGTCCCTACTGTGAAACATGGAGGAGGCTCTGTTATGTTCTGGGGCTGCTTTGCTGCATCTGGCACAGGTTGTCTTGAATCTGTGCAGGGTACAATGAAATCTCAAGACTATTAAGGGATTCTAGAGAGAAATGTGCTGGCCAGTGTCAGAAAGCTGGGTCTCAGTCTCAGGTCATGGGTCTTGCAACAGGACAATGACCCAAAACACACAGCTAAAAACACCCAAGAATGGCTAAGAAGAAAACATTGGACTATTCTAAAGTGGCCTTCTATGAGCCCTGACCTCAATCCTATTGAGCATCTTTGGAAGGAGCTGAAACATGCTGTCTGGAAAAGGCAGCCTTCAAACCGGAAACAACTGGAGCAGCTTGCTCATGAGGAGTGGGCCAAAATACCTGCAGAGAGGTGCAGAAGTCTCATTGACAGTTACAGGAATCGTTTGATTGCAGTGATTGCCTCAAAAGGTTGTGCAACAAACTATTAAGTTAGGGGTACCATCATTTTTGTCCAGGCCTGTTCCATGAGTTCATTTTTTTTTATAATTCCGTTGAAGCATGGTTGAAAAGCAATGTCTGACTTTCATTGTTTAACATTCATAGAATTCTTATTTATTATTTCTTTTGTCAGATTAAAGTTATTTCTGTGACCATTGTGAGTTTTTCTTTCATTGACCGAAGGGTACCAACAATTTTGTCCACGTGTGTAATTAGGGCCCAAGCACTATAAGGTGCGCAGGACCCTCTTGTTTTCCTAAGGATTTTTTTTCCACCCTTTTGCTCAAAAACTCATGAAACTTGGCAGACAGGTTGGAATCTGCTGCCATCAGGATGCCTGAGAGTCTCGTGGCCCGGGGCCCCCCACACGAGATTTTGCTGCCTAGCTCATACACACCTTCACGTAGGCACACGAAACTCTGCACACATTTAGAGCTCATCGAGCCAAACCACTTTCGCGCTGCATGTCCTGGGGTCAACTCAACAGGAGGCCGGTTATTTTGGGTCGTTCGCAAAAACGCACCCGATTGGGTTTTGATATACTCCTCCTAGGGAAATTATACAATCGCTACCAAACTGGGCCAAAGAGATCTAAAGACATTGAGGATGCAAAATTGCAGAGGGATTTTTGATATCTCAAACGGGTCAGCTGTGATAATGTCTTAAACTTACACCGAAAAAATGATTAATAACTTTCTGTGTGGCATTTTATTGAGTGACATTATATTCAGTGACACCTTCTGTGACATCATGTTCAGGAACATCATAGTGTGAGGCTTTTATTCCAGCACCTGTGGCCTATTGTACACACATAGACATCACAAATTTTAACACACACAAACACATCTCACACACTAACACACACATCACTAATGTTAATACACACAGACTCAAACCATACACACAAACAAGCACAAACACATTTACACAGACTGACACATCTACATGTCACACACCTCTCTCCCTCACTCTCACACACACTAACCCTTACACACTAATGCGCGCACACACACACACGCATGCATGCTGCATGCACACACACAAACACACTCATACATCACACACATGCACACATACATACACTCATATTACAAATGTTTACACTCACGCATACACACACACCTCTCACGATGCACACACACCACACACACATACACACACACCCCTCTCTCACGACGCACACACACACACACACACACACACACACACACTAATGCACTCAACAAATATTTAGGGCCCAAACTGACATTAGCCCTGGATAGTGTGTGACGTGTGCAGGTTGTGAGGTGCAACCAAATGGCGATGACTTTTTCGAGGTCTTTCAAATAACACATGTTGTGCGGTTCGCCCGGGGAGGGAGTGGCACAGGGTTCTTGGGCCCGTCATCGTTGCTTGCAACTATATTTACATTTGCTTTTAAAAGTAATGTTGTTTTTCTTGTGAATTATCTTATAAATGTAGAGGCAGATGAGGCATCTAGTGAGGAAACAGAGTTTTCATTCGTAAACCATTTTCATTTGGGGATTTTAGACACTTAAACTCTGTTTATAAAATGTCTATAAACATTATATGGACAAAAGTATTTGTCCAAACCTGCATTGATCTTGTGTCTAAACACATATTCTTCAATATGGAGTTGGTCTCCCTTTTGCAGCTATAACAGCTTTTACTATTCTTGGAAGGCTGTCCACAAGATTTTAAAGCACTTCTGTGGGAATTCATTTCCATTCATTCTGGCTCGCAGTCTCCATTCCCGTTCATCCCAAAGGTGCTCGATGTGGTTGACGTCACTGAACTCATCAAACCATGTCTTTATAGGGGTGGGTAATAACGAGTTACATTTACTCCGTTACATTTACTTGAGTAACTTTTTGAAAAAAATGTACTTCTATGAGTAGTGTTACTGCACCATACTGTTTACTTTAATTCGAGTAAGTTTGTGAAGAAGAAACGCTACTCTTACTCCGCTACATTCGGCTACACTCGACTCGTTACTTTTCTAACCGTTTATTCTACGTACACATGCAGCCGGTAGATCAACCGCATGACTGTTTCACCAATCAGACGCAGCAACAATGATCACATGACTCCATTTGACCAATCAGGTCTTCAGCCGGCGTTCTATAAGTTCTTCCTACCTGTGAATCCGTCCTACAAACGCTCACTGCGCATGCACAAACAAAAGTTTCATCTTTCTCTGATTTTGCAGAACGCCCATGAATCCATGCTGCTAATAGTGGGATCTTGCGGTTAGTGTACAGTCGTGGCCAAAAGTTTTGAGGATTACATAAATATTGGAAATTGGAAAAGTTGCTGCTTAAGTTTTTATAATAGCAATTTGCATATACTCCAGAATGTTATGAAGAGTGATCAGATGAATTGCATAGTCCTTCTTTTCCATGAAAATTAACTTAATCCCGAAAAAACTGCATTCCACTGCATTTCATTGCTGTCATTAAAGGACCTGCTGAGATCATTTCAGTAATCGTCTTGTTAACTCAGGTGAGAATGTTGATGAGCACAAGGCTGGAGATCATTATGTCCTGCAAAGAAACACGTGCAGCCATCATTGCGTTGCATAAAAATGGCTTCACAGGCAAAGATATTGTGGCTACTAAGATTGCACCTAAATCAACAATTTATAGGATCATCAAGAACATCAAGGAAACATCAAGGAAAGAGGTTAAATTATTGTTAGGAAGGCTTCAGGGAGTCCAAGAAAGTCCAGCAAGCGCCAGGATCGTCTCCTAAAGAGGATTCAGCTGCGGGATCGGAGTGCCATCAGTGCAGAGCTTGCTCAGGAATGGCAGCAGGCAGGTGTAAGCGCATCTGCACGTCCAGTGAGGCCACTCCTTTTGGAAGATGGCCTGGTGTCAAGAAGGGCAGCAAAGAAGCCACTTCTCTCCAAAAAAAACATCAGGGACAGATTGATCTTCTGCAGAAAGTATGGCGAATGGACTGCTGAGGACTGGGGCAAAGTCATATTCTCGGATGAAGCCTCTTTCCGATTGTTTGGGGCATCTGGAAAAAGGCTTGTCCGGAGAAGAAAAGGTGAGCGCTACCATCAGTCCTGTGTCATGCCAACAGTAAAGCATCCTGAGACCATTCATGTGTGGTATTGCTTCTCATCCGAGGGAGTGGGCTCATTCACAATTTTGCCTAAAAACACAGCCATGAATAAAGAATGGTACCAAAACACCCTCCGACAGCAACTTCTTCCAACAATCCAACAACAGTTTGGTGAAGAACAATGCATTTTCCAGCACGATGGAGCACCGTGCCATAAGGCAAAAGTGATAACTACAGTAAGTCGCTCGGGGACCAAAACGTTGAAATTTTGAGTCCATGGCCTGGAAACTCCCCAGATCTTAATCCCATTGAGAACTTGTGGTCAATCCTCAACAGGCGGGTGGACAATCAAAACAAACTGCAAGAAGTGATTATGAAAGAATGGGTTGCTATCAGTCAGGATTTGGCCCAGAAGTTGATTGAGAGCAGCCCAGTCGAATTGCAGAGGTCCTGAAAAAGAAGGGCCAACACTGCAAATACTGACTCTTTGCATAAATGTCATGTAATTGTCGATAAAAGCCTTTGAAACGTATGAAGTGCTTGTCATTATATTTCAGTACATCACAGAAACAACTGAAACAAAGATCTAAAAGCAGTTTAGCAGCAAACTTTGTGAAAACTAATATTTGTGTCATTCTCAAAACCTTTAGCCACGATTGTACAATCTTGCTTTGAGTATAGAATGCTTTTTTCATGTTTGTGTGATTATATGTTACCTTTAATTGTACATATAATGTTACTTTAACAGTCTATGAATATATAAGTATATTTCAGTACAGAATTAATCGCCAACACACGTGTTGTACATTTTTATGCATCCCAAAAAATATGATGCCTCCCTGGCATCATACACTGTACAAAGCATGTTTCGCTTGCAAAAGAGCAGCTTCATACTGCGGTGTCTTCTCTATCTGCCAAAACACTTCAGCATATACTGTATACAGGGTAATTCAAAAAGAATTAACTGTTTTCATGACCAATTGCTTCAGTTCTCAAGCATGGTTATTGAATGAGTCAGTGACCATTTAAAAAAAGAGTTATCTAAGTTTTGAATGGCTGCCACCTTAAACCTTAAACATTGAGTAACAACAGCGATCAGCTCAGTGGATCGGGATAGGCTGATACTGTATGCACCTGGGAGGAATTCTCTTATCGCATTCATGTTGCCCGTGCTGGAGGTAGTGGTCACGTTGAACATTTGTAAGACAGAAAATAAAAGTTGATTGTGAGGAGAAGACTTGTGACTTGGCTGGAGTTTTTTAAAATGACTTTTCCTTAATAAAATATTTAAATATTGCACAGTGAAATCGGTTCGTTCTTTTTAATTGCCCATACACACTGTAGGTACATACAGTACATACATATATACACTGTATATATACATTACATACATACAGTATACCGTGTGTATAAACAGTACATACATATATACAGTGTGTGTATGTACAGTACAAACATATATACAGTGTGTGTATGTACAGTACAAACATATATACAGTGTGTGTATGTACAGTGTATACATATTTACAGTGTGTGTCTGTACAGTACATACATACATATATACAGTGTGTGTATATACAGTACAAACATATTTACAGTGTGTATGTACAGTACAAACATATTTACAGTGTGTGTCTGTCTGTACAGTACATACATATTTACAGTGTGTGTATGTACAGTACATACATATTTACAGTGTGTCTGTACAGTACATACATACAGTATACAGTGTGTCTGTACAGTACATACATATATATACAGTGTGTGTCTGTACAGTACATACATATTTACATTGTGTGTATGTACAGTACATACATATTTACATTGTGTGTATGTACAGTACATACATATTTACATTGTGTGTATGTACAGTACATACATATTTACATTGTGTGTATGTACAGTACATACATATTTACATTGTGTGTATGTACAGTACATACATATTTACAGTGTGTCTGTACAGTACATACATACATATATACAGTGTGTGTATATACAGTACAAACATTTACAGTGTGTATGTACAGTACAAACATATTTACAGTGTGTCTGTACAGTACATACATATTTACAGTGTGTGTCTGTCTGTACAGTACATACATATTTACAGTGTGTGTATGTACAGTACATACATATTTACAGTGTGTCTGTACAGTACATACATACATATATACAGTGTGTGTATATACAGTACAAACATATTTACAGTGTGTATGTACAGTACAAACATATTTACAGTGTGTGTCTGTACAGTACATACATATTTACAGTGTGTGTCTGTCTGTACAGTACATACATATTTACAGTGTGTGTATGTACAGTACATACATATTTACAGTGTGTCTGTACAGTACATACATACAGTATACAGTGTGTCTGTACAGTACATACATATATATACAGTGTGTGTCTGTACAGTACATACATATATACAGTGTGTGTATATACAGTACAAACATATTTACAGTGTGTATGTACAGTACAAACATATTTACAGTGTGTGTCTGTCTGTACAGTACATACATATTTACAGTGTGTGTATGTACAGTACATACATATTTACAGTGTGTCTGTACAGTACATACATATATATATACAGTGTGTATGTACAGTACATACATATTTACATTGTGTGTATGTACAGTACATACATATTTACAGTGTGTGTATGTACAGTACATACATATTTACAGTGTGTATATACAGTACATACATATTTACAGTGTGTATGTACAGTACATACATACAGTATACAGTGTGTCTGTACAGTACATACATACAGTATACAGTGTGTCTGTACAGTACATACATATTTACAGTGTGTATGTACAGTACATACATATTTACAGTGTGACTGTACAGTACATACATATATATACAGTGTGTGTCTGTACAGTACATACATATTTACAGTGTGTGTATGTACAGTACATACATATTTACAGTGTGTGTATGTACAGTACATACATATTTACAGTGTGTGTATGTACAGTACATACATATTTACAGTGTGTCTGTACAGTACATACATATTTACAGTGTGTCTGTACAGTACATACATATATATACAGTGTGTCTGTACAGTACATACATACTTACATTGTGTGTATGTACAGTACATACATATTTACAGTGTGTGTATGTACAGTACATACATATTTACAGTGTGTATATACAGTACATACATATTTACAGTGTGTATGTACAGTACATACATACAGTATGCAGTGTGTCTGTAAAGTACATACAGTATACAGTGTGTATGTACAGTGTATACATATTTACAGTGTGTATGTACAGTACATACATACAGTATACAGTGTGTCTGTACAGTACATACATATTTATAGTGTGTATGTACAGTGTATACATATTTACAGTGTGTCTGTACAGTGTATACATACAGTATACAGTGTGTGTATGTACAGTACATACATATTTACAGTGTGTGTATACATATAAACCTAAATGTCTTGGTATACTGAAGCATTAAGATTGCCCTTCACTGAGGATAAGGGGCCTGGTTGATAGTTTGACCAAATTACTTTCGTCCATATAGTGTATATAAATTAGGTGGGGAAGGGAACAAATGTGTGCAAGCTTGTTTAAGATTGTTTAAGTATGCACACCCCTTTACTAATTTACCACCGTAGACTAATAACTTAGCACATCCTGATTTGCCCATTTTATTCCACTCTTTCTTATATATAAAAATTTGAGGAGGCATCTCCTGTACACGGACATTTTCAAGTCCTTCCATGGCAGGATTTCAAGCTGGGTTCTGACTAAGCCATTCCAAAATATTGATCTTCCTCTTCTGAAGCTGTTCCTTTTGGATTTGTGATTTGAGTCTTTATCGCACTGGAAGGTGAAATGTTTCTTCATTTTCAGCTGTCTCACAGAGGCCCGCAGGGTTTGTTTCGCAATAAATTGGCACTTGGAGCTATCCATGTTCCTCTATATCCCTCTTTGACTAGAGCCCGAGTCTAAGCTGAAGGGAAGCAAAACCAGAACATAATCCTTTGTAAGAAGTGAGATTCTCTAATGGTACGGTGGAATTATGCTTCAGAGTTCTAGCTTGGTCTCATGAGAGCATAAAACAATTTTCTACATGGTTTGAGACGATTTATGTTGACTTGGAATGATGATGATGGTGATGATGATGATGATGAATTGTAAGAAATGTCTTCTGTCCAACCTCCCCATATCCCAGACATGAGAAATACATCACAAGAGGTTAGGGGTGATCACTACTTGCCAAATATTCCTGCAGCTACTTTTGTTTTACGAAATACTTGAGTGTTTTTGGAAAATGTTGTTATGTTTTGGGAAATTTTGTGATTTGTAAGACAGAGTTGTGTTTTTTAAATGTACTTGTGTTTCAGTGTTTGGAAATATCATTGTGTTTTTGATAATGATGTTGCTGTTTTTATGAAATAATAAAATAATCAGAATAATCAGAAAATATTGTTGCATTTTAGGAAATGTTTTTGTATTATGGGAAATAGATTTGTGCTTTGGGAAATAGCGTTACATTGTGGGAAAGTTGGTTGTGTTTCCGGAAATGTTTTTGTGTTTTGGGAAATGTGGTCATGATTTGTGAAACGTAGTTGTGATTTTAAAAATGCTGTGTTTTCGAAATGTAGTTGAGTTTGGTGAAATGATCTTGTGTGGTTGGAAAATTTTTTATGTTTTAGAAAATATTCTTTCCTTTTGTTTTGGCTTCATAGACAATGTGGCCACAGTAATCGATTTAAACGAAGAAGATATGAACAAAATCCTCGACCCTATCTTCCAGAGATCGCGAGTTCGATTCCTGCGTGATGCTGTAACCTCTCGCAGCCGGAGGTCTAGAGAGAGCTGATTGGCCGAGCTCGCTTAGAGGGGCGGGATGAGAGGTACTTAGTGCTCCCACATTAATCACGGCTCTACAGCCAATCAGGGGCGTCTGTGAGCTCGCACAAGCGGAAGGAGCGGATAGCGGTGTTCTCCGAGTGTGTTACGCCTCCCTCAACGGTGCGTGAGTGAGCAGTTTGAAAAAGATGCGTTTGGCTGGTATCACAGGGTTTGGAGGAAACGATGACAGGGTTATGTTAATTACGTTTGAGCACACATTGAGCATTTTTGTTTTTTTTTCTTCCCGAAAACAGTACAGTTTTACTTGCATTTTGTTGGCTGCTATGTCACATTAAAGATCTGACATGAATTATCCTGTTTTTTTTTTTTATTTTGTACACTTCAAAAACGTCACATTATAACAAGATTGTGTATACCCTTTGTATCCACTATACATGCAAACGAAACACACATACTATATCATCTTTTGTACAAATGCTCCTCACTGACATTTCCACCACAGACATCCATGATTCCAAATGTCTTTATTGAACTTTTAATGTAATAAACCAGGAGATCTCAGGACTGAATTCTATTAGAATAGATCTAGAAGTTGTTGTTTTTTTTTATTATTCCTTTTCCTATCCTCTATCTTTCTCTCTTCAATCTTGGCCAGAAATGGATTTCCCCTCAGTTAATCCTCCTCCTGGTGAAAGCAAGCTATTGTTATGGGCCGAGTGCCGCTTTATCTGTAGCTCGGAGTGCCCTAATGATGAGTCTGTGAGCTGTATAGAGCTGCCAAGATCAGATCGAGCGCTGCGTAATAACACATCACACACATTGACGATAATTGACAATTATTGAATAAGACCAGAGTGAGTCAGAGCCTGGCATTCAGGTTTAAGGTCGACTGGGGAGCTGTGTAATTACACACACAGACACAAACACGTACTGTACGCAGCAGAGCACAGACAGCTCAGTAGTAGACAAATTCAGTTACGGAGGCTGAAATAGTAGTAAAGTCTGATGTGGCCTTTCTGTTATTGAGTGTTCCTAGTGGTTTGCATCCTGAGGTAAACCCTCTGTATTTACATTCATAAAGGCTTGTAGACTTGGACAATTGGACAAGGGGTTTGCTTCAGAAGAATTTGATGGCATTTGGCTTTTAGCTGGGTCTGCATCACTGTCATCTGTTTTGTCCGTCTCCATCGTTGTTGTGAGTTTAGTGCATTTGTTCTCTCCGTCCATCAATGGTGGTTTACCTGGGTGCAATTTTGTTTCCTTCCCAGTTGCAGTATTTTTATTTTTATTTTTATAATAAATGTTTTACTCTGTAACAAATATGATTTAAAATGTATCGAAGTATATATATTTCAAACATAATTAAGTAAAATTACAAAATTTTAAAAACTACTTTAAAAATTTAAATTACACCAAAAAAACTACTCAATTACAGTAACGCGAGTAAATGTAATTGGTTACTTTCCACCTCTTATAGTACTGTATATAGTACTATATCTTGGACAGTGCTACTGTATGCTTCCAACTTTGTGGCAATAGTTAACAAGGGGAAGGTCTTTTTCTATTCCAACATGATGGTGCCCCAGTGCACAAAGCAAGGACTATAAAGACATGGTTTGATGAGTTTGGTTTGGAAGAACTTGACCGGCCCTAACACAGAGCCCTGACCTCAACCCCATCGAGCACCTTTGGAATGAACTGGAACGGAGGTCTTCTCGTCCAACATCAGTGCCTGATTTCATAAATGCTCTATAGAATGAATGGGTACAAATTCGTACAGAAACACTCCAAAGTTTTGTGGACAGCCTTCCAAGAAGAGTAGAATATGTTATATAATATGCCAACTGCATATTGAAGTATATGTATTAGGATACAATGTCAATGCAGGTTTGGCCAAATACCTTTGTTCATATAGTGTATACGTATAACATTATGTACAAGACTTTTGCACAGTAAGGTCCAGTACCAGGGCCTCCGAGTGGCGCAGTGGTTAAAGCGCTCGCCCTATCATCCGGAGATCGCTAGTTCGAATCCCGGGTGGTGCTGTAACCTCTCGCAGCCGGAGGTCTAGAGAGAGCTGATTGGCCGAGCTCTCTCAGAGGGGAGGAATGAGAGGTACTTAGTGCTCCCACATTAATCACGGCTCTACAGCCGTGATACTTTCAGGGGCGTCTGTGAGCTCGCGGATAGCGCTGTCCTCCGAGTGTGTTACGCCGCCCCCAACGGTGCGCGAGCGAGCAGTTCGAAAAGATGCGGTCGGCTGGCGTCACGTGGTTCGGAGGAAACACGTGATAGTCTTCGGCCCTCCCGGCTGAGTGGTAGTAGTAGCCTCAATGTGGGAGCCCCCTAGTGACGGGGAGGAATTGGACACGACTAAATTAGGGAGAAAATCGGGGAAAAAATCCAAAAAAAAAAAAAGTAAGGTCCAGTACCTCCTCCAGAGCGTTCTTTACTTGGCTCAATGTCGCGTAGTGCTTTTTCTTCATCAAGGACAGAACTCTGTGGGCCTCCGCTCTAGTTGTCTTCAAGGCCTTTTGGTGTCGTTGAGCTCATGAGCGCATTTATTTATTTATTTATTTTATGTACCAACATTTTCATTTGCCCACTCTTATTGTCTCTATTTTCTCTCTGAACAGTTTTTTTCCTACCTAATAACGACCTCCTTATTGAGAGTTACCACAAACAGCTACTAAATGCTAATTTAAATACTTGGAATCGATGCCATCTCCTTAATTGGTCAAGACATAACTAGGAAATAGGTGTCCGAATACTTATGGACTGAACTCCCCGTTTATGAAGATAAACTTTCGCATATCTAAAATTCACAGTGTCAATATCTATAACCGTATCTGAAAACAAGGAATAAAATTTACCTCTGAATTTATCCTGTCTTCAGGTTCCACGCTGTGTCTCTGCCACTATTTACAGAGCTTTACTCGGGAATCCACATGCAAACATGTATTATCGGATCAATCTCAGCAGAAATTTACCAATTACACTCATTAGGCTTTATAAATATACAAAAGTATCCTCATTACCTCATCTCTTGGGATCCACTATATGCTCGACTCTCAGATGAGCAGACTTACACACCAACCTTTTATAAATGATTTAAAATGTACAATATGTTTAATGTTGGCTATTTTACATTTCCTGAATCAGACGTTTATTGGCAGCTACGATATGTTTTAGATATATAAGTTGAGCTTATTTAACCTGCTGCTATTGTTCTGTACTATGTTTTGTAGCTGTGCGTGTGTGTGCGTGTGTGCGTGTGTGCGTGTGTGTGTGTGTGTGTGTGTGTGTGATTGTGTGTGTATGTGTGTGTGTGTGAGTGGCTGGCGGTGCCATTCCTCTCCTGAGGAAACCTTTCAGTCAGTGAGCTGTCACATCAAGCTCGCTTTGCACTGCTGTGTTAGACATCCTTTGAGATCAGGCGTCCTCAGAGCTCTCAATCACACAGCAGAAAAATCGGGAAAATATTTCATCCTGCAGAATTTCACATACTTTCAAGGGACCAAAAGGAATGATGTGGTGTTTTTTGTTGTTTTTTTGTAGTAAAAGAACCTTTCAGCTTTTTGTGGCACTGCCCGGGTTCCAGATGCAGTTCAGTATGATCTAGTTCATTATCGCATGAAGGGTTTTTTTTTTTTAATCCAGATAACGTTGAACCTGCATAAGGAATCACATCTTGACAGTGCTCAATTCAAAAACACAATTTTTTATAGCATACTTTTAAAACATTTACAGTACACTCATGGGTAAGACTCCAAGATCCCTGGAAATCCAAGGTCTCTGTCCACAGCTCAAGGGAACATCCCTTCCTTTTCAAACAGAGATATTGGCAACTTATAGTAAACTGTCTTTGTATGAGCCAAGACTGAGTATCCTGCAAAGAAGTATGTTCTAATCCATACCTTTAACAGAAGACTAATAACACATATTTAATTTGATTCAACCTAGGAAGATTGTTTCTCCCAGTACAATTGAGCATTTGGCAGACTCCCTTATCCATGATCCATTCACTTTGATCACGTGACGCTCGGCGTCAAAACAAGAAGTGCGTGCGTGCTACATGATACTCGGTACTCGTAAACCAAGACTTGCTCATTTTTCAAGTCAAAATTTATTAAAAATCTTTGCTCGTCTTGCGGAACGCTTGCAAACCGCATTACTCACAATCCGAGGTTCCACTGTATCTCCAACATTCCCAACACAAACACTGGATTCCAACCAGTAGCACTATGTACCTCCAGCACTGCTTGCCTCGTCCCACCGTCTCTCAGGGATCGAGGATGACAGTAATCCAGACTTTTTTCTGTTCTGGCACCTAGGTGGTGTAACGAACTTCTTCTAGATGTCCGTACAACAGAGTCTTTGACAATCTTTAAACAACAACTCAAGACGTATCTGTTTCTCCAATACTTGGACTAATCCCCACTCTTCAGGGAATCACACTCCCAGGCCGAACACAGAAGGGGAATGATGTTTAGAATGCTGTCTTTCACCACCAATGTCTCAGCAGTGCACTCCAATTTCATCCTCTGAACTGCTGCCAGGGACATATACTCTGACCTGGGACGCTGTTGACATTTTCTCTGAAATATCAAAAATATTAGGCCAAGTGTGAAAGCTGACCTCCTTGTACGCTTCTTCTTTTTGTGGCTTGGTTTACTGGTGGCTTGCAAACCAACTAGGTGCATACTGCCACCTACTGTCTCAGCGAGTATAAATGTACTGTACAAGTGTACTTAGTTAAGTATGAAGTACAGACCAATATTAATAATGTGAAAGGTGGCAAGTGATGAAGAGGGAAGGGAGAGCTATTGCACCTGGGAATGGTACGAAGAAGTTCTGCCTAGTATGGAAGCAGCTTTAGTTTGCAGTCTGAAAAAAGGGCAACTCATGTGTGTCAATAAGAAGCACTATCATCTGCTCAAGCAACTTGTACCCTGCTGACCCTAGAGTAGAGCATGTGACTCGTTGGTGATTATAGATGTACAGTGGAACCTTGGATTACGAGCATAATTCGTTTGTATTCCAAAAACACTCGTAAACCAAATAGACTTTTCCCATAAGAAATAATGAAAACTCAAATTATTCCTTCTACAGCCCAAAACTATAAATTCATAAAAATAATTAATACAACATATAAAGTAAAAATAAAACAAATTAACCTGCACTTAACATTTTTTTAAAAAGTAAAAAATAAATCCACACAGTTAAGTGTTTCCGCTTGTGCGCGCAGGCACCGTGTATTTGTGTGTGTGGAATTAGCCCCTCGCTTTGTCTTAAACAGTAAAACTGCTTCTCCCTCACCCCACCACACTTTTTAAGTTTCACGACTAACATACACAATACAAACACTGTTTTAACGGGGGGAAAAAATTAATCTCTCTAATGATACTCGCGTGAGCATACTAACGGAATCACTGCTGTAAAGTAAAAAATTAAAAATAACAAATGAACCAGCACCTTACATTTGAAAAGAATCGCGACAGAGCTGAGTTTTGTGTGTAAATAAAGCGCGTGTGCCGGGGAGATCTGTGTGTGTGTGTGTGTGTGTGTGTGTGTGTGTGTGTGTGTCGGTGTCAAATTACGCGCGCGCACGCACACACAAAGTAAGTGTGTGTGTGTGTGTGTGTGTGTTTGTCGGTGTGTCGGTGTGTGTGGGGCAAAGTGTCAAATTACACGCGTGCACAGAAGAGAGAGGGAGATGTTGATTATGAGAGACGAGCACTAAGACGCAGCAGGGGACTCTTATTTTGGCACAGGGGACGCAGCAGGAGAGACGATTACCCATAATTCCCGCAGCGCGAGAGAGAGAGAAATCATTGGCTCAGTTGTGATCACTTGCCGCTCGGTGTCAAAATAAGAGTCGCATGCATGATACATGATACTCGGCGCTCGTAAACTAATACTTGCTCGGTTTCCGATTAAAAATTTATTAAAAATCTTTGCTCGGTTTGCGGAACACTCGTAAACCATGTTACTCGCAATCCGAGGTTCCACTGTATATGACAATATGTATGGTCTTTACAGTAAAGTTGTTTAATACGGTATATTCTGTCAGTGGATGCTCAGGAGGTTCAAGCTCTGGGTTGATGATCAGAGCGTCAGGGGTACAAGCCCTGCCTTTTCCAGGTCACCACTGCTGAGTCCTTGGACGAGGGACCTCAACCCTACACCCCCATACAACCGAGGTACAGGAAACAGAGCCAGTCCCAAACACGGTTAGAGAACTGGGAGGATTGAGGCAAGAATTGCCAGTTTAAAACCTGTGCTAGACCTGTGCTAGACCTGTGCGACTCCTAGGATAAAAGGTCTCAACACTATAGAGTTTTACAATAGAAATCACAGATTGTTTTATAGTGTTTTTATAGGATGGGAAATGAAGCATGCAGAACACAGACAGAAAGTAAGGGAAGGAAAAGCATTCATCATCTGGTTGCACTGACAGATTTAACAGCATTTCAACATCTCAGGACACATCAGTTTTGACATCACAGTGATGTTCATTTAAAAACCGTTACAGTCATTTCCACAGACGTAATGACAGGGAATAAGGCTGTAATATGCACTTACAGCATCTCACTCAATGAATAAAATTCTTCCACTCGGTGGGAAGAAAACTGAGAACAATTAAAATCTGTCATATTTTCAACTTCACACAAAGAAACTTTTTAGTCACAACTTTAACAGTCTCACTAAATGATGAGAAAGGGACTTATGATGAAGACATAACGGGACAGTGCTGCTTAATGCTGTGTGCATTGAGAAAGTGATAAAACCATGGTGATAGACATGAACAGACAAACGTCTGCCAAATTGGACGAAAACATTATAGACCAAACCATAAAAGTAGGTCATTCACAGTGAGACCTGCAAAACAACAGATAGGTGCAGATTCATTTTCTTTCTTTTCTTTTTTTTTTTTTTTTGGTACCCAACATTGGTTCACACTGTGGCATTAAATAATGAAAAAGATGTAAGCTATTTTCTCTTTAAGCTCATTTTAAAAGCACATGACTAAAGGTTTGTTCTGCTTTTGTTTAAAATTTAATTGCTAGAGGACCAAAAAATAGGTCAAAAAAGAATTTTTGTCTGGGTCAAACCCCAGGACCAAGAGGACAGCGAGGGCATTGAGCAGCCCATATGGCACTATCAAATATTCATGGTAAAGTGAGGACCTTAAAAGACTTATTTGGTGAACAATGCGTCTGTCTGTCTGTCTGTCTGTCTGTCTATCTATCTATCTATCTATCTATATTCTTTTAGCAGCATGATGGCTTAGTGGTTAGCACTGTTGCCTTGCACCTCCAGTGTCACATGGAGTGTGCATGTTGGGTTTCCTCTGCGTTCTCCAAAGACATCCAATTTAGGCTAAATGGGTAAAGACTAAAAACATCTTTTATGTTAAATGATATGTTTACTTAATAAATGTAGAAAGTAAATGATATGTTTAAGCACTTTCAGTGACTTAAAGTCTACACAGCCTGTGTATATTCCGTTTCCAGCTGTTTTTGCTTTTATAATGAATCATATCCACTGGACAGAAGACAAGCCTTCACTTATAAACTTTTTCACCCAAAAATTGCCCAAAGCTCCAGCCATCTGCTGCACTCAAAACCATCAATATTTATTCAAGCGGAAATAGACAGGGTGTTTAAACTCCATTGTTAAATCCCTATGCATAAATTAGCAAGCTATTTATCTTCATATTTGCTGTTTGAGTAAAACAACAGCGAGAGCAGATTGTGAGCCCACACAGCAGACCTCAGCTCCTGAACCTTCTGCTGTATGGAAATGGCTCAGCATCTCTGAGTTCATCACTGAATATTAATAGAGGAAAGAGCAACATGCTTTAGAGCGCCTCCTCGCCCGATTCCTGCAACTATTCACACACAACTGAGTCATGACAGCTCTGAATCACCGCTTTCTAAAGACACGACACACTTCTATAGCAAGCACACCGACACACAATATGTTCAGCTCCTTCTGGAAGGTTCAGGGAGACGTGGACAGATCAAATAAACTGCTGAAATGAAATAGATGATTTTTTACAGATATACAGGGTGGGCCATTTATATGGATACACCTTAATAAAATGGGAATGGTTGGTGATATTAACGTCCTGTTTGTGGCACATTAGTATATGTGAGGGGGCAAACTTTTCAAGATGGGTGGTGACCATGGTATCTTCACACCATAGACAACTGCCTTCAGATGACCCCAAAGATAAAAGTCTAAGGGGGTCAGATCGGGAGACCTTGGAGGCCATTCAACTGGCCCACGACGACCAATCCACTTTTCGGGAATCTGTTCATCTAGGAATGCTCGGACCTGACACCCATAATGTGGTGGTGCACCATCTTGCTGGAAAAACTCAGGGAACGTGCCAGCTTCAGTGCATAAAGAATGAAACACATCATCATGTAGCAATTTCAAATATCCAGTGGCCTTGAGGTTTCCATTGATGAAGAATGGCCCCACTATCTTTGTACCCCATATACCACACCATACCATCACTTTTTTTGTTCCAACAGTCTTGGAGGGATCTATCCAATGTGGGTTAGTGTCAGACCAGTTGAATGGCCCCCAAGGTCTCCCGATCTGACCCCCTTAGACTTTTATCTTTGGGGTCATCTGAAGGCAATTGTCTATGGTGTGAAGATATGAGATGTGCAGCACCTGAAACTACGGATACTGGAAGCCTGTGCTGGCATTTCTCCTGCGGTGTTGCTATCAGTGTGTGAAGAGTGGGAGAAGAGGGTTGCATTGACAATCCATCACAATGGGCAGCACATTGAACACATTTTATAAGTGGTCAGAAACTTGTAAATAACTCATGAAAGAATAACGTTACGTTAAAAATTCCCAATACGTTTGATGTGTCACATGACCCTCTTCCTATTGAAAAAACAAAAGTTGAATCCAAGATGCCCGACTTCCAAATGGCCACCATGGTGACCACCCATCTTGAAAAGTTTGCCCCCTCACATATACTAATGTGCCACAAACAGGACGTTAATATAACCAACCATTCCCATTTTATTAAGGTGTATCCATATAAATGGCCCACCCTGTGTATATATATATATATATATATATATATATATATATATATATATATATATATTGTCACGGCGTGCGCCCAAATCTATTATCGCCCCTCGCTCACTTCGTAGGCTCCCTAAGTAGGCGGCACCCCTTCTGCAGGTGTGCAAAGGGACGGGGCCGCATATGCGGTCCGGCTGGCAGTGATTAACAGTAATAGGATCTCGGGCTTGCTCCGCATTATAAAAGCAAGGCGCGGAGTTTAGTCCGGGGTCCGAGAAGAGCGTAATGCGGTGGAGCTCGAGAGTGGCATGGGAGTGGGGAAATGGAACGTGCCCCAGAGACTTTGAAAAAGGACATTGGATTTCCGCCCCTTTGATCTCCGCGCTGAGGACAGCGCGGGAAAGAGCTGCACGAGCTCCCACGTTCATCCTCCGTTCCCGCGTCGAGCCCGCCTCCGCGTCCTCGCCGCCGAAGAGGAAAAGGCCGCGAGGAGGACAGCGTTAAGGCCACCGATCCCAGCCGGGAAAGCCGCCCGGCCGAAGGACGTCCGAGCGAGACTCCCGCCTCAGGAGAGAGCTGGGAGGGGCCAGGCCGGCCATCGACAGCGGGGAGGAACCGAGAGGGAGCGTGCAGGAGCGCTGCCTCGCGTGCTCCGTTCGGCCACTCCGCCCACCGCCGCCAGCCGCGTGCCCGCATGCCAGCTGGGCACTGCCTCGGACCATGCACGTGCACACTTTATCCCTTCCCTTTCTTTCCGTCCTCCCTCCGTTTACCTTTTCCTTCCCTTATTTATTCCAAATAAATTACCCTTTTCCTCTAAGATCCTCGCCTCGTGTCTGTGTTTCATGGTGCCGCCCGTGCAACTTTGGGTCGAACCCGTTACAATATATGTGTATGTATGTATGTGTGTGTGTGTGTGTGTGTGTGTATATATGTGTGTATATATATGTGTGTATATATATGTGTGTATATATATGTGTGTGTATATATGTGTGTGTATATATGTGTGTGTATATATATGTGTGTGTATATATATGTGTGTGTATATATGTGTGTGTATATATATGTGTGTGTGTATATAAATAAAATAAAGGCCTTTCAGATTTCTCCAGCTCTTCCCTTTGTGTATATAATGACGCCTATAATTAAGTCTTTATTCAATCTTTAACATTCTATGATGATCAAATCTTTTACTGAAGAGCTTGGCTGAAGTCCAGCTACAAGAAAAATGACATAGATTATTCCAGTATTTTATTCCATTTAGTGTAAGACATCAGATCTCCCATATATTGAAAATAAATTTTACTGGCATTTAACTGGTATTGATCTTTTGCAGACATGTGACTACCAGGACATCATTCACAAAAGTGGACAGCAGAAGTACTGCTAATCAATAGGCTACTTTGTTTTTTGATTGATAGTTATATTTCAGATGTATAAATATTACCTGATGATTACCAGATTACCGACGTTATTACCTGATGCTTTGCCACAACATTTTAAAAAAGTAACGTAGCAACTGATAACTTCTGATCTGTTGATTATTTCCATATACAGTATGCTGTAGTGGACTTTGTAACTTCTTCCACAAAGAGATAGATATTTCTTCTTCCACAAAGAGATATAAGATATTTCTTAATTTGAGGAAGTTTGATTCATCATAGTGTTTATTACTTCAGACGGTGTACAAATGTGGATGATATGGAAACAGCTGTTACTGACCTTCCATGCTTTCTAATTAATAACTAACTAACAGTTGTGGGGTTGAATCCCAAACAGCATAAAATGGAAAGCTAGTATGCTAAAGCTAAACCACTACACAGTAGTACCTCAGCATATGAATTTAAGCCGTTCCATGTTAGCCTCCTGTCTCTTCTTCAGTGCCACTGTCTCTAAGCCGTAGAGCATCGCTGGTCTCACCAGTGTCTTGTCAAGGGTGTAGAATGCCTTTTTCCACACATGATAAAGTAGTGCCTTTGAAAAGGGTTTCGAGGGGAATTTGGGATTCAGCTGTGAGTAGCATTTTAGCTCACGTTAGCTGTGAAACACAAGATGGACAATTCAGAAGCGATTTGGAACGACTTCATAGCAGGAGACAAAGTGATGTTTAACATGACATAACATTATCAGATGTGCTTCCTTAACAAAAGGGCTTCTGTGGCTGGTTTTGCATGTGGGTTTTGGCACTGGCATCCATTAAGTAACGTCCCTTTTACTTGACAGAAGTGGGTGGGTGGGACCATGGCGGACTGGAATTGTGAGGTCAGGTGTAAAAGGCATATGAACAAACTTGACTGACTGTTTCCGGTTCCATGCTCCATTTCCAATGCTGTTAGCAGAAACCTCACTCAGTACGAATGTTATTCACCATTCTAGCTTGCCTCAGTGGTGCTTGCTGGGTAAAAAGACAGTACATAGTGTGGTAAAATAGATTGTAAATAATGTCTGGAAAACACACGGCACAATGAGCATGCTGAAGACAAGATGACTTCTGCAAGCATCAGCGCTCAAGTAATTGTTAATTAATCAGCACTGAAGACAAACATCTAGGCACCATTTGGTTCCTTCAAGGAGTTGTCAGGTTCAGCTGGTGGGAGGATAGCAGGTTACGTCGTCAAATGGTGGAAACAGGCTTATGGAGTGACATTCAAGATTTGTACCTGACTGAAAATCACGAACTATCCAATACTTTCTATATCTGTTGGTTATAGAATATGGATTCTTATTGTTTGTCTTGGGGTTTCTTGGCAAGTAATTGTGTTTTAAGGTTTAGTGGTGACTTTTGACTTCCATTCAACTCCAGTGATTAATTAACAACTGGAAGTTTGCCTTTTACTGTATTAGTTAAGAACTCTGGAGTCCAGGTTCTATGTACAAATGCAGTCCTGTGGTGAAGCATTTTTTAGTTATGTAATATTTATGTGTAAACTATGTATAAACCTGGCTTGAAAGTATATCCCTCATGCTTTGAACATTTGGCTGAAACTCAGTCCTTTACATTTTATACTATTCATATGAATGGTGGGTTGAATGTACATGTACTGTAGCATTGCTCTCACAAAGTCTTTCAGTCTTAAAGATTCATGTTATTTAAACTTTGAATGCATTTTATTCCCAATGTTAAGCATATTAGGCATCTTGATGATGCCTAAAAATGATGATCTAATCAAGAACCGTTAATGGTATCTTTTAGCATAGTACATTTTTATGGCATTTTTATGGGGTACTAAATTACCTTTTAATCCATGGTAGCACACAGTTGACAAACAATGAATCAAAATATATGTATTAGCCAAGCGCTCTCAATGCATTACTTTTGTTAAGACGATGTCCATCTTAAGCCTTTAATGTTCTACTCAACTTTTTGGTAGAGCATATTTTGAGTCGCTAAACTTAACTTATGTAAGCCATCTTTTCCTCCAGATTTAATGCTCAAAAATATTCGCGATGTTGCACCACCAAACAAAAGGTCATCATTTCATGTGAACTACTTTTGTTTTTGTTGTTATTTATAATTATGTTAATACTTTTACCATAAAGCAACACCTCAACCATTTGGAAGAGGACTATGCTAAACTCTGTAAAAGAAATAACAATAAGTGAACATCGTTGGAAGTAAAGAAAATGCAAATTCCATTGTTGTTCTTGCTGAAGGATGCTAATGGGATAAATTCGGGAGGCGGAGTCAAAATTAATAATACGATAATTGTAGGGTGAGGTGGCAGTCATATTAGCATTTAAAGCCTATAAGAAGTTAGATTTCCTGAAGTCATGACTTTGAATTTCTTATTCTCTTGTATCATGAAGGTCTTTGTAGGTTTTCGAAAACAACCTTGCACACTTGCTGCCTCTGCAGTCTCGGAAAATCATGTCTGAGAAAGCAGTGCCTCGATAATTGTACCCCTAAGGAAAGAGAGTTTTGAAGCGGTGAAATGATGCATATTTGCACAGTTATCACCATACAGTAAGAGTTGCTCATTCCAAACTTCTGTCAGGCAAAATGTCATAAAGTACCTCCGGAAATGAACCACCTCTTTCAATTCACAAACACGTACCGATAACTTATTTATCCACAAAATGGCTCTGTCTTTCTATTTCTGTCCTAGGACCTACTCCCAAGGACGGTGGATACGTACATAGCAGCAGGTCATGCAGTAATTCTGTTTCCTGATACCATAATCACATTTTCTACAGTATGTACAGAAATAGATGCTATACATGGGATTCGTCTTCCATATCTGAATGTCCAGGTTCTCAAGCCAAGAAGAAAAAATACAGGTCGGGTCTGGTGTGAAAACATTCATCTAAAAACAATCCTCATACAGTTTCTCCTCCTGCTATTCTGGGACAGCATTCAGACATGCACAGATTCATTCAGATTTCATGAGCCCTGCTATCATGGAAATGCAGGTCCTCTCTCTCTCTCTCTCTCTCTCTCTCTCTCTCTTTCTTTCTTCCTTTCTCTCGGATGAACTGGATAACACTGAGAAACACTGAGATGAGAGAGATTGTTTTTAGTGTAGAAAGGAGAAAGGTTTCATTCAAGACATACACACTATATCCGTATTAAAGATCTGTCATAATGAAAGAAAAAAGTAGATCCATTTTTATTAAGCATACTGTATCTCATGAGTTTAATATTCATGAGTTCTTATCTTCATTGCTAATTCTGGCTGGTTTCATGAGTCATGTTTAAGGCACCAACATCCAGAAATAACCGCACGTTATCCACAGTTACTAAGCCATGAGAAATCAAACCTGCCATCCGTCTGCTTTCAGAGTACGCTGATGAATTAATAACTTTATTTCAGAACAGAGAGAAGTACAAAAGGTGTTCAAGTCAAACCGGGACCTGCGATGAAAGGTCTTGTGAATGAAGGTGTAAATCCGATTGGCATTTACAGAAGACTTTAAGCACAGTACGGTGATGAGACTCACTGCAGTCGTTCCTGTGAACACTTAGCAACTATAAAAGCTCACCTGGCTGTACAGACAATCATTCACCAACACCACTTGCACACTACATGAACTCGGCTGGGAGTTATCCTCGCATCCCCACCCCTATAGTCCTGATCTCGCTCCAAGCCATTTCCACATGTTCGGGGCATTGAAGGAGTTCATGGGAGGCCGGCTTTTCAGACATGAAGCAGGCAGTCTGATCATGGCTCTAGCGCTCTAAGAAAACTTTTTGCCTTGATGGTATCAGCACTAATGAAACACTGGGATAAGTGCATTAGTGTAGCAGGCGATTATATAGAGAAATAAAGGGAGTTTTTATAACTTCATAACTGTGTTCTGGTATTCGCCACAATCAAACGTCCTGCAAAGTCTGGCGTACAGTACTGAGAAAACTTTCTACCTTGTTAATATAGACAGTTTCTTAGTATCCTGTCCATATTGTAATCATCTTTGATGGTCTTTGTAACATTGAGTTTTTTTTTTTTTTCCCTTCTGCCCTCTAACACAATTAGTTTACGGTCACAACTTTTGCTTCGGTGTAATTTAAAGCGATCGATACCCAGCAGGTTCACCAGAACTGTTGCTTTTGGAATGAAAGGATGTTCACTCTCCTGTTATTTCTTTCTCTCAGGAGATGTGTTTACACTGATCCCAAGATTGCACTAAAAATACAACCTCAGTCGGAACAGTCTGAGCCGATCCGTCCCGATCGAAATGAATTTTTTATGAGAATGAGAGGGACGTGTAAACCTTTAATAATGGGTAACAACGGATAAATATTAGCCGTGTAAACACTTGGTCAGACCGTTTCTCTCTTATTGGAATAAATATATTCTTTCTGTACCTGTTTGCCCAACATGGAGGTAGCATAAGGTGACTTGACGAGTTTCTGAGACGAACATTTTCTTCCATTGCTGATCAGCTCTATCCCAGGTGTATTTACTCCACTGTGCCTCAGGCTGAGGAAGGAGCTCTGATTGGCTCGCATTTCACACATAGTAAAGCATCTAACCAATCATAGATAAGACTGAATTTTTTAAAACCAATCATACTGTAGAAGGCAGGATTTGTCAAAAAAGACAATATTAAATTTTCTAATCGGAATTACGGATTCCCCACTTGTGATTTGCATGAAAGAAGAATACAGTGAGTAATTTTTTTGTGGTCTGAGGGTGTACCTGGTGCTGAAACAACTCACGGGAGAGCGTTAACAGAAGCGTTTGGATATCTGAAGAAAAAATTTGGAGCGATACTCTAAGGAAGGTGAAAGTTTCCTAAAGAGAATCATTACTGGGGACGAGACACGGATTCATCACTACGAGCCTGAGAGTAAACGGCAGAGTACGGAGCGGAGACATCCTCAATCGCCGACCGAGAAAAAGATCAAAAGTCAACCATCAGCTGGAAAATTCTTCAACACTTACAGTTTTCTGGGATTCTCATGTCAAGGGCCAGAAGTATTGGAACATTATCAGGAAAAAGATTCATCAATTAACAGCGCTCGTTACAGTGAGACGCTTATTGACGAGCTGAAGCCTAAACTTCGGATTAAACACAGAGGACTGATGACCAAGGGCGATGTGGTCTTGAATGATGTTGCGTCTGCATACTTCAGCTCCACACTGTTGACTTCATTTTAAGGCGTTAAAGAGTCCTCCCTATAGCCCGGATCTCACTCCATCGGACTTTAACCTGTCCAAAAAGCAGAACTATGAGGACGAAGACAGCGGTGCATTCATGGGAATAGGGAATACGCAAGCTTGTTGACAGATGGATAAAGTGTTTTGAAAAGCAAGGACGTTGGGCCTCCGAAATGCACAATGGTAAAGTGCTCGCCCTATCATCCGGAGATCGCCGAGCTCGCTTAGAGGAGAGGGATGAGAGGTGCTTGGTGCTCCCACATTAATCACGGCTCTACAGCCAATCAGGGGCGTCTGTGAGCTCACGCAAGTGGAAGGAGCGGATAGCGCTGTGTTACTCCGTCCCCAACGGTGCGTGGGCGAGCAGTTGCGGTCAGATGCGGCCGGCTGGCGTCACGTGGTTCGCAGGAAACACGTGATAGTCTTTGCCCTCCCGGCTGAGTGGTAGTAGTAGCCTTAATGTGGAGCCCCCTAGTGACGGGGAGGAATTGGACACGACCCCAAAAAAAAGCAAGGAAGTTATGTATAAAAATGATGTATTTGTCCTTCTTTTCTTAAAGTTCATTCAAATAAATTCTACAGCTAGAGTGCGGATAATTTTTGACTCACCCTCTTATTTTAATCCTTTCGAAGAAACATTGTCAGTAATGCACATGTTGCTAGTATGTCATCCATTCATCCATGGAAGATGGGAAAATGACCCGGTCTAGTGTATGGACCAGTGTATGGATCAGAATGAGTCAGAGCTCTAATATAAGGCAGGGAGGGAATGAGTTTCCACATGACTGCCTACAAAGGAGAAATTATCACTTTAACCTTAGAATGAATAGAAGAATAAATAATCAATTAGTCACATGTAAGATCAGACGAGTGCGAGAGCGCAGAGGTGACTAATGGTGAGTAGAAAGATGACTGATGACTATGAACTGGAAAATTCCCTAGAAAGCTTCCTTTCTATATACGAGTACTACGAGTGGGTGTTTTATCACGGTTTTGAAATAATACTGTTTAAAAAAAAAAAAAAAAAAAGCAGCATGAAGTAGGAGAAAAAAGAAAGGAACCCTTCAGGCCTGTCCGGGACGGAGGCCCGTCGATGCGTATTGTAGTTCAGGGACTGGAGGCGGACAATGAAGAAATAATTTCACAGACAGTAATGAAGAAGAAAGTGAATTATACATTCATGCCCTGAGCGTGAATAATATTTCTCTCATCAACAGGATTAAGAAGCGTAAAATGAAAAAGCTGAGAGCGAGAGGGACTGTGGAAAGACTTTCAAGCAGAAGTCACCTGTCATGGTGTTCGTCATTAATTAGTGAGGATGAGGAGGAAAAACCCTAATGCATGCCACCAAGAAGGATGTTCAAATGGAGAAGAACTGATTAGTAATGAAGTCTCTCGTTTATCCTGACTGCAGACAAGGAAACGCGACAGAAAAGAACTGATTTGCTAAATCAATCGCCCTGTTCTCTCTCTACCCCACACACACACCACGCACCCACAGACACACATATACATTTGATAGATCATGTACATTTATTTTGAGGAATAAACTTTTATAATAAACAAATAAACGTATTTTCTCTCCATTCACTTATAAAAAAAACAAAAAAATCTAATCAGTTTCCTTTTCTTGGTGATATAGGGGATTTTCCTTTCATTTGCAGTTCGTCATTATTTCATTCATAATTGCAACACCCAACAACACGTATACTGTACACACACGTGCATGCACACAAGCATAGACACACTACAGTACCTGCGCTGTGACATTTACCCTACGATGCCATTCTGTGTTAAACACAAGGTATTTAACAAGATATTCAGCTCGTAGGATAGAGAGGCAAGAATTAAGCAACGTTTTATTAGCAACTAGCGTAAGTACACGTCGGTAAGTACACATCACTTTTACTCAACATTTAGATTTCATTTATGGTGCAGGTTAAGCTTTAGACAGATATCTAAGTACTGCAAAAGTTTCATTAAATTCTGCCCAGACAGTTTTGCGTGATGCTGTGACAAAATCTGGCCGGACAGACACAGATATACAGAAATTTCAGACTGGTTTCTGATTCTCCAGTGTATGGAACGTAAAGACCTTGTTGAAAGAGTTCTTACCAATGTACAGACAAATCTAATTGTTTTATTTATATAGATTATATACCTGTAAATGAGTAACAGGATCATGGGCACTCATGCCTAAAAGACCAAAGACCAGCCCACGTAAAACCAGTGTAGCACAAATCGGCAAAAAAAGTTAAAAACGCAGGCCACGATAGTAAGTTACTAGAACAGATCCCAAACCAATATGGATAATCAAGTCCAATGCACAGAGGCCTCACCTGGCAGTGGTCTACCAGGGGTTCATGTTGCAGTTTCAGGAACAATGCAAGAATAAACATCCACTTCAATATTCTTTAGCACTCCTAGGCTAAGTATGAGGATTAAGGCACCCAAGGATTTTTTTTAGCACATTCATGCCAAATAGCAAATCTCTCAAAAATTTGCATCAGGGAACCCGTGCCACTTGAAGCCTGACAGCTGCTTCTGAGCTCATCTGGAGAGCTGATCTTCTCTGTTACTAGTCTCAGTGGATCAGGATTATCCTTATTTAGCTTGTTCAGCTAGACTGCTTTGCTAGTGGGTGGGTGAGTTAGAGTTCGAAGAGAAAATGGGGTTCATAGTTAACATTGGATGAGTACATATTTATGACAACAATCTGAACTTTGTCAGGGTTATGGCAGTTAGTGTAGTTGGTTGAATCAAAGAGTCTCCACTGACTTGCTTAATTAAAAAGCCCGCCCCCACAGTGTTTGTTTGATTGATTGATTGATTGATTGATTGATTGATTGATTGATCGATTGAGTATAAAATATAGCTTTACAATACTGTTGTTATTAGAAGACAAATAATGATATACAGGGTGGGCCATTTATATGGATACACCTTAATAAAATGGGAATGGTTGGTGATATTAACGTCCTGTTTGTGGCACATTAGTATATGTGAGGGGGCAAACTTTTCAAGATGGGTGGTGACCATGGTGGCCATTTGGAAGTCGGCCATCTTGGATCCAACTTTTGTTTTTTCAATAGGAAGAGGGTCATGTGACACATCAAACTTATTGGGAATTTCAAAAGAAAAACAATGGTGTGCTTGGTTTTAACGTAACTTTATTCTTTCATGAGTTATTTACAAGTTTCTCTTTGTTCACAGCCATTGACATGTCGAAGAGGTTAACACGTGATGAGCGGATCGAAATTGTGTTGATATCTGGTGAACGCAGTAACCGGGTCATTACAGCAGATTTCAATTCAAGACACCCTACGAGACCACCCATCTCCCATGCTACAGTTAGCAAACTGCTTGCTAAGTTTCGTGAAACTGGTTCAGTGTTGGATTTGCCAAAATGTGGACGCATGAAAACTGTCACTAATGAACAAACATTAGTGGCTGTCCTAGCTACATTCAGCAAGAGCCCACAGTGTAGCACTCGCCGCATGTCACTGGAGAGTGGCATTAGTCGAACTTCCCTTCGGCGGATATTAGCTACTCACAAATGCCACCCTTACAAACTCCAGCTACTGCAGCATCTCAACGGGGATGACCCAGATCGGTGCACACAATTTGCAGAATGGGCAAAACAAAAATTGGAACAGGACCCTCAGTTGACGCAGAAGATTTTGTTCAGTGATGAGGCAAACTTTTACGTGAATGGTGAAGTTAACAAACAAAACCACCGCTATTGGTCTGACACTAACCCACATTGGATAGATCCCTCCAAGACTGTTGGAACAAAAAAAAGTGATGGTATGGTGTGGTATATGGGGTACAAAGATAGTGGGGCCATTCTTCATCAATGGAAACCTCAAGGCCACTGGATATTTGAAACTGCTACATGATGATGTGTTTCACTCTTTATGCACTGAAGCTGGCACGTTCCCTGAGTTTTTCCAGCAAGATGGTGCACCACCACATTATGGGTGTCAGGTCCGAGCATTCCTAGATGAACAGTTTCCTGAAAAGTGGATTGGTCGTCGTGGGCCAGTTGAATGGCCCCCAAGGTCTCCCGATCTGACCCCCTTAGACTTTTATCTTTGGGGTCATCTGAAGGCAATTGTCTATGGTGTGAAGATACGAGATGTGTAGCACCTGAATCTACGGATACTGGAAGCCTGTGCTGGCATTTCTCCTGCGGTGTTGCTATCAGTGTGTGAAGAGTGGGAGAAGAGGGTTGCATTGACAATCCATCACAATGGGCAGCACATTGAACACATTTTATAAGTGGTCAGAAACTTGTAAATAACTCATGAAATAATAAAGTTACGTTAACACCAAGCACACCATTGTTTTTCTTGTGAAATTCCCAATGAGTTTCATGTGTCACATGACCCTCTTCCTATTGAAAAAACAAAAGTTGGATCCAAGATGGCCGACTTCCAAATGGCCACCATGGTCACCACCCATCTTGAAAAGTTTGCCCCCTCACATATACTAATGTGCCACAAACAGAACGTTAATATCACCAACCATTCCCATTTTATTAAGGTGTATCCATATAAATGGTCCACCCTGTACATTATAAAATCACAGTTTCCTTTGTGCATCTGTGTTCTTATTATTTTACTAATATCTCAAACAATATTAATATAACGATTTATTTCATTATAATGCCCAGTAGAAACCGTTACACCCTATCTGAACAGTTGAAAGCACCATGAACGTTTTTGGAAAGGTTACATAATCCTAGGCTTGTTGCACATACCGAACACTTTTGCTGATGTGGCACTTTTTGTCAGTCTGATGGATTGTAATTCAGACTTGAGACCAATTAGAGAAGGAAACAGTCCCTCTTGTGTTTTATCATTTGCTAGAAAGTGTCAGGAGCAGCAGCTGTGGAGCAGTGGGACAGTAGCTCTAGAGATACAGTAGTGCTCAGCTCAGGGCTCAAGTTTTTAAACTTATTATGCATCCACACACACACACACACACACACACACACACACACACACACATTTGCATTTACGCCATTGGGCAGATGCCCTTATTGTTCTTATCCAGAGTCCAGAGTGACTTGCATTATATCTCATTACACATATGTATGAACAGTTGAGGATTCAGGACCCAACAGTGGAACACACATGATACACACACCACACACACACCTACCCACTCACTCAGTCATCATCTATACCGCTTTATCCCATATACATGGTCCAGGGGGATCTGGAGCCTATCCCAGGAGACTTAAGGCACGAGGCGGGGTACACCCTGGACAGGGTGCCAATCCGTCACAGGGCACACACACTACGAGCAATTTGGGAACACTAATTGAGGTGTGAGTGCTAACCATTAGGCCATTGTGCCGCCCTCATCATTCTTATTTACTAATTGCCTTAGCTCCGCTTCCGTCACCACTGCTGTACTTGATTTACAAATGTTGTGAGCAGAGAAGCAACTTAGCATGAACAACTCACCAAAGCTTAAGATGGATGAACTACAAGCCAACGATCAGGCTAGGTTCCTCTCTGGCCAGCCATGAACAGGGATGTGAGGCTCACCAAACCTCATCCAGAATAAGATTGTCTGGTCTTTGCATTCAGTGACAGTTTCAGAGTTTACTGCAAACCTACCAAGACATGGCCATCCACCTAAACTGCACAGACCGGGCAAGGAGAGAATTAATCAGAGAAGCAGCCAAGAGGCCCATGGTAACTCTGGAGGAGCTGGAGAAATCCACAGCACAGGTGGGAGAATCTGTCCACAGGACAACTATTAGTCGTGCACGCCACAAAACTGGCCTTTATGGAGGAGTGGCAAGAAGAAAGCCATTGTTGAAAGAAAGCCATAAGAACGTTTACAGTTTGTGACAAGCCATTTGAAAGTTTTGGTGGACAACCATGTCTTGATAGGTTTGCAGTTGTGCCATACTCTTTCCATTTTCGGGGTTAATGGATTGAACAGCGCTCCGTGAGATGTTTGGATATTTTTTATTACCTAACCCTGCTTTAAACTTCTCCACAACTTCATCCCTGACCTTTCTGGTGTGTTCCTTGGGCTTCATGATGCTGTTTGTTTACTGATGTTCTCTATCATACCTCTGAGGGCTTCACAAAGCTGGATTATATTAGGGCGTCATGGTAGCTTAGTGGTTAGCACTGTCCCCTTGCACCCCTGGGTTCGATTCCCGCATCGGGTGTGTGCATGTGGCATGTTCTCCCCATTTATTGTGGGTTTCATCTGGGTTCTCCGGTTTCTTCCCACAGTCCAAGAAGATTAGGCTAAATTGGTGTTCCCAAATTGCCCATAGTGTAAGTTGGTCAACAACTATCAACATTGTCCTCCACGGTGCCTACTTGGACTACAGAGGTTTCCTAGATGGATAGATGAACTCTATTTGCTAATTACAGTAGGTATGTTTTGAAGGCAATTGGATTTTAGTTAAGGGTATCTAAGTAAAGGGGCTGACTACAAATGCATAAACCCATTTATAATTTTCCTTCCACTTTACAATTTTGTTTCACTTTGTGTTGGTCTGTCATAGGAAATCCTAATTAAAAATACATTTATGTTTGTGGTTGTAACAATGTGAAAATGTGGAAAAGTTCAAGGGGTGTGAATACTTTTGCAAGGCAATGTAACTTCTTTTATTTATCCTAATAATATGCCTTGAAAGATTGTAAGATGTCGGAGCTAGCACTGAAGCGAAATCCAGAGCTTAGCTCACTTCAGTCATAATTGTATGCTATAATTAAGGAGGATTTTAGCTTCATGGCTTCATGAGTATGATTTACAGCAACACGAACCAAAGCATATTGTCTGCCTGTGAAATTTGATCCCGGTCTAATATACGCCTGTTAAGCTTCTCATTTTCTGCATCACTGTAACGTTGAATGGAAAGCCGGTCCTCTTGTCGCCCGTTCGGATGTATTTAGAGCGTTAATTATCCCACAGTCTGTTACATACACCAGTGGAGATCAGCAGGGTGGCTTTTCCTGTTTCATGGTCTGTTACTGCTGAAGGATGATTAAATATGGGGGCATTCTTGTTCCTGCTGGGTAAATGATCGCTGACACACACACACACTCACTAACATGCATACTGTATGTGAATGATGAGTTAAATTTCCAAATGCATACAGTACTGTATGTGTATATGGATAACTGAAACTGAAAAATACCTGAGTTAGAAATATCAGCAGTGTTAATATTATTGTTTGTACCAGTGGCTGATCTTTTTAAAAAAAATGAATACACAGCTCAATCGAATTCCTACCTCAGGTTTGTGTGTGTGTGGAGTTTGCATGTTTTCCCCGTGCTTGATGGGCTTCCTGTGGGTTTCCTCCCACAGTGAAAATTGCCTATAGTGCATGAGTGAGTAAGTGAGTGCTTGCTTGTTCCCTGCAAAGGACTGGCCTGGCACCTTGTCTAGGGTGCCTGTCAAGTGCCCGAGTGCCCTTGGATAGGCTCCAGGCCCCCCCTTCCCCTCCCCCTGTTACCCTGTACAGGATAAAAGTTGTTTTAGAGAACGAGAGAGAAAGGGGTTTCCCCTCCAAATGGCATTCAGCAGCACTTTCTTAAAAAGCTGCTTGTGTTTCTGTGGTTGTTTTCTTAGAAAGCAAAACCCTGTGGTTACAATCACAACAATAACATGCTATAACACAAACACACACACACACTGAGCGAAAGTGGAATAGGCAAGGAATGTACGCAAGTAGTAATTACATGACTCAGAAGCTCGGCGTCAATCATTTGTGAAGAACCGATAGTCTGAACAGCTAGTCATGTATAGATCGCTGCACTTTGGTTAATGTGAAACACTCGCGCTAGTTAATTCGATCAACAACTTAAACGCTATATAATATTGTAGTCAGGCACATAAACTGTGTTAATCCTGTTCAATAAAAGGAAAACTCAGGTATTTGTGTAAAGAGGTCACACACACTGTAATAATTCAGTGCAGTAGTATTATATAAGGTAATAGCAGGTGTAATTATTGTGCAGACAGACCAGGGACCAGGCACCAAGCGCTACGCTTAGACCCCCACCCTGCATATTAGCTGTGATGGAGAGAACATATGAAAACTGTCAGTCAGTGTTTTATTGTCTCTGCTGCAGGGTGTGTGTGTGTGTGTGTGTGTGTGTGTGTGTGTGTGTGTGTGTGTGTGTGTGTGTGTGGAGCGTGCACACAAAGCGAGGGTAATTTTGATTTTTGGCGTGTGCTTACACAGCCTGAGAGGTTTGGAGTGCAATTGCTTAATGTCACTGGAGCTGCTGGGAATTGTGCGGTGTTCCAGTCAGACTTTAGCCTCTATAATATTAAACATCATATTTATATTGCAGAAGTGATACATACAGTAGTTCTGACTTGCTTAGCACTCAGAGCATTTTGAGACATTATTTGTTTTGCTATTATTTTTTTAATAAACATATACAGTGGAACCTCGGATTGCGAGTAACGTGGTTTACGAGTGTTCCGCAAACCGAGCAAAGATTTTAAATAATTTGTTATTCGGAAACCGAGCAAGTGTTAGTTTACGAGCGCCGAGTATCATGCTTCACACATGCGACTCTTATTTTGACACCGAGCGTCACTCTCTCACCTTCCCCCCCCCACCCTCCCCCCACGGCTTCGCAAACACAGAGAAACACACACACACGCACAGACTCTCTCTCCCCTTTTCACCCCTCCCGGCTTCACAAAGACACAGAAACTCTGCTCTGTCGCGATTCTTTTCAAAGGTAAGGTGCTGGTTCATTTTTTTTTTTTTTACTTTACAGCAGTGATTCCCTTAGTATGCGCTCACGCCTGGTCAGAGAGATTTCATTTTTTTTCCTGTTAAAACGGTGTTTCCGTGTTTGTTTGTGTGTCCGTTTGTTGTGAAACTTAAGTGATTCCTTTAGTATGCGCTCGTGCCAGTCTCGCTTTTTTTCCGTTAAACCGGTGTTTCCGCTGTGTTTATGCGCTTGTTGTAAAACTTAAAAAGTGTGTCTGTTAATATACGCTCATGTCAGTCTCAGAGAGATTTCTTTTTTTCCTGTTAAAACGGTGTTTCCGTTGTGTGTGTGTGTGCGTGCGTGTGTTTGTTGTGAAACTGTTGTGAAAAAGCGAGGTGGGGAGAGGGAGGAGGAAAGTTACTGTGTAAAACGAGGCGACGGATGGGGCTAATTCCACACACACACACACACACACACACAGACGGCGCCTGCGCGCACCAACGAAAACACTTATCTGTCAGGATTTATTTGTACTTTTTTTAAAGGTAAAGTGCAGATTAATTTGTTTTATTTTCATTTTATAGATTGTATTAATTATTTTTATGTATTTATTTTTGGGGGCTGTGGAACGAATTATTTGAGTTTTCATTATTTCTTATGGGAAATGATGATTTGGTAGAGTGTTTTGGAATACGAGCTCACTTCCGGAAAGAATTATGCTTGTAATCCAAGGTTCCACTGTATAGGGCACAGGCTCAGGGGAGGAGGAGCTCAGACAGCTAAGGTCCCAGGTTGTTGATTTGAGGATCTGGGTTCGAGCTCCACCATCGGAACCCCATAACCACTGGAAGGGTATCCAGTGTAAAACCCACAGCCGGCCTGATTACAGCTAGACCTGTAGAATCAAGAAATCACATCCCTTAAAGCTCAGAACATTTTAGCCGTTATTTGTTTCGCTGTTTTCTTTAATGAACAGGTCTCAGTATTGTGCAGTTTCATTTTTCAGCACAACCTAGGCAATATCACTCACTCACTCACTCATTGTCTATACCGCTTTATCCTGTATTCAGGGTTACGGGGACCTGGAGCCTATCCCAGGAGGCACAAGGCGGGCGGTACACCCTGGACAGGGTGCCAATCCATCGCAGGGCACACACACACACACACACACACACACACACACACACACACACACACACACACACACACACACACTATGGGCAATTTGGGAATGCCAATTAGCCTAACCTGCAGGTATTTGGACTGTGGGAGGAAACCAGAGTACCCGGAGACCTAGGCAATATGATAAGCTGAATTTTAGTTCATTTTAACCAATTAAACCAAAAAATTAAAAACACAGGCAAAAAAATTGCACGGATACACACAGTCATGTGTTTTTATTGTTAGGGCCCAAGCACTATAAGGTGCGCAGGACCCTCTTGTTTCCCTAAGGATTTTTTTTTCTTTTTTTTTTTTCACCCTTTTGGACTTTTCGAGGGTCTTAACATGCTCAAAAACTCATGAAACTTGGTAGACAGGTTGGAATCTGCTGCCATTCGGATGCCTGAGAGTCTGGGCCACGGGCTCCATAACTCATACACACTTTCACGTAGGCACATGAAACTCTGTACACATTTAGAGCTCATCGAGCCGAACAACTTTCGCACTGCATGTCCTGGGCTCAACGCAAAAGGAGACCAGTTATTTTGAGTTGTTCGCAAAAACACACCTGATGGATTTTGATATACTCCTCCCAGGGAATTTATATGATCGTCACCAAACCAGGCTGAAGAGATCTAAAGACATTGAATAACACAGGTTGTGCGGTGCGCCCGGGGTGGCAATGGCACAGGGTGCTTGGGCCCGTCATCGTTGCTTGCAACTATATTTATTTTTAGTTGTTTCTATGAACAGAATATGATAATAATAATATGCTCATTTTGTTTTGAGTTCTATATTTTTGTGACATTTAAAATGTACACGTAATAAAAGCAATGATAACTTTTGTACCTGACATATCCAAAAAACACAAATACACAGTGTGATGTCTGAAGGCTCCCCCAGCAAGACTTCCATATAAATCTCTATATTTGTTTTTTTGTTTGTTTGTTTGTTTTTTTATCATCATTGACCTATAGTATGTTGTGTTGCTGGTGGTACGGATCTGTGCTACTTGAGTTTTCAGGTGATTATAAGGTAATTAAATTAAAAATAAATATAATGGATCAGTCTTCTGTACGGCCCCGAATTAAAACCAGCCTTAGTAACTCGGACACAGGAATTCATCTCCTGCAGAGCTCATGTTTTCTTATTCATCAGGAAGGCTTAATACTGCATATCAACCTTTCACTTCTTTCACCTCTCTGTGTGAGCTCATGAGTGAGGTTTTGATTGTAAAAAGAAAAAAAGGAGAGAGAGCGAGAGAGAGAGAGAGAAGGATGTATTTCCCTCAAGGCTCTCTGGCTAATGCTGGCAAGTTCACGCCATTCTGTGTGTGACATTTGAGCCACTGACAGCCTCCAGTCTCTCTTACAGAAAACAAAAAAAAAAGACTTGGGACTGGTACTGTGTGGCATGGACATGTGGGCCAAAAATATCAAGTGCAAAAATGATCCAGGTGTGTCCTAAAATCCTGTTTTTAAATATTCAGATTACTGACGCGTCTACCCGCCGGTTGAACTTGCAGCAAGACCGAGAATCCTCAGCTCTCTCAGGTTTTCTGTTCTCCCACAAGACGAAGCAGTTTGTAGTTTGAAGGTTGTCTCTCATTGATTCTCGATGTCTCGTCCATATTTGGATGTTAGTGTGGTGCCACCGTTCATACTAGCAAAGGGCAAACTGACAGGCAACTGTAAATCTTCTGTCTCAGTTCTATACAAACACCGCAGTAAAGCGGCAAATTCCAAAGACCTGCACAAATGATTTCCGGGGAATGATTGCTATGGCATTTCTTTGGTTTCACAATTACGTCCTGTAAGGTGTTATATTATTATCCATGCTTGCGTGCCCTCATTGTGTTTCGTGATTCCTTATATGGTAACACTTCCTGTAGCCCATGTTCAGACAAATATCTGGGGGTGAAAGGGTGAGTCAAATATGATTCGCACTCTGGATGTGGAATTTATTTCAATTAATCAATGACATACTACAGAACATTGGGGAACTGGATCCACTCAACATACAGTCGTGGCCAAAAGTTTTGAGAATTACATAAATATTGGAAATTGGAAAAGTTGCTGCTTAAGTTTTTATAATAGCAATTTGCATCTACTCCAGAATGTTATGAAGAGTGATCAGATGAATTGCATAGTCCTTCTTTGCCATGAAAATTAACTTAATCACGAAAAATAACTTTCCACTGCATTTTATTGCTGTCATTAAAGGACCTGCTGAGATCATTTCTGCTGAGATCATTTTAGTCTTGTTAACTCAGTTGAGAATGATGTCAGGCTTATCATTATGTCAGGCTGATTGGGGTAGAATGGCAGACTTGACATGTTAAAAGGAGGGTAATGCTTGAAATCATTGTTCTTTCATTATTAACCATGGTGACCTGCAAAGAAACGTGTGCAGCCATCATTGCGTTGCATAAAAATGGCTTCACAGGCAAGGATATTGTGGCTACTAAGATTGCACCTAAATCAACAATTAATAGGATCATCAAGAACTTCAAGGAAAGAGGTTCAATTCTTGTTAAGAAGCCTTCAGGGCGTCCAAGAAAGTCCAGCAAGCGCCAGGATCGTCTCCTAAAGAGGATTCAGCTGCGGGATCGGAGTGCCACCAGTGCAGAGCTTGCTCAGGAATGGCAGCAGGCAGGTGTGAGCGCATCTGCACGCACAGTGAGGCGAAGACTTTTGGAAGATGGCCTGGTGTCAAGAAGGGCAGCAAAGAAGCCACTTCTCTCCAAAAAAAAAACATCAGGGACAGATTGATCTTCTGCAAAAAGTATGGCGAATGGACTGCTGAGGACTGGGGCAAAGTCATATTCTCGGATAAAGCTTTTTTCCGATTGTTTGGGGCATCTGGAAAAAGTCTGGAGACTTGTCCGGAGAAGAAAAGGTGAGCGCTACCATCAGTCCTGTGTCATGCCAACAGTAAAGCATCCTGAGACCATTCATGTGTGGGGTTGCTTCTCATCCAAGGGAGTGGGCTCACGCACAATTTTGCCCAAAAACACAGCCATGAATAAAGAATGGTATTAAAACACCCTCCAACAGCAACTTCTTCCAACAATCCAACAACAGTTTGGTGAAGAACAATGCATTTTCCAGCACGATGGAGCACCGTGCCATAAGGCAAAAGTGAGAACTAAGTGGCTCGGGGACCAAAACGTTGAAATTTTGGGTCCATGGCCTGGAAACTCCCCAGATCTTAATCCCATTGAGAACTTGTGGTCAATCCTCAACAGGTGGGTGGACAATCAAAAACCCACTAATTCTGACAAACTCCAAGAAGTGATTATGAAAGAATGGGTTGCTATCAGTCAGGATTTGGCCCAGAAGTTGATTGAGAGCAGCCCAGTCGAATTGCAGAGGTCCTGAAAAAGAAGGGCCAACACTGCAAACACTGACTCTTTGCATAAATGTCATGTAATTGTCGATAAAAGCCTTTGAAACGTATGAAGTGCTTGTCATTATATTTCAGTACATCACAGAAACAACTGAAACAAAGATCTAAAAGCAGTTTAGCAGCAAACTTTGTGAAAACTAATATTTGTGTCATTCTCAAAACTTTTGGCCACTACTGTACAGTGGTACACCATGCTGCCGCACTATTACCATTATCACATCAGTCATGGAAAGCAAATTCTATCACACAACCTAGAGCATATTAAAATAGAACAATTTGATTTCATTTCCAGAAAGTTCTTATTGGCAAGAACATTTTGACAAGAACAGGGTGTCAGCAGTGCCAAGTTGGCCAGCTCCCACCCCATTAAAGAACTGCAATGCTTCCTCAGATTTGTAAATTTTCATTGCAGATTTATCGGGAGACTAGGCTAAGTTACTTCGCATGCTCAAGAAGCGGATGAACTGTCTCGAGGGCAATCTGATACAATGCAAGCCTTTTTGGACCTCAAAGACCTCTGATAGGATTTTAAGCAAATGGTATTAACAAAATTGAATGAAACGAATGAGTCCAGTGTTTAAATTGAAGTTCTTTTATTTCTGGAAAAACAATCCCTCTGAAGGTATCCAGTCCGAGGTAACCTGAAAGATTGTCTTTCTGCAGTTTCTGCACAAAACAATAATGTTTAAAATTACATTGAAATCATTATTTTCTCTTTTTAGATTAAGTCTGATTTATAACATTCTATAACAGAAGCCGTTAATACATGAGCTGAACTACTCACAGCACTGGTAGAGTCTGTTGAGTCTCAGGATGTCGCTTTGGCTCATCTCATTGGCTGTTCCGAAGGGCACATTGGGGTCAGGGATGGGGATCATGGTGGGCTCGCCATTCTTAGAGAAAGCAGTTCTGAAATAAGAAATAATAACATAACTATGAAATTATACAACAACAACAACAAAAAAAAAACTGGTACATCAAGTCAGGTGTTACGTCACATTTGCAGATTCCTGCTTCTAAAAGCTCCATTTTGATACAGAAATCATGTTCGGTTCTTGAGATATCGTCAGTGTCCAGTTTCTTTCTGAGTGTCTCAGAACCAAAAAACTTCCAAATCATACACTATATGGAAAAACTTGTTTGGCCAAATTTATGAATTATTGAATTCAGGTGTTTCTATCAGGCCCCTTATCCCCTTTGATGAGCAATCTTAATGCTTCATCATACCAAGATATCTTGGACAATGCAATGCTTCCAGCTTGGCAACAATTTAGGGAAGGTCCTTTTCTATTCCATGTGACTATTCCATATGACTGTGCCCCAGTGCACGAAGCAAGGACTATGAAGAAATGGTTTGATTTCTGTGTGAAAGAACTTGACCGGCCCTAACATAGAGCCCTGATCACAACCCCATCAAGCACCTTTGGCATGAACTGGAAATCATCCAACATCAGTGCCTGACCTCATGCTGTAAATGCTCTACAGAATGTATGGGCACGAATTCCCGCAAAAACACTCTGAAATGTTGTGGACAGCCTTCCAAGAAGAGTGGAAACTGTTATAGCTGTAAAAGGAGGACCAACTCCATATTGAAGTGTACGTATTTGGATACAATGTAATTGCAGGTTTGGCCAAATATTTTGTCCATATAGTGTAACTTTGCCAGCAGTGCAGTTTTATAGCGAAAGCCAGCTTGTAACCAGCTTGGATAGAGTTCATTTAAGTGTCTTAAAACAATATTTAGATTTTTTTCCCTAATTTAGTCATGTCCAACTCCTCCCCGTCACTAGGGGGCTCCACATTAAGGCTACTACTACTTCTCAGCCGGGAGGGCCAAAGACTATCACGTGTTTCCTCCTAACCACGTGACTCCAGCCAAGGACAGCTTCTTCCGCTTACGTGAGCTCACAGACGCCCGTGATTGGCTGTAGAGCCGTGATTAATGTGGGAGCACTAAGTACCTCTTCATCCCTCCCTTCTGAGAGACCTCGGCCAATCAGCTCTCTCTAGACCTCCGGCTGCGAGAGGTTACAGCATCACCCGGGAATCGAACTCGTGATCTCCCGATGATAGGGCGAGGATTTTACCACTGCGCCACTCGGAGGCGAGTTTGCTGTAATTGAAAATTCGATACGTTTCACCTACTGCCCTCTATTGGCCGTAGTGCAAAACTAACCTGTGTGACTTAATACCTGCCTTGGCTCACAATTGATTAGGTAGTTGTTAAGTGCTTGACTGACTTGTGGTATTGCATGACGGAGTTGTAGTCATAAGCAGTACCCTGGTTCAGGGTGGCCTTCTTGTTGAAGTTGTGCTCTTTGCCTGATGAGGACACACACCCAAAGAATAAAACAGTAAATCCCAGAAAAGGTTCAGTATTTTTTTTCCTTCTTCTCTGCTAAAAAAACTATAATAAAAAAAAACTATAAACTATAAAAAAGTTGCATACCCTCCATAATGTTCTCCCAGGCAACACGGATGTAGCTGTCTCGGTCGCTGCGGGTCTGTTCATGATTAAATCCCAGGGCATGAAGAAGCTCATGCTGGACTGTATCGTAGTAGACACAGCCGCTCCGAGCTAGAGACAAGGTCTGTGCATAACCGACACGTCCAACTTTAGAGTAACATCTGTCCAAATAAGAATGCTAATCAGTGCTTTTTACTTTAACAACTTGAGCTTTTTTTTTCATACTAGCTCCTGCCTTGTTAATGTGCTTTATTTAAGCATAATATCCATAATTTTACCAAATCAGGTAAAAATAACTCTCTCAAATGTTAAGAATCTAAATCTATTCACAATATTAGCAATGGAAAACCAGAGATATCTTAAGAGTTCCACTACAATGCACTTTGATAAGTGTGATATACTGTACGGTAAGTGATGCATTGAAGTAAATATAGTATTAAGTATAGGGTGTACAGTACCTGGTTGCACTTTTCCAACCAAAAGTTATTTTAAGCAAAATCATACCCCGAGAGAGACTCAATGCTGATGTAATCCCTCTCACTGGAGCGTGGAATAAACCGGATACAGGTGATTGGGGAGAAAGAAGCCAGGCCTCGCTCGATAATCTCTCGCTCACGATCGGCTGAGGGTTTACAGACAACATGTTTGCTTTATGTGCTACTTCAACTGGAATATAAAATAAGCTTGTTAAGCAATATTACCTGTATTATATTACGCACTAACTGTTTAGTAAACGCAAAATGAGTCCAAATCAGTTCATATTAACAATAGAAAAATATCCTTATAATCATAATGTTTTAATAATGAATATATACACTGCCCGAGTAAAAAAAGGCGCCTCCAAAAAAAATTTTTAATGACTGGAATTGGGTTAAGAACTGGCCGATGCTTCATTAAAACCTGGAAGAATAGTGCTGAACCATCAACTATTCTTCACTGGAATAAATACGGTCAAAAATAATCATGAAGAACTGCGACTAGATATTAGTGATGGGAAGTTTGGATCATTGTAGTGACTCGGTTCTTTGAATCTCGTTCATCTAAATCTTGTTTTGAGTCATTTAGTTCATTTCACTCTTTCGATCAGAAATAAAATTAAATGTTACATTTTCAATAAAAAGATCCCCAACACGTCTACATATACACATTTTGTCTATAGTTCCAGCAACAATAATATTAGAATGCAGTTAAGGACATATTATGATAAACAGATTATGATTATGATCGACTCTAATATCTTCTGGTCCGAATCGTTCGTTCTTTTGTCACGTGACTCGCATAGACCCTATGCAGTGCATTACACAGGAAACAGAATTGAGCGGTTCTTCTCATGAATCTTCTAGTCTGAGTAATTTGTTCTATTGAATCTATTGCACTGCGTAGTGTCTATGGAAATCATGAGACAAAGGAACGAGTCATTCATAAACGACCCATCACTACCAGAGATTAAACTCTTGGGGAAGTTGTATTGTAAAAAATCTATAGTAGAAATCAGAGCTACGTTTAATAGTGAAACTAAGAGCATTGGGACTAAACTGTCCGTAAGAAAAACACTTGTAGGTCAAACTAATCAGAACAAGGCTTAAATTTGCTAGAGAGCATAAAGTTTGGACTTTGGTGAGACGGAAAAAGCTCATGTGGTCTGATGAGTCCAGATTCAGCCTGTTCTGGAGCGATGGGCGCGTCGGGGTAAAAAGGTATCATGCATAGTGGCCAGTGTACAAGCCTCTGGAGGCAGTGTTATGATCAGCAATGTTATGTAGCAATAAAATGAAGTCAGCTGACGACCTGAATGGCCAGGGTATCACATCTATGATGTTATACCTCCCTCCTGGCACGGGGTATATTCCACTATTCAAACTGTAGAAGAGTGGTTCTGGGAGCACGTTTTTGTTTTTGGCTGAGCAGTGTATCTTGTTAACACTATGTTATATTATTATATAGGGCTGCAACAACTAATCGATAAAATCGATAATTATCGATAATGAAATTCGTTGTCAACGAATGCCGTTATCGATTAGTTGGACTTCTCACGTTACTGAGGAGCGCGACCACAAGATGCACAAATACACAAAGATACACACAGATACACAGCCGCTCGCGCAATGGAAGTTACAGAAGCGTCTGCAGGTAAAAGCGCGCGCCTATGGCGTTATATTACTGCCACAATTCTGAGCGCGCGGTTTAACATTTTGAGAGCAGACAAAGCACTCTATGCGCGTGCGGTGTCTCCACTGCGCGCTCAACAGCTCGATTCTGCGTGTGGAGTGTCTCCAGTGCTCGCTGAACATGTTCTCCGCGCACGCGCGACTTCTCGATTCTGTGCGCGCTCCCCTGCTCGCTGAACATGTTCTCCGCGCACGCGCGCCTTCTCGAGTCTGTGCGCGCTCGTATCTGCCTTCACGCGCAAGCAACATTTATTTTCTGTGCGCGCTCGACTCTGCCTGTACGCTCGCTCAACTTTGTCCAGTGTTACAAAACTGCCACAAAACCAGCCAATCACAGACTTCCACACACTACTTCTGATTGGCTGTTCCTTCTCTATCAGCTGGCAATATCTGCAATTATTGTTAAAATGCTGTATTTTGCATACTCAAATGCTGTTTTTTATTTATTTATTTTAGAAAGAGACAAGTCGGCATAAGTAATTTAAGGTTTAAAATGTCCAAATTAAAGAGCATTAAACTCTATATGTGGCTTTTGCATTTTTAAAGTTTAGTTTTATACATAACTAATACCCAGATTTATGGTTTTATATAGTTATAAGCAAAACATCAAATTAAAGAAGCGGTTAGGTTTTTATCCGATTAATCGATCAATCGAAAAAATAATCGCCCAACTAATCGATTATCAAAATAATCGTTAGTTGCAGCCCTATTATTATACAGTATTACATCAACGTATAATAATGATCCCCATCTCTGACATACTGTATTGATTGGCGATTACATAGGGAATGTAGACTTTTCCGTCACTCGACTTGGGCCACATGCAGCCGGTGGAGGTGCAGGGATCAGCGTTTCTCCCATTATCATCATAAACAGCGATGTCTCCTTCAATCAGCACGGGCTCGTCCACACCACGAACTAGGAAATGAAACGCAGGCTTTTCATATACGTTATTGAATATTGATGATTTTCAGTATATTTCTTACCACATCAATAATAAGATGATGCTTAATTATTTTTGCTATAAAGTACCAGTTTAATCACCTTAAAAAGTTGCATATTGCTGCTTTTAATAATAATTCATTTTGTATTTTACTGCAAGATGTAGAAGAAAACGCAGTCATGCATTTCTGTGTTGTCTCTGTGTACATACCAGTGTTACTGTTCACTCTCTCGAGCCGCTCTCCCACAGACAGACCGGCAAGCGGGTCCTCAATAACTATGGCACAAAGCATCAGTATATCAAATATTGAATTAATCATTAAGCAGATTTTTTGGTTTATTCTGTATTTACAGCCTGTGTCCATTTAGACGGCACCTGCCCTTTGATTTTCATTATTTTGTCATTCTGGTCACTTTACCAAAATTTGATTGCAAATTTTACTTTACCAAAATTGTTTCAATAGACTCCTCAGGGAGGAGTTGAAAGTCAACTACGTTGTGTGTCGAGGTTCCTTTTCATTTACAGTACAGTGATGTTCAGTGAAACGAGTACCTACAGTACTAAGCAATGCAGCTACAATGGCAGATGCCGTAAAATGGAATTTCATTGATGAATAATCAAATGTAAAGCACATGACTTACCAGGATCCACAGAAAACACACAGCACATAGAGAGAGAGAAAAAAAACAAACAGAAAAAACAATGATAGGTGGATCAATGAATTTGATTAAAGGTGTGATTAGGTGACCTGACAAGCAACCAGCTTGTAGACAAGGAAAAGTAAAGAAGCTAGGAAATAATGCAGAAGATAACAAAGAAGCGTTTTGGCAATTCCTCAAACAGGTGCTGACTGCATACAGCTTTAATTTTACTGCACGTTAAATAAATGTCTCCATCAAATGAATAATTGCAATACTGTCTGCCAAAACACAGCATTGGTACTGATTTGATTTTTTCTGTTATAAATATAATACAGAAAATGTGTGAGTACTTTTGAAAAGTCTGAAAGTTTCCTGCAACACGAAAAAGTGACCAATCTTGCTTCTCTAAAAAATTTCACCTTGCTAACTTCAGCGGTTTTGGAGAGATGATTTTATATGAGCCCCAAAAATGGCCATTTTTCAGCGTTATACTGTCTCACTTCAAACAATAATCATTTAAAATACCGTGCAAATTATTCATATTTCTTTATGAGTATTGACACTAAAATTGGTGTAGTCTTCTAGAAGCATATGACCTGTAAGAATTCTTGCTTAAATTCAAGCATTGCATGCAAAATTATAAGGATTTATTTATTCGAATCTGTAGTGTCCGTAACCATGTCAGATGATCATTTTTTTTTCATGTTTATTTCCTTTCATGTGAAATCTAAATTGGCCAAATTTCATCTGAATGACTATTAAGATTATCGAAACACTTGAGTTCAGAAAAGTTACAGACACCACATGAAACGCCATGAAATTGTATTTAGCAGATTTTGTTTCTTTGATCTTATCTGATTAAAATATCAACGTGTGTGTATATTTACAAAAAACGAAGTATGGATCGGGTGATAAGAAGCATCAAGTATTATGAGAAATGGTGTTCTATGATCTCACCTACTGTAGGTGAGACACTTTTTAGCACCAACACCAACATGTTTTGACCGTATCTGCATGTACAGTGTGTCTCTTACCTCTTCTGCAGAACAGACCAGCAGCAGGGCCAGCAAACCCACAATCACCTTAGACGCAAACATGGCCTCCAATGTCCTGTAGAGTCAGGCAGAAACATTAGTTTGCCATGTGGGTTCCCAGCTAGGTCCTTTGGTTTGGGAGCTGGTGCAGTACGAGTACGCCAACTCCCTTAACCATGTGACTCATGAGGGCCTGATAGACTTTAATTAATACTTTTTATCGAGCACAGGACTAAAAACTATGTGGGAGTTGAGACCTACAGTATATATAGCATAAACCTGATAGAGACCTTCACCCCTTGCTTAACCTTAACTCTTGCAACCTCACATGAAGAACGTAGACTTACAGTCATGGACCAAATATTAAGCCCACATACTGTATGCCTGTTGCAGTATTATAATTCCCCATATGCACAAAACAGGTGATGTCACTAATTAGTTCTAAACTATCCGGCTGAAGAGTTGTGCTAATGAAATACGGCTATGTGACATTGGTATTCAGCTTCTGGAGCCATCTACAGACCTAAACCCAATAGAAAACAATGGCGACGAAGGCAGTAGCAGTCAAGAAACCGTCTACTGTACATAATATTCTTCACTCACTCATCGTCTGTTACCGCTTTATCCTGTATACAAGGTTGTGGAAAGGAGCCAGGAGCCTATACTAGGAGACTAAGGACGCAAGGCAGTGCACACACACACACTTACACGCTCACTCACACACTACAGGCAACTTGGGAACGCCAATTAGCCAAATCGGCACTCTTTGGATTCTTGGAGTAAACTGGAGTACATGGAGAAAACCCTCCAAGCGAACCACACACACACACACACACACACACAGTCCTAAGGCGGGACTCGAACCCTGGCACTAGAGAGGTGAGGCTACATAATGTTCTTGAAGCCTCTTAATGTTCTTAAAGCAATTAAACAGGCTTGTGTTGAGCGAGTGACACCAGGGTGCTTACAGACGCTTTTTTTTTTTTTTTGACTCGCTGCCCAGCCAGATCAAACACTATTTTTATTTAGATAAACTACATAAACTAAATGAAATTTTCATTTATCCTTACCTGTCTTTAAACTCATTATCTAGTCGAGATTAACGTATAAAAGTAATTTTTTAAAAAAGTAACACCTTAGCCAAGACAAATGGAGTCAAAACCAAATTGGCATTGGACGTCCTTACCTCAAATCTCGAGGGAAGAAACTGTATTATAATAATACAGCAGAACAGAGGCAGTGGTGGTGTTTTATAGCCTTTTCTGTTTATTTAGTGTGATATAGTTATCACTTATACTGTATATGGAACAACAGCTGCTCCTTCCTGTGTAAGGGGTGTGTACGGGGTAGTGCACTAAAAAGGATCTTTTTTTAGAAAAGGTAAACAGATATAGAAGGCTATCAACTCATGCTGTTAAGAAAGCAGGTGTCGTTTTCCCCCGATCAGTACCGTGGATTTAAACAAGGTAGTCTCTCTACTGTCGCCTTGTCCCTCTGGGGTCGGGGGTTCGATTCCCTCCTGTGTCCGTGGAGTTTAAATGTTCTCCCTGTGCTTGGTGGGTTTCCTCCCACAGTCCAAAGATTAGGCTGATTGGGATTTCCAAATTGCCCGTGTGTGTGTGTGTGTGTGTGTGTGTGTGTGTGTGTGTGTGTGCCCTGCAATGGATTGGTACCCCATCCAGCGTGTGCCCTAGGTCTCCAGGGATCGGCTCCAGGCCCCCCACGACCCTGTATACAGATTAAAGCGATGAGTGAGTGAGTCTCTATGCTCTCCTAGAAATGCAAGTGTTTTTAGATTTTTTTTCTTTTTTTTGCTATTTCCTCGTCAGTTCATTTCGATTATCATTTGCGTCAATCATCTTGCGTTAGATGAATATATGTTTCAAATAAAAAGTTCAAAATTGCTGAGGTCAACCTGTAGCAGCTTGGATACTGGTTTAGGGAAGGTGTGCAGTACGATGAGGGCTTATGGAAGTGCCAGGAGAGATAAGAGATAATCAGGCACACACAAACCTTGTTAGACGTATTACTTCTATTTAAGTGTTCGATTTTTATTCTTTCTCTAGTGAACAGTTGGCTGAGCAAGCAGACATTAAAGTACCGAATGTGCTAGTAAAGACTGAAGCATAAACGTAGAAACTGTGAGTGGCCACGGATAGTCCTGCTATTTCTCAGATCTCAAATGTAACTTGTGGGACGGAATTCTTGGAAAGAGGTTCATGCTGGCCAAGTAGACTTTACTGTGTGTGTCACGGTGTGCATGAAAATCTGACCAGCATCTGTTTTTGGTCTTTCGTCTTTCTGTCCTCTAATGGTATCCTGAAAACACACACATGCAATCTTGCAACCTGCTGATATAAGTAAATATATAAATAAATAATGAATAAATAAGCATGAATGTACCATCCTGACATGCTGAATGTGTTCTTGTTCCGAGGCTGAAGGAATGACCATACCCGATTCCTTTACGCCTGATTTACAGAGCGCAATTACAGTACCTTGTGCGTTCCATCTAACGTGGATCATATAAACCGATAGTGACCTGAAGACAGCAGGCGTGTGTTCGAATAACTTTGTACACGAGACACAAACGTTCAGCTTTTATTCAAGACACATACATTACTTAAAAAAACAACAACAACAAAAAACATTTTTTTTTATTCTTCACATATTCCAGCTTCAAGTTAGTAGGCGGGAGTCAGAGCACAGGGTCGGCCGATATACGGCGCCCCTGGAGCAGGCAGGGTTAAGGGTCTTGCTCAAGGGCCCGACAGAGGCGACCTGGTTGAGCTTAGGCTCTGTTTAGTTGTGCACTTTACAGTTACAGTGTTCAGTCCTCTGTATTATGGACAAACTTCCTTATCTTTTTTATTTCATAAAGAGGAAGCCACTGCTGAGAATGTTTGCCTGGAACCTCAAAACCCTACTGTATGTTGTTTCTTCAGAGGTACAATGTACAGTGCTGTAATGCCTTGGTTTTTGGCTAGACATTATGTCATTGTTTTTAACAGGTTGTTTAATAAATTAATATCTTGCTTTTCTGTCTCTCTGTTTTCCAGGGGTTCGTTTCGATGGCTTGACATGGCAGATAAGAGAGGTGAGAGAATAAATCTATATACAGAATGTTTAAAGTTTTGGCTAAGTTGTATGGATTTTTTTTTTTTTCAGTGCTTTTAAGGCATTAGTATTTAAATACAGTCATACTGTACAGTAGGTGCACTTCTACTTACAGTAAGTACTATTTGTGACAATGGGCCAATCAGAAGCACCTAAAAGAATCGTCCAGAGTATGTTAAGAGACAGTCAACTTGGCGTATGCAGTTAACCCACTGGAAAATCTTTTTATAGTGAGACATTAAGGCAGACATAAATCTGTCTCTACTCTGTCCCTAAAATTTGACCTCTGATGTGAACAAAGTGTTCGGGATTTTCTGACGCTCCTTCGAAAGTGCTTTTCTTTCTTTGTCCTCAAACTGTTAGTGTGTTACATTTCCCCTAGATGGTGTCAAGCACTTCCTCATTTCTTATTTATACGTACAGTATAGGGAATTATTTATATATAGATATACAGTACAGTATTATAGGTAAAACGTCCGACGGCTCGCCAGAACCCTCTCGTTTCCCTGGAACATGTTAGTGACGTCTGTCCTTTAATATAACGGATGTACGTGACACGAGGTGTTTAGCTGAAAACTGAAATACTCTGTCTGTCCTGTGAATAAACTGGAGAACTTTCTGTAGTGTAGGTTTCTTGTATGTATGTATGTGACTGCGTCTCTCCCAATATCGACATGCGTAATGAAGCACAGCCGGCAGACCGGGCGGCTCACTCTTTATCTTTATTTTAATCCTAACACAAAGTCAATTCCCAGATCGACATGGCCAAAGAAATGGATGGTAATATGGAGTGGTGAAAAATTTTGTTTTTGTTTATTGGATGATTATCGATTTACTGGTTTCTATCAAATTGAATAAGCTTGACTGGCTAAACCAAATGCCAGGGACTGTTATGTAAAGCTACCTCAATGGTCAAGAATCCTCGCTGAAAGAGATTCCTCTGTAACTGGAAAGACTTGACATAACTGTGTGGATCTCAGGTCTCAGGGCGGTATAGTCTTTGGGGTACTGGGAGCACTGTTCCTGATTTATTTTTCTATGTTATACATATAATACAGAAAATGTGTTTTCCAAAGAAGCTACTTATAAAGTTTATGCAACATGGATAGTGACCAATCTTGCTTCCCTAAAATCTTCAAGTTGCTAACTTCAGCCGTTTTGGAGACATGATTTATATGTTCCCCCAAAATGGCCATTTTTCAGCATCTCGCTTCAAACAATAATCATGTAAAATGCTAATAATTCATATTTCTTTATGATAGTAAAATTGGTGTAAGTATATGACCTGTAAAAAGTGTTACTTGAAGTGGTTTTTGGTACAAGCGTAAAAAGCAAAGAATCTGTAGTGTCCGTAACCATGTCGAATTCATGTTGCAATATCTTAACAATTTTGCATTTTAGAATAATACACCTTTTCAGGTTCATGTCTTTTCATGTGAAATCTAAATTGACCAATTTTCATCTGAATGGCAATTAAGACCATTAAATGATTTAATTTTTTTTTTTTTTACGTTACGGACACTACGGACATGGTGTTATATGATCCTATCTCAAAATTCACTTTTTCACCTTGGGAGTCCAAATGATACATGCCAAAGTCCAAAGATGAGTGGCTCAGGCGTATGACCAAGAAAGAAATCCAAAGTCTAAAATATAAACCATATACAGTAACAAAGAAATGAAATCACAGTAAATATGGCAATATTACATAGTAGATAACATAAGGCAGGAGGGAAATATTAATACCTGAACAATAAATTAAGAATTCTGGTGGAATGAAGTCCATTACCATGTGCTGTTACGCCATTAATCTTGAGTAGTACACAGCTGGTTCAAAATCTTGAACTGATCACCAAGATGGATCAGTAAAGAATCAGTAGGACGTTTTATACAGTATGACAGGTGAGGAAAGTGCACCATCACATGGCTGATTATAGAACAGCAGATCAGTATTAGTACAGCATTAATCATGTGAAAATAATGATATGTAATGCCATATTCTTCTAGTATTATCTTTTTCTCTCCTGTACAGGAGCTGTGTCCCCAGCAGGACAGCAATACGACAAGCAGCATGACCGCAGTCAAATTGGAGGGACAACACATCAACACTGATGAACCAAGTGCCGATAACTATATCTCACCGATGCAGTTTCCGGCTTTCAGCTGGAACAAAGCAGATCGTCGCGTTACAAAACGTCTCCAGACCAGCGCAGGGATCCGGTCGCAATCCAACCCCTCCTCATCATCATCATCATCAGAGCCTACACCCAAGAGCTGGCAGCATTTTTACCATGTGCAGAAAACTCGTCATCGCCTTATCAAGGAAGTCTGCGCTAAATACCGGAGCAACATCTCACGAACGATAACGCCGCACCACGTGTCTCGTATCTATGTAGAGGACAGGCACAAGCTGCTTTACTGTGAAGTCCCCAAAGCAGGCTGCTCCAATTGGAAACGGGTGCTGATGGTACTTGCTGGTGTCGCATCCTCTACAAATAACATAAACCATGACACTGTCCACTACAGCAATCGCTTGACTCGACTAGACGGCTTCGACCAGCGCGCAGTTTCTGAGCGCCTCCGTTCCTACTCCAAGGTTCTGTTCATTCGGGAGCCAATGGAGCGCCTGGTCTCGGCATTCCGGGACAAATTCGAGAGCCCGAACTCCTACTACCACCCTGTCTTCGGCAAGCCCATAATCTCCAAGTACAGGGTGAACGCGTCTAAATCGGCACTCAGGACAGGAAGCGGTGTCACTTTTCAGGAGTTTATCCGCTACCTGCTGGATGTCCACCGTCCTATTGGCATGGACATCCACTGGGAGCCAGTAAGTCAGCTCTGCAGCCCATGCCTGCTTGATTACGATTTCATCGGAAAGTTTGAGACTATCGAGGAAGAAGCTAACTTCCTCTTGCGTAGATTGGGTGCTCCAAAGAACCTCACGTTCCCCACCTTTAAGGACAGAAACCCAGAAGCTGCGAGGACTTCCTCACACATCATGCAGCGTTACTTCACGCAGCTCAGTGCCTCAGACAGGCAAAGGGTTTATGACTTCTACTATATGGACTATCTAATGTTCAACTATTCCAAACCTTTTGAAGATGTGTATTGATAAACTGCTCAGTAGTGATGGTTGCTGTTGTATAGGTTGTCAACAACGTAGAGATTATTACAGTGTGGAATTTACTGTATATAGCAGTAGTTCATTCTAACTGCTTCAAAGTATCAGCCATTTTCTGACTTCACACCAAAAATTCTGCAATTAATACATTCCAACTGGGATTGAAACATAGTGGGAGTGACTAGAAAGAACTAATTCACTGTCGTATGCTCAAGTATGCACTTTTAATACACTACAGAATTATGAAAACAGGCTGATTCTCACCTTACTAAGCTCCTAATCCCTTGTCATGTCATCGTCTTTCTTTATATTACTTAAAGGTAACACTTGAAAGGATTCGATTAAATTATACAACGGTCAGTTGCAACCAAGTAACCTGGTTGGACAAGAGGATTTCAGTGAGTGCTGATATAGAGTATAACAGCACTGGGACTTGTAACCATATGTACCATGAGTGCGCACCGCTTCACAGGCATTCTAATCAGAGGCGTCATGCCCGTTCAACTTGAGGAGGCACATGTAGAAACTGTTTAAATTGTATTTTCGCACTAGATGTTTAAACAATTACATTAACTGTTGGTTGTTAACGGCAAGATTAATGCTAGCTCCGTCGGTTGTGGAAAGTTATGTAATGGCAGAGCCAAATAACTGATTCAATAAATCAACAAATCATAACCTGTTGAAAATAAGTGGGGTTTGTGGAACTGTTGTATAAAAGCAATATCACACTTGAGGACGTGCTGTTGTACTAAATATCAGCACGGCTATGATATCGTGAATGCTCACATTCAATGTTTTGTGCTCATTAATGCACATAACATTTTAAACAATTAGTTCCAACCAAATAATCTGATCGGACAAGAGGATTTCAGTGAGTTCTGATATAGAGTATAACAGCACTGGGACTTGTAACCATATGTACCTCTCGAATACACCGCTTCATGGGCACTCTAATCAGAGGTGTCATGCCCATTCAACTTGAGGGGGCACATGTAGAAACTGTTCAAATTGCATTTTCACACTAGATCTTTTAACTAGCCTTACTAATACAATTACACTAACTGTTGGTTGCTAACAGTCGGGCAAAAGATTAATGCTAGCTCCGTCAGTTGTGGAAAGATATGTGATGGCGGAGCCAAATAACTAATTAAATAAACCAACAAATCATAATCTGTTGATAAAAAATGGGGTTTGTGGAACTGTTGTATAAAAGCAATATCACAGTTGAGGTTGCGCTGTTGTACTGAATATCAGCACTGCTGTGATATTGTCAATGCTCACATTCACTGTTTTGTGCTCAGTTATGCACATAACATTTTAAAGGTTTAAAATGAATTATACAATAGTATATAACAACATTAAGTAATCTGATTGGACAAGAGGATTTCAGTGAGTGCTTATATAGAGTATAACAGCACTTGGCCATGTAACTATATGTACCACTCCACTTCACAGGCATTCAATGTTAAATTATATTTTGCCAGTAGATGTTTTAGTTAGCCTTACTTATTCAATTTTGAAACCAAAAGTGATTTTCTTTGTGTTTCTTTTCTTATTTGAAGACTAAATGGTGTACACAGACACCCTCTGTGTTTACGGAATTTGGTTCATTTGAACCGGAGAGCGCTGTGTAATATTGGCTGGTACATCGCTCACTAGCGCGGCTTTAAGCGCTAACCAGAAGTATTACGAGCTGATATACAACTGCAGTCATGTTAACCACAATGTGAGGTACAGTACGAATAACCAATCTCAGCTTACCACATGACTTTAATAAATGTGTAAATTAGTATTGGCTTCAGAGTTCCTGTCTGTAAAGTGTCTTTAGCATCAGTTAATTAGTGATTGAAGTTATTGTTAACGTTAGCTTGTTGTCCTTTGCTATCATTAAGTTAATTTATTTTGTCAAGTTTATAAAAATGTTAGAGGACAATGCCATGGAATTGTGCCCCCTCAAAAACTGAATGCACGACACCTCTGGTTCTAATACTCGTTAATTACAGTACACTAACTGTCGGTCGCTAACGTTCAGACGCCAGATTAAAGCTAGTTTCGCCAGCTGTGGATGGATATGTGTTGGATAATGTGTTGAAAATAAATGGGGTTTGTGTAACTGTTGTATAAAAGCAACTGCACACTCGTAGGTCGTGCTGTTGTACTGAATATCAGCATGGATGTGATATCTTCGGTATTCACATCACAGCCGTGCTGATATTCAGTACAACAGCACAATCTTGAGTGTTATACTACTTATAATTATATTTCAATATTAAAATTAAGCAATATGGCACAAGACGTAGTTCCGTTATACTGAATATCAGCACAACAGCACTCAATATCTTGTCATATTACTTAATTATAATATTGCGTTATTGATTTTTTTTTTTTTAAAGAGAGAGAGAGAAGGTAATTCAAAAGACTATATTTTTCTATATTTGAATGTTTGAAAAATGGTTTCATGTGTAGCTGTAATGTGAATGCCAGCGTAATTATACCTGTTTCCAAGAGATACTCAAACTCTTTCAAATTTGTCTCAAATTAAGAAGCTTACAAGCTCATTAAACTGTTTACTGTTTCTGTTTTTCAATTGGAAATTGTTTGGATTGCGATGATGCCACAAATGTGTTTAAAATAATGACATTAGAATACTCAGCCCTGACTTCTATATGTCTAAGGTTTCTCCAAAATTTCTCTAGGTGTTTACACTTCTACATTTTTAACATGTGTGTGATACTCCCATTACTATGCTGCTCAGAGAGCACAGGGGACCAATGGTAGGAGCATATTTAGGCTTTTTTCTTTGGTGATGAATAGTACAGTGTGATTCACTTGAAAGAGACCCTGAATTTCTCTAATAACTCTCGCTATGGTGAAGCAATCTGAATTTTTTTTTTTTTTTTAAAGAAATGCTACATACCATGATGTATATGTAAACAATTGCATTACATGCAAAAAAAAAAAAAAGTAATCTCTGTTTTCTGCCAGACACATTTCGATGCAATGGTCCATGATCCTGAATGTATCAGCATGTATATCAGGGGGAATAGCAGCAATTTCACATTCATGGTTTCCTTCAAATCTTCTCAGTCATAAAATTCACTCTGACATCGCTTAAACGAACTGGTCACCCAGTAGGTTCGCACTATGAAGACGCGCTGCTCATTACTGTCACCATCATGATGAGTCGAATGACTAAGTGAAGGGGTACGGCATTACTTGTAACGATACAATGGCTGTCTGGCGCCTACCTTATCAATCCGACCCAGGGGCATCCTGGCGTGTTCGAAGTCCCATATACTGAGGAGGACATAGTACTGTATGTCCTAGCGGGAGTTCTTACAGAATATTCAAGGCCTCTTTCGAGTGAATCATGTATATAATATGACAACAATGTTATATTGCACACTACTGTATATTATCAGGGTTTTTTTCCATTACTGTGAATGCTGTAATTTGTCCTCTGGACTCAGGCCAAATACTTTTAAATTCTTTTTAAATGTGCAATCTTAACTTCTGTACACCATGAAACAATGCCAAGATTTAGATGCCAAGATATAGTAACTGGATTAAAACAAAGTTCGAAGTTGTTCCTGGGATTTGTGTGATGAATTTTGTTTTTTGCTTGAATAAACATATCCATTAAAACATAAAAGACAGAAACTTTCATAAGCACAAATTTTTAAGTACGCTTAACTTTTCAAAGTAATATTGCAGTTAAATCTAAAACTCAACCTGTTTTTCACGTCGTCATCTACACCAAAATGTTATACTTTTCAGTATAACATATTTAAATTTTTATTATTGCTGTGGTACGTGAGAAGTTGCATTTTGTGATACTGTAAAGAAAAGAAATTTGGCAAAATGTAGGTAAAATTCTCAAAAGCATGGATTTCTTCTGAGTTCACCAACAGATCAAAGACGTGATGTAGGCTAATTTGTATTTCCTAACTGACCATAGTGGATGAGTGTGTGTGTGCTTGTTCCCTGTGATGTTGAACACCCAATCCCGGGTGGTCCCCACTTTGTGCCCGGATTTTCCTGAGCTTCCTCACGACCTTCCTTGACCCAGGAACGGAGACAGCGGGCCAGAAAATTGAGATGATGATAATAAATGCATACCTGTAGCTAAGTGACATCATGATACATCTGTGTGTAAATAAATTACTGTATGTTGGCATTTCTTCTATAAATAAAATAAATGGGGTGTTCAAGTCAAACCGGGACTTTTTATGGATTTTCTGGTAAATGAGGACATAAAACTGATTGATATTTACTGAAGGCTTCAAGCACAGTACAGTGAATCTTCAGAAGAGATGCATCTGTCTGTCATTCACCAACACCACTTTACAAAACACATTACAGGAACTTTAGCTGGGAGTTTTTGCCTCACCAGCCGTACAGTTATGACCTCGCTCCAAGACATTTCCCCACATTTGGGCCATTACAGGAGTTCCCGTGAGGTCAGGGTTTAAGACATGAAGCAGGCAGTCCCATCATGACTCCGGTGTACTGAGAAAACTTTCTACTTTCACTAGTGCTTGGTGCCAAGCACTAGTGAAACGCTGGGATAAGAGCATTAGTGTAGCAGGAGATTATATAGAGAAATAAAGGAAGTTTTTACTCTCATAACGGTGTTCTGTTATTCTGTACAGTCAAAAGTCCTGGTTTGACTTGAACACTCTTCGTATGTTTCAACTGGTATATTATGGACATACACAAATAAGCTGTAATATTAAAACCACCTGGCTAATATTAGGCAGGTTCTTTTGCTACCAAAGCAGCTCTGACCCATCATGGCATGGACTCCAACAGAGCTCTGAAGGTGTCTTGGAGTCTTGAAATGAGGCTTTATCAGCAGATACTTTTTGTAACAAGAATTCTAAATTATTATTATTATTATTATTATTATTATTATTATTATTATTTTATTATTATTATATACTTAAGCAATGCATAAACCTTTCTTAAAACAATGAAATCCACTGAAGACGCAGATCTATAAATCTATAGTTACAAATACAAAGACATCGTTCTCAGTGCATCACTATACAAATGCTCTTTGCCTTATTTTTTTTGCATTTCCAATTATAAGACGTGAAACAGACAGACGTTGCTCAAGTGGTGAAATGATCTATCTCTTTCTCACTCAGTTGAGTGGTTTGGAATAAATGGTAATGCATTTTCTATTAAATTGTATGCCCTTTTTTTTTTTGTCTGGATCAGCAACTCAGCCCTCGATTCCATTATGCATGAAACACCAGGCACGTTATCCATATTGGCTGGTTTTGTTTTTTAATTCAGTTTGTTAGCTTTAGTTTGTAGTGGTGAAAGAGAGGGAAAATAGAACCGGATATACAGTACTAAGCTGACCACATCCTGAGTGGAAGTTTCTGATTTACATACAGTACAGTATGTACTGTACTGTAGTTTGATCAATGCCAGATATAATTGAATGACCAAATGTGATCATGGCACAACTCGTTAACATTTGTAACAGCCACAGAACTCCATAAACTACCACTCAGAGCAGAGCTGTCAATATTAATGTGTTAACGCATGTGATTAATCTAGCAATTTGAACGCATTGCATTTATTTAACTACATGACCAAGTTTGACCATATTGGCTTCCCATAATGGCAGCACGTTTTCCCGGCTGCTTGTGATAATGGCACGTTTAACGCAGAATTTAGCACTTATATCAAAATCCATAGACCCAACCTGGATTGTGTGAACATCCACACACGTGTGGTATAATGATGTGGGAATGTTTTCTTGGCACACTTTGGGCCCATTAATACCTACTGTACCAACCAATTATTGCTTATTTGCAACATCCAAATTGAGGTTTGTTACTGACCATGCGCTTCCCTTTGTGGCCTCATTGTATACATCTTCTAATGATAATAGAATCCATGCCATTAAGAACTTCGGGAGCAAAGATCAAAAAGCCTTATTGTACCGTAGATACTTAGGAATTGTACATGCATATAAACAGTAATATGTTGTTTGATGTGAAACAGGAGGTTTTTCCCAAGGTGACACTGATAGCATTTACAGGGTTTGCACTCTGTTCCAATAAACTGTAACTTTTAAAGCCAGCTGAACATCTGAGATGAGAAAACTGGGGAATAGAAATATGATTTCTTTTACGTTTTTTGTTGTAAGGTCAAAAAGGTTATAAGTATTTTGTGCATGGACTCCTAATAAAAGGTAGAAAATAAACCATATAGGACAGGATTAGTCAAGGACTGTCAGCTGGCTGTTGCATCTGTCCCATGATGGACAAGAAGAATTTATGAATCGTACAAAACCTTCAAAGCTGCCACAGCTTGATATAAGAAGTGTGTATGTGAGTCTTGCTGCAAATCTTGCGTAAATGCTATAAACATTTTGGGAGGAGAAATTTTTTTTTTTATATATATATATATATATATATATATAATTTTTTTTCCCTATTATCCTATTATATCATTCTTAGATTCAATTGTACATGTGACATTTTACTAATCACTATATTTCCTTGAAACCTTTACAGTTTCCCTTTACAGTATTTAATTACAGACGTTAATTTGCACTGTGTGTTTTATTCTCTTGGCTTGTATCTTCCTTCTATCCATCTGTGCTATTTTTGTTTTCCATTAAGAACGGATCTGTGCCATTGGATAATTATTAAGAATATTCTTATTCATGAGACATAAAAATGCAACTTCCGAAATGCAAATTGATTATTCGTGTTTATTTTTTGCAAAAACAATTAAACAGCTTTAAAACTGCCATTTCAATCAACAGAAGTCAGCAGGACGACGCACAAAGAGAAACAGCATTATTTTCTCTTCCGCGTTCAAGGGCACAGAATTCTGAGATATAAACAGAGATATCTGACATATAAAATATTGCTAAATGAAGGAATGTTACTAAAAATAAGCAATTTCATAAAACTCACAGCATGGGTAGAGTTTGTAGAGTCTGATGATGTCATTTTTGCTCATCTCAGTGGCTTGATTGAAGCTCGTATTGGGGTTGGGAATTGGGATCATGGTGGGCCGGATCTTTGAGAAAGCAGTTCTAAAATAACAAGTTACAAAGTCAGTATTTTCTGTTTCACAAAAACATACGCGCTGTATGACTTTTTTTTTTTATATTTTATGAGAAACTAGCGTTAGTATGCGGCATTGCCGGTTAAAGAGTTTGTAGAAATGTTTGAAAGGTTCAAGTTAAAAAATAATCCGGACAGGGAGTGTATTTGGATGATGATGAAAGAAGTACAACTTAATCTTTCATTGTCATCCAAATACACTCCCTGTTCGGTAATCGGAGAGTGAACCAGGGACGGGAAATTGAAAAAAGAAGATCGAATAAAGATGAATTTTTGTAAGTGCGTTAAAATTCACTTATACTGTATCACTTCAGCGCTTTGTGATAATGTAAAGCAAGTTACATACGTTGTTAGTGAGACTAATCAGAAAAAAAGTTTCAAATTTCTAGGGAGCAAAAAGATCAGACTTTGGAGCAATTGAAAAAGGGTCATGTGGTCTGATGAGTGAACCTATTCCAGAACAATGGGCGCATCAGGGTAAGAAGTGAGAAAACAAGTCATTTTTTGCACGTCTGTGTTCACAGAGTAGTTTTTGCTGCCATCATGTGTTACACACTCACTGTGTGAGGCTTTTTTTTCCCCTCGGTGTCTTCAGCAGAAATTCCTTCCTGATGTTTTAGGGATCCTGTAGAGCAGTGATGGCGAACCTGCGGCTCGCGACCCGCTTGCGGCTCTTTCACTGCTCATTTCCTGGTTAGAAATATTACACTATACAGCCACAAGTGGATGGAAATGTGACCATCAGGACCATATGCAAGAATTCCTGTAAATTTTCTAATGAACTAGGTAGGGCTCGGTGCACAGTTGTTAAAGCGAAGAAGTTCAGAAGACTCTAGTGTCAAATCCCACAACCACCAAGTTGCCACTGTCGGGCCCCTGAGCATGGCCTTTAACCCATAACTTCTCAGATGTGAAATTAGATCAAAAATGTAACTCTGGATTGGAGGGTCTGCCAAATTCCCTAAACATAAGTGAAGTATGTGTGTGTGTGTGGTAGCTTTAGGCAAAAGATCTCACTTTTTATGCTTGATGAGGCACTTCATAAATTGGACTACTGGAATTTAACAGTCTAAAAGTAATGATGGGACGCTGACAATTATAAAGCCATCAACTAAAAAGTGAACGCTGGGCTCCACAGGCCCTACATGATCAAATGATCACTTCATTGTTCAGTACGGAGTTGCTAATCGCCCAGCTGAAGTCAAGGAAGCATGACTTTAAATTCTTGTTATTTCTTCAAATTCTTCAAGTTACAGGACTTGCTTTTCCAGCACATCCTACAGATGCTCAGTCAAATTGAGACCTGGAGAACATGGAAGTCTTTCGCATGTTCCTCAAACCCTTCCTGAAGAATTTTACTGTGTAACACTATCCTGCTGAAAGAGGCCCCTGCCATCAGGAAATACATGGTCCACAACTATTTTTGGTAGTGTTGCATATCGAAGAAACATCCACATCAATGCCAGGATGCAGGGTTTTTCAGCAGAGCATTGTCCAGAGCACTACACTGTCTTCGCAAGCTCACCTTGAGCCATCTATTATATGAGACTCCCACACCCACACACACGCACAACCATCTATACTGTATGATGTAAAAGAAAATGTGATCCATCAAACCAGGCTGTCTTCTTCCACTGTTCCATGGTCCAGGTCTGACGTTCACTTGCCCATTGTAGGGGTTTTCAGCAGAGGACTGGGGTCAGCATGGGCACTCTGACCAGTCTGTGGCTACGTTTCCCCATAAACAGCAAGATGAGATGCTCTGACACCTTGCTGTCATAGCCGGGAATAACTTTCTCATCAAAGTGTGCTACAGTAGCTCTTCTGTGAGATTGGCCCAAACAGGCTCTGTTACCAGGTCACCGGTTGTCCGTCCTTGGATTACTTTTTAGAGAAGCTCAAAACGCAGCTTTTTAGCCATCGCAACTTGGCCCTTGTTAAAGTTCCTCAGTTTCTTAAAGTTTCTCATGCTTGCGTAAGCAATTTTTTTTCTATTTTTAGCAAATCATCTTTGAGAACGGACTACTCAACTGCTACTTGACACATCCCGCCACTTGACAGTTGTCAATATATGGAGATAGACAAAATGTTATTCACTTCAATACTTTTAATGTTATAGCTTATTGACGTATACATTATTTGAGAATAATGATGATAGATTTACTGCATTTAGTTATTCTTACATTATATTACATTATATATATTAAAATATATTTTAATGATTTAAAACTTACAACCCTTTTAATGTTTACTTACAGTATAGCCAGAGGTGTAAGATAACTGAGTAGCTCTACTTAAGTACGCCTTTCACGTATCTGTACTTCTACTTAAGTAGATGTATTAAAGGATACATTTTCCTTTAATAATTTGACACAATTGTGAAAAACTCTTTGCATACTTAAGTAAATCTGAAGGTGATTCCTTTTTTACTTTAGCTCAAGTGTACAGTACATGTAAATGTACATGTTTACTTTTACTTGTAGGAAATCTCTAAATCTACTCAAGTACAGGATTTGTGTACTTTGTTCACCTCTGCTTATAGTCAACCATACAGCAACATCAAGGAGTTAAGGGGTAGCTCTGTGGTTAAGGTGTTGGACTACTGCTCGGAAGGTTCAAACCCCGCCGCCACCACCAACACCAAGCTGAAACTGTTGGGCCCTTGAGTAAGGCCCTCAATCCTCAACTGGTCACATGTATAATGCCATAAAAATGTAAGTTGCTCTGGATAAGGGTCGTCTGTCAAATACCGTAAACTGTAATGCAATGTACTGTAAATGTAAACATCACTGGATTACAAATACTGGATTTTATTATTTTTAATAAAACAGTTATGTAAATAAGTAAAACGTTCTACTTCAAAATAGTGTACTACAGATGCATTTGAAACGTTGTCTTTTAAAATGACTAAAGTATTAGAAGGTACTTTTACTGTACATACTGTACATAGTACAGGCAAGCAGATTTATTGTCCAGAAGTACTGTAGGCTGCGAAGGCTCTCCCTCTCTCCCTTCATTAACCTGCACACATTTACTGGGTGGTTTGTCTTTTTGTCCAGTCTGTCCCATCTTTCATTTTAAATATGGCACACAGCAACATCACTAAGACTTTTTTTCATAGATTCCAACCATGCGTTCAACCTCAGCAATCCACCAAAGCTACGAACCACCATTGACAACCAACCAATTTTACACCAACGTCATGGCCCATGTCTTTAAGATCATGCACAGTAACTGCAGTCATCTTTATACTGTTTCTGTATCTAGAAAATAGCTAATTGGATTTGAATGGTGCAAATTCCCTTCTTTCTATGAGTGTGCAGTAAAAGCAGATCGTATTACCTGTCTCCTGCCTTTATCAACATCTCTTTTTGACCCCAAGTTGTTTCGGACAGTTTGGACAGCAGATAGCGTGACCTCGACTGTCTAGCTGTTTTTGCCAGAGAGACATATTTAGACATATTTAGTATCTCTAGGCCTCTCTAAGGCGAGTGTGAGGCCCAGAACCACATTACAGTTTTAGAGATGCAGTTACAGTACTTAAAGCTACTTCCTCCAGTGCATTTGATCTATAAAGCCTGATAGATATGGGCGAATTCAGCAGAGCCACCAGTAAATGTAGACTTTCGGGCTTTTTGGTTTCCTTGCTTATCACTGGACTTAGGTGTGAGACAAGAAGAGTTTTCCATGATCAGGGATAATATTTTAGGGTTGTTTTTCAGGGTCTGGGTCAGAACTCTTAGGTTAATGGGTAATGTTAATGCCACAACATACAAAGAAATTTTAGATAATTTTATGCTTTGTGATCATCAGTCTGAAGAATGTCTCTTTATTTGCTTAAGCATCAGGATGAGTTCTGCAGTTTGTGCTAAAATTTGGCATTTCTCTGGGGAAAAACAAGAAGGTCAAATATAACAATAGATCTTGTACGTATATTACCATATGATGTTGTAAGTGAAGGACTTTATACTGGCAGTTTCATCTAAGGGTAGATGATTTGAGAATATGCTGCCTGTTGTAACTGAATATGTGCAGTTACACCTGAACCTCTGGTAACATCTGGATGCTCATAAAGATTCTATAAAGCCTCTTTTTTACCTTTTGATCCAGTTTGCTTTTCTTTTTTTTTTTTCAGAAGAAAACAAGGGGGGAAAAACTTCACAGTCCATTACTATGCTCAATGATGGACACTCCGTTCAAATATGGGGGACTTCTACAACATCCAAACCATTTAAAACTGCAACTCTTTTTACTCACTCATTCACTCACTCACGCTCTCACTGATCGTCCACACCACTTTATCCTGTAAAGAGGGTTGCGGGGGGCCTGGATCCAATCCCAGGGAACTTATGGCATGAGGCGGGGTTACACTCTGCACAGGGTGCCAATTAGACTAACCTGCATGTCTTTGGACTGTGGGAGGAAACTGGAGTACTGGGAGGAAACCCACCAAGCACGGGGAGAAACTCCATGCACACAGTCCTCAAGGCGGGAAATCAAACCCGGACACTGGAAGTGCAAGACAACGGCACTAACCACTAAGCCAGAGTGCCGCTAAAAACATCTTTTTAAATAAATAAAAATATTTCAAACGTGTGTGTGTTTGTGTGTGTGTGAGAGAGAGAGAGGGAAAGAGAGAGAGAGAGAGAGACTGTTGCTGTAAACCTTAAATGTTAACTTTTCAGAAGAAAGGGAGAAAATTAACTTCCAGGTGACCTCTAAGATTTAAATACACATGTGACATTTTAAGCGTTTGGTTCTGAACACTGCTTATAAACCTTTTGTCCTGATATTGTATTTGTCTTAAAGTCTTTGGTTAGAGATTTTAATTTGCACTCTGTCTACTTGTCATTACATTCATCTGTAATAGATTTGTTTCCACAATTCTCAATGGCTCGATATCTACTGTATTTATGATTTTAAGAACATGCTTATTCATAGAGAAAGACAAATAATTGCAATTTGGGGAATGAAGTTATACAGTGCATGTTTATCACTTACAGCAACAATTAAACGGGTCAGCAGGACGACTGGACATTTGCAGCACGCAGCAGTTTCTGCACAGTGAACAGAATACTGAGATAAAAATAGAAATATCTGAGATATTAAACTTTGCTACATTTAAGAATTATGCTTAAAAATAAGTGACTTTATTAAACTCCTTGCAGTACGGGGATGTCCAGTGTCCTTGATTGTGTCAACTTGCCTTTGACACATACACCCCAGTTCAGTGCTTTTTCTCAAGTCTAAATGTTATAAGATGGGGTATGAAATGGGTCAGATGAAAATATAAAACTGATTTTCAAATAATTTTGCGCACCTTGACACCAAACACTACCCTGGCATCCTCAAACCTAGACATGTCCATCAGCTGGGCAGTGACTGACCTAGTTTCACTCTCATCAATACTTCAATTTCACAATGATAGCACTTACAGTTAACTTTAACAGATCAGGCAGGGCAGAAATTTCTGATTGTTTAATTTCTGATTCTAAACTGATTCGCGCCAAAGATGGCATCCTATAGCAGTGTCCCATTTAATGTATGCCCCATAGAATAGAATAGAATAGAATAGAATAGAATACAGTAGAATAGAATGCCCCATTCTACTACCACTTTGGAGATTACGTGGCTATGTATTTGATTTTTGTTATTTATGTATTTATTTGTTTATTTATTTATTAGGTAATTTATTTTATTGCACTTCATAATTATGGACTTCACATTTAAATCTGGCTAAACAGGAGTTTAGTAAGTCCTAACATAAATTGTCCACTGGCGGGTGCTAATATGTGTAATATGTGTTGTATTTATAAACAAACACGTCCGTTGTAGCTTGCTGTGTCAGTCTGGAGACGGGTCAGAGTGCCCATGCTGTCCCTGTGTGTCCAGCATCAAAACACCTACAATGGCCACATGAGGACCAGAACTGGACCATGAAGCAGTGGAAGAAGGTGGCTTGGTCTGGTCAATTGTGTGTGTTTTTTTTTTTAAATAGTGTGGATGGATGGACGGATGGATGGGTGTGTGTGTGTAGCGCACCTGGGGAAGAGATGACGCCAGGATGCACTGTGGTAAGAAGACATCACGGCCGAGGCAGTGTAATGCTCTAAAGCAGTGACCTCTTTCAGCAGAATAATGCGCCGTGCAATGCTGCAAAAAGCTCCAGAAATGGTTTGAGAAACATGACAAAGAGTTCAGGGTGTTGAACTTTTATTATTCTTATTCTGCAAAAAGACGTATCATTTCTATCTGTTTGCCTGGTAGACATACATTTTAAACGCTCATTAAACTCTAAACAAAAACCCTAAGGCTTTTACAATAAATACAAAAACTACATTATACAGTCCCACAGCTATAACAAATCCTGGATTAAGCAGATTGTTTATTGAGGTCACTGAGAGTAAGAAGTGTTGGAGTGACAGTGTCAGGCCACATGATGGCAGCAAAAACTAATCTATGAGGGGCGGTCATACCAGTACTTGGGAGGAAATTTCTTGTGAACGAAGGGGTAAAACCGATTGACATTTTCAAAAGACTTCAAGCCCAGTACAGTGATGAGACTCTCAGTCGCTGTAAAACATTCTAACAGTGCAAACATTTTAAAGAAAGCCGTATGAGCCAGCGCCTACTGCAGGCTTTCCTGTGAACATTCAGCGAGTGGAACACCTGATTCCTTATCAGGAAGAGACGCATATGTCTGTGGGAACTGTATACACAATTGTTCACCAACACCACTTGTACATTACAGGAAATCAGCTGGGAGTTACTGCCATGTCGTCTGTATAATCCTGACCTCGCTCCAGGCCATTTCAACATATTTGGGGCATTGAAGGCATTCCTGGGAGGCCAGTGTGTTCAGATGTGAAGCAGGCAGTCCGATCATGGCTCTGGTGTACTGAGAAAACTTTCTACCTTGATGGTGTCCAAGCACAAGTGAAACATTGGGATAAGTGCGTAAGTGTAGCAGGGGATTATATAGAGAAATAAAGGGATCTTTTAACTCTCATATTTATTTTCTGTTGTTCTGCACACGCAAACGTTTTTGATTCAGCCCCTTCTATCTGGTGGTATTTGTTAAACCTGAGCTCCTAAAATGTATTCAGACACGTATATTGGGGCTTGAAGCCCAGAATCTTAACCATTTGAGCCTTAACTCCTCAAATCACACCTTTTAGGACTTGATGGGTTCCAGAGAGGTGTAGTTTTGGCCAAAATAATTTAGAAACCATTTATTTCGATTAGTATTCAAGAGGATATGAACATGGACCAACATTTAGGGCAGTGGTGGCTCAAATGGTTAAGGCTCTGTGTTAGTGATGTCACATCTGTGCCACCTCAGTCCGGGAGAGAGAGATCGGGTTCACCGGATTACTGAGCCGGCGCTTTGTCCCCCCCTAGTGTGTCTACGTGTGTACTTGTTGTCAATGTTTAAATCAAATTAAGTTCACCTGTGTCCTCCCTGTGTGTCTCTATTTAGGTCGGCCGAACCCGTACACACCTGTCCGTTCACCGTCGTGCACTCATTGTTTGTACATGTCACAGAGCCTAACAAACCTGTTTGTTTATTCTCTCCCCCCAGGACTGAGGTATAGCAGCAGAGCGAGGCTGGATAATAGACCTAGTTCAAGGTCACGGCTGAGGGAAGCTCAGCCATACTCCGTTCACGTTAATTTTGCCAGTGGAACTGTGGTCTAAAGTAAAGACCCACATCGTCACTACCAGCCTGCCTGCGCCATACCCAGCCTGGGGAGTGTTATTTTTTGTTTGTTTTCTTTTGTTTGCTGGTTATATATATTAAATAAAGACTAAGTGCTTGAACACCCTGCGTTTGCGTCCGCCTCCAGTGCTTGAAGGATCATGACAGATGAACGGACCTCACAGGACGCAGCAGGGATCCCCCTGCCCGAAGACGACCCCCCAATGTACGAGTACCTCCGGTACAGGCAACGGGAGATTGACGGCCTAGCGAGAGCGGTTCACGACCTCGCCTGTAGCGTGAGTCAGCTCGCGATTCCCCGACCTCCCTCTCCTCCTACGCCTCGGCGCTCCACGCCGTCCCCACCCCGCTCGGCTCCTCCAGAGAGATACGCGGGGAATCCGGAGGGATGTAAGCGGTTCCTCATGGCATGTGAGCTCTACCTCGCTGATTTTCCAGAGCTTGCTGAACAAAAGAAGATCAGCTTCATCACTCAGCAGCTCACCGGACCAGCCATGGACTGGGCCGCAGCAGTGTGGAGTGCGGGGGGGGACACTACCACCAGGTACGACCGGTTCATCCATGCCTTTCGCGCGGTTTTTGACCATCCTGATCACGGCAGGTCGGGAGAACAACAACTGCTTAGGCTAAAGCAAGGCACCAACACTGTGGCCGACTATGCGGTCAAGTTCCGGATCCTAGCCGCGGAAAGCGGGTGGTGCGAAAAAAGCTTGTTAGCCAGGTTTCGAGAAGGACTGCAGCCAGATATCCACCTGGAACTCTCGTGCCGCGATACAGGCATGGACCTAAATGAGTGCATCAGCCTGGCTATCAAGCTAGACCAGCACCTCCGCGGCCAACGGCGCCACACCCCCTCGAGAGCATCGGGGGGGGGGTCCGAACTACGGAACCGCGCCGACCTCGGCCAAGCACCCCGACCTGAACCGCGCGAGGGGGCGAACCCCGAACCGATGGACATGAGCTCATCTCGCCTGTCAACCCAGGAGAGGCAGAGGAAAATGACTGAGGGGTTGTGTTTGTACTGTGGGGGGGGCCGGCACCGAGTCAGTTCTTGTCCTTTACGCAAAGTAATGTCTCACACACCACCGCGCACCCATCATCCTTTTTGTTTACAAGCCGTATTGTCTTTTAATAACTCTGATGTGTCTGTTTTCCCCCTTATAGACTCGGGTTCGGCCGGAAACTTCATCTCCCCATCTATCCTTTCCTCGCTGCGAGCTCCCGTGTCGAAGCTTCCGTTGCCGATCACAGTGAAAGCTCTGGATGGCAAACAATTAATTAATTCGCCCGTTGAGTATCTCTCCGCGACCCTTCGATTAGCTTTCCCCGGTCATACCGAGGAGCTAAAATTTTTTGTGCTGCCTCGGATGAACCAGTCCGTCGTGCTGGGCCTCCCATGGCTCAGCTTACATAACCCGAATTTTGATTGGGCCAGGTCACGCATCACATCTTGGGCCCCACGATGCGCGAAAACATGCACGCCGGCTGCATTGTCGGTCCTAACCACATCAATAGAGAGTCCGCAAGCCCTAGTTTCGGTTCAGGTGCCATCCGAGTACGTAAAATTTAAGGACGTGTTTAGTGTTAGGGCAGCCGCACGACTTCCCCCTCACCGACCGTGGGACTGCGCGATTGAGCTCCTGCCGGGGAAAGCACCGCCTTGCGCACGCGTTTATCCGTTGTCCGTGGTGGAGACCCGGGCAATGGATGAATACGTGAGGGAGGCTCTCCAGCAGGGACTCATCAGCAGGTCCACGTCACCCGCCTCGGCAGGTTTCTTTTTTATTGAAAAAAAAGGCGGAGGTTTACGGCCCTGTATTGATTACCGTGGGTTAAACGCGGTCACAGTAAAATATAAGCACCCGCTGCCACTGGTGCCAGCCGCGATCGACCAACTCCGAGGCGCGTCCATCTATACTAAACTCGACCTCCGCAGCGCATATAACCTCGTTCGTGTTCGTAAGGGCGATGAGTGGAAGACGGCGTTTAGCACGACGTCAGGTCATTACCAATACAACGTGATGGCTTACGGACTGGTAAACGCACCTGCGGTGTTTCAGGGGTTCATGAATGACGTGTTCCGGGATATGTTGAACCGTTATGTTATAGTGTACCTGGATGATATCCTGATATACTCGCGGTCATATTCCGAACATGTCTCTCATGTGTCCGCCGTCCTTCGTCGTCTGCGCGAACACGGGCTCTATGCTAAGGCGGAGAAATGCGACTTCCACAAGAGGGAGATTGCATTCCTCGGCTACCGCATAGGGCCATGGGGGGTCGAGATGGAGGTAGCCAAGGTGGAGGCGGTACAACAATGGCCGGAACCACGGTCAGTCAAGGCGCTACAAAGCTTTCTCGGGTTCGCCAATTTCTATCGGCGGTTTATTCGGGGCTTCAGTACGATGGCAGCGCCACTCACTAGCTTGTTAAAAGGGAAACCGAAACAACTACCCGCGCTTTCACCGGAAGCGCGCACGGCATTCCAGCGCCTAAAAACAGCATTTACCACCGCGCCTATATTAAAATTACCTAACCCAGAGAAGCCCTTTGTAGTCGAGGTCGATGCGTCGGAAGTGGGTATAGGAGCGGTGCTGTCACAACGCCAAGGCCATCCCGAGAAACTCTATCCCTGCGCCTTCTTTTCCCGTAAACTAACACCTGCCGAGCGCAACTATGATATCGGCAACCGCGAACTGCTAGCAGTAAAAGCGGCGTTAGAGGAGTGGCGGCATTGGTTGGAGGGAGCTAAACACCAGTTCGTGGTACTAACTGACCATCGAAACTTGGAATATATCCAACAAGCCAAAAGATTAAACCCTCGTCAAGCCCGGTGGGCGCTGTTCTTCACCCGCTTTCAGTTTTGCATCACTTATCGACCGGGATCTAAAAATAAGAAAGCGGATGCGCTATCCCGCTATTTTCCGTTGCCAGATCAGAATTCGGACCCCGAACCAATCTTGCCCTCATCACTCGTAGTCTCTCCGATCATATGGGACATCGACGCGGAGATAGCTCAAACGGCTCGGTCCAACCCCGTGCCGGAGGGCTGCCCCCCGGGCCGAACGTATGTTCCGGAGACACTTCGCGAACGAGTGATAAGAGAGGCCCATTCTAGTCTAGCTTCGGGACACCCAGGCATCACTCGCACACTTAGACTCCTGGAACCAAAGTTCTGGTGGCCTAAGATGCACGAAACCGTAAGAACAGCCGTTTTATCTTGTGCTGTCTGTGCAACAACAAAAAATCCCCGTTGTCTGCCCGTTGGGAAACTAATGCCCCTACCCACACCTAACAGACCGTGGTCACACATAGCAGTGGATTTTGTAACGGATCTGCCGGTGTCAAAAGGGTACACGACAGTCCTAGTAGTGGTGGATCGCTTCTCTAAGGGTTGTCGCTTTGTCCCGTTTAGCTCTCTCCCATCGGCCCTCCAGGTTGCAGAAACCCTATTCAAAACAGTGTTTCGCTGCTATGGTATCCCAGAGGACATTGTTTCAGATCGTGGTCCCCAATTTATCGCTAAAGTCTGGAAAGCTTTCTTCCAGAAATTGGGGACCACTGTTAGTCTAACGTCAGGCTATCACCCCGAATCTAACGGACAGGCTGAGCGGACTGTTCAAGAACTCGGGAAATACCTCCGGGCATATTGTAGCAGTCGACAACATGAATGGGCAGACTGGTTAATCTGGGCGGAATATGCCCAAAACTCATTGTGTCACTCCGCTACCGGCCTAACGCCGTTTCAGTGTGTGCTCGGGCATCAGCCTCCGCTCTGTCCGTGGGATGCCACTCCCACCGATGTACCCACGGTGGATCAATGGTTTAAAGGAGCGGAGAAAGTCTGGGAAAATGCGCACACTAAAATCTCCCAAGCAGTTCGTCGTTTTAAAAAATTCGCCGATAGACGGCGAGGGGAAAGTCCTCCGCCCCAGATAGGTGATCGGGTATGGCTCTCGACACGAGACCTTCACTTAAACCTTCCCTGTCGCAAACTCACCCCGCGGTACATCGGCCCTTTCCCCATTCTAGCCCAAATCAACCCCGTCTCATTTAAATTACAACTCCCTCGTCATATTCGTATTAACCCTGTCTTTCATGTTTCTCTTCTCAGGCCAGTGAACCGGGGTCCGCTAGACGGCGGCATCGCGAACCCATCTCTCCCCGGGGCTGTGGAAGTCGAGGGCGCCCCCGCGTTTAGAGTGAAAGAACTCCTAGACTCCCGGAGGAGAGCGGGGTCCCTTCAATATCTAGTAGATTGGGAGGGCTACGGTCCGGAGGAACGGAGCTGGGTACCGGCGCGAGACATCCTAAATCGGGAACTCATTTCCGATTTTCACCAAGCTCGGCCGGATCGCCCGGCGCCGCGACCCCCGGGCCGCCCCGCCCGCCGGCTATCCCATCAGTCCGGTGGGCCCCTACTCCCGCCGGTGACGCGGAGAGAGCGCCCCCACCTCCCTCGGGAAGCCGGTCCTGGGGGGGGGGGTACTGTCACATCTGTGCCACCTCAGTCCGGGAGAGAGAGATCGGGTTCACCGGATTACTGAGCCGGCGCTTTGTCCCCCCCTAGTGTGTCTACGTGTGTACTTGTTGTCAATGTTTAAATCAAATTAAGTTCACCTGTGTCCTCCCTGTGTGTCTCTATTTAGGTCGGCCGAACCCGTACACACCTGTCCGTTCACCGTCGTGCACTCATTGTTTGTACATGTCACAGAGCCTAACAAACCTGTTTGTTTATTCTCTCCCCCCAGGACTGAGGTATAGCAGCAGAGCGAGGCTGGATAATAGACCTAGTTCAAGGTCACGGCTGAGGGAAGCTCAGCCATACTCCGTTCACGTTAATTTTGCCAGTGGAACTGTGGTCTAAAGTAAAGACCCACATCGTCACTACCAGCCTGCCTGCGCCATACCCAGCCTGGGGAGTGTTATTTTTTGTTTGTTTTCTTTTGTTTGCTGGTTATATATATTAAATAAAGACTAAGTGCTTGAACACCCTGCGTTTGCGTCCGCCTCCAGTGCTTGAAGGATCATGACAAGTGATTAGACAAGAAAAGTTGGGGGTTCGAGGCTCTAACACCACCAAGTTGCCACTGCTGAGCCCTTGAGCGAGACCCTTAACCCTATCTGCCCCAGTGGCGCTGGATCCTGGCTCCAGCTTCCTAACTGGGATATGCAAAAAAAAAATAAAAAATCATTTCACTGTGCTGTGAACGTGACAAGTAATTGAATCTTATATTGCACCGTATAGACAGAAGTATTCGGCCAAACCTATTAGTGAATGCAGGTGTTACAATCAGGCTCCTTATCCCCAATAAAGGGCAATCTTAAATACCAAGACATCTTGAACAATGCTATGCTTCCAACTTTGTGGCAACAGTTTGGGGAAGGTCCTTTTCTATTCCAATATGCCTGTGCTCCTGTGCACAAAGCAAGGACTATAAAGACACATGGTTTGCAGAGTTCGGTGTGGAAGAACTTGACTGGCCCTAACACAAAGCCCTGACCTCAACCCCATCGAGCACCTTTGGGATGAACTGGAACTGGAGATAACGGGACAGGCCTTCTCGTCAAACATCAGTGTCTGATCTCATAAATGCTCTAGAAAATACATTCCCACAGAAACACTCCAAAATTAGTGGACAGCCTTCCAAGAAGAGCGAAAGCTGTTATAGCTGCAAAAAGGGGAACAACTCCGCAGTAAAATGTATGTATTTGGATCATTTCCCACACTGGGGGGCGCCAAACACCAATAAATACTCTTGTGCGCGGTGTCTCGACGTTCCATCAATGATTTACAATTATTTACCGGCACATTAAACAAACATTCAAATGAATAAATAATCTACTAACCTCCCTAAAACAGCTAGGAGAGGCAATCCTGGCTGTACGGAGAAGAACGACCCAGTTTAGACTTACACACTGGGACGAAGTTGTTCTTTATGTACTTAGGGTTATTGCGGGCTGCACAGGATTTCAGTGCTGTTATTTGTGTAGTTTAGAAGTCGGATGGCGAATCTGAGAGGAGGTGATAATAAATTCCGATCTGATTTCATTCATAACGTTTTACAGACACTGCTCGGGTTTATGGGTGAGGCTTTAATAGAGAGATGAAAGACAAGAAAAAGAAACAGTTAACAGTGCGCGGTTACTTCGTTTCAACGGATGCAACAGACTGTAACTGATTTTCAAACGGAACACGGTTTCAAATTTGAACTCATGATTCCGTTAAAACTTCTTTTTAAATGAGCTTTTTTTTTCGCTCAGTGGCATCAAAAAAGAACAGAAGAGATGAGAAGAGAAGGGGGGCGGGGGGAGGAGGAAGGGGAGAGGGGGGGGGGCATCTCCATCCTGCCAGCCAGCCGCGCGCGCGCGCGTATGTGTGTGCGCGCGCGCGCGCGCCGATTGAAATGGTGCGTTTTGCTGCGGGCGCGTTCTGAGGGCGCGCGCGAGGGCGCTTTCTCCATGATAGACGTCATTTGGTTTTAATGGCCTACAGGAAATCTTGGCGTTACAGTTTGGAGAGGGAGAGAGAGAGAGAGAGAGAGAGAAGGGAAGGGAAGAGAAGAGAAGTCGCCGCATATCCAGGACAGACGTTTATATGAATGAAAGAAAATCCTCTTTTCATTTGTAACCACTTTATCAACAAGTTCGTTCTAGATAGATAGATAGATAGATAGATAGATAGTCCTGCAATGATTTTATTCATGCTTTTTGCCTCTCTGCAACACCGCCTGAGGGAAACCTTACATCAGAAGACTCGGCAATGATTACACCTCTGTTGTTGTTGTTGTTTTTTCTTTCTTCTTCATCTTACTCTCAGTCCTTTTGAACGACGTGACACACCTCCAAAAAAAAAAAGAAGAAGCAGAACTTCACACACTTTTGACGGGAAAATGTGCGCTGAATGGTGTTGCTGGTGTTGTGAATAGCCAGAAGACGGAGAACATCACGGTTTCGCCTTTAAAAAGGGAAGAAGAAGAAGAAGAAAAAAAGAGAAAGCTTTTAGCTTGGCTTGAGCTAATTGGAGGCATAATCCTCATCATCCCCACAGGCGACTGAGCAGCCCGGAGCGAGACGTCTCTCCTTCTTCTCCTTCTCCTGCAGAGCTCTGCTGTTATTTCAGGAGCTTACTCTGACTTTCTTCAGCCTCGCCATATACGCGTCTAATGTAACATCTTAGCGATACATTTTATTCTTCTTTTTTTTTTTGTATCTGAAGAAAAAAAAAAAAAAAAGAACAAACGCTGGACGCCGGAGCGACAAAGTTACCCGGACATAAAAGAGAAGATACACCGGAGATTTAAATTTCTCTTTCAAGGTAAGAAAAAAAAGGAGAGAGCGAGAGAGAGGCAGAGAAGGAGAGAGAGAGAGAGAGAGAGAGAGAGAGAGTTGTTAGAGACGCGTCCCGCTTTCATGTGAAACGTCTAAAACCGCACACGAGAGAGAATAGCGCGAGCACGCACTCGAATCTAGCGTACTGTGTAGTGCGCTAGTGCGCGTCTCATCCGCGCTCTGTGTGTCTGCGTACTGTTTAGTGCGCTAGTATGCGGGTTTGGGGTTCTGTAACCAAGGTAACCGAGGCTTATAGAGGCTTTTAAAGCTACAGAGAAGCTTGTGAGAGAGAGAGGAAATAATAATAATAATAATAATAATAATAATAATAATAATAATAATTATTATTATTATTATTATTATTATTATTATTATTGCTGCTGCTGTTGTTGTTGTTATGTATAGTATAGTGTATAGTAATTTAATAATAATAAAAAGAAAAACATGGTGGCACTAAAACCAAGATCCAGATCAAAAAGTTAGCACTAAATTCGAACTATAAAGCCCTTCCTGCCTTAAATGTATATAAGATTGATTAGAGATAAAGATAAGATAGATTGATTTTTTTAAAAATAGATTTTTCATAAATGAAAAAAAAAATCAATATTATTTTTTTTATTAAGGTTATAAACTTATAGTTAATTTTTTTTTTTTTTTTTTTTTACTTCTCGATAAAGGAAAAACTTGAAATTGAATTTCATCTAAGTTCCACCTCGGACTCTTGGGTTGTAATTTAGATGAATTCATCAAATGCGGAATCACAGTGTTTTAGTGGTTAGCACTGTCGCCTCACACCTCCAGGGTCTGAGTTCGATTCCCACCTCGGGGTCTGTGTTCATGAAGTTTGCATGTTCCCCCGTGCTTGCTGGGTTTCCTCAGGGTTCTCCGGTTTTCCTCCAACAGTCCAAAGACATGCAGGTTAGACTAATTGTGAAACGTGTGAATGTTGACTGGAGGTCCCACCAGGGTTGTAAAAATGGGAATAAAAACAATAGGAGTCTTCACGCTCCGTAATTGGACTACAGAGGTTACTAGTTGGATGGATGAGTCAAAGTGATAGTTTAATGAAAGAAACTTCTCGATTAATGAAAAGCAATCATGACTGGATTTGTCTCTGGAATCCGTGTGATGTTTGAGACGGTAGGATGCATTAAAGTTCCACCTTGGATTCAGGTTTTAATGAAATTAATTCCTCATATGTAGATAATTAGATGTTCAGTGACATGCTCGGTATCTATCTTGTTTCTTTAAAAAAAACAGTGCTGTATATTATATACTATTAAGACAGAAAAGGCTTTAAAGCTCAAATTTAGTGCTAACTTTTTCATTTGGATATTGTTTTGTTCTTTTTTTGTTATCCCCCCCCCCCCCCCCCCGAAAATTTTTTTAAGTCTCTCAAAAGTCTCTCTCACTCTTTCTGTATACATATACATATAATATTAACACTTTTTTAAGCCAAAGTATAACTTTCTTTATTTAGAAAGCATCCTGTAGATAATTGCTATTTCTTTGTATATATAAATATAGACACACACACACACACACACACACACACACACACACACACGTAGTCATTTTTCTGACTCATGCATGTAATTGCAATGAAAATATTATGCATGTAAAATGTCAGTTATTAATAATGTAAAATCATACCTAAGACTCAGGTATGACTTATTATTATTGTTATTATTATTATTATTATTATTGTTGTTATTATTACTATAACATGATGCTCTTTGTGCTGCTCAAGCCATGTGAGCTATAAAGTCACTCAGAGAGAAATATCTATTTATACTTAAGTCTTCAGGTCCTACCTAATGATCTTTTTTATTTATTTACTTATTTATTTATTTTTCTGTAGCCATTTGTTTTAGGATTTTTTAGGATTTCCAGCTTTTTGACTCAATCTCACACACACACACACACACACACCACTCCTCCTGTTCGTATAGGAGACCCTGAGAGCGCCCGAGAGTGCACAGGAGTCGTCCAGGAGGATTAACATCAGGGTTTTTGGTTGCAATCCCCCCTGCAGCTATACAGGGACGTAGGACCTCCGCATACGCACGCCAAGAATGTCTTAAGTCCTTCTTCTTCTTTTTCTTTTTCTATCACAGAGATCTGAATGTCTCATCTAGGCTGAGTATTAAATGAGGCTTATTGCTGAAAGCTGCATGCCCAGAGCATTCGGGCAACACCCTGGAAAACTGGCATTTTTGAAAGCAGAAACACATGGAAGAGGTTTTGCTGCTTACAATTCACAATGGTGCAGTTCACCTCTTCGCTTGCGTTCATCCCATGAGGGTCGTAGGCTTGACTTTGTATTAGTGGAAGAATGCAAGTTAAAAGAGATCACGTATTAAGTCTGGAACTTTAATCGAAGATATTTTTGCTGTGATGCATTTCGCATCAGACGTTATTGTGATTTCCTATAATCGTCGGGTTTTAAGGTTTTATAAATTAAAACAACTTAAGTATTGGTCAATCGGGTGTGACAAAATTGTCTAGGTTTTCTAAATCATTTCCAGCTGTTTGGGACAGCTTTTAAAATGCTCCATCTGCTAATTTACGTCGCACGTTTAAAGTTTTCCTTCGTAGCTCATCATCAGACCTCCCGTACAGTCAAGTCAGGCTTCTCCGGATTAAAGAGACCTCCATCTACTCTAGAAGAGCCTAGAGGCTGAGAGCCGCATCGTACGGGACGACTATACTGTAAACGACCCACAACCGCAGTTCTGCGCTACAGTTTAGTGACATTGCATCATGTTTTTCCCCGTATGGTTCATTTAATAATGAACCATACGGGGACAAAACCTCATGATCCGGTTCGTGTGCCAGGGTTTGCGATCATGACGTCGGTCCAGGCGTTTTCTTTTAAAGGCGTGTTAAACTCTATCTGGTGAAGAAGTTGAAGAAGATATTAGGTTTAGCAGATAATTAACCCCAAGAGAGAGAGAAAAAAAAGCACATCCTGAAGTGTAAAGGTATTGAATGCTACTGTGTTTGGTGTTATCCAGCTGTGCTCACTGTCCAGAACGTCATCACTTCTCTTACTTCAAGACATTCGCATCAGGGCAACACCTTGGAGTCATGACGTTGACTAAATATGAATATAGCCCGAGCCATTTCTTGGCTTTGCGAGGTCACGCCAGAGCGTCTCCTCATTTCACCTCGACTTATTTCTCCTCACTGTTTAATAATGAATGTGTTTGCGAACGCACGGGTTGGTATGCACACGCAACAACACTGATATCTCCCCCACCCCCTTATTATTATTTATTTTTTTATTTTTCCTCCCTCCATCCTTTTCAAAATTCTCAGATTGGTTGCGCGGAGCGTCTGAGCCTATCACGTCGAGCACCTAGCGTGCGACCTTTAATTAGGAACTCGTAAGCTTTTTCTCTTTGCCTCTCTTCTGTCTTGTCTCCCCCCTCCACCCCCCCAGAGGCAAACACCTCAGCGTCCGCGTCTCCGCATCTCTAATAAACATGTTTCCATTCTGGCCCCGGGCTGCGCCGGTGAAAAGACGACACAAACACACTTAATTAGAGCCTTGGCAATAATTTGTAAGCTAAATACGCGGCGGGGCAGATGAGGAAGCGAGCTGATAAAGGGGCGAGGAAGACGGAAAAAAGCTGCGAGATCCAAAGGTGCCACGGTAGCGACACTGACACCGCTCTCTATGGCTTTCCCGTTTGTCTGTTTCCAGGAAGGAAGAAGCATGTCGCGCCTGTCTCTGACCCGCTCGCCGGTCTCTCCCCTGGCGGCGCAGGGCATCCCGCTGCCTGCCCAGCTCACCAAAGCCAACGCTCCCGTGCACATCGACGTGGGGGGGCACATGTACACGAGCAGCCTGGCGACGCTCACCAAGTACCCTGACTCCAGGTAAGAATGTCTTTTTTTTTCTTTTTTCTTCGTTATTATATCTGTTTACAACGAATACATCAATCAAAAAGATACTAGTCAATGTACAGGAATAACTCGTGTGTTTTAGTTATCGTGATCTACAGTATTAGAACGCATCACACTGTAGGTTTGCCCGTCTCTTAGAGGACGCGATCCTTCAGGCATGCTCTATATATTTATAAATATATATATACGGGACGACAACAAAATCGTCATGGTGTACGGTAATTACCGCCACAACGCGCTCTCCCGCGCACCTCATTATGCGTGGCACATGGCCATACCAATTACACTCATATACACAGATATAGCAGATATGCAACTGTAAGTTCTTCTCAACTCAAATTATCGACTCTAATGAGATGCAAAGACTGAGCCGGAGACGCGCGCGCGCTGGCAGAGCGTCTCCGCTTGAAAGTTTTTCACGGATCAGGAGCGAGGCTCTTGGGTACCTCTTAGGATCTCATTTATCTATTGCTTTCGCTTGTTTTTTGCAATTTCTTAACAAAGGTCCAACTTGTCCAATGTGAGACTGAATAAGATGTCCAAAATGTCCATTTGTTATATGATACGGAATTTATTTTTTCCACTGCTTTGGATTGAATTTCATACAAATAAATGTTTTTGTTGTTGTTGTTGTTGTTGTTGTCGTTTTTTGGTTTGGATTTGATCGTACGTTTTCTGCTTTGTGTTTATACGTCATGTAGAAATGTTTTAAGATCACAGCTCAGACCGTGGCGTTACCCGAGACAAAACGTCTTTGAAATGAGCAAGTGTTTAAAAAAAAATAAATAAATAAAAACTACTATTTTTTATTTAAGCACTGAAACCTCACGTCCACCACAAAGACAAAATAAATAAATAAATAAATAAAATGAAGATGATGGAATTAACACTTCTTCCAGATTTCTCACTTATCTACTAAAGACTGTAACGACGTTCCCATACAGCGTAAGCCAGCGTTCATGATAGGACGAGTTCTGATTAGAAACTGTATCGTACCCAAATCGAGCATAAGTATGCAAATCAAACGAAACAGAGTTAAAGTAACAGCTGTTCCCGGCCTCTCCGCATCTGTCAAGCAACTCGATTCATTCCAGATGCCGAGATTTCGAGTTGCACAAACACGAGCGAGCGTCTGATAGAAAGTTTATGAGGCGGAAGCCAGCGCTGGATATATATGCGGTATTTTCTTCATGCCGCCGTCGAGCTGTTTTAGGAAATCAAATGATGCTTCATTTATACTCCTGAGGAACAACGCTCAAGGCTGGTTTTATGGAGCCAGTTTCATTTTTATTTATTACCTTTTTCCCTTTGTGTTCCCAGTGATCGACTGAATCAGACAGCTTTTATATTAAGGAACAGAAACACTTCTATTGACTCAGAGTCTGTTAATGTGGTAATGTAATAATATTTGCGTGTTATTAATTCTGGCATCCTCGTTGCTTAGGCTTGTTTGCCTGAAACGTCATAAGCGTCCAGATGTGCGCGCTTGGAATTAATGAAACGCACCAGGCGATAATGCGCTGTTGGATAACGTGCTGCTCAATGTCGAACAATAGAATCTATACCTATAGCATGATGTATCAGGCTATATTTCTGTTGATCTGCTTTAGTCTGACACTCGCGCGTCGCCCGCCGCTGAGTTAAACGATCCCGCTCCCTTCAGCCTCGCTCCGGCACGCAGACGGTTAAAGAAAGCGCCGACGGGGCGGGCGACAGCTAAGAACAAGGTTAAAGGACTTTTAAGCTGATGATGTCTTTTAATAGATTGATCTGTTAATAATGCAGCGCGGGAAGAGAAAGTTAGTGCAGTAAGTAATGGGGCGGCATCCGTCTTGTTCTGCGGCGGCGGCGTGAACAGACAGAGGCCATGAAACATTGATGGAGAACGCCGGAAGGGTCGGGCCTCGCGCTCCTGACACGCATCAGTTACACACAACAGACAGGAGCTTAAAGAGCATCAGAGCTAATGAAGACGGGGCCCTGCTCAGCTCAGCGCAGCGCAGCACGAGCATGTGGGGATTCAGACCATCAGTCTCTCCGGAGAGAAAAGTCGGATCCGAGGTCGAATCGAGAAGGATGAATCGGCCCGGCGAGCCGAAGAATCGTGCTAATAATCAGCCATGGATCACAGACAGGTCTTAATTAACATCCCTGGTCCTGAGATCAGGCTGAACGTCTGAAACAACAGTTTTTATCCCTGAACAGGTTTTGAAGAGTTAGCTGCAGTTCAAATGACGGCCAAGAAGAAGAAGAAGAAGAAGCAAACTTATGGCCTTTTTTTTTGTTTACTTTTTTAAATCCCAGACAGCAGAGAACTATCGCGTCTGTGTGAACACGAGAGCAGACGGCGCGATGTCGTCTCAAACAGAAAAGTCTGAATGTTGACTCACGTGCAGTATCGGCTGCGTAAATGGCACGTGAGCGCATGCAGGGAATACGACACGCCCTGATGAAAGTGTGAGATTTAATAACTCACGCGTGATGTTCTCTCGGGTAGTGAGCGAGTTACAGTACTACGACTCACACGTCGCTCTGACGTCAGCTAAATGCCTGTGGAAGTGGTGCTGCGCAACTACTCCCATAACAATCGCAATCGCACCACGGACCCGCGCAATCGTCTAATCGCAAAAGGCTGCAGTTAATTATAATTATTATTTAGCTCTGGTACAGAGTCTGTGGATCAGTATTTTATTTGACTTATTTAAAAAAATTTCAACTTAAACACGTAACAGATTTGCATAAACCATTTGCTCAACAAAAGATGTTCGCAAAATTGATAGATAGATGTAGATATTTACTTAGAGAAAAACAAAAACACACACACACACACACATGCTAGTACACTTTTGGATAGTATGCTTTGTTAGATAAAAATAAATGTCGACCACACACACACACACACACACACAAACACACACACACACACACACACACTTGCACACACAATGAAAGTACGGTAAAAAAAAGTCAAGAAAAAATTGTGTGTATATATATATATATATATATAATGTATGTATTACACATGCATGTGTGTGTGTGTGTGTGTGAGACATTTATTTATTTATTTTATTTATTTATTTATATCTGACAAAGCTTGAAAGAGATCAAAAGAAAAGTTTGACTGTAAGTCATAGCTCAGGACTAAGTAAAGTCTGTAGTACAACAGTAGTGTGTTTATATACACACACACACACACACACACACACACACACACACAGTACAATAATGCTGTATATATGATTTTTGGAAATTGTGGAATTCCAACACAAACTTTGTGTGTGTGTGTGTGTGTGTGTGTGTGTGTGTGTGTGTGTGTGTGTGTGTGTGTGTGTGAGAGAGAGAGAGAGAGAGAGAGAGAGAGAGACTAATTGGTTAGGAATGAGAACCCCAGATGTAGAAACCACCACAAAAGTGATGACGAACTCAACACCTCTGTCACAGAATATTGACCGACTGAGAATCTTCTAAAGATCAGATTATTTATATAAAGATATAAACATATTTATATCATCAATGGGTGACTCAGTTTCTCAATAATGACAGGAAAAAAAAAATTCCAAATAGAGCATCCCATTAGAAAGCCTGCACAGAGAGGAAGTAAGGTTTGTAGACGTGTACACAGATAGACAGCAAACAAGTGAGAGGAGAGCAGGGAGGGGGCAAAGCGCTGAGACAGAGAGCGAGGAAAGGGAACGGGAAAGGAAAGAAAAACAGGCAGCATTTTAATTGCTTTAAAAAAAAAATGTAAAAAAAAAAAAAAAAAAAAAAGAAGTGGAGATGAAAAACAGAGTTGGCCCGGAGGCGCATGGTGAAATTCTAGCTGGAAGAATTGCAAGAGCATATGAGAAAGGAAGACCCGAGGCACAACAGGGAGATGAGTATTGGTTTTTTATAAAGCATTTTGCATCGATTTCCAGAGGAGGGCAAAAAAGAAGGGACGTGGAGAGAGCGAGAGAGAGACAGCGGCAGTGAAGGGAAGGGAGAGAGGGAGCGCGAGGGCGAGGTGTACACGTATGAAGAAGAAGAAGAAGAAGAAGAAAAGGCCGGCTCCTGCAGAGAGAGAGCTTTACTGGATCAAGAGCAAACACGTAGTACAGCTTTCGGAAGTCATTTCTCAAGCTTAGAGCATTATAAACCCCTGTGTGTGTGTGTGTGTGTGTGTGTGTGTGTGTGTGTGTGTGTGTGTGTGTGTGTGTGTGTAGACCTTTTTTAACCTCCACTGGACGTGTGTATTGTTTTAATTAATAAAGAGTGTGTGATAAGCCTAATAATATTCCATTAGTCTTATGTTTAATTGTTAGGAACAAATTTTCTATTCATTCAGGGTCATGGTGGACGGCGAGACAGTAATACACACATGATGGATGCCAGGTCATGGCTGGCTAGCATGCACACACACGCACACACGGGTTTGAACCAGGGATCCAGGATCTGACAGTCTGAACGTGGCTCCGGCTTCATGGTGTCCAAGCTCTAGTGAAAGTCTGGAATTAGTGCATTAGTGTACCGAGCGATTTTATAGAGAAGTCCCGGTTTGACTTGAACACTCCCCACATTCATGCACGTGTAAACCCGGGTTAAATTAGTGCCATTTGTATTTTGATGAACATTGAATTGAGATTAAAAAGTAAAGGGAGAAAAGGGAAGTTTGTTTCTTTAGTGTACTCTAAGAACGGACGTACCTGGATGCAGCCTGATTGCTGTTCTGTGTGTGTGAGCTGCACAATGTGAGTTTGCTGTACCTCTGAGAGAAGAAAGAGAGAAAGGCAAGGGAGGGGAGGGGAGGGGAGGGGAGGGGGGTTACCTTTAAAATAAGGTCACTACATGTCTTGTGTTGTTAAAGCTGCTGAATCGGACAGATACTCCTTGTCCTCGCACACCGGCTGAGCGTTCGAGCGAGAGAGACAGAGTGTAATAGAAATTCAATTCCATTCATCTCTGAGCTTTAGGCTTCAGCTCAAACACACCTGTGCGCATTGAATCTCCCGTTGATGTCTTTGTTCCGTCTCTTCTCACTGTTTAGCTCTATAACGAGCTATGACAAGCACTCACACAGGAGGGGGATGAGCGAAATCCCTTCGAAACCCGCCGACCGGGCCGAGATTACAGTACATCCGCGCGGCGAGAACAGCGGCCGAGGTCTCAGACAGGAAGTCGGCCAGGAAGCTGCGTGCTTCCAACTCGGAATTTTCAGCACTCGGGCATTAGGATCCCATTAAACACGACCGGCCGTAATGGTTTTCAAAGCGTTTCAAATGTCTGGAATGATTAAGTATTCCTCCCGAAGAGCATGCACAGCGAGGAGGATGAGGAGAGCCCGGCGATCACGGATTCGTCATTGTGGATTAGGTTTGAGGATTGACAGAGAGCGGTGTGGAAATGGATGTCACGGTTTAGCGAAACTTAAATCAAACTTACATGGCTATGAACGGAATGAATCAAGTAGTGATGAATCCATGATGCTTCAGAGCTGTTTCGAGGCTCATGGTCGAGAAACTCAACCGGAGACCGTCACAAGATATAAATATTAATTGTGGGATGCCAATAATTTTGTAACAACGCTTGAACCATGGTTAATTACTTAGTCCATTAATTGGGCATGCATATATATTTATTTTGTTGTTGTTGTTAATGGAGTTCCTGGGAGGCCGGCGTTTCAGACATGACGCAGGCAGTCCAATCATGGCTCTGAGAAAACTTGATGGTGTCCAAGCGCTAGTGAAACACTGGGAATAAGTGCATTAGTCTAGCAGGAGATTATATAGTGGTGTCCCAGTTTGACTCGAACACTCATGCACGTGTATACCTGGGTTAAATCAATGTCCCTGAATGTATGAGTGGAAGTTTATGGTGTTTATTGCAACAATGAAATAGCTGTATCGGAAATGTGTGTGTGTGTGTGTGTGTGTGTGTGTGTGTGTGTGTGTGTGTGTGTGTGTATAGAATATTTTGGCATGACTCATTCGACTGACATCTCAGTAGTGAAACGGTAAAACCGCCCTCCTGCCAGATCCTCTTTTCCTCTGCCAGAGAATGCAGCATTGTCTTATTCTCTCCACAACAACAAGAAAATACTTCAAGCTCGTCCCTGTGCTCCAGAATTGCGCCTTGAGCCGGTCCTTTCAACCCGGAGTGCTAATACGCTTCTGGCTCGCTGCTAATAAAATGGAAAAATAAATGGTAATTGTTTCATGCATTTGAAGAAGGCCAGGCTTACTCCATTAATCGTGTGTGTGTGTGTGTGTGTGTGTGTGTGTGTGTGTGTGTGTGTGTGTGTGTGTGTGTGCTTGCACGTATATATGTTGTAATTTTTTCAGGATCAGCCGTCTCTTTAACGGCACCGAGCCCATCGTGCTGGACAGTCTGAAGCAGCACTATTTCATCGACAGGGACGGAGAGATCTTCCGCTTCATCCTCAGCTTCCTCAGGACCTGCAAGCTGCTGCTGCCTGAAGACTTTAAGGTAACGAGAGAACTCGGTGTTTGTGCAGAAATCCATTAGATCACTGACCTGTTCAAATCATAAGCAGACCTGGAACGCTTCCACGCAGACTTTATTTCCCCCGGCGACTCGCTGCAGTGCAAAACTTTTTTTTTTTTTTTAATTACTTTGTAAATATTATAATAATTATCATCATTTACAAGTTAGTAGTTAGTATTTTTTTTTGCCGTCAAATATTCGCTCTTCTTTTTATTTCTGTGCCATCTTCCAGAACTATCAGGTGTATTAGGTGTCCTTTAATATGAGAGCTCAAAACACCTCCCCAGTTTCACATGACCATCAGCTCTTCTGCAGTTTTTATTAGAGGAACAAATGAGGATATTTATCTCTCAGCGAGGTTTCGATGCAGACCCGCTCGATTTCAGCATTCCTGCGTCAATAACATCTTCTTCTCTTTTTTTTTATGTGCTTTGCTTTTAATTCTGGAGCTATGCAGGTAATGCAAAAGTGGGCAGAACTTAAATTTATTAACTGACGTCCATCCATCTAGGACCCGTGAAGTTCAAGGGTGATTATTGTATTTATTCCAATTTGTACGACCGTGGTGGGACCTCCATCAACATTCACACACTACAGGCAATTTGGGAATGACAATTAGTCTAATCTGCATCTCTTTGGACTTTGGGAGGAAACCAGTAAACCCGGAGGAAACCCACCAAGCACGTGGAGAACATGCAAACTCCATGCACACACACCCGACGTGGGACTCGAACCCAGGACCTGCAGGTGCAAGGTGACACAAGGTTCGGATCACTAAGCCTCTTAACTGACGTAGACGGTTCAAATTGGTAGAGAAGCAAAGTCACTACTGAACATAGTCTCCATCCCAAGACATGCATTTGCGCCACCTTCCAACCCGACTCTCGAATCCTCTCTGAAAATCCGCTTTGTCGCGGTTGACGGTCTTGTACTGCGCTACAAAACGTTTACAGAGATGACACCATAGACAAGATCAACGTGTACAGATGGAGAAAGACGTTTAAAGACAGGAGAATCCAGCACTGAAGACAAACCACGCAGTGGGACAACATCAAAGGGGACAAAGCTGATTTTCAAAGAGAATTCGAGGTTCAACGAGTTACAGCGGAACCGCGGAGGAGAGTTCTTAAAGTGAAAATACGTATTGCGATATGAATGTTCCCATAAGAAATAATGTAAATGCAGATAATCCGTTCCAGTCGTCCAAAATGTCATAAAATCATTAAAAAAAAAAAAGTTTTGAACGGCTCCCTGATGTACTCAGTTCGTTCGTTCGAATGCCGAAAATGCTTTGCATGCCAATGCAAATTTCTTGCAAAATTTTAATCCTTAAGGCGGGAATTTGTAAGGGGAAGGCATTCATTTGCCGAGGCTCCACTGTACAATAGCAAACATGCAATTTGATCCGCCTGTGTCGGTTATTAAAAAACGGTTATGCGACTGTTGCATTACTTTCCGTACTGCCCTTGCATTATAAAAAATTGCCGGCGTAAAGGAGGCGTGGCCTCATCTGTGTCATTCATAAAAACCTCTCAGGTCATCCTTTCTCTCTTACTCTTAAGTTTGATCCACAACATAAAAACAAACTATAAAGCGCGACGCACTTGTTATGTAGACAGTGGAGTTTGTGTCTCTGTCCCAGGTTGCACCTTCCGCTTGTGCATGAATGAGCACACACATACACACACACACACAGAGCCATGTTAGTCAAGATTCAAGACTCAACCGCTCAAATGTGTGTGATAAAAAAAAAAGATGTAAGTTTCCATGGATAAGGGAGTCTGCAGAATGAAATAAGTGTACACACCTGCGTTTATGCTGCACAATAACTGGTGTATGAACCGTCCAGGACGAGCACGCGGACAAAACAGAGGCTCGTGTGGAGTCGAACGGAGAAAGCTCTTGGGAGAGGAAATAGAATTTACACGATGTAGAAATAAAGAGGTTATGAACTGGATGTCAGAGCCAAGGTTCCTGCCAGTGTATCCTCACTATACAAGCCGTCCAGTGGAGAGTAACCTTCGCTGAGTTTATTTCTTTTGTTTAGATTTAAACGTTGGGTTTATTTATTTATTAGATGATGTCTGCTCAGGAACACCGAGCAAAAATCTGCATCACTGAGTAGCTGTACAGTACTATGACTCAGGGATTTTTTATTCTTTTGTTCTGTTTTTTTTTTTTTTCGTTATATATACACATTTATTTAAGTGCAAGCCAGGTTACTGGAGACAGCGGAAATTAAACCAGCACTTACACGGTGTACTGTACCTGATCAGACACACATTCACTGTCTGATGTTTTTCGCTGTCATGGAACAAACATATAATGGATGTCGATTGCAGATATGCAGCATTTTTCTTTTTGTTTTTGTTTATTAACCAACTATGCTACAGTCCTGTCCACTTGGTTTCTATTGGCACACAAGAATGAGGGTTGTGTATTCTCAGGTCAGAGTTCACCCGGAAAATAAGCTCAACCCGGAGCAAATGCGCGTCTTTGACGTCTCGCATACTTTCTACTTCAGTAAATTATTTTATGTGAAAAATACGTGAAAGTTATTCGTCCACGAAGCGAAAAAGCATGAGCTCTTTTGTTATCTCTGTGCAGAGGAAATGCTAGGGTTAATCCTGTGCATCATGTCTAATTAGCCTTATATTTATATTTAAATCCCTGACTTAGGAAACGCCTTCTTTTCTGGGAGCACGTTCATAAGTCGGATTTGTTCTTAAGTCCGACTAAGTCAGTCTTATTTGCCTTTGACACGCATATACAATGTAAATCATATCAATTAACTCGACTAAACCTCCGTCCCCTTTCATCACACTCCATCATATGGCCAAAAACCATGACCGAACCTAAGGAAATAACTCTCACAGTGAAATCAGAAATGTAACAGTGTCGTATCTGCCCCTTTAAATCGCGGGGGGGAATCTCGGGCGCCACTTTGTCTCAGAGCTGTTTTCCGCTGTATTGGAAACTGTGAACTCTGTTTTGTTGAGGATTTTCTGAAATTAGGATTATTCACCATCAGGACAGCTTTACAGGACAGACATTTTCTATCATCGTGTTCCCGGCTACAGTATACAGTGGAACCTCGGATTGCGAGTAACACGGTTTGCAAGTCTTGGTTTATGAGTGCCGAGTAGCATGTATCACGCATCCGTTTCTTGTTTTGACGCTGAGCGTCACGTGATCACAACTGACCCATTGGTTTTTCTCTCTCTTGCGCTGTGGAATTCTGGGTAATCGTCTCTCCTGCTGGGTCTTTGTGCGGGTCTCTCACTGGTATAATCAACATCCGTGTGCACGTGTACTGTTTACTATAACTATGACCACGTGTGCGTGCATGAAACATATTTTATTTTGTGTTTGTATTCGTGTGTATACAGCGTACGTGTACTGTTTATTACAACACACGTGTGCGCACGTATAACGCAAAAGCAAGTCTCATTAGAGAGGTTATTTGTCAGGATTTATTTTTTATTTCTTTTAAGGGTAAAGTGCAGGTTTTTTTTTTTTTTACTTTATATTTTGTATTAATCATTTTTATGTATTTATTCTTTTGGGCTGTTGAACGAATAATTTGAGTTTCCATTATTTCTTATGGGAAAATACGATTTGGTTTACTAATTATATTCTTAATCCAAGGTTCCACTGTACCGAACTTTAGACTTTTTATACATTCACTTAAACACTGATAATATTGTATATAATTGCTAACATTGTTATCTGGTGCAATGTAATGTCTATTTTTTTTACAATACACTTAAACCGCTGCCATGATTAAACAGGAAGTAGAACCGTGCTCTGTTCGTATCTGTGGAAATTCATAACTCGAATGTTCGTAAGTCGGGGACTACCTGTAAATGCATTTTGTTAAATAGCAGGAATTTAGTCATAAGTATTCACTATTCAATTTCATCTTTCTGATACAAATCCTTTAAACTGGACATTAATACGCAGCTGAACTACACATTTAATCTGAGACATGGTTTACAGCATGTCATTTATAATCATCGCCCTCATACCGCTTGATTCGCGTGACCTCTAAAAGAGGAAACACGCTGACTGGTGGGATTATTGCGTGCCCTTATCGGCACGACATCACTCCTCTGTCTCGCCTCAGGGACCAGTACCACACCCTGGCACAGGCAGCTGGCATGTTCCTTAACCCATAAAAGCCCAGACTCACTTCTCCTTTAAGGGAAATTATGGAGGATAAAACACAGACCAAACAGAGCACATGGAACACATTTTCTTTTTTTTTTTCACTGTGTGATATGTGTCACAGAAATATTTTTCAATATTCAATATTTTATCAATTTGTTTAAGAAATGTATTCAAGACTAGTTCTTTCACATGTGCTACCCGGGCACACCATCATTTTGGAAAGGATTTTCACATCACAGATCGTCACATGACTGCTGCAGGATGTTCATGAGTTAAAGTCAATGATGAAGCTGAATAAGGGACGTTTAAAGTGTTTGTGACACCAGTGTCAGCTACAATCAGTGAAGAGATTTCTTTTGCAGCAGCACAGAATGTAGTTTCTGTTAAGAGAAAGAGCAATTAAGAGGATTAGGTGCTGCTAGGATACATCTGTAAACATGAACCAATAAATAAATAAATGATACGGACCCTAACCATAAGACTGTTTAACACCAAAATAGCAACTCCGTAACGTCAGCATGACGTCATTCTGCGCGGAGGGAAATAAGAGAATGTGACTGATGTGAGAATTAAGTACAGATGGAATTGTTTCAGGGGAGCAAAAGAAGAGTCAGAGAGCGTGGATTGGTCTTGCTCCAGTTGCTAAGCATTTCACTGAGAGAGAGAGAGAGAGAGAGAGCGCAGCGGGAAAAATTGCTGCCTGATACCAATAGCTGATTACTTTGAAAGATAGACAGAAAGGTGAAGCGAGACTTGAGGCTGGATTTGAGAGAGAGTCCAAGATAATACCATTTCCAGAATAACAAAAATATATACGCACGTGGACAAAATTGTTGGTACCCTTCGGTCAATGAAAGAAAAACTCACAATGGTCACAGAAATAACTTTAATTTGACAAAATTAATAATAAATAAGAATTCTATGAATGTTAACCAATGAAAGTCAGACATTGCTTTTCAACCATGCTTCAACGGAATTATTTTTTAAAAAAATGAACTCATAGAACAGGCCTGGACAAAAATGATGGTACCCCTAACTTAATAGTTTGTTGCACAACCTTTTGAGGCAATCACTGCAATCAAACGATTCCTGTAACTGTCAATGAGACTTCTGCACCTCTCTGCAGGTATTTTGGCCCACTCCTCATGAGCAAGCTGCTCCAGTTGTTTCCGGTTTGAAGGGAGTCTTTTCCAGACAGCATGTATCAGCTCCTTCCAAAGATGTTCAATAGGATTGAGGTCAGGGCTCATAGAAGGCCACTTTAGAATAGTCCAATGTTTTCCTCTTAGCCATTCTTGGGTGTTTTTAACTGTGTTTTGGGTCATTGTCCTGTTGCAAGACCCATGACCTGCGACTGAGACCCAGCTTTCTGACACTGGCCAGCACATTTCTCTCTAGAATCCCTTGATAGTCTTGAGATTTCATTGTACCCTGCACAGATTCATCTGTGCCAGATGCAGCAAAGCAGCCCCAGAACATAACAGAGCCTCCTCCATGTTTCACAGTAGGGACAGTGTTCTTTTCTTGATATGCTTCAAGTATAATTAGCAAAATTTGCCTTGGCAAAAAGTTCCATTTTTGTCTAATCTGTCCATAGGACATTCTCCCAGAAGCTTTGTGGCTTGTCAACATGTAGTTTGGCATATTCCAGTCTGGCTTTTTTATGATTTGTTTTCAACAATGGTGTCCTCCTTGGTCGTCTCCCATGTAGTCCACTTTGGCTCAAACAACGACGGATGGTGCGATCCGACACTGATGTTCCTTGAGCATGAAGTTCACCTTGGATCTCTTTAGAAATCTTTCTGGGCTCTTTTGTTATCATTCGGATTATCCGTCTCTTTGATTTGTCATCAATTTTCCTCCTGCGGCCACGTCCAGGGAGGTTGGCTACAGTCCCATGGATCTTAAATTTCTGAATAATATGTGCAACTGTAGTCACAGGAACATCTAGCTGCTTGGAAATGGTCTTATAGCCTTTAACGTTAACATGCTTGTCTATAATTTTCTTTCGAATCTCCTGAGACAACTCTTTCCTTCACTTCCTCTGGTCCATGTTGAGTGTGGTACATACCATGTCACCAAACAACACAGTGACTACCTGGAGCCCTATATATAGGCCCACTGACTGATTACAAGATTGTAGACACCTGTGATGCTAATTAGTGGACACACCTTGAATTAACATGTCCCTTTGGTCACATTATTTTCAGTATTTTCTAAAGGTACCATCATTTTTGTCCAGGCCTGTTCCATGAGTTTATTTTTTTAAATAATTCTGTTGAAGCATGGTTGAAAAGCAATGTCTGACTTTCATTGGTTAACATACATAGAATTTTTTTAAATCATTACTTTTGTCAGATTAAAGTTATTTATGTGACCATTGTGAGTTTTTCTTTCATTGACCGAAGGGTACCAACAATTTTGTATAATAATAAAATTAGAATCGCATTGTTTAAAAGGGGGAAGGTTTTTTGTTGTCCCTTTTTTGTTTGTTTGTTTATTTTTTACAGATGAATGGGCAATAAAATAAGAAAATAAATAAATACAACTAATACTACGAGTGTCTTGATCTGGGAGGGAGTGTGAGGTAATGCCAATAACTGGATAAACAGATTAATGCTGTCATGTGACACCATTATTATCTGCTATTGTCTATAACAACAGCACTGTGTTGGTTGTACCAGGGGTTTTACACACACACACACACACACACACACACACACACACAATAATTACCATTTCCTCTTTCTCTAGCTTAATGTTCATTCCTGAGAAATGGAAATATGAAATCTGCATTTCTGATTTTCAGTCACACGTCGAGCCGGAGGAAGAAAGCACCTGTGTGAACGCAGTGAAAACTCCTGCATGATAATTAACTAAGCTGGTTATTGTTTTGTTACATGGAAAATTGTATTATGAAATCTTAACCTGATTTGTGTACTGTGTGTACGGTCGTTTCTCACGGCCGATCGAGCGAGCGTTCAGGATGGAGTTTGGTAATTTAGAGCATCTCCGCCGTTCACTGAGACGCAGAGCTGAAAAGCGAGAAACTTGTCGAATACTTTACTTGAAATTAGTGCTGCACAACTAATTGCATAAAAATGGAAATATGGACTTGTGCAATGAATTACGGGTAATATACAGACCTGTTTGGGGATTCATGTATGTTTTTCAATGAATTAGGTATTTCTGTTTTAATAATTTCGAGTTGGTAAATAAATATTGTCGAACGTCCCATTAATGAGATGATTTGTCCAGTTATTTGGGGTTCGCCTCGATAAAAACATTTGAATCCAAAATGGTAGATTTAATAGATAAGATAAATTTCGCAGTTTAACATAATAAAATGAAATAAAATCATCGCAGTGTGATATTTTTCATCACATCATGCGACACTAATTGAAGCACTTAACAATCGGATCGGAGTGATGAGGAAGACACAAAGGCTAAGACAAAAACCAAAGTAGCTGTGCACATTGTCTCCACACACACACAATGTTTCGTAGACTACAGATTATAAGTAACACTTCTGATGTTTTGCACACGCTGAAAAAAAAGTGTTGCGAGTGTCTGGCGTATGACTGAAGCATCATGGCCGCCATCGTTGGCTTTCCCGTCAAATCAGTAAGTTTGGTGGACAGAACACGATGTGCTGAATAACATCCCCGTTCATTGCTTCGAACCAGTCTGGACTGAAACCAGTCAAAAAATCGATTCAATGCTGTGTCACGATTCTTTTGCGTGGCAAATACATTCATCGCTGCAATGACTTCAAAATTGACTTGTTTTAATATATTTTTAATTAAATATGTTTGCATTTGAGGTGATAAAAACGTTGCGTTTCATCTATAATCCTTCATGCGGTGCGCTCTAAACTATTCACCTGTCAATCGGCGGCACAGTAGACATATACAGAGAATTATTATTTGCCCGGACGAAACACAAGAGATAAAGTCGAGCTTTTCCATTGCATTTAGTTTTGAGCTGCATGTTAAACTTGTGTGTTTGAAGGTAATTTGTATTGTTTAAATTCCACACTTTAGAAACCTAATGTTATAAGAAATTAGATACTTTTTATATTTCAAGGTTTTAAAATTGTACTAAAAATGGAAAACTTAAAAAAAAAATCTAATTCTAATTTTATTTGTGACATACAAATAAAATATATGATATAATAAATATATGAAATAACAAATAAGATATGCAGTGAAATATTTATTTATAGATTGTTCGTGACGTAAAAGAAGAGTTTCTTTGTGAGGATGATTTTCACTAGTGAGTACAATTAATAATGTAAAAAAAAAAAAGAATAGTCAAATATTTACAATAATGAAAAATATACGGTATGTAAAAGGTTGCTAATGAAATAGACGTGAAATAGAAGCGTATGAGCTGTTAAGTGTATAAGTTATACAGGATAAATTACAGGATAAATGATTTATTCTGTAAAGATGCTTTGCGACAATGAGCATTGTTCTACAAATAAAACTGAATTGAATTGAAATAAATTACAGCTGAGTGCAGTTTAGTCCTCATTTGTGTTAGGATATTTATAAATTCTTGCAGAATCTCAATAGAACTGGTGATAATATGGTGTGTGTCGTGTGTGTGGTGATTCCCGTCCCTGGTGATTTGCGTGACGCTGAGAGACTCGGAGTGGTTACGGGGGCGACCTCAAGTTTATTGTGTAATTGCGAACAAGATTTTCCAAAGGCTGAAGGAGAACTTAACTGTACGAATAATGCAACAGTTAACATGGTTTCAGGAACTATTGCTCTGGTGTTACCTCATTTACAAAAGTAAAAGACAGATTTGCACTTGAAATCTCCTCTCGCCAGAGGGCTTACTGCAGTGTCGTCATGCTGCCAGAACATCTCTTACAGGAAATAACACCTCGGCTCTCCGACTCTCCCCTCGCCTTTCTCCTGCTCTCTCTCTCTCTGAGAGGAATCATGTTTGTGAGTCATTCCCATGTGTCTCCTCACACCCGGAGTTCAGTGGTGTTCCGAGGTTTGTGTTGGATTGAGCTTTGATGTTCACACCAGGAAGATGGGACAAAAAAAAGCCTGACACATATAATATCTTAATATCATTTTTCCAAAAAACTTCCTCATGTGACTAGAAATCGAGCAGCACGTTGTTCATCTTTTTTTCCCCCTTTCCTTTATTCACTGTTTACTGCTCAGATTTATACAGAGACTTTTTATAGCGGTTCACTTCTAACAACATTTATATTAGAAACCATGAATAAAAGCGATTGAAAAGAATCCTCATGTAATAGCAGGCACGTGAACGAGGTGAGGATGTAAGTGCTACAAGGCTAACAGAGGTGGCTAGTAACGAGTTACATTTACTTGAGTAACTTTTTTAAAGTACTTCTATGAGTAGGTTTACCGCACTATACTTTTTACTTTGACTTGAGTAGATTTGTGAAGAAGAAACGCTACTCTTATTCCGCTACACCCGACTCGTGACCATTTATTCAACCTTTTAGATATTCTTTGTTTGCCAGAGAAATGCAGCCGGTGGCTCTATCACGTGGCTGTGTTTCACCAATCAGGTGTAGCAATAATAATCACATGACTCCGTTTGACCAATCAGTCGCAATAACAATAACCGCATGAGGGGGTGTGTCTTCAGCCGTGGTGGACATTGAAGCAAACATGTCGCGGTTAGTTTAGCTGTTTTATTTAATGTTACAATCTTAACTTATATAATTAGCAAATAAACTAGAGGCTTAAAAATATATTATTTTCTTACATTTGTTCTGCTGGACAGTTTATGGTTAAGTGAGACCTCTTCCTCTTGTACACATGTTCTAATGTTATTTTCTGCTGAGTCATTTGTAGGTTAACTGAATAAACAGGAAATAGTCTACACTGCGCACACATACATATGTTACCTACAGTAGGGATTTATTTCAAACGCCTTTTATTGTGAAAAGGGGGAGATTAGGAAAATTATGTTTCTTATTCCTTAGTTTGCTATTTTGTAAAGCTGTTTAGTTTTATTAATTTATTTTATAACATTTATTTCATCAATTTTATTATTTGGAAATGTCACAATTTATACATTATTTTATCATTTTGTCTGACTGCTTACATAATTTCTACAAAAAAATAATGAATCGGACATTATGATTGAAACAGTTACTCAGTACTTGAGTAGTCTTTTCACCGAATATTTTTTTACTCTTACTTGAGTAATATTTTGGACGACTACTTTTTACTTCTACTTGAGTAATATTATTTTGAGGTACAGCTACTCTTACTTGAGTAAATGTTTTGGCTACTCTACCCACCTCTGCTGTTTACTGCTCAGATTGATACCGAGACTTTTTATAGCGGTTCGCTTGTAACAACATTTATATTAGAAATCATGAGTAAAAGCGATATCGATTAAAAAGAATCCTCAAGGAATAGCAGGCATGTAAACAAGGTGAGGATGTAAGTGCTACAGGAACTACAGGCAAGAAGTTTAATAGAGAGAAATTCAACTAATGCAAGAAGGCCTGTATTTAAAAAAAAAAAAAAGAAGAAGTGAATAAATTAATATGGGCTTTTGGACTCAAAGAACTTTTCTTTTTCTATATGCTCCGCTATAGCTTTATTATTAATCTGACTGCTGGATTGCGTCTCTGCTCCAGACCGCAGCATCGCTCATAGACACTGCGTAGGAATGCTGCCATCTGGACTCATGGGAAATTAAAGACAGGAGCAGGAGGGGCAAATCACTCCTGGCTAAATGCCCTGAGGACAGGGAGAGGGAGGTGGAAAGGGAAGGAGTGAGAGAGAGGAGGCAGGGGGGTTGTTTGGAGTGGGCCACATTTCTGAGATGAAGGAACACACAGTGCAGTGTTTCACATATTGGCATCTAATCAAAAATCCATTAAGATGTTTTTTTCAAGGTGTGTGTTTTTTTCCCCTCTCTCTCTCTCTCTCTCTGTCTTTCTCTCTCTCTCTCGCTCTTTCTCTCTCTCTTTTTCTCTTTCTCCCAGGACTTCCACCTGCTCTATGAGGAGGCACGGTACTACCAGCTCACTCCCATGCTGAAAGAGCTGGAGCGCTGGAAGCAGGAGCGCGACCAGCGGCGCTCGGCTCAGCCCTGCGAGTGTCTGGTGGTCCGCGTGACCCCCGACCTCGGCGAGAGAATCGCTCTCAGCGGGGAGAAGATCCTCATCGAGGAGATCTTCCCCGAGACCGGAGACGTCATGTGCAACTCGGTGAACGCAGGCTGGAACCAGGACCCCACCCACGTCATCCGCTTCCCTCTCAACGGCTACTGCAGACTAAACTCCGTACAGGTAAAGACAGAGACACGACCACGCTAGCTAGCTAGCTACTCTACAACATGCGTCATGTGTCAAGAACTAATACAGACCATATGGGAGGACGCCAGTGAGGCAGGTGGCATATCAGAGCAGAAGTCTTCGTTATTTTTTTTTATAACTATGTCTATTTCAGTCTATGAGGTAGAGGTGTGAAGAGCACTACAGTGTGAAATGAAGCTCACTCACATCCGAGTGATATTAACATTTTCAGCTATTCTAGAACCATCAAATCTATGCGTGCATATTAATTGCAACACCACCGTTATGTTATTGTCATGGTTACAGTAAGTCAAAGGTACAATAGTTTATTTACTACAGTCAAAGGTTTGGATTTATTTTCTCCATTCAAGAAATATACTGAAACTTTTAGTTTTTTTCAAAACTATTAAATAAAACATATCACATTAGGTAATTAATAGGGCAGTCAATATTAACGTGTTAATGCGTGTGATTAATCTAGAAGTTTTAACACATTACTTTTTTTTTTAACACCAATTAATCATATGAACAAGTTTGACCCTAATGGCTTCCCATAATCGCAGCATGATTACCCGGCTGTTTGTGAAAATGGCACATTTAACGTGGATAATAAGATGACTAAGGAAACACCACCAGGTGTGCTGAACAACAAGTTTCAATATAAAAAACTTCTAGATGAACGTGTTGATAAAACTGAAGTTGTGTGCCCGAGTCCACGAGGTACTCGAACTATTTTTAGAAGAGTACATTAAACGTAAGACGTGGGCGTGGTGGCTCAGGCGGCTTAGGCTATAGTTTGTTGATTTTCGGATCTGAGGATCTGGGTTTGAGGCCCACCCCTCTGACCTCTCAGATTGAAAAATTTATATTTTTTCTCACCACTCAAACTCCCTTTGTTTTACTCCTCCTCGAAATGCTGAGTAGTGATGGGAAGTTTGGATCATTGTAGTGACTCGGTTCTGTGAATCTCGTTCATCAAAATGAACAAATCTTTTTTTTTGGAGTCATTTAGTTCATTTTGTTCTTTTGATCAGAAATAAAATAAAATGTTACATTTTCAACCCCAGCACGTTTACATATACAATGCAGCTAAGGACATATTATGATAAACAGAATGAGCAGCTCACCATCATATCTTCTGGTCTGAATTGTTCGTTCTTTTGTCACGTGACTCCCATAGACACTATTCAGTGTATTACACAGGAACCAGAATTGAGCGGTTCTTCTCACGAGTCTTTTTAGTCCGAGTCATTCGTTCTTTCGAATGTATTGCACTGCATAGCATCTACTGTATGGGAGTCATGTGACAAAAGACCGAACGATACGGGCCAAGACTTGAAAGGTAACGACTCATTTCTGTTTCCTGTACTTAACCTATGGAGGTTTTGCGATGCTTTGCGCATGCGCGCCCAGTAGAAAATTAGCAAATCACTTTCTGAGACTACTTGTTCTTTTGAGTCACGTTAAAGATTTGTTAAAAAAGAACGAATCTTTCATGAACGACCCATCACTAATTCTAAGCAACAAGCGGGGGGAAGGGGCTCTTCTTATATGACGTCACAATATGGGGGAAATCGAATTTCGAAAATCTGAAAATGACTAACGAGTGAAACTTTTCGATAAGCGTGTATACCTTTAAGTACTGCTTCTTGCAGTCGTGCCTATACATAATTCCTGAATATCAGTATCAGTTATTACTAAGACTTTCATGTAATAGTAATGACATTCAATGCAACGGGCCTAGTTTTAAACGTTGTCTGGTTTTGTACAGATTCAGAACTACCGTTACGTTTGCATCCGGATCAACAAAAAGTATCCGACAGCTGTCAGTCAATCAGACGCTAGTTTTCCTGCAGTGATAATCCAGCATTGGAGTGAACACAGTGAGAGGACGTGTCCTGACATTCAGGAAATCACTGATTAGTGTGCGTGCGTGTGTGCGTGCGTGCGTGTGTGCGTGCGTGTGTGTGTGTGTGTGTTTACGACTGTGTACGCAAACTGCATTCCTACAGTACAGTATGTACCAGAGACTGCATAGAAACACACACACACCCTACAGCCATCCGTCCTGCCACGACTGTGTTCTCTGTGCAAGAGTGAGAGATGGACACCTCCGGGGAACGTCGTCAGATTAGTGACAAACACACACACTCCCACACACACTCCCACACACACACACACACACAAACACATGTAAGACCATCGAAACACACAGGGCACAAAAAAAAAAAAAACACGTCTGTTTTCTTCTGTTTGTCTCTTCTTCAAAAAGGCGAGCAAACAAAAACACAGAAGAAGAGAGAAAGAAAGAAAGAAAAAAATGCTATGCATAATTTACACACCCCTCTGTTTAAAGACCTCACTCCTCTCCGTTTCAGAACGACTAGAGCACCACATTGCCCCGAGCTACTCGCACACACGTATTGCATTTTTTAATACCATACTTACAATTTCTCAAACAGCCTAAACCTCTTCACAATCCTTTTATAGGTTTTTAAACGCCGTGCAATATAATTAATTGGCCACATCAGCTAACAAACATTCCTTGCTTTGTCTCTGAGTTGGCTTTAATAGATGAGGAGGAGGCGCGCACACACACACACACACACATGCACACAGACGCTCCATAGATGATGAACGTTTAGAGAAAATTCTCTTACTTTTAATTTGCAGAACTTTTTTTTTTCAGAAGTCTAAAACATTTTTCCGAAGAAAAAAGAAACTTTGAATTTCATCATTTAAAGTTTTCTATGAAAAAAAAAAAGCTTTTTAAATTAGATTTTCAGGCAAGACAGACGAGATATCGTAATGTATAGATGTTATCATAATACTATCATAATACTGAGAAGCTTGTGAAAACCTGTAAACTAAAAAAAAAAACATTTCCCTGGAAAAGAATTAAAAGGTTGAAGCTAATAATAATCTGATCAGCTTTAATGTTATCAGTGATATTATTATTATTTCAGGTTGAAGCCCACATACTGTACATGTCTGTCTGTCTGTACGGCAGAACTCTCTGTCTGACTTCTTAATACAAAGAAATAAAATGTTGTAACGTTGAGTATCTCACGCCTCGTTCACGCTAGCCTGTACTGCTTTTAATCGTCACTGAAGAACAGTACACTCCCTGTTCGGTAATCGGAGAGTCAATCACAGATGAGAAATGAACAAAGTAGATCAGATGATGAAATTTTGTCTTAAAACGACTCCGGCGCGTTAAAATTCACTCATACAGGAGAGAATCGTTTTGATTCATACATATTTTCTCATACGTTTCATACATGCCTTTAAGGGTTTATACAGTATGTGTCAGGGCTGCCTTGTTAAAGTTCTTCATCTTCCTGGTGTCTTACCTGAAAAACCAATTTAAAAAGTTTTTTTCATAGAAAAACTTTAAATGATGAAATTCAAGGATTTTTTTTTTCTGCGGGAAAAAGATTGTACATGTTGTAGACTTTTTTAAAAAAACGTTCAGCGTATGTGCTCCATATATTTTCTTTTGATTCTGCAAACCAGCTTTTTTCTGCCAATAACCGTTGTTAAAAGCGCTATATAATAACATTTGATTGAATTCAACTTTCAGTGCTGTTATTTCAGCAGTAAACATAGTAAAGTTTAATAAAGGTTCTTTAATTTCAGTCTAGATATCAGTTTAAGACGCGCCCACAGTTTGAGGCATTCGCAGTACGCAGTCAAAACTTGCGGTTTCTAATCTGACACAGAACCGCTCGTAGTTTTCCTTCTACTCAACATTTTGATTTCACTTATGGTGCAGGTTAAACTTCAGGCAGATATCAAGGTACTGCAAAAAAGTTTCATTAAACTCAGTCCATACAGTTTTGTGTGATGCTTTGGCAAAATCTGCCTGGACATACATACAGACAGACATACAGATTATTTTTCTGAGACTGGTTTTCGAGCCCTTCAGTGTATGAAACATAAATATATCAATGAAAGAGCGAGTTCTGACCCAATGTACAGACAAAACCTTCATTTTAGTTATATAGATTTAGGTCTACATTGGCAGCATGTGTATGCAGTTATGAGTGTGTGTGTGTGTGTGTGGGGGGGGGGTGTATTGCGTATGACGTGACAGAGATTTGAGCCAGCCCTGACTTTTCGAGAGTTGTTTTGAAGCCAAACTGACATTTAATACGATTGGAAACTTTATTGTCTTTGGAACTGAGAATCTCCCCGATGTTTATACTATAGAGAGACAGAGAGACAGACAGAGAGAAAGGGATACTGAACTGAGGATGGAGAAAGAGACAGAGAGAGATCGAGTGTAAGAAAAGACAGGGGAAAAGAGAAAGTGAGAGCACACACACACACACAGAGTTTGTCCCAAAGCCGAGGTTCAGGAGCGGCTCCATACATCACCGTGATTGAGCACGCGGATCAGCGAGGATGCCGTCGTTCCTCCATCACCGTGACAGGAACACAACCTCAGAGAGAGAGGGAGCATGTCCCTCCTGACGGCTCTGACACATATACACACACTCATGCACACGCGCGCACGCACACACACACACACACACACACCTTTCCCCAGCGCTTTAATACTTCAGCTGGAGTCTGTGTAGACGCTCCCGCTGTGGCACTGCTGATTAAACGTCTGCACGGCCACATTGCCATCCACAGACCTGGACACCAGCCAGAAGGAGTGTGTGAAGAGGGACAGGTGTCTGTGTGTGTGTCTGTGTGTGTGTGTGTCTCTGTGACTCTGTGTCTGTGTCTCAGTGTGTGTTTGTGTGTGTGTTTGTGTGTGTGTGTGTCTGTGTGTGTGTGTGTGTGTTTGAAAGGGACAGGTGAGTGTGTGTGTTTGAAAGGGACAGGTGAGTGCGTGCGTGTGTGTGTGTGTTTTGTGTTTGTAGTTTAAAGGACCGCTTTTCTTTTTAAAGAAATGGCAATCACGCATCGATCACGTCTCTCAGAGGACACACGTGATGTCCTTGGCCCTCCCTGGTTGGCGGTCGTAGCCTTGACATGTAAATTATGTAAATATATATTTTGTACAGCTATTTTTTTTAATATCTTTTATCTTTTATTCTTATTTATTCTTATCTTGTTTTGTTTTTCTTTTGTTTTAATTTGTTTGGTTTATTAAGGTCTCGGACGGTCGTATAAGCATTTCACTGCATGTCGTACTGTGTATGTGACAAATCAAATTTCTATTTGAATTTGAAATAAGAAATAAATAGACATTACACCTCGTTTAACTTTTATTCTTTGCAAAAAAAAAACTGAAAGTGGCTCCGTTTTATTCTTGCTCCCATTCCTGCTAACACGCTTGTGACCCAGAATGCTACATCTTCACTAAATCTTGCACATCAGACATGCTTTTAGATTGGACACTTGATAATAGTAAGAACACACGAGGAGTACTGATGTTGTGTTTTTTCTCGTTGAATCTTTTTCAACATCCAGTAGAGACGAGGACTCGTGATACTTCAACAGGACGCGGTACTTTCCGGACCTTCAAAAAAAAACAAAAAAAACAAATGTATACTCGATTTGCTTGGCTTTCCACTGATGCAAAAAAAGTTTTGCGCGGCTCCCGGACATACGCCTAACTTAGCCGGCTTCAGTTCAGCCTGGCTTGTTCGCTCGTGTGCCAAAAATGCTTTGCAATTTTCTTGCAGTTCCCGAGGCGAAAAAAAAAAAAGTTCATGAGGCAGGTCGTTCGTACCTGTGCCGAGGTACCACTTTGAATTACTGAGGTACTACTTAGCCGAGCAAAGCGAGTGAGAACTAGTTGAGAACTTTCTGATTGGCCAGCCATGACCGCGACATTTAGAGTTTCGGCAATGAATTTTTGTATTTCAATACAGATGAAGATTTTCACTTAAGGTCATGAAAAGACAGCATCCTATCGAGTCTTGAGTCAAAGCGTGGCTCGCGTCGTCGTCCCTACTTAGCCGTGAAAAACATTCGACGAGATAAAACAGTACTTCTGATGTGACGCCAAGTCTCTGCGTCCATTATAGAACCACGTCTGACACAGGTTTGTGCCTCATCACCCCTGCTGCCTGACCTTAATCCTACATCCGGACAAAATATGGTGTCTCCTCATTGTTTTCGCTTGACCCTGACCCGGTGTCTTTTACAGTCCTCACCCGCGTTGTCTGTTCTGTAATTGGTTTCGTGGAAGCATGCCTCCGTCTCAGCTTGGCTCCAATTGTTCCCAGCACCACAGACGCACTAAAATACAATTAGGCGGCGTTGTGCACCAGAGTAATCAACACTGTGAGTGTGTGTGTGATTCTGAAACGTTTGTGTGTGTGTGTGTGTAGATTTGTGAGACGTGATGCTTGGTCAGGTTGGATCATTACTGCTCTATTTAAACGCAGCATAAACCGTCTGCTGTTGTGCACCCGCTCAGGAGAGAGAGTCTGTCTCTGTCAGCAAGATCTCGAGAGAGAGAGAGAGAGAGAGAAAGAGAGAGAGAGAAGAATATTCACACGACGACAGGAACAACAGAGCAGAGCTGAGCTGAACTTTAAACGAGAGCTTCATCTATCCAAAGTGAAATTCTCTCTCTGTCACACACTGTAGTTGGCATCATGAATAATGATGCCGTGTTCCTTCCGAAGTGCTGCGTAAGTGCGCGGGGCTGAAATTGCCTCACCGGTGCAGGTTCGCCCCCGTCCATTTATCCATTTATATACAGCCGCCTCGAATCCAGCAGGAACACGCGGCACAATTCCACCGCTTTTACACACCTGAGTCAGCTCAACGGTAATCAGCACGCCCGTTCCTCCATCACACACTTCATCGTGTGTGTGTGTGTGTGTGTGTGTGTGTAAGCAGGAAAATACACTGGATGTGTGAGCCAAACATGCATGATTTGAAATAAAGCAGAAATAATAACACAATAATAATAACTGTCATTCATCCAACACAAAATGCTTTACAGGAAGAAGAAATAAACAGTTCTAGGTGGAAAGACTTCTTTTCTATCATTTAGGTTAAACAAGAATTAAGAATAAATATAAATACATACGGCGTCATAGTGATTAGCACTGTCGCCTTGCACCTCCAGGTCCTGGGTTCAATCCCCACGTCAGGTCTGTGTCCATGGAGTTTGAACGTTCTCCCCATGCTTGCTAGATTTTCAGATTTTCTCCCACAGCCCAAAGATATGCTGATTAGGCTAAATGGTGTTCCTAAATTTGCCCTTAGTGTGTGTGAGTGTTGACCAGAGGTCCTACCACGGTCGTACAAGATGGGAATAAATACAATGCCTCTGCAATCTCCAGTTGGACTACAGAGGTTCCTAGATGGACAGATGATTCATATGTTGGGGGGAAAAGAACAGTAGTCAGATCTAACCACACACAGGTAGCTCAGTGGTTGAGGTATTGGACTTCAAAGATTCATAATCAAACCCTACCACCAGCACTTTGAGCCATCGAGCAAGGCCTTTAACCCTCAACTGCTCAGGTGTATAATGAGATAAAATGTAAGTCACTCTGGAGAAGATTTAAGAATAAATATAAATACATAAATGCCATAAAATGTCATCACAGTCGGACACTTGTATTTAATTCATACGCCTTTAAGATGCAGCAAGGTGCCCGATTCATGATCCTCATGCAATTCAGGTCATCAGCTGACTTCATTTTATCGCCACATAACGTTGCTGAAACTAGACCTGAGCAACCGAATCGACCCCAGATCATAACACTGCCTCCAGAGGCTTGTACAGTGGACACTATGCATGATCACTTCATGTGCTTCCCTTCTTACCCTGACTCGTTCATTTCTCTTGAATAGGTTCAATCTGGACTCATCAGACCATGTGACCTTTTTCCATTGCTCTTAATCTTTATGCTCTCTAGCAAATTCCTGCTGAGTGTCACTAACGGTGGTGTAGTGGTTTGGCACTGTCGCCTTGCAGCTCCAGGGTCCGGGTTCGATTCCTGTCTCTGTGTGCATGGAGTTTGCATGTTCTCCCCGTGCTTGGTGGGTTTCCTCCGGGTACTCCGGTTTCCTCCCACAGTCCAAAGACATGTAGGTCAGGTTAATTCCCATTCCCAAATCAGTGAGTGAGTGAGTAAGTGTCACTAATAAGTGGTTTTCTTATGGACACACAGCTGTTTAGTCCCAATCTGGTTCGTTGGGCAGACAGTGGACCTTCACAATGTATCATTCTTATAGTGTGAAAGGACAAGCGGAGACAGTACACATTACTCCGAATCAAATCCACTCTCAGTCAGGCCCTTTAGTTTCTTATAAAAATCCCAGTGAGGTCAGACTCCTTGTTGTTTGGACTCCTTGGCTTTTCTGCACACTCTATGATGTAATTTTAAATAGATACATTTACTTTTTGTTATCGATCTCACACAGTAACCCATACTGACGACGTGAAACGTTTTTTTTTTTTTTCAATCAGGAGCCGAAATCTCTCATTTAGATTAGTAGACAGACCCTTGGCTAAAGGCAAGCCTGTTTGCTTTGATTATCTTAAGATGTCTCTAGAACTTGACTGGCGTCCACCTGTGGCAAATTCAATTGATTAAATATGATTTAGAAAGGCACACACTGGTTTGTGTGTGTTTGTGTTTGTGTGTAAGGTCACACATTTCGCACTACATGTCAGACACACCCCAAGCTATAGAATCCGAGGAAGTCTTTACACCCCTCGGCATCTCAGCAAGGGTATTAAATTATTTCTAAAGTTTTGAATGCACTAGGAGCAGAGTGTGAAAGTTTGGAACCATCGGGACACAAAGCTAGGACAGGCTGACCAAGAACCTAAAGTCCACTACCACAGAGCTTCACAGGGATAGAAGAACCTATGAGTTGTCAGAGATGCTCCATCTATCAGGTCTTTATGGTCAAGTGGTTGGATGGAAACTTGGTTTGGTGGACACTTAAAGATGGACAAGGACCACACATGGTTCTCAAAATTGATATTACGTGTGTAAGAATGTATCTTGCACCTCTAGGGTCCAGGTTCGATTCCTGGACTGTTTGGATGGAGTTTGCATGTTCTCCCCGTGCTTGGTGGGTTTCCTCCCAGCTCTCTGGTTTCCTCCCACAGTCCCAATACACGCAGATTAGCTCCTAACTGGCGTTCCCAAATTACCTGATGTGGGTGTTGAGTGTGTCCTACGATGGACTGGCACCCCGTCCAGGGTGTACCCCACTTCATACCCTAAGTCTCCTGGGATAGGCTTCCGACCCTGTAGACAGGATAAAGCGGTGTAGATGATGAGTGAGTGAGTGAGTGTAAGAATGTATGTTAAATAGAAGAGAAAGAATAAAATAAAGTCACTATAGCAAATACAATGTGTTGTATAAACATTGAAATAACTGAACACAGATAAGGCTGATCCTGTGTACACGGACATTTTTGGTAGATGCTAATGAATATTAATTACTATGAGAGAAATTGCAACGGTCACCTGACAGAGTGTCAAAAACAAACAAGATGTCGGAAACCCAAATAAGTGAAGGTTTTCATATGGAGATGGCGGTTTTAAAGGAAATTATAACGAGGTCTCAGGTCACATGATCTTAGTACTACAGAAGGGAGGTTGGGCCTAATTAGCATACTAAAAGTACAGTAAAGGGGAGTCCTATACAGTCTAATTTACTGTGTAAAGTTGTACATGTTGTATAATCTGAATCAATCTTTAATGGAATCTGAGAATCTTTAATGGAATCGTCATTATGAAATCCAAGCTCTGTGTCTGGCATATACCATCCTTGCGCCAGAGCAGGGCGATGGCATTGTACAATGGTCGAGGAGTCTGGTCACAGATTTTGGGAAGGTGGAGTATACCGTAATACAGAGTAAACAACAACCCAAGACAGCTCTGGAGAACTGAATGTCTCTGAATGTCCTTTAGGGACCCATGTGGCCCAACGTCTAGACGTATATATCCAGTGTTGGGGAGGTTCGACAAAAAAATTAATCTACTATAAATTACTAATTACTACATTAAAATTGTAATTTGATTACAGTATTGATTATTACATGTAATACGTAGGCGTTCTCCCATTCTGCAGGTGCGTGAAGGGGCGGGGCCACCAGGTCTGGCCGACTGGCGATAATTAATGTTAACGGATCTCGGCTTTCTCAGCGTTAAAAACAGCCTCAGCTTTTTTCCCTTCCTCCCTCTTTTAACCCTTCTCTTTCCCCATTTTTTCTAAATAAAATCACCCCTTTTTTTCGTAAGACCTCACCTCGTGTCCGTGTGTCTGTGATGTCGCCCGTGCAAAATGAGCAAACCCGTTACAACACAAATGTAAAACTACAAAGCTCTCCTCGATTGATTAAAGCGTCACAGTAACACGGTATACCCAACTCTGCTTATATCCAACACCGTCTCATCTGCGGCTAGACCTTCACAGATCTTCTCCTCATGTGATCTGTTCCAACTTGAGAGGTTCTGCTTCAACAGAATGGGAGAATCTGCACAAACCCATGTGTGCAAAGCGTTCGAAAGACTTTTTACCCAAGAAGACTCGAAGCTATAGTTGCTGCGGAAAAAAATAGGCTTCTGCAAAGTACTAAATAAAGGATGTGAATCTTTATCTTAATGAGAGATTTCAGTTTTTTAATAAACTTGCAAAAAATACTTAAAGCTTGTTTCCATTATGGGTTATTGTTTTGTAGATTAATGGCAAACCAAGTAAATTTAATACACCTGAAATTAAATATATAACCCAATAATAAAGCGGGCAAAAAACAGACGTGCAGTTTTTTTTTTTTCCGAATCCGGCGTGTATTAAGAGGACATGTGTTCCACATTTTAGGAGCACAAACACCTGTTCACTCTCCTGCTCCGTCTAACACTGAGCATTGTCTGGCGTGAACTCGACGTCCCACTGGTGCGACTGTAGTCCTGCTGGATCTGCAGTGTGTCTCTCTTGCATGCTGTGAGATTTACTCCTACCCCTTCACTCTTCATCATTGGCAGACATCACGTCCCGTCTCGTACGGCTCCACGTCGCCTACACAGATCTGGACACGCCATCAGACGTGGCTCTGTGCGAGACAGACCGCAAGCCTTTTACATTTATTTATTTATTTTGAGACCCAAAGTGAATTAAAGCGAGGTAGAATTGAATCTAAACATAAAGCGAAAAGAGCGTTTTGTGGGCCGGAATGAACCGCTGCATTATGTTGGGAGTATTTAGATTTTTTTTTTTTCTTTTTTAAACGTTTCAAACAGATAACACGGAGTGGTGTTAGCACGTTTCCATATGTTTGGATTTAGGTTACATTCCTGCTATGGTTTCTGATGTAATGTTTCTCCCTCCAGGGAGCAATCATGATAAATGGGGGAAGAAAAAAAAAGAGAGGCTTTTGTCCTCGCTCTCATGGCCTGAAGTCGTGCTGCACGGTTCTTATTGAAATCAGTGGCTAAAAACAAGCCAACATGGTCCCTGGAGAAAGTTATAGAGAATGTAGGAGTCGGTCTAAAGATAAATAAATCGTAGCTTGTGTTTTATTTCAGTTCTAGGGTAATAATACGGTGGTCATATTCCCTATGATTTATTGAATCTTGTATTATTATACTCTCTGTATCTATTTCATTGTTCAACATCGTACATGAAGAGACAGAGAGTCAGACAGTCCCATAACCACCGCCAGACTAAATGAGATTTGTGTTTAGTTTTTTGTTTTTTCATGCATTTTAGCTTCTGATTTAGAATTTTTTTTAAAGGTTGTTTGTTTGTTTTTTTCACCCTCGTCTCTGTCTGTCCCCGCAGGTCATGGAGCGTCTGTTCCAGAAGGGCTTCAGCGTTGCGGCGTCATGTGGGGGCGGAGTCGACTCCTCCCAGTTCAGCGAATACGTTTTGTGTCGCGAGGACAGGCGGAGCCAAAACATGAACACGCCCCTCAGGATAAAGCAGGAGCCGCTGGACTAGAGACATACAGTTCTCGTCACTGACACAAACTGACCTGCCCTTAGATACTGACACCCACACACACAAACTCACACACGATCACGCAATCACAATCACACGGACGTAGACGTACGTCTGTTAGCTAACGCAGAATGTAACAGACACAACACAAGAAAAATCCAAAGAACTGGAAACACACACAAAAAAAAGAGGGGCAGAGGGGAAGCGTGTCATTTAGCCAGCCAATAAGAAGCCGGCTTCTCTTACAAGCTCCTCCTTCTGTCAGTGCAGCGGGAGTCGTTTTGACCGGGTCGTATTCAGGGATGCCCGCTCACCACAGACAACGATAAGGTGCAGTGAACAGACACAGTGCTCAGAGGACTGGCCAAAACTATTGTTTCATGTTATTGTTGTTTATAAAATATAAAAGAAAAAAAAAACAAAAGAAAAAATCACACTTCTTACTCTTTGTCTGCCACCGTGATGTATACAGTCCCTAATGCTCTGTTTTTTTTTTTTTAATGTTCTTTGTTTACTTTATGTTTCTTTTGTTATATGAAGGATGAATGCGAGCCACGCTCACGCGGAGAGAAGGAGCGAGTCGCTGCCTCTCTGAAACACTCTCGTAGCCCAAGGCGGCACAGTTAACACACCGCGCGCTGTAATGCATCCAGAGTCCAGAGAAGGCCGCTTTGTTTAAACAGAGCTGCGAGCGAACACAAGCATTACTAAAGCTCTTCCTGCAGCAGGCCCAGGTAACACAGAGAGAGAGCGTGTGTGTGTGTAATACAATTCTCATGACATATCACTAAGCATTCAGATCCAGCATCAGCTGCGCACCAGTGTGTGTGTGTTAAAGAAAGCGACGGCGAAATAAACAGTCTGATTTTGTACATTCATGCTGACCTTTTTCTTTTTTTTTCTTTTTTTTTTTTGCGATCAGGATTGTGTCAGAACGACAACCGGACATGCTCGAGTATGTCTATAGGATATCTGCACTTAGACAAACATGCTTTAAATAACAGGGCGCACTGATGCTGGTGATGACGAGAACAAGAAGCCTTGGAGCGCTAGCATATAAAGCGTGCCATTGGTAATACATACACTGCCTGGACAAAAAAGTTGCACTCTCTAATATTCATTCAATTGTCTATATACCCGTAGACATTAGGGAAGAAAACCTTACCAGCTTACCTAACAATAGATGTGATAACCTGGTCATTCAGTACATTCGGGTCATCAGCTGACTTCATTTTATTGCCACATAGCGTTGAGGGACTGAAGCAACCTCCTGAGGCTGGTACTATACAGTACATGACATGACCGCTTGCTTCAGGTGTTTCCCTTATCACCTTCATCAGATCACATGACCTTGCTCCATCGCTCCAAAGTCCAATCTTTACACTCCATAGCAAACTGAAGCCTTTTTTCTTTTTTGGATTTTTCCCAGATTTTCTCCCTAATTCAGTTCCGTCACTAGGGGGCTCCCACATTACGCTACTACAGTGCTATCACTCAGTCGAGTGGGCCGAAGGCTATCACGTGTTTACACTATCACAGCCGAACGCATCTTTTCAAACTGCTCACCCACGCACCGTTGGGGGCGGCATTAACACACTCGGAGGACAGCGCTATCCGCTCCTTCCACCGACACCCCTGATTGGCTGTAGAGCCGTGATTAATGTGGGAGCACTAAGTACCTCTCATCCCTCCCCTCTGAGAGAGCTCGGCCAATCAGCTCTCTCTAGACCTCTGGCTGTGAGAGGTTACAGAATCACACGGTAATCGAACTCACGAGCGAGCACTTTACCACTGCGCCACTCGGAGGCCCAACTTCGTCTTTTTCTGACACAAGTTAACGTTTCCAAAAATGTTTCGAGACCCCAATCCCATTCGCTTCAAATATCCATAGTTGTTCTCTTCGCTTGACGGAGGTCAATATTTCGACCCTTATTTGGAAACGGCAATTTTATTATTTTTTTTGACCAGGCAGTGATGTTTAAATATCCCCAATGCGAGTAGCTCATTAATCAAGAAGACTTTACATTATTGTTGTGGTTATTAAGGTGAATTAAATCTCTTTCATTTACGGCAGTGTGTGGTACTGTAGCTGAATCTCCTCTCTGTATCGCGTCATCATGTTCTCAGATGTGTAACGATGCTGAATACACTCCGGGCACTAGTGAGACCTAAAGGTGGGATCGGTCTCTTTTTAAAAAATAAAAATACATTTTTAAAAAATCCTGTAATATTTGTTAAAGGTTTCCTCATATGAATAAAGTATCTGTTCAGAGACAGCATTTGCACTCAGAACTCAAACGTATCATCAGTGTATTTTCTTTAAGCATACACTACATGGTGGAAAGTTCACAGAAACGAGATCACAACATCCACATGAGATGCTGAGCGCCTCGTTACAGGCTTCGTTCATCTTTATGGTTATAATAAGCTCCACTCTTCTGGGAAGGTTTTGCTCAGGATTAGACTGGGGTTGAGGTCAGGCGTTTGAGTTCTTCAGCGCAGTGGGCTTTTTTGGAGCTCAGACGTTATGATGCTTGAGTATTCTTTAAGGATCTTTCAGTTCTTTAGGGACAATTGGAATCCTACCATGTGAGAAGAGGTTTTGTACAGTTGCGTGCTTATAAATTTGTGGCAACATGTCACGGGTTTGACACACAGGTGGCATCATAGACACACGGAGGTCTTACGGGAGAAGAGTAATTTTATTTGCAAGAGCGGGGAAGGAAAGGGTTTAAGGAAAGAGGAAATGGAGGCAGTGCCCCACAGGCATGCGGGCACAAGGATTGTGAGTGATGGTGGCGGGCAGAGTGGGCCCGCGCGGCCAGGAGCCCTGCATGCTCCCTCGAATGGCTCCTCTCGCTGACTGGCCGACTGGCCAACTGGCCCCTTCAAGCTCTCCTTGGGTGCAGCCACAAACGGGAGTCCATCATGACGTCCGGCAACGGGGGCCTTAACGTGACGTGCACAGCGGCCTCTTTGGCGGCAGAGTAGAAAGCTGGCTCTACGCAAGAGCGAAACGTGGGAGCTCGTGCAGTTCTCTCACGGCTGTCCTCAATGCGTCGATCAAGAAGTGGCATTCCATTCGCACCTTGGAAGTCCCTGGGGCGCATAACATCACTCCGCTCGCGTGCCACTCATCGCGGTTTAACAGCCACCATGGGACTCGAGCTAAACTCCCCACGTCTTTATAACATGAAGGAAGCCCGAGATCCATGATTATTAAAGATGATTATCCACCAGCCGTGTCCTTTTCCAGCTGCCGCGCCCCTTCACTCACTTGCAGAAGGGAAGTGAGCCGCCTACTTAGTGAGCCTACGGAGCGAGCGAGGAGCGACCACAGATTTAGCCGCACGTCCGTCACTGGCACATGCCGTGACACAACACTTAAAGGAAGAATGCCGTGTGGGTGTCACAGTCACGTGTCCATATGTTTTAGAAAGCAGGGTGTGATTGAATCGAACCGCGACACACTGGAGGCAAGCCACCGTGGATAATACTGGAACGGCAATGAAATTAATCTGCACGTCTTTGGACTGTTGGAGAAAACCGGAGTACCCGGAGAAAACCCAGCAAGAACATGCAAACTCCACGCACACAGACCTGAGGCGGGTATCGAACCCTCGTCCCTAGAGGTGCAAGGTGACAGTACTAACCACTAAGCCGCCAGATGAACTAACAAAGCGCTAGCCTAAAATGTAACATGTGGTCGCCCCAGGAGCAAACATTAAAGCACATACACAACCCCGCTAGCTCCAGATCTACAACCATTAAGTGGCTTCAAGTTAAGTGGCTTTTTTATACACACGTGGACAAAATTGTTGGTACCCCTAACTTAATAGTTTGTTGCACAACCTTTTGAGGCAATCACTGCAATCAAACGATTCCTGTAACTGTCAATGAGACTTCTGCACCTCTCTGCAGGTATTTTGGCCCACTCCTCATGAGCAAGCTGCTCCAGTTGTTTCCGGTTTGAAGGCTGCCTTTTCCAGACAGCATGTTTCAGCTCCTTCCAAAGATGCTCAATAGGATTGAGGTCAGGGCTCATAGAAGGCCACTTTAGAATAGTCCAATGTTTTCCTCTTAGCCATTCTTGGGTGTTTTTAGCTGTGTGTTTTGGGTCATTGTCCTGTTGCAAGACCCATGACCTGCGACTGAGACCCAGCTTTCTGACACTGGCCAGCACATTTCTCTCTAGAATCCCTTGATAGTCTTAAGATTTCATTGTACCCTGCACAGATTCAAGACACCCTGTGCCAGATGCAGCAAAGCAGCCCCATAACATAACAGAGCCTCCTCCATGTTTCACAGTAGGAACAGTGTTCTTTTCTTCATATGCTTCATTTTTCCATCTGTGAACATAGAGCTGATGTGCCTTGGCAAAAAGTTCCATTTTTGTCTCATCTGTTCATAGGACATTCTCCCAGAAGCTTTGTGGCTTGTCAACATGTAGTTTGGCATATTCCAGTCTGGCTTTTTTATGATTTGTTTTCAACAATGGTGTCCTCCTTGGTCGTCTCCCATGTAGTCCACTTTGGCTCAAACAACGACGGATGGTGCGATCCGACACTGATGTTCCTTGAGCATGAAGTTCACCTTGGATCTCTTTAGAAGTCTTTCTGGGCTCTTTTGTTACCGTTCGGATTATCCGTCTTTTTGATTTGTCATTTTCCTCCTGCGGCCACGTCCAGGGAGGTTGGCTACAGTCCCATGGATCTTAAATTTCTGAATAATATGTGCAACTGTAGTCACAGGAACATCTAGCTGCTTGGAAATGGACTTATAGCCTTTACCTTTAACATGTTTGCCTATAATTTTTTTTCGAATCTCCTGAGACAACTTCCTCTGGTCCATGTTGAGTGTGGTACATACCATGTCACCAAACAACACAGTGACTACCTGGAGCCCTATATATAGGCCCACTGACTGATTACAAGATTGTAGACACCTGTGATGCTAGTGGACTAGTGGACACACCTTGAATTAATATGTCCCTTTGGTCACATTATTTTCAGTATTTTCTAGGGGTACCATCATTTTTGTCCAGGTCTGTTCCATGAGTTTATTTTTTTTAAATAATTCCGTTGAAGCATGGTTGAAAAGCAACCAAAAATGTCTGACTTTCATTGGTTAACATTCATAGAATTTTTAAAAATTATTAGTTTTGTCAGATTAAAGTTATTTATGTGACCATTGTGAGTTTTTCTTTCATTGACCGAAGGGTACCAACAATTTTGTCCACGTGTGTAATGTTTATGTCATGGCAACACCGTCAGGGTGTAGGATCAGACGACTAACAGGAAAGTGAAAACACAGAGAGGTAAACAGGCTGTAAACACTCGGCACTCATCACACGCTCACCATTTATTCTGATACACAGGTTACATTTCAGCAGAACACAGAGGCGCATCACCAACATCAAAGATGGACGAAACGACAAACACAACAAACAAACAAGCGAGTTTAAGGTCAAGCCTCCCAGTGTGATCGTCTTACCAACGGCGTCCTCACTTCAAACCCTGCCGCTCGCTCTCTCTCTCTCTGTGTGTGTGTGTGCCTTACACATGCTGCTTCTTTCACCCTGAACGCTTTTTGATCACAAACACACTCCTGTTTTGATCTTAAAAAAGAAAGAAATTATCTGTAGTAGTATGTCTGTGTGCAAGTGTGTGTGTGTGTCTTTGTTTCAGACGTAAATTTGAAAAAATGTTCATTAAGAAGGTTGATTAGTTTAATTAAGTCCAGATCTGTTGGCTTTGGTGCTCCTTTGCTGATTAAATGCCAGTTGATAGAAAGGGAGCGCGCTTGTGTGTGTGTGTGTTGAATCTGATAGCCTGGAGCACAGTGCTGCCCCCCTGTAGGGAAGCCTAATCAAGCCGGGCTTTGTTCTGATCCAGCGTTGACTCAGTCTTCTCATCCCATCCATCACACAGAATGGTCAACCACTCCTTTCATGTGCGAAGGAGTGTGTGTGTGTCAGAAGCCCTGAGTGTAGCAGTGCCAGTGGAGATGTTACACCCCCCACTGTGACATACTACATGACCAAACTTCAGGACCCCCGGAGTTTGTTCACACACACACACACACACACACACGAGTGCTATGTATAAAACTACACTACAAATCTGCACTGTCCTTTGTCAAGTTCAGTAACTGTAACAAAACTGAGCCTGACTTCCCGTTCCTGCACCAAACTACAGCCTCATCAGTTACACCAGTCTCAGAACTAATAGACTTAAAGGTCCCATATGTTACCGTTTCTTTAACAAGTTACCACAGGTCTCAGAACTCCCCCAATGTGTGTGTGTGTGTGTGTGTGTGTGTGTGTGTGTGTGTGTGTGTTAATGCTCCAGCTAAAATACTCCCCAGTAATAATAATAACATTTTCCACCTCAAACTTCCTTTCCAAATACAGATTAAGCCTTTATTTGCCACATACACACATTACAGCACAGTGAAATCCCTTTCTTCCTGGGGTCAGAGCGCAGGGTCAGGCAGGACACAACACCCCTGGAGCAGACAGGGTTAAGGGCCTTGATCAAGGGCTGAACAGTGCCAGCTTGGTGAAGCTGGGGCTCGAACCGCCGACCTTCCGATCAGTAACTGAACGCACTGATCTACCATTTCACTCAAATGTTATTTTCTAAACAGAGCGTATCCTGATCAAGAATCGAACGCAGACCCTGTAGGTGCGAGGCGACACTACGCCAACGTGCCGCTTGAGTGTAGAATTTTAAATGAAATGAATAACGTAATCTCCTCTTCTGAACGACACACACATTTCAGTGCCATAATCCTGCAGAATAACAAGCTGGGTGAGGGAATCATCTTCTTCTTGTATGGTGTCACAAACGTTCTTTTGACAGCTCCTGTCGAGGGCTCTTCCGACGTGTTTTTACACCGGATGCGCTTCATGATACAACCCTCCCGTCTTTCTAACCGGGCATGGGACCGGCACTGGTTGCACTGGCTGGGTAGAATGGGGTATGGCATCCCACCAACAGCAGGGCTTGAACCCAGAGCCCAGATAGTTCCCAGCCATCGCCGCCTGAGCCACCACTCCCACTTCTTAAGTGATGTCACAATAGGGAGTCGGAATCTAAGTGGCCGTGTTTAAACCATTGCCAATAGAAATATGGAAAAAGGGACAAAATACAGGGATTTTCTTTTCCTCATGTTTTTTGTTTTTATACACACACACACTGGAGACCAAACTGAACGTTTAAAATGGATAAAAACGTAAATTAAGAAAGAAAATCACCTGGTAAAGTTATGTTATTCTGTCTAAGATAAAAACACCTGGATATAAAGAAAGCATCTCTCGGCCTCCGAGTGGCGCAGTGGTTAAAAGCGCTCGCCCTATCATCCGGAGATCGCCAGTTCGAATCCCAGGTGGTGCTGTAACCTCTCGCAGCCGGAGGCCTAGAGAGAGCTGATTGGCCGAGCTCTCTCAGAGGGGAGGGATGAGAGGTACTTAGTGCTCCTACATTAATCACGGCTCTACAGCCAGTCAGGGGCGTCTGTGAGCTCGCGCAACGGAGGGAGCGGATAGCGCTGTCCTCCGAGTGTGTTACGCCGCCCCCAACGGTGCGCGAGCGAGCAGTTTGAAAAGATGCGGTCGGCTGGCGTCACGTGGTTCGGAGGAAACACGTGATAGTCTTCGGCCCTCCCGGCTGAGTGGTGGTAGTAGCCTTAATGTGGGAGCCCCCTAGTGACGGGGAGGAATTGGACACGACTAAATTAGGGAGAAAATCGGGAAAAAAAAAAAAAAAAAAGAAAGCATCTCTAACTCTATAAAGTCCCCGTGTCTCATTTAGTCATTCATGGTTAAGAATACTATCCAGTAACGCTCGAGCCGCCGACGCCTCCTGACTATTTATTAGGTTACAATCAGACTGGCTTCCTTTGTAATTAGTGAGGAATCACAGAAATCTGTGAACTACTCGAGGCTAAAAGCAATATTCCAACCATTTTCAAGTAGTCCACTACTCATGCCCCGTCTGACTGTTTGTCTCTCCTGTGACGCTGTCAGTGAATTAGGGACAATTTTCAGGAGAAAAAGGAAAAACGTGTCATGACTTTCACCTGGGGGCGTGACCTTGATGAAGCTTGATGGAATAAAAGTCCGCCTTCGGACATAAGGTGGGGTATAGCTCAGACAGGGTGCCAATACATTGTAGGGCACACACACACACACACACTACGGGCAACTTGGGAACGCCATTCTGTCTAATCTGCATGTTTTTGGACTGTGGGAGAAAACCAACCAAGCACGGGGAGAACATGCACTGAACTCCATGTACACAGACCCCGAGAAGGGAATCGAACCCGGACCCTGGAGGTGCGAGGCGACACTGAGTGTAAAACTTTTAAGTGAAATAAATGATGTAATCTAAAGACCATCATCAACGACAGACTTTCACTCTGTGGAAAGCGGTGCTTGTTTTTTTTCATCTCAGGTCGATTCTTACCAACTTTTTCCCCAGGGACTGATGCACTAACCAATCACGGTGCAACTTGTTGGAACACTTTAAGACTTTCAACAAGTGGACCAGCTAATGCAGTTATATATGATTAAAAAGGTCAAAGACAATGAATACGAAGATACAATGTGTAGAGACGGAGAGCCGGAGAGCTTCTTCGGTTTGTTTCGACAGTAGATTTTATTACTTTCATTTTGAAGTATTGTTCTGTGTATACTCTGTATATTCGTGTTGGTTTGTTATTTATGTAATAATAATAATGAGCAATGCAAAATAACGGTAGCGTTTATTACCGTGTAGAATCATAACAGAATATGGACTTGATATTTCCTATATAGTTACTGTCCTGCTAAAACAGAGAGCTGCTGTATTCATGGGCATTACAGTATATACTACGTGCTGAGTGTGTTTGGGTGCAGTATAGATACATTCTTATGTGTTGTAGGTGAGGAAGTTAAAAAGCTGTGGAAAAGTCTGAGAGCTAACTGTGAGGAAGAAGAGAGTGGAGGATGAGGTGAGACGCGACCAGGCAGGTGAAAACAACATTACTTGCTGTGGAATCCTTTTTTTAGAGCGACTTTTAAAACCCGTGCTTGAATATTAGTGTCATCGTTGCTGTGAATATCTGTGGTGCGTTTAAAGAGCTCGAAATAATAATAAAAAAAAAACCTTCTACTTCTTTGGAATAAAATATGATGAAAAATAACCTTTCAAACCCGTCCTCAAGATCTACAGTGGAAAAACGCTGAATCAGCAAAAAAGTACCTCAGAATCCTCCTCACGGATTTTCCCTCCATTTTTCATGAACCTCCGCAAAGCGTAGAAGTGCGTCTCTCATCTCGTCAGCTGCTGAGTTTTTGGTTTGGGATCTGACACGAAACTGAAATGCTTGTATGATAACGTTGTATTTTCGCTCTTTTGGTTTTCACAGCAATGCAGAAGATTTTAAAATGTTTGTCGTAAACTGCCTTCCTGACCACAGTTTTCATTGTACACACACCAAACTTGACGTTCTGAGATATATATGAAAGACTCGTCTCTCCATCAGTGTGTGAAGGAACTTCTAGCCTTAACGGTTCCCAAGATATCAAGCTTAGAACCATTATTGTCACTTTCTGATTGGATTCAATAGAAGAGCTCATGTTACATTCTCAGCCGTGAAGCGATGACTGTTGCTATTACAACCTGACTAAGCCACACCCCTTCCACTCACACACTCACACAGACTCTCACACTGGACTGAGAGCCAGAGGAATACGGATATGTTGGGAACTGTGTGGGCTACAGTAGGAACGAGCTGTTTGTTGCCCAGGAAAAGTGATTCACCATTGCACAATTCATCATTTCTTTAGGGATTGCTTGCACAGTCAGCGGTAGCTCAGTGGTTAAGGCATTGGACTATGGTTCGGAAGGTCCTAAATTCAAATCCAACGACCACCAAGTTGTCCCTGTTGGGCCCTTGAGCAAGGCCCTCAAGTCCTCAGATAAATAATGCGATAGAAATGTACAGTAAGTCGCTCTGGATAAGCGTGTCTGCTAAATGTCTAAATGTAGTCCAGTTCGTTTGATGTTTTACTGTTTCTTTGATTTAAATGATTTTCATAAGGTTAGCCTGACACTATTGTGTTCAGGGGCAAAAAGCAACACAAAACTCCAACTCGGCCTCAAGTTAGCGAGTTAGTTAGTGTGTTTGGGAGTGTAAAGGAATTCTTTAACAATTTCTCAAAATGTGGGTGTGGGTAAGACTCGAGTCCAACAACAACACTCGGTCTATCACTCCGAGGCTGTAAGTGTTGGGAAACAGAGGACGGAGAATGAGTCACTCAGGCTGTTTTGGAAGAAAACTCGGTAAAAGCGTCAAACTGTCCCGAGTGATCAGTGTTTAAACGTGTGACGCAAACTCCTACATAACTGCTCTCTCTGCCTCTCAGAAAGAACTGAACAAAACCTGCACTCGATTCAGGATAGAGCGTGTCGTCGAGTCATTGGCTCGTTTTCGTTTTTTTTTTTTTTTTTGGTAAATCATATCTGTTGTATTTGTTATTCTTTTTCAAATTAAAGTTATAATAATATAATAACGGACTGTAAAGCCACAGATTTGTGCATTTATAAGTTACAAATGTTCGAAAAAGGACAGACCTGCATACTAACCTAGCTGTTATAAAATGTTTAGCCAGGTTGACATCTTCATGCCTTGAGATAATTCCTTTCCTCAAGATGCTCTCTATTTTCTTAAGTGCACAGCAAATCAGCAAAACACTGTTACAACATGATGCTGCCACCCCCATGCTTCACAGTCATTTTGGTGCTTTTAATGAAAAAAAAAAGTGCCTCATGACACGCATTACTGGTGGCACACTGCTGATTCTTATTTATACATAAATGAGGACTAAGTTTGAGCTTTAAAACATGGACACCACCACTGCTGCTGTCACACACACCGTCTCACTCCATGTTTCACTCAGACTGCTGCTGTCACACTTACTGTACATGACATATCTTTCCCTTTAATACCATTTGTATTTGGCACATTCCATATAAGTTACACATTTTATATATGAGTATTTTAAATTTTATTTAATTGTAACTGAATCTTTGTATATTTTATATTTTACGTTGTTTTCTAGTGCAATTCGCCTCCTTACCTTCTTTTACTATTTCATTTTTCCCTTTTTAGGGAAATGGGCATTGATTGATTACACTGTGTATAGTTGTTTGTACTAATCATAATGGATGAACAGATTCGCTTTTAGTTCTAACCTGAGAGCCTTCCTTCCAAATCCTGTTGATCACAACCTCAGTCTGTCATTATACAGTATGCGGCTTCATGACGGTTTTTCAGGTCATGTCAAAAGCTCACTCTGTTAAAGGTGGATGTACGTGCTCTGGTATCTGATACCTCCAGTTCCTTTGTTGTTCTCTTAGGATTCACGTCAACCCTTTGGACCAAGGTTAATTCATCTCCTGAGGTTCATTCCTGAACGATATACTGTAGTGTCTGTGTGAGTCCAAGACTTTTACATTTACCTCCAAATGTTTGTATGGATGCTCGAATTGTTTGGGTTTTGCTCTAAGAAGGACCTGGAAGTTCCAGAGATGTTTTTCTGGGGTCGTGGGTGAGTTGTTCAGATTTCCTCATGGGATCAAAGACGCAAATCGAAACATGTCAGTCATTCCATCAGTTTGTGGAATCTTCCAGACTGAAAGAGTTAACTCTGAACCCAATGGAATTCTGATATAGTTACTTAAAACTCAGATGAATCAGTTTCTAAACAACTGTTTTAAAATTGCAGTTAATTCAATAAAACATCAAATGGATGGAACGGTAAAAAAAAAATAAAAAAAATAACATTGAATATCTTTAGTAAATGTGTACACAAAGGTTTGTCCCCAATTGTACTACAGAATAAAATCATTATTGCTACAGAAGCACTGTTGTTCAGCCGTGATCTTCTCTAATCTTCTAGGGCTTCATTACAGCCTCACAATCTCTTGGGCTGAAACTCAATTTCCCATCAGCCTCACAGGCAGGTCACATGACTCTGTCACACACTTTCGCTCTTCTGATTACACTCACCTGTTCAATGCATTATTTTAATCAGCATCTCTATTGAGTTCCTGCTGCTGTTTTGTTTCAGTGTCTCCGAATCTGAAGAGAGTTAGCAGAAGCTCTCGTGTTGCTCATTTTGTGAAACTTGAGTCAAAGTTTTGATTTAGTTTTGTTTGCCAGAAAATTGCAATACTAGGACTGTACATTTATTTATCTATTTATTAACTTAAAATTTTGGTGGAGATGTCCAAATTAAACAAGGACAATAAAAAAATTGAGTTTGTGGCATTTTATTTCCCCTAATAATAACAATAATAATAATAATGATGATAATAATAATTTGACATCTCATCTTTAAGAAAACATATATAACAAAAATATTTATTATACTATGTTTTATTGCCAGGTTTTATATATATATATATATATATATATATATATATATATATATATTTCTTTTTTGTTGTTGTTGTTGTTTTTGAGTTCCTTACTTATTAAAGGGGGATTGTTGTGAATCTCTACAAAACTAACAAAAAATATTTGAAATTGTGTATTTAAAATTAAATTGCATAATACGACCTACAAAATCTTAAATGTTTTAAAAATAAATTGCTAAATTAAAATCTGCAGTTTTACATAAAATGCAGAAAAACATATACCTTTTATCAGAGTTTGTTCTTAAAACTGTGACTCAGAGCTGAATCATTTGCAAACGACACATCAGTATTCTTGGGGTCACCAAAAGTATTTCCTGATAGTCCTCCAGTCCACGTCTGATATTAGTAAGGACGTGTGTGTGTGTGTGTGTGTGTGCCATCTCTTCACACCCAGACCTTCATTCTTAAAGCAATCATCGATACACTCTGGCCAGACGTTAAGTTTAGTAAACAGCTCATTTATTTCTTTACAAAATAGGTACAAATACAGAAGATTTTTTTTTTCACACAAACAGGAAATATTTCAGGATATGTACAGAGTTTTTACCAAAAATAATGTCGTTCTAATAAACACATGGTCTTGTAAACAATATTTACAAATTATTTGTCCATTAAAACATCGATATTTTTTTTTTTTATGAAGATTTTTTTTTTTTTTCTTGACTGTGTACATCATCTCCTAATTATAGTCCTAATAATAGTTTGGCTAAAAAGCTGGAGAAATGTCCTGCTTGATTTCTGAAACCATAAAAAATAATTCTTAAAATCATCTGAACAACCGGGCAAATAGGTTTATTTGTGCTTTGTTTTAAAGTACTATGCTTTGTTCGTATGGTTGAAACACGTTGCCTGAAATGTGCCAGGCGTCAGTCCCGATGAGCAACGTCAGCGACAACAATGACGACAACAAACAAAAAATATAAATAGTAATAAAAAATTTCCCTTTAACTGCTAGTGACAATACTGGCAAAGGTGCAGAGTCAGACACAGCTGATTGCTGTATTACATTAGTAACATAACTTTTAGCTATTTCATATATATTTATATGTATATAAAACAAAAACGATAGTGCTTTTCTTTTAACTTGTAATTAAAAAACAAATAGTGAAAAAAGTGACAGTTTCCGACATTGCCTGTTAAAAAATATTATAAATTACAAATTATCAAGCAACAAAAAACATATCATGTGCATAGAAATAAAGCGCTCTTTTGTCTGTTTGTTTTTGTTTTCAGACTGAATGAAGTGTGGGCGGGTCCGAGACTCACGGCAAAACGATGAGTGTTAATGACGTCCGTGATTCAGTTCAAGGTGATGTCGTGTGGGTGACGTCTACGGGGATTGATTTTGTCTCTGCCTCAGGATAAACACCGAAGACCAAGAGATATAGTTAACTTTACAATACAGTTCAACATACAATGAAGAGAGAGAACGACCTCCTATGACATCATCCTTTATCATCATTTAACATTTGTGTGTTAAATTGTGTTTAAAATAAGAGCTACGGTCATTACACATCACATCGTGATTACGGTATGGGGGAGAATGACTGACTGAAAACTTGAGTCCAGTAGATGTGGAAAGCACGAAAATATCGATTAATATCTAATCTGGTGACTGCGAAACTCCATTTGGTATACACTGCCTGGGCAAAAAGAAAAAGTCACTCTTTGAGAATTTAAGGGTTAAGACCTGTCCAACACATGGTTAAACCAAGGAAGGATAGCACTGACCTGACACGTTCAGGAAAGAAATGTGTTCAGGACAAGGATCGCTTAAACTCACTGTGAAGTTACACCATAAGATTAATCCCCAGTAAAAACCATAGTTACCAGAGTGGCGCAGCACTAAAGTACTTGCCTTATCATCCGGAGATGGCTAGTTTGATTCCCGGTGATGATGTAGCCTCTCGGACCCTCTCGCTGGAGAGAGCTGATTGGCCGAGCTGTCTCGGTGGGGTGGGATGGGAGGCACTTGTTCAAAAAGATGCTGGCGTCACGTGGCTCAGAGGAAACACGTGATAGTTATAGTTTTGGGCCCTACTCTGACTGACTGGTAGTAGATGTGGGAGCCCCCTAGTGGCTGGGGGAGCATTTAGACACGATTGGGACTTAACAGCTGCGTATCCATAAGAAAATCACTTGAGTGACTAATGAAAAACATTTCCGTTTGCTAGGGATCATAAACAATGCAATGGGAAAAGGTCATGTGGTCTGAAGAGTCCAGATTGACCCTATGTTAGGGCGATGGGTGTGTCAGTTAAGAAGAGAAGCGCATGAAGCGGTCATGCGTAGCGTCCCTTGTCCAAGCCTCTGGAGGCAGTGTTATGCTTCAGGTGCTCAGGTCTCGGCTCAGCAAGATAAAATGAAGTCAGCTGACGACCTGATTGACCGGATTATCACATCTGTGGAGTTTAACCCCCCGTGTTTTACCTCAAATTGTGAAAGAGTGCTTCTGGGAGCATTTTGATACATAAACTGGCCGCCACATTGTGCATCATAATCAAAGCTAAGGGCGACGGAATGAAATTAGTGTGCGATTTTTATTCATTTATTTATTTTTGCCAGGCAGTGTAGAAAGTGAAATCTGGATTGGAGGAAGTCTGAGGTTTTGACTAACAGCTGGAGCTGTCAGGGTTGTGTGCGTACAAACAAGCTGAAATAACTCCTATTACATTACGTTTATATAGTAATCTATATAACCGGAACACTTCCTGTAATAATCGCTCAGTCAAGATAAAACATACACAGTTTTTTTTTTTCTTTTCCTATGAATCGACTCGATTAGCCAAGACGTCTTCAATATCTGAGGTTTCAGTTAGCATGTAGCTAACACATTGTGGTTGTAGTTAACTGTTTAGTGAAATGCCGCCTGAATTTTTGTACACAGTTCGATAAATGAAAAAAGCAATAGGAAATCTTTATAATTTTCTTAATCATATATATATATATATATATATATATATATATATATATATATATATATATATATTTTGTCGACAGTGACACAGCTCGAACCTCAGACACCGGACATGCCTTAGCTGATCGAGTCATATCTGAAAACACCATGTGAAGTTAAAGAGTGAATAACAGACAGTAACTCTGTGGTAAAATAGATCTTATGATGGCATCAGTAACTGAAAGAAATCGCTGCCTTGACATCATATAGTCTGTTTCTTAAGAATAAAGTAGCTGCATTGCTGATTGTGTGTATAACAACAACAACAACAAAAAAAAAAAATCAAATTCCGATTTCGACTCTCAGACAGAGAAATAGTGACAGTGATGATCGAACCATCCGCGTGCAGCGTGTACATTCACCGATACACCCCGAGCTCAGTGTTGGCGCTGCGGTAGTGCGCAATCACACATTCTGATCGCTCCTCTGGGCAAAATATTACAACTCGACTGTACATTCACATACACACACACACACATACTGAAAATTACACTTTGGGGAACTGAGCACTGTTCGAATCTGCAGTAAGAATAAACAGAGTGAAACCCTCACCCCGTGTCGGTCAGCACCAGGTCGCCTGTCGTGCCTGCGCGCAACCTTTAACTGAACTCTGATCTGGTTGTGAGGACTATCAGATTTTCTAGAAGATTAAGATCTTTAACATTTTTCCCAAAATAATGATCCTAATCTTTACGCTGCCTTCTGAAAGCCTCGGAGGAGCTGAGACGATATTGTGCAATAATCCACATACGCAAGTTCACTAGTCCATGATCAGCGAGTGTTTGACACTGTGATTAGCACACAGTGTTAAACGTTTTGGCTTGTCGAGGCTGGCAAACTGCTGTAGTGTAAGAGGAATAAAGACACTGCGTTCACACAACACAACAGTGATTATGTTCCTATATCATCATGCTCGGTGTTGTGTTTTATTCCTGACGAATGAATACACTCGTATTATCACTTTCCGTCTGCGCTTTTTCGCAAAGGGGTGCCAATAATTCTGGACTTGACCTTACTTCATATCAAATAATTTCCGAAACATTTCTTTTTTTCGAAGAGACTCCTAATGCCAGTCCGTATATAATACCTCAGATCTTTACTCTGAAGTCTAATAATCTCGCCTGCACTCCTGAACTTCACGTCTCTCAGTACAAGACTTTTCAATTCCTAATTCAGTGACTATCGTTAAACACGTTCGTTTAAATACTGTTTAAATCGATAAAGAGCTCATATTTGGACGCTGTGAAAGTAATATGGTCGTAGCAACGTTGCGATGACGTCCACGGCCAGGACAGTGTTGTTTGTGAAAGTTAGAATGACTTTTTGATAAAACTATGTTGCGATAACGTTGAACAAACGACCTCAACACAAACCTTAAAACCTTAAACTACGGAAATGTCATTTTTACTTTGGCGGCTTTATGACGATTAACATCCGCTCCCAAAACGCAGAGTATATTCATGGTCCCTTTAGTTTTTGACAGGGTTTAGAATCCGAACTTGGGGCGGACGCAACAGCTTTCCACACACAGCGTGTGTATCTCATGTCATGCATCTCTTAGTGTTGTAATGTTACCTCTGGTTCATTTTACTTTAGAAATGTTTTACTTTAAAAACAGGCTGCTCCTTTGTGGGCCAGAGGTAAGTAGAGATGGCGGAATTTTTTTCCCCAGTGATGTCGCAATTCATGTACGATCACACTGATTCCAAAATCGATTTTTTTTTTAAATACATTTTTAATTGATACATGTTTGCATTTGAGGTATCAAGATGTTGCAGTTCCTCTATAATCCTACAGGTGGTGCTCTCTAAACTATTCACACATTGACAGGCAGCACAGCATCCTGTATTGCAGGAGCAAAGAATTTTTTACGAATTGTAATTAAATCTGAGAAGAAAAAAAAAAGTATCATCCTATCGAATCGGATATTTATAATATCGTGATGCGTACAAGATTTGCAATACAAATTGTATCGGTATCGTGATAATATCGTATCGGGTGATCCCTAATGATTCCCATTCCTAGTGGTAAGCATGCAACGACCGGGATTTGAGTCATCGCTTTGGTATTAATGTCGTTTCAGAGTCGTGTTTGCAACATTACGTTAGCGGCATTCGTTCGACGTTATCCCACCGTCATGTACTCCACGTTTTTCATCATCGATGAAATTCATTCTAACTTTTAAAAACAACCTCATCGCAACATTGTCCCAACATCCATAACGTTTGCAAAACTAACATCACCACAACGTTTTGGCAACCAAAAATTCTGTCTCTTGGGTTCAGACAGAAATCTGAGCTGAAATGCGTCACCATTGGCGTAATGCTGTATTGGTAACCGGTGACCTGTTGATCTTCTCTGAGAAACACTCGTTAATCTCTCAATTAAAAATTGTGACAACGCATGCTGATTGAAAATATAAAAAAAAGGAACTATTTACAAAAAAAAGCGTCATTAACCTTAAAAGGTTTTGAGGTTATCTTTAATTAAGTGTCTTTTTTTCATTTTAATCAATATTATTATTATTATTATTATTATTATTATTAATTAACCCCTTCAGACCTTGTGTACAATGTGACTCGGGGAGGTTTTTTTCTTCTTCAATTAATTGATTAAATAAATAATTAAATATAAAATTCAACAATTAAAGAGAAAGTGTACTGGCGGTTAAAGGAGCGTGTTAGCGTTAAATGGGTCGAGGGTTAATCACACACAGGAGTGACACACACATGATATCATGTCACTACAGATGTGTATGAAGTATCTGACAGTTTCGTCATGTCAACTGGACTTTCTTTTTTGTTAGGTAGACATGTTTCACTACTCGTCCAATTAGCTTCTTCAATCTGTGGGAAGTGGGAATGTTTCTACTCCCTCAGACTCGAGAAGTCGTCCAGGTGACATGACTGAACTTCCAGATGACCGATCACGTGGATGACTGAGAATCTCCACAGTCATGATGCTTCTGAAGGTTTTACAAGGGTTGAGTAAAAAGAATTATAGAAAGTCTACGGCTCTTTTTTACTGTCTTGTTTTTAGTATTAATTAATAACGTCTGAGGGTGTTTAGTTTAGTTAAGTTCTTTTCGCTGTTAACAGGGAAAAAAATGCTGATAGTCTTATAGAGGGTTTTAAGCAAAAGTTGTGTGTTGAGTTGTGGGTTTGTGCATTCATAGGTCAGAGAGTTCTGTTCTCACAGAAAGTGAGCACTACAACAGTCACCCTTACATACAGTGTTACCTCAGCATACGAATCTTTACCTTAAGTTTAATTTTGCAAGGAATTTGCCCTGCCATACGAAACATTTTCGGCATATGAATGACTGAGCCGGTCGCGTGACTCCGCTTAGTCTGTGCACCTCCCCTTAGCCGATCAAACTTATTTGCATAAGTGGACAGCTGAGCGAGGCAAGTTTAAAGACATAGCACCATGGGGTCCCAAGAATGTTAGCAAGAACCGCAGCAAGAATAAAACAGGGCCACTTTCAGTTTGGTTTTTAAAGCATCCGGAGCCAAGAGGAATCATAAATTAAGGTTAAGTGAGTTTTAATGTTTATTTATTTCATACCTCATTTCATTTACATGTATTTTTTATAAATGTTTTTTATAAATTGTTTTTATATGCAAAATATGATTTTAGTGTTGGAAATTGGTAATATTGGTAATATGTGGGTGGCTGGAACGGATTATCTGCATTTACATTATTTCCTATGGAAAAATACGTTTCGCAATACGAACTTTCGCCTTAATAACTCGCCTCAGGAACTGAATAAATTCGTATGCCGAAGCTGTACTTCAGTTTATATAGTTCTCACTTTAGTGCATTTTTTTTTTAGCATGGTTCGTCTGAGGTCGATTATGAAATATTCTACCCCTCAAGCGTAAATGTTGGCACCTCGGTTTGATTTAAATAGGAGATATAAACCCTATTCAAACTGCAAAGATTATTCAAACAATATATAGTATAATGTATGATACTGTATCAGTTTTTGTACTAATTCACATGGTTTCCTGTATGGCTCCATACCCAATTCATCGGGGTAGCCAACAAATAATAAGCTACGATTAAAAATGTTGACTTGTAATGCTGATTTGTAGCTCTGTCATAAACCAGTCATGAATATCATGGCTAAGTGCTAGATGATACCGTCACCATGGTAATGCGTACAGTGCTTCGTGGTGCTGTCAGGTTTACGTTGAGTAAAGAATAACATTGTTAATGTACATGTAGTATTATGGAAATACTGATTTAACCTGAACATTACCTATACATGATGATTTCACTAAAATATTTAGAGTTAAATCATTTTCTTTACATTTCAACACTTAAAGTTAGTGCATTTTTGGGTCTGAAGGGGTTAGTAACTAAACATTAACATGTTGGGCTGAATGTAATGCATTTAGTGGTAATAAATAATTCTACATAAACCATTTGCACAAAAAAAAAAAAAAAAACCTTAGGGTCACTACAAGGCGTTAAATCTTGAAGATCGTTCCCTGCGAACGCTACACCTCCGACACACACACACTGCTGTTCTCAAACACGTCGACGACATCAGGCTCGGATCTACAGGCACGTGTTGAAAAAATGAAATGACAACAACAACAAAAAATTCCGTTCAAGAAAAAAAAAAAAAAAAAAGTGAAACCATGGTTATAAATAAATAAATAAATAACCCCAGGCGGATGTGACGAGAGACGCAGGTAGCAGGAGAGCTGAAACCTGGCCGAAGGCACGTTGCAGGAGGAAGCTGGAGGTCGCTGCGTGTTGGCTACCGATTCCATGTTGCTTGAGTTTAGTTGTGTTAGTGTTCGCACGCTGGACGTGAGCTACTTCAGCAGAGCACGGTAGAGCAGGAGCGATCGGCTCGTCTCTCGCTCCTGCTCCAGGTAGAAGATGAAATCCCTGAGGTTCACACGTGTGATACGCTGCCGGTGGAACTGGCGCGAGGACGACAGCGACGAGGCCGGAGACCCCGCCGAGCTCCCTGACACCTACAGAGGAGCGGGAACCAGAGTGGAAATGAGAAACTCACAAGGAAGGGACTCCAAATAATAACAACAACAACAATAATAATGAAATCATTAATATGTGACCCAATCCATTTTTTTAAATATCTGAAAATGCATTTATATATTGTATTAGAAATAATTATAATATCTTATTTACTATTATAAATACTTTTAATATAATATAATTGTACAAAACGCTGAAACGCTGACGTCCCACAAACTCCCATGCATACAGAAATGGCTTGGAGTGACATCAGCTGGGATCTTATGGCCTTCTTTAAAACGTTTGCACCGTTCTAAGAGTCTCATCACCGTATAACTGTGCTGGAAGTCGTCATTAACCAGAAGTTCCCGAAAGTCCCGGATTGACTTGAGTGCCCCTTGAAGTATGAAACACTTTTACATGTATGTTTACTCTGGTTTGGGATTAATTTCAATCCTGTGCATGACTCATGACACATGATAGTCAGGGAGCGTGTCATTAAGTGTTTTATTTTCTTAAGTATAAATATCTTGCATTACTGAGAAAAAGGAAAGCTTTGGAGTTTCATAGCTGTTCAGTTTTAGTGGGAAAGAACATCACAGAAGTCAACAATTATATATCTAAAAAGAGAAGAAAAAAAAACCCTCAAAAGTTTCTTATTTTAGACTTGAAGCATTTAAAATCAGACTCCACTGAATTTCCTCAGATGAAAGACATGAGAAAGACAAAGACGTTCCCAATAACACAAGACACGGTGTTTGGCATGAAGCAGGCAGCCATGTCTGATCCACCTCCATCCATTCGCTCACAATTAGAGAGATTATGGTCCATAAACACAGCTCATGGAGGCAGCGAGGGCTGTGATTGCAAACATCTGGCTCTGGTCAGAGTTCATGCCGTGGCTTTGGTCTGAAACGCATCCGAGGCTTTTATATCAACCTAATAACAACCACCTTCATGTTCTCATAAAGCAGCAAGCGAGAAAGTGTGTGTGTGTGTGTGTGTGTGTGTGTGTGTCTGAGCTCTCGGCTTCACACAGGTGAGGTGTGTGTCAAGGCTGACTGAGTGTGTGACAGGCAGGGCTCAGGATGCCCTCGGGGGGGGACGCAGGACGCCTGCAGCTGCATCATCAGGCCAATCAGAGATGACCTCGTGTGAAAGGCTGGTCCGCCGGCTGCCATGGCAATTACTGGCAATCATCAGCCAGGCCAATCCAACGCATCCGTCCACCTGTGTCTGTGTGTGTGTGTATGTGTGTGTGATAACTTGTGTGGTTGGGTGATCAGAATATAGACAAAATGTCTCACTCACACACACACACACACACACACACACACACACACACACACACACACACACACACACACACACACACACACACATCTTGCAAGCTCATGTTGAGAATTAGAGGGAAAAGCATCTGAAGATCCAGTGAGCTCTGAAACAAAGATTCTCACTAATGCTGCAAATTCCAGGTTTAAAGAAAAAAGCCTGAGACTCACTGAGACACAGAGACAGAGAGAGACGGAGAGAGACAGAGAGAGAGAGGGAGGGAGACAGAGAGAAGAAAAGTGGATCCATTCGACTAAAAGCAGAATCTATCATTTTATCTATAATGGCAGCTCACAGACATGATGTCATACGACATCTTCATCATACAACACACACACACTCACACACACACATTCATACACATATACACAGACCCTCACTGACAGCCACAGACACAAACATAATTTCACACACACACACACACACACACAAACATACTTTCACACAAGTGCACACACACACACCCACACACACTGACAGCCACAGACACAAACATAATTTCACACACACACACACACACACACACACAGACACACTTTCACACAAGTGCACACACACACCCACACACACACTGACAGCCACAGAAACAAACATAATTTCACACACACACACACACACACACACACACTTTCACACAAGTGCACACACACACCCACACACACACTGACAGCCACAGAAACAAACATAATTTCACACACACACACACACACGCGCACACACACACACACACATATAATGTATATATACTGTATGCAGACCCACACAAACTCACTGACTTGTACACAAACATGCAGACATAAATGCAAGCATTCACTGCCAGCCACAGACACACATACTTTACACAAGTGCACACACACACACACATAAAATACAGTAATATCTGTACACAGTAATTGGTAAAGAGAGAGAGAGAGAGAGAGAGAGAGAGACTGGTTAGAGGACAGATTAAGAGTGGAAATGTTTCTGGTTGCTCAGGGATTCATGTTGTTGAGGACAGAAAGACGAAAAAGAGACGAGAGACAGAAAAAGAAAGAATAGATAGATAGAAAGAAAACACACACACACAGATAAGTGCGTGAGGGCCACAGTGGTGTGAGGCTGCTGTTGGCAATGTTCTCACCTACACACCCGCTGCTGACAACCTTCTGGCAGCGTATATATACACACACACACACACACACACACACACACACACACACACACACACACACAGACGCACACACACCCGGCGCTGGCCATCAGGAGCATGTTGAGAGGTGATGAGTGTGTGTGTGTGTGTGGATGAAGACTAATCTGGTCATAATGTGTTCACACACGCAGGCTAACAACACATTAGCACAGCGCATCGCTCGCGGACCTGTGGGGGTATTTAGCTCTCACCGGGGGAAACGCCCCAGCACTGAGCATTATGGGTAAATAATGGCTGAAGTGACGGTGGGGGGTGGGGTGGAGGGAGACCCCCTGTCAGGACTAATCACACAAACATCTCTCTGTTTCTCTCTTCTCAGCCGAGAGACAAATTGAGCGAGAGACGGAGAGTCTAACTAACTCTCAGATCAGACAGCAGGACACTGATTGGTCAGATTCAAGGACAGGAAGCAGTCCGTGCTTACAGGAAGAGGACAGAGATGTCAGGAATGTAGCCTACAGTATGTAACTCAGTACCCATAATGCACTGTGGCATAGACACGGAGTAGATCAGCTTTAACTTCACTAAACTTACTGTAAATTAATAATGCATGTCTCTCTCTCTCTCTCTTTCTGTCTCATGTGTGTCTCCTTCTCTCTGTGTCCCCATCGCTTTCTCCGTCTCCCTTTCTGTCTCTTGCTCTGCTTTGTCTCTCTCCTCCTCTCTCTCTCTTTCCTGCTCTCTTGCTTCATTTTGTCTGTCTCTCATTGTATCGTCCTCTTTCTCCAAGTCTTCGCAGTCTCTTGATCTTTTTTCTGTCTGTCTGTCTGTCTCGCTCTCTGTTTTCTGGCTTTCGCTTTATGTTGTCTGTCTGTCTGTCTCTTTCTCTCAGTCCCCCCCCCTCTCTCTGTCTCTTGCTCTATTTTGTCTGTCTCTCTATTTCTCACGTCCCCTCATCTCTCTCGCCATCGTCTCTCACGTTTATCTCAGCCACCCTCCACACACACACACACACACACACACAGTTTTCTTCACTATCTGTCCAATCAGGTCTCAGTTGGACATGCACCTGAGGAGAATAAACATGGAGGGAGAATAAACAAAGTTGATCAGCAAAGTTGTAAATAAATTGAATAATTAACAGGAAACTTGTGATGTGATGACAAACTCTCTCGACTGGGTTTCTCTTTATTTGTTCTGTGTTTTTAATATTAATATTATTAATAATAATAACTCTAATCTACAGACTCAGTCAGACCCGTTAGTTAGCCCATACCAGCTTCGATCCAGTTGCTATGGTTACAGCGTGCACTCTGTCAGAGAGTCTGTCCTGCCAGCTGTGAGGAATTAAACAGGACACATCACATGTACACACACACACACACACACACACACACACGTGACACAAACCTGTTCTGTGCACAAAGCGAGCTCTGTGAAGACCGGACAGAGAAACGGACGAAGCACAGAGCGGAGCGAGGGAATTAATATTTATTCAAAAAACACAGGATATACAAGGGGTGTTCAAGTCAAACTGAGACTTTTGATTGTATAGAGTACATGTTATGAGAGTAAATTATGTTAAAAGAATTATGCCTTTATTTCTCTATATAATCCCCTGACACACTAACGCACTTATCCCAGTGTTTCACCAGCACGTGGACGCCATCAAGGCAGAAAGATTTCTCAGTACCATGATCGGACTGCCTGCTTCACGTCTGAAACGCCGGCCTCCCAGGAACTCCTTTAGTGTAATTCTGCACAATCTAAAGTCCTCGTTTGACTTGAACGCCCCTCGTATATCCTGTTTTGTTTTGTTTTTTTGTTCCTTATCTTCATTGACTATATCAGTGGGTTTATAGATGTTGGTAGATTCTCAGTGAAAATTTTCAACAAAAGCTGTTATGTATTTGTGGTGGCACGGTGGTATAGTGGTCAGCACTGTCGCCTTGCACCTCCAGGGTTCGGGTTCGATTCCCTTCTCTGTGTGCATGGAGTATGCATGTTCTCCCCGTGCTTGGTGGGTTAATTGCCGTTCCCAAATTGCCCGTAGTGTGTGAGTGCCCTGTGATGGATTGGCACCCTGTCCAGGGTGTACCCCGCGTCGTGTCCTAAGTCTCCTGGGACAGTAGGCTCCAGGCCCCCCGTGACCCTGAATACAGGATAAAGCGGTACAGATGATGAGTGAATGTTATGTATTTGTTTTTTAGAAAATTTAGTGAAGAAAAGCACAAATGATGGGTCAGGGGTAGCTTAGTGGTGGAGGCATTGGAGTACTGATCGAAAAGGTTTCAGGTTCAAACCCCAGCACCACCGAGTTGCCACTGTTGAGCCCTTGAGCAAGGCCCTTAACCCTCATTTTGCTCAGATGTAAAAAAAAAACCAAACAAACAAACAAATAAATAATGAGATAAGTGTCTGCCAAATGCTCAATTGTGAATGTAACAGTCCGAACATGTTGAAATGGCTTGGAGTGAGGTCAGGACTGTACGGGGATGTGACAATAACTCACAGACGAGTTCCTGTAATGTGCAAGTGGTGCTGGTGAATGATTGTGTGTTCAGTTCCCACAGACAGATGTGTCTCTTTCGCATGCATCCGTCAATGTTCAAGGCTCAGGCGTTCCACTGAGTCTCATCCGTGTACCGTGCATGAAGTCTTCTGTAAATGTCAATCGCCTTCGTTCAACAGGAATTTCATCAGGAGTCCCAGGTTGACTTGAACACCCGTCGTATTAGGTTTGTTAACTTGGAAACACTTTTTCCTGTATCCAAATCTATCCAAATCTAGTTTGGGATTAAGTTGTATCAGTTCTCTATAAGATGGATAACACGAGAGATTCGCGTCTCGTGAAAAGCCTAATCCCCTGACCGCGGACGATCCCAGACGTCAGCGTTAATCCATCCCCGAGATGAAGGCAGATTAGGCGTTTAGAGAGAATATGCGAATGTACTGTAAGTCTCAGTGTGGTACTTGAATTGTAAAGACGGACCGTTAGAATTGACTAGAAGCCATGAAAAGATGATGAAAAAATAAAAGACGTGGATCACATCGCCGTGACTCCAGAGACGACTAAATCGGTTATTAGCTATCGCGATCTAGCGGTAAAAAACGTGAACGTGTGCGCGGCGGATGATCCCGCTACCTCGACTCGGGCTAAATAAGAATCTGTTTTTGAGATGAAGAGGGCCGAGTTAGTCGGCCGGAGGCGGTGGGAGGATGTCGAGCTGAGGCGCGCGGTCACCTCCATGCTGCCTCGCTCTCATCCAAACCCTGACGGCATCATGGGAGCGGACCCCCCCTCGCCAAAATCCACCTCCGTAATAACTCCTGCCATTAATTAAGACCAGAGGGCTGCTCTTTTCCCTCCCGCTCTCTCTCTCTCTCTGCCTGGAGAAAAGGCCGATGAGGACATTTTGGAAAGAGTTAACAGATGTCGGCTGATTGGCCCGGGGGCGTTTCGAGACATCGCCCGAGTGATGTATTTGATGTGGAGTTTATTCGGCTCCAATAAACGTATAAAGAATTAGAATAATAATTTGCAGATGTACGCGGAGAGGGATTACAGAGCCAGAGCTCTCTTTGAAGCCAAGAAGCACAAACACGGGAGCGGAGAACAAAAAGCCCAGCCGAGCTGCGGGTCAGCGCCGAGGCCACGGTGGGCCGAGCAACCTGTGCACGTGTGTTAATACGGTACTTTACAGGCTGTCAGGGGAATTTTATAAAAGGTGTGTGTGCTCGCGAATGAGAAAAAGAGCGAGCCTTTCATGAATGTAAATCAGATAGACGTTGAAGCACGTGCGTGAGACGTGAGGGAGGAGCCGAGCTGTGAAAAAAACTCGCGCGTACTGTATATGACGGACCGGCTTCATTTCCCCGAGACCCGGGTTTCAGCCTGAGCGACTGAGAAGTGGGAAAGAAAACACACACACACACACACACACACACATACAAGTGAAAAGAGAAAAGAAGTAAGTCGCACTTATTCCGCGTGCTGTGATAAATGGAGGAATTACATTCAAAACAAACAACCTCAATTCGCTCCCCAGCTTAAAGAGCAACAAATCTCACAAACGGCCGCTCGCCCGCGCGCACATAAAACAGAAAACAGTGCGCGCTGGCGAGCGAGCTCCATGGCGATGCATAGCAACCGCGCATGATCTCAGTCAAGGAGAAAGAAGGCGAAGGGGGGAAAAAAAAAAAAAAACACCTTATTACTTCTAACTCCTGCAAGCCATTTTGGTCTCCAAAGGTTTCGCAGTGCCTCGGGCGCTGTGTCTGCAGTGTTTCGGGAAATGACTTGCCTTCGCACGAACACTGCCATGTTCTGCAGCGCCGCTGCCCCCCAGCAGCCCCGCTCAATTTCTCTTTAACCCTTTCCTGTCTTTCGTGCCTGAGAATCACTGCCTTTGAGCTCTCTCTCTTTTTCTTCACCTCACTCTGTCACATTGTTTAGACTCACACAGACACCCCGTTCTCTTTCCGAGCCCCGGAGTCGTGGCGTCTCAGTCTCCGTCTCGGTCTTGACCGGCTACTTGAGCACGAGGTTAGTGTTAGTCGTGGGTTTTTTTTGTTTTTTTTTGTGCCGCATGCGCTGGATGTGTGTATCCAGGCTGGATTATCTCTGCAAACTCGTTGACACAACACATAATTAAACATCTCGCTCGAGGTCAGGAATTTTCTAATTAGTAGTGTACTGACAAAGCTGCAATTGCATCGCCTTGAGTCACACAGTCCACAGGTTACTGCTTAGATGAAAGCGCCGCCTGGGGCACGGTTCTGGGGGGGGGGGAGTTCACACAAACACCAATCCGCACACACACACACACACACACACACACATACACACACAGGTTGTCTTTCTATCCTTGTAAGGACCTTCCATTGGAATCATTAGTAATGCAGCGTATTAATCCTATTCCTCACCTAAACCTAGAGTACTCAGAAACCTGTTTGACTCTTTCATTATTATTATTAGCTATATACAGCGTTAATAAAAGCTTGTGTGCTCTTGTCAAATGTTCCAACACGTCCAAAACTGAGATATTCCTTGTTCATTACCAAAACTGGAAACTCCATCCCAAAACAAAAGTGCATTCAACTCCTTTCTTTCTCTCTCTCTCTTCCCATCTCTATTTCCACTCTCCTTTTGTTTCTCTCAAAAGATGTTCAGCCTTGAGACAAAGAAACAAAAGCCGCCGAGGCGTAATTACAGTTAATTGTGCATCTTCAAATGCACATGCTGTATTTTCCGGACGATAAACATGTTTTTTTGCCCTTTAGCAGCTGCTGTAACTTATAATGCAAAACAGAGGACGCTATCATTTCTCCCTTAGCCTGATTGTAATATTTATTAGTCGTCCTACGCTAGGTGTGTTACTCAAGCGTTTATGCTAGTTATTGGCGCTAATTGCAGCTACGCTATAAAACTTTATATTAATAAAACCACACTTTGGATTCTCGGGTGGAGCGTCGTTTACTCCGTAGTGAACGACTACCTGGAAAACGTTAATACGTCGAGTAGCAGACACATCCACCTCGCGCACTCCCAGGTGCTGCGTATAAACAGAGACGGTTGAGGTTTAACGACTCGCACTGGACATCTGCACTGGAAAATAAACAGGAAGAAATTATCCTAAACACACGTGAATGGGGACCGCAGGCTTCCAGACGCCCGCGGTGACTCCTGTCCCGCTCGGCAGACTGACCGGTCCACTCGCAGTCCTCTCAACACCAAGCTGAAGTATTCAGTACACATCATAAGACTGATTCCAGGTCGCGGCTCGGCGGCCATCTTGGCAGTGCTGCTAATCATTTATTCATTTTATCCACCCGTAGAAAAGCAGAGCACCGGATTTGAGGAGAGGAAGGAATGACATGAAGACATTTCGAGCACGGATTTCAACATCTGACAGAAATTTCCTGAATGTGGTTTTTGGTTCAAAGTATTTGTTCAGGATGCTCCAGATATCAGACATGCATGTTTCTCTATAATTAAAAAAAAAAGTGACGTGCCTATGAACTGGGTATTCATCTGTGGACAAAAGGAGGGACAGAGCAGCCATGGTTTGTTATGTGGCCGGCTCTGTGAACCAAAAGGTAGGACAGGTACAGTAGCGTAAAAGACACAAAGCAAACCAGTTAAGCTGATTCATCAAAAGCTTGTAGGTCTGATTGTCCAACTTCAGACTTAGAAAAGACAACAAAAAGACATCTACACATGTCCTCTCACACCGCTTTAAAACACACTTTTATCCTGTAAAGTCCATAACCCTAAACACACAGCTAGCCATGATCAGATTTTGATCAGGTACGTCCATCAAAGACTAGCTAATGTTATCTGATTAGCTAATGCTGTTTCTCACAAACGCATTCTTTGATTGATGTATCTACATTTTTTCCCCCAAAAAATGACCTGAAAAATTTAACTTTTTCCTTGGACTATTTGATCTTTTTATTTCTGAATTAAAGGTCCTGTATTTCACTATTTCATTAACACAGGTCTCAAAGCTTCCCTAAAGTGTGTGTGTGTGTGTGTGTGTGTGTTTTGTTGCTCCAGTAGAAATACGCTTTTTCTTCACACCTCAAACTCGCTTTATTTCACTCCTCCCCTAAGCCCAAGGAGGGGCTCTTCTTGTATGAGGTCACATTTGTGGGAAAATTTAATTGGTTAGTTTGAGCCCCTGTCAAAAATAACCAAAGACAAAATGAAGGCAATGTTTCTTTTTGCTGTTTGTTTTGACCAACCTTGAATGTCTGAAAATGACAAAAAAAGTTAACTTTGCTTAATATGCACCATTTAAGTCGAACACAGTATGGCTAACAAGCTGGAAAATCTGCAAACAAATGTCTGTGTCTTGACATTACTGTATCTAAGACCTGACTGCATGTTGAAAGCTAGTTACTGTACACTACCAGTCAAAAGTTTGACTACCAGTCAAAAACACCACGGTGTTTCCTGATTTGTATTTCTTTCTACACCGTAAGACAATGTTGAAGGTGTCCATGATATGCAATAATCTCCTTTGTACAGGTGATATTGAGATGCGTCTGCTACTCATGCTGTATATCCCAGCACGGCTGGGGTCAGAGCGCAGCGCCCCTGGAGCCGAGTAGGTTAAAGGCCTTGCTCAAACCGATGACTTTCTGATCAGTAACTCAGTGCTTTAACACACTGAGCTACCACAAAGAGCTCTGTAAAGCCTTCATAACACCTTGAATCTGAGGTGCTGGTGGTTTTTAATTGCTGATTTTTGGGGCTGGAAACAAAAAGGTAAGTTTTGCTCTTGCTTTCCTGTGAAGGTCTTCATGAGAGTTTCATCATGGTGCTTGATGGGTTTTGCAATACACTGGACACCATACTGGTCTACTAACTATTCCAGAACAGATGCCCTTCATGTCTTAAAAAAACAGTCATTTTGTCTATTTATCTACCAAATGCCATAAGTCTTATTTCATAATTTTGAAATCCCCAGTATTGTTCTAGGATGTAGAAAATAAATGAGAAACATAAAAACATTGATTTAGAAGGTGTCCAAACTTTTGACTGAATTGAAATTGATTGAATCCATAGTCTCATCATGCTCAATATGTATCATTCTATGACATGTTGTTGTGTCACTGATCACTTTGATCACTTTAACTATTTAATTGATTGAAGTATTACACATACTGTATTTGGCAGATGCTATTTGTTCAAAGGCATTTAAAAGCATATTTTAAAAAGCTTGACGTTTCAGACCCCGACCGGATATCACGCTGCGCCTGGGTGTCTCTGGGTGCGCACTAAAAACAGCGGCTGCGGAACTTTTCTTTTTGGTGTGTATAAAAAATTCAGTGGGTTTCGTGTGTAAAGCGAACCCAATTAGGAAGTAAACGTCAAGGCTCAAGTAGGAACGCAGATCCTCAGAAGACTCGGCTAATGAGGCCTTGTTGGTTTTAAGCCGTTAAGTCGTTTCTGGAGCCGTGTTAATTTTTAATCCTTTCTGAATGGCAAGGTGCAGTCGGCACTAACAAACGGGGAGACGCTTTGCTGTTGTCTCGAGGCTTACGCTGACCGCCCGGGATTTCTTCGTATGCGTCTTTGTACAGTAGAGCAAAATTCTGACAAAACGAACCGTTCTGTGATCAGATAATCATGAAAAGACGCGATGAGAATGGGAACAATGTGAAAACTACAAATTAGGGACTAGACCTCATTCGCACTGAGCTTTGAACACGTAATGGGGTCTTTGAGAGTAAAGCGCGAGCTCCCACGCGCTCATGACGAGTCTTGAACCCAAAGCTGTCAAATCTGCCCCAAAAAAACGTTTTACGGCAAAGTGAAACTCTCACTCTTGATAAATGAAGTAGACACACACAGTCTCCATCAGGAACTCGGGTATATTTTGCAACGTCTCCTGTCTTTGTGCGTCCTCATCTTCTGTCTTCTGTGTTTTTATTTAATGTCCCGGAAGCACATGAGAGAAGTTTTGATGGGTTTGGCAAAAGCACTGATCACTCAGCGTTTCCCGAAAACATTTTTTGGTTTGTTTTTTCCCCCTTCCCGTTCCTGTGCCATGGAATACGCGGTGCCAGCACTAACAGGAATCCAGACCAAAAAATGCATCAGGTTAGGTATCAGTAAGTGCTGGCGGATTTTGCTAAAGCGTAAAACTCGTGCTAGCATTCTTCATAAACCTAGCTGGCAGTCGCCTCAGCAAAAAGCCCACAGGCATCACTTCTGTCCACACCTGCACGTATATATATACTGTATGTTATGAGTGTGTGCGTGAGTGTGTGTGCGTGCACGTGTGCACAGACCTTATCTACACATTTACTTTCATTTAGCTTAATTATCAAGACAGATGCTTGCTGTAGATTTATAAGAGTTTAGCTAATGAAGTGAGAGTGTGTTTCTCCACCTGAGGTGCAGAGCTGGAGGCGGCGGAGCGCGAATACACCTACAGCAACAACTCAAACACTGAGGCCTCAGGAAAACACACGCACAATGCATTAAAAAATGGTTACTAATCAAGCAGTTAAAGGATGGTGTAAAAATTAGACGATTATTCACTCATTCATCTTTAGTAAGTGTCCTGTACGGTTCACGCTGGATCCAGAGGTTTTTCCAGATGACATCGGGTGTGAGGCAGGAATATTCAATTATGTTCAAGTTTACACGTAAAGCGCTTTTAACAGTGGATTATTGTTGAAAAGTGGCTGGTGATTAGCACTGTCGTCTTACACCTCCAGGATCCGGGTTCGAATTCCCGCCTCGGGGTCTGTGTGGATGGAGCTTGCATGTTCTCCCCGTGCTTGGAGGGTTCCCTCCAGGTATTTCAGTTTCCTCACACAGTACAAAGACATGCAGATTAAATGTCTAAATTGCCTGGAGTGTGTGAACCTTAACCCAGAGGTCTTAAAATGGGAATAAATACAAAGGTCAATCAATATTGGCCTCCACGGTCCCTAGTTGGATTACACAGCTTCCTAGATTGATTGATGGATGGCAGCTTTACAGAAATAAAAATTTTGGATTAAATAATAATAATTTAAAAAGTATAATTTTATATATATATAAAATTACGAGCATAATTCGTTCCGGAAGTGGGCTCGTATTCCAAAACACTCATAAACCAAATCATCATTTCCCAGAAGAAATAATGAAAACTCAGATTATTCGTTCCACAGCCCCAAAAAATAAATACATAAAAATAATTAATACAATCTATAAAATAAAAAAAATAAAAAAATCTGCACTTTACCTTTAAAAAAAGTACAAATAAATCCTGACAGATAAGTGTTTCCGTTGGTGCGCGCAGGCGCCGTGTGTGTGTGTGTGTGTGTGTGTGTGTGTGTGGAATTAGCCCTTTCCCTCGCCTCGTTTTACACAGTAACACTCCTCCTCCCTCTCCCCACCTCGCCTTTTAAGATTCACAACAAACACACACACAACGGAAACACCGTTTTAACAGGAAAAAAAGAAATCTTTCTGAGACTGGCATGAGCGTATATTAACAGACTCACTTTTTAAGTTTCACAACAAGCGCATAAACACAGCGGAAACACCGTTTTAACGGAAAAAAGCGAGACTGGCATCAGCGCATACTAAAGGAATCACTTAAGTTTCAAACAAACGGACACACACAAACACGGAAACACCGTTTTAACAGGAAAAAAAAAGAAATTTCTCTGACCTGGCGTGAGCGCATACTAAGGGAAGACGCTCGGTGTCAAAATAAGAGTTGCATGTGTGAAGCATGATACTCGGCGCTCGTAAATTTGCTCGGTTTCCGAATAAAAAAATATTAAAAATCTTTGCTCGGTTTGCGGAACACTCGTAATTCGAGGTTCCACTGTGTGTATATATATATATATATATATGCATTTTTCACTTTATCTTTGTTCCTTGTGGCAAGGAAAAACTCCCTGAGATGACATCAGGAAGGAACCTTGAGAGGAACTCAAGCCTCACAAAGGAACCCATTCTCATTTGGGTGACACCAGATAGTGTGTGACCACGAATAAATTCCCTCTGTAAGGTCAAAAGTGCAGCTGTATAACAGGAAATGTGTTTGAGTTAACGTGAAGTCCACTATGTTAAGGTTACCAGGTGCTCACGCATGGAGACTTTTTGTGGCAGTTTTAGTCCTATGAATAGACCCTGAAGGGGACGAGTTAACATCCCCAGTTTACCTACAGTATTATGTTTAGCCAAACAGTGGTGTTTAGTGCTTGAGGTTTTGTGCCTTGCACGTAAAGAACGTATTGTTTTCACAATTTTGTACCTCATCTAGATATTAACAAAATCGGTACCTATCCCACTTATCTACAGTTTTCAGCTACAACCATTTACCTTCATAGACAATAAACTATGGCCTCCAAAAACCTTCACTCACATGTTTATGCGCCCTCTCCCAAATGTTCCGTAAGCCAGATAGAGAGAGATTTACATACTTTTTACCATGACTTTAAGGCTAGTTCAAGCTTAAACCAGTTCATTACTTTAGATACTTGAGTATATTTGAAGGCAAGTACTTTTGTACTTTTACCCAAGTGGAAATAAAAATGGAAGACTTTTACTACTTACTGCGGTAATACTAGCTTACCTAGAGTATCCCCACTTTCACTTAAAATCAGGATTTGTTTACTTTTACTTTATCACCACTGTTTTTTAGGATTTGGGAGGAAACCGGAGAACCCAGAGGCAACCTAGAGATATGAGAATCTGAGCCCAAATTTGAAAGCCTGGGGCTGTGACAAGAGCGATGCTATCTGCTGTGCCACCCATCAAATACTTGCATTAAAAAAATGCTAAAAAAATAATTCTATATAAATGTGGTGAGCAGAAAAACGTCTTGAAACACACTTGAGGTCAAACCTCAAAGCGGCCTGTCTTGAACGGTGGAAGATCACATCAGGTTCCAGTCCTGTCAGACATGAACAGGAATCTGGAGCTAAACTGGGAACAGACTCACTCAAACTGGACAAATAAAGACTGGATAAAGACTAGGTGACTAGGTTTCTTTGTATGTAAAAATATTTTTTTTTCTAAATGAATCTAACAACGTCCTTGCCAAGAGTTCAGTTCCGATGTGATGTGTATTACCTGGAGTTGCTTCTAGTCATTATTTTAGAAAATAATGTGATGTAATCTTTCCATGTATACTGGTATTATGTAAAAATAACTGAGTGAAATTCAACTCAACAAAGGATCCGAATCGAACAAAAGATTTGGCAAGTAGACAACTATGCTAATTTATGTTTTTAAATCCTTTATTTTAACCTTAAAACTTGTAATCAAAAGACAGGAAAATTTTGAAAAAAGTTTTCGCTGTTCGGCTGTTCCAACACTCTTTTTGTGGAAATCAGAGGCAACACAACAAACTGTTGATGTTCCGACCTCTAAGTAAGGACATGTGTCTGTGTCTGTGAGTGTGTGAGTATGTGTGTGTGTGTGTGTGTGTGTGTGACAAGTGACATCTGTTTATTCCGTCCCACATGGAGCGAGTATGTGTCCGTGTGAGCATGTGGAGCGTAACCACACGCCCACACATGCAGGCTTTACAGCTCGTCAGACGATAAACAGTTGTGGTGTGTAACGAGTCACACGAGCGGCGGGGAAGAGCGCCGATCCCCGGTTCGCGGCAGCAGCGCCATCAGTCAGCCCGCTTCATTACAGCCCGCCCAGATACATAATTCATACAGCCTTAAAAAATACATGCCCTGCTCCATCACGCAGAGACGTGACAGACAGAGAAACTCAGGGCTTCTGTTGGCGCCGGCGTCATTTGTAACACGGCCGGATTTGGATGTGGAGAAACGCGGGGCTGGATCGTAATTAGCGTCAGGCGCAGTAATGCATTACGGGGCCTGTGTAATAGCGGTGCACCGTTGTGCTGGACGAGCCCGGCAGTCGGACTCGCTCATTTCAAGTGCTTTAGACTCCGGTGCAGTGCTCAGTACGGGCACCACGTTTGACGCGCCCGCCTATATCAGACCCACAGCTGTACGGAGGTAAACAAGACGTAGGACTCGGGTAGGTAGAGATATCTCAAGGGCGGACACATCATACGTTTATTAAAGTGCAATAGCTAACAGGATGCAATAATACTCTATATGATGAGGTAATTATCTAGTCGGAGTGCATTCAGTACGGCCGACTCTGTGGTTAACTAACATTGTTATGTGAAGCCTTATGGTCTAGATTAGAATTCATCAGATTCAACTTTATTGTCCTTGTAGACAACCGCATATTGAACAGGAAATACCTTGACCCTCCCATCTCCCTCCTGTCTCTATCTCTACTGATTAGTTTCTTCAGTTTATTTCCTCTCTGTACGTTTAAGGCGACGCTAGGGCATAAAATAAGCAGGAGACGTATGTGACACTTTGCATTGTACTTCATTCTGTTCAGTAACAATTCCAATAAATAACCGTGAGATAACGTAAGGCTGCGATCATGTTCATGGCAAAATAAATAACTCGGAGAATGTCTTGACTGCGTAATAATAAAGAAATGAATACCGCAGGTTGGTTAACATTACTATATTGAAGTAAAAGACATTTTTATGGGCCAGATGTAATGGAATTTTATTTTTTTTTTGCACCCAATAGATTGGCCACTTAGATTTAATTCCATGTTTGGGAAAAACCTGGCTATGGTTATTATTCGCACTGCTGTAGTGTTCAAATCTGACGCTGATTCCTGGTTTGAGATACAAGCGGCCTCTCTAATTAGGCTTGTGCGATGAATCCCACAGCAGGCCGCGAGTCGAGCGCAGGAGCTTAAGGAAATGCGTGTTTTAGTTTCCTGCACAAAGAGATGAGAGTCCCTTGTGCACGGCTTGCTAACCTCCTCACCGGGCAATCGGAGATCGATTCTAAATCTTAATTAGCCAAATGACAAACACAGCACACGCTCTAATGAACTGTGTAGCCTGTCAAACAGCTGGCTGGATATATTTATTGAGATCAGAGTTAAATTTAATTATTTGGGCAATTAGCTACAGAGGCCTGGGAAGTCTCAGAAGGCACAGAGGGAAAGAGAGGAGGGAGGAATGTGATCAGGACTGAGTTACCAGACCGAGCACAGAGATGGATCGCTAACGGAGGTACAAAATTGAAAAGAAAAAACTGTAAGAAGTCATTTAGTAAGGTACCGGGCTATTATCGCTGGCTGTCCGATGAGGTTTTACACACCTCATGATATGTAGATCCTACACATTTCCGGAGAAACAAACGCACTTTTATTCCCAAAGATATTCTTTCAATTGATGTTTAGATGATAGAAGTGAAAAGCGCTGTCTAAATCCTGTCTGCGTAAGGTTGCGATCTGGTCACTGAGAAGGTCATAGGTCATATCGAACCATTTAGTGATCCTGTAGTTGTGGAAGGAGTCAGAATAAAGCACTGTCATCATAAGATAAAGACAAAATGCGTTGAAATTGGTTTGCATTGATATTTCACTCATTCACTCAGCGTGTATACCGCTTTGTCCTGTGGGGGGCCTGGAGCTCATCTCAGGAGACTTCGGGCACGAGGCGGGGTACACTCTGAATGGAGTGCCAATCCATCACAGGGCACACACACATCAGGAACGCCAAATAAAACTAATCTGCATGTCTTTGGTCTGTTGGAGGAAACCAGAGAACCTGTAGGAAACCCACCAAGAACGGGGAGAACATGGAAACAGACCAGAGGCGGGAATTGAACCCTGACCCTGGAAGTGCAAGGCTGGTTAAACTACACTGGCTAAATAAATTAATGCCCCAAACAAGCCAGTCAAAGCAGCCGGTTTTTCACCCTTTTTTTTTTTTTTTTTCTAGCTTACAAACAACTAATCATGAGTGTGACTGAAATTCATAATGTGTTCATAATGTGGATCTATTCTTTATAATATACACTATATGGCCACCTGAGGATCTAAAATCCCAATCCAAACCCATGAACATTAATATACAGCTGCTTCCTTTTCCCCCTCATAATAAGCTCCAATCTTATGGGAAGGCTTTTCACTAGATTTTGGAGCATAGCTTTGGGGGATTTGTATTTATTCGCTGAGGTAAAGTGCGGATCGAGGAGGAGGAGGAGGAGGAGGTCTGAGGTGTTAAGGGTCTTCATTGGGGCTGAAAATAGTGCTGGAGATCTTCCACTCCATCCTTGGGACATCATGCCTTCACAAAGCTCGCTTGATGCACAGATGCTTTCCAGTGGATGGAATTTATTTGTAGTGCTACAGCAGACAAGGACATTCTGTACAATTACGCGTTTCTCACGTTGTCTTAAAAGTTTAAAGAAGAACCACATATGGATGTGATGATCAGGGGTCCACATCCTTTTTGGCCATATGGAATGATATTCTTCTTCTTCCAATATCAACTGTGCTGACTTTCCTTGTACGTAGAGTTGTTCTCTTAAGTTTATATACCCTGGCTGGATTTGTGAAATATTGGCGATCATGTATTATCACATAATTGTACGAGCTCTTAGTCAATCATACTGATAAGAGAAATTATCCAAATGGTCCTGTCAAAAGTTTACATGCGATTTGGCATAACGTTTGGTCTGATAATATACACACACACACACACACACATATGTCTAAATGATTATTAAGAGTACATTTTCAAAACTGTGACTTTGATTGTAATTAATATGTGTGTATAAATAGCCTAAGAGAGCTCTGTACATTTCAGTCTCAGGCTACACTGACGTTAGCTCCTTAGCCAAAGCCGGAGAAAGCCAAAGAACTGTCACAAGATCTTCAAGAAAAAGGACTTCAACATTATAAATCATTTAGTCATTCATTCTCTATAACGCTTATCCTGTACTGGGTCACGGAAAGCCACAAGGCATATGGCGCACCCTGGGCATGGTGGCAATCCATCACACAGTGGGCACACACACACACATATTAGGACGCCAATCTGCATGTCTTTAGACTGTTGGAGGAAACCCACCAAGCATGGGGAGAACATCAAGAATCGAACCTGGACCCTGGAGGTGTGAGGCAACTAACCACTACACCACTGTGTCACCTCTTTATAAATATGAAAAAATAATAAAAGTAAACATTTCCTGCTACAAAAAAAAAAAATCAATGTTTGACAAATTGTACCAGGGTATGTAAACTTATGAGCATAATAAGTAAGTATAGTAAGTAGTTAGCTGGATTTAAGGTCATATAAGGACTTAACAAATAAGGCCTTTTTTTTTTTCAATGGAATCTTTTTTTTTGATGGGAGGAGTTGCCAGTGGGAAGACACGCCCACTCCATATCTTCTGCAGTTCATCGAGTAGTACAGTAGATCTACCCTTACTGACTGTAGCCCGTCTGTTACTCTGTACAGATGTTTTGTCAGACACACTCTTCCACCACATGCCCACCTCTGAGCACTTTATTTGGGTGGTGAACTATTCCCTGGTTTAGAGGGTGTCTGGTAAATTGCGCATGGCAAAGCGTTGCCTACGAATTGCACCTATTATGCTAAATGGTCCTGATACAACGGCAGAACCGTGTAGCTACAAAGTAGGTGTGGATCTTAAACAGCGATTCGGTTTAGGATTGTAATTTTAAAAAATATTCAGTTTCACATGTAGGTGCTAGAAGTAACAACGCCTTTTAAATACAGGAGAGTCAAAGCAGGACTTTAGATTGTGCAGGATAACAGAACACAGTACTGAGAGTTAAAACTCCCGTTATTTCTCTATATAGTCTCCTGATACACTAATCCGCTTATACCAGTGTTTCACTAGCGCTCGGACACCGTCAAGATAGAAAGTTTTCTTAGTACGCCAGAGCCGTGATCAGACTGCCTGCCTCACATCTGAAACGCCGGCCTCCCAGGAACTCCTTTAATGTGCCAAACATGTGGAAACCCAGGTCAGTGCATACACACATTTTGCCTATAGTTACAGTAATAAAAAATATTCCAATGCAGCTAAGGACATGTTATGATAAACAGAATGAGCAGGTCGACTCTCATATCTTCTGGTCCGAATCGTTCGTTATTTTGTCACGTGACTACCATAGAGGCTACGCAGCGCAACAGATTCAAAAGAACAAACGACTCGGACTAGAAGATTCATGAGAAGAACTGTTCAATTCTGTTTCCTGTGTATGGCACAGCAAAGCGTCTATGAGAATCTCGTGACAAAAGAACGAACGATTCGGACTAGAAGACTCAGCGGTAATGACTCGTTTCTGTTTCCTGTACATAACCTACGGAGTTTTTGCGATGCTTTGCGCATGCGCGCCCAGTAGAAAATTAACGAATCACTCTCTGAGACTACTCGTTCTTCTGAGTCACGTTAAAGACTCATTCAAACAGAACGAATCGTTTATGTTCCCACAGACAGGGTCATCTCTTGCACAAGTTGGCGACAAGTTATCCGTCGATTTTCAAGGATCAGCCGTTCCACCTCGACCAAAGATAATTGTTCGTGGATATGCGGGCTTCTTAAAACGTTTCACCGTCGCCGTACTGAGCTTGAAGCGTCTTACAAACACCAACAGCCTTAACGCCTTCATTCACCTGAAATTCCATCATGAGTCTCGGTTTGACCTGAACAACCCCAGCGCATAACGTCAGAAATTTACATCATAAATACTGCAGGTTGATTAATGCAGTTTGTCCCTGTTAATTACACGTAATGACTACATCTGATAAAATTGACATTTCCTGTTTAAAAAATGACTTCCTGGCAAAAACTGCCAAAGATATTTATTTTTAATCACATCTCCAGCGATCTTAACTACTCCGCAGTGTAATATGTCTACGTAGGAAGTCTTGTTATGACCACTGATTACACACTTTCTCAAAACTGTAGCACAAAGGAATGTCCTAATGATGACTTCTATATATTTTATTATAAATGAGGCGCTAAAATCATGCAGTACAACAAAAACATCAGTCCACTGCGTAACACACTCCCCTACTAGGAAGCGTTCCCAAGTAGGGTTTTTTTTTCTTCTTTTTTTAAATTGATCAAAAGTAAGAAAGAAATGAACAGCGTTTGTGTGAGTGTGTGTGTGTTAGAGTGTTAGAGAGAGCGAGAGAAATTAAGCTGAGCCAAAAAGTGTGACTTGGTTTAATATTTTATAATTGCCAAGGGACATTCCAAGATCAATGAATTTTTTGCCTGAGACGCACATCAGAAAGAGATGTACTTCAGTCTTTTTAGGGAACATTGGTCTATTTAATTCGGGTGTCTGATGCATGTGAAATACGCTTCTCCTGGTCTCCTTCGGGTCCTGGAGGCATGGCTGCGGGCGAACATTACCACTTTTAATGGGCAGCCCTCAGAAGAGGCGAATAAGCCAATAACCCATCCATGCTAATGGGCCCGTCTGTTTATTCACTCTCAGCCCTTCTCTTCGGCTAATTTTAGCCTCGCTGGCTTTTTCCACACACACACACACAAATAAATAAAAATGGGAGGAGGGGGGGGCGGCTGTTTAAATCTGTACTACAACAAAGCACGATCTATATACCAGACGCCGTTTGGTGTTGGGAAAAAAAGATGGAAAGGCACAATGGAAAGCTGTTCTTCGGCCCTGAATAGGTTGTTTTCGGTGAGCTCGTCCCCGAGGTGAGGCCTTCAAGTTATGGTCGAGTACTTTTATGTGAAACATGACCATAGAAGGCGGACAAATAAGGAAGATATACCGTGCTCGTGGATATTCCACGTACTGTAGAACAGCAGATGGACGGCGGAGCAGACGTCTCTCACTCTCGCACGAAACCAGCGAACGGACACGAGCAGAGATGAGTTATCCACCTCGCCACACCGGGTTCATTCATAATCAGGAGCTTAAGCGGTTTAGGGCAAAGTGTCCCTTTAAGCCTTGGTAAAAAAGTGAGAGTATGACCTAATTAAAGTGCTGGCTTTCACACTGACTTTCACACTACCGTAGGAACAGGAGTACACACACACACACACACACACACACACACAAAACTACAGTTTAGTTATCTACATTATTCGATGTAGTAGATTTATATACACACACACTATACATGCTATATATATATAAAATTTAAAATAAGATTTTAAATTTTATATAAGCTAGCTAGAAGCTAGAATCACCACAGAATACAAAAGAATACACGTGGACAAAATAAAAGTCACCATTTAATTAGGGTTTTAATTAACTGATGCATTTCTTAACAAACTATGCTCTGAAGATCATTTGGTGAAGGTGCACCTTTAAAAATCTCCACAGAGCTATGTTTAATCGTTAAAGAGTGTTTCCATACACACACACACACTCACACACACACACACACACACACACACACACACACACACACACACACACACACACACACAGTCTTCCATACACACACACAACAGCTGTGTGTCCATATGAAAACCACTGGTTAGCGAGTGAGACTCATTAGGAAAAAAAAGGTTTCGGTTTGCTAGAGAGCATAAAGATTGGACATTGGAGGAGCGATAGAAAAATGTCATGTGATCCAGACTAACCCAATTCCAGAGTGACAGATGTATCCGAAAGCACATGAAACTGCCCACCTATCATGCATAGTGTCCTCTGTACAAGCCTCTGGAGGCAGTGTTATGATCTGGGGTTGCTTCAGGTGCTCGGGTCTAGACTCAGCATCCTTACAGTATATGACAATAAAATGACGTCAGCTGACCACCTGAATGTACTGAATGACCGGGTTATCACATCCACGGATGTCCTTCTTCCCAGGATTCAAGCTGTGAAAGACGTTTCTAGGAGCATGAGGAATCATTTTCACAGTCAGTCAGTCCTGACTTTAACCCGGTTGAAAGTACGTGAGAAGGTGCTGGAGATGGAGGTGCTTTTCCTCATCAATACAAGATCGCGGGCAAAAATGAATTAATTCAACTGTGGATGGAAATAATGTTGCATAAGATTGTTTAAACACTGGCCCGGTGCACATGCTTCATAATTAAAGCTAAAAACGGTCCAGCGATCCAAGTGTGTGCCTTTTTCCTTTTTCCTTTTTGCCCAAGCAGTTTATCATGATTATCATCAGATGCTATTTATGAATCTATAAATAAAGTTACTCAATGCAAAAAAGTAACTGAGTGGACATGAAAACTATTTTTCTATTGTAAAATACTTTAATTTACTGTACATAAATGCACAGCAAGATCATCATTATACATTGTGAAGATGATTATTTTTACTACAGTTACACAAAATTAAAAAGGGTAGATCGGGTATAAAAGAGTATATCTATTTTCCTGTATTTAAAACACAAAATTATTATATTTTTATTTTTTCTTCTAATATCCTTATCTCACATGTTTTTATTAAACGTTTCAAATGCACTGATTACGTCTTGCATTATCTTTATTAAGTTCATATTACTTGTACATTGTTTTTCATAATAATGGAAACCGAAATAAACGTGCTTGACCGTTCTACTAGAAATAAAAAGTGCTATAAAAATAGATTCTTACTATTATTTATTATCTGGGACTTTAATATATGTATATAGAAAGTAATATATTATATATATATATAATATATTAAAGTAGAAGAATTCTAGTTTCTGTTTAATGCATGAGTATGTTTGACTTTTTACTTTATATTGGAAATGTATTGTATACATATGAATTTTTTTTTTTTTAAATAGGGTGAATTATTTCACAAACAATATTCTTGTCTCTTAAACGGTTCCGGCTTACAGTATCTCCTGAAAGCAGGAAAACAAGTACCGTATTTTCCGCACGATTAGGCGCACCTAAACGCCTTCAATCGTTTCAAAAGCTGATCATGCGCCTAATAATACAATGCGCCTTGTATATGGCCCAGTATTAAAACGCATACAGGTCTCAGTTACGGTAAGCAGCCGCGACTCGATTTTCCCCCGTAATAGTGCGCAGTGCATGCTGGGATACCGGGAAACTGGCGTTTCATTTCCATTTTAATATTTTTGTAAATACCCTGAAATGGCTCCTACCAAAAGACACGCGTACAACGCTGAGTTTAAACTCAAGGCGATAAGCCACGCACAAGAACACGGCAATAGAGCAGCAGCGAGAGAATTTAATATCAATGAATCAATGGTGAGGAAGTGGAGGAAGTATGAGGATGAGCTCCGCCAAGTAAAGAAGACAACAGAGTGTGGCATCGTTTCATACAGCGATGATCTTTGTAAGAGTCAAAATCTCTGCGGAAACAGCCCAAGCAGCTAAAGCTCTAAGTTACAGTGTGATCGTTATTTTAACACTGTGATTTCCAGCGGAATTATTTCTTACATATCGTGTTAAGGAATATAAGTTAAGATTTATCTGAGAGCCAGATGCAGTCGTCAAAAGAGCCACATGTGACTCGCGAGCCATAAGTCCCCGACCCCTGATCTAATGGATGCGTTATGCATCTAATGGATGCATAACGCACCGTAACTCCAGCCTCTACTTTAGCGCCTTATGCGAAGCGTTTTATTAAAGGTGCGCCTTATGATGCGATGCGCCTTATATATGTAAAAATAATTAAAATACGTCATTTATTGAAGGTGCGCCTTTTGATGCGGTGCGTCTTTTCGTGCGCAAAAATTATTTCACAAACAATATTCTTGTCTCTTAAACGGTTCCGGCTTACAGTATCTCCTGAAAGCAGGAAAACAAGTAACACACACAGAAGTACACACGAGGCTGATATTTAATTAATACTGTGTACACTGTATTGCCTCGCTACTTAAATGAAATTTACAAAATTATATTACAAAAAAAAAAAAAAAAAAAAAAACTGAAAAATGAAGCAAATTGTATGCAAACAGGATATTTCAGATTTTTCAAAAAGCTAAATATATTATGCAAATAATAAATAATTTAACAACATTACCTCACATGATAAAACTATATCAGGTTTTGTTCACGGCCTAAGACTTTCAGTTTAAACTGTACATAAATAAATTATTATAGTTTAATTGTTTAATTAAAAAAAAAAACTCTTCTTGCACAGTAATTTCAGCATGTTTCACTTATATTACCATGAACTGAATACTTGCAGGGGAAAAAAAAAAAAAAAAAAAAAAACCCTCGCTGTTCCTTAAACAGAAACTCGATTAGACTCCACCTGGAGCCAGCGCGTCTGCAAACAGGTGTTCTTCCTCATAATCATCCCCTTCTCGAGCGAAGAACCGGGAGCCTTAAAGATTAAAGTCACTCTCAGGACGGCGAGTGTTTCAGGCTGTGCTGCACACTTTAATGAAACCGAAATTCATGGAAAAATATAATAATTGCAGAGGTTTGCGCGATGTTCGACTGAGAACGTTTGGTGCACAGTGGCGGCCGATCGTTATTATTCAGAAGCTCGTTATTTAAACTCAGACGTTTCGACAGAAATCCTCACAGGAAATTGAAATCTAGCTGAACAACCAGATTGTTTTATTCGCATAAGTTCGTAACTCGTATATCTTGACTCCATCTATATATACAGGTCTTGGACAGTGAAATTGAAACGCCTGGTTTTAGACCACAATAATTCATTAGTATGGTGTAGAGCCTCGTTTTGCGGCCAATACAGCATCAGTTCGTCTTGGGAATGACAGATACAGAAGTCCTGGACGGTGGCCAGAGGGATTTTGAGCCGTTCTTCTTGCAGAATAGTGGCCACAGGTCACTATGTGATGCTGGTGGAGGAAAACGTTTCCTGACTCGCTCCTCCAAAACACCCCAAAGTGTCTCAATAATATTTAGATCTGGTGACTGTGCAGGCCACGGGAGATGTTCAACTTCACTTTCATGTTCCTCAGACCACTCTGTCACCTTGCCTTCAGCATACAATTTTTGAACCACTGGGTGCACATGGTCCTCCAGAATGGTTCGGTAGTCCTTGGCAGTGGCGCGCCCATCTAGCACAAGTATTGGGCCTACAGTAGGGAATACCATGATATCACAAGCCAAACCATCACTGATCCACACCCATGCTTCACTCTGGACATGCAGCAGTCTGGGTGGTATGCTTCATTGGGGCTTCTCCACACCGTAACTCTCCCAGATGTGGGAAAGACAGTGAAGGTGGACTCATCAGAGAGAAATACATGTTTCACATTGTCCACAGCCCAAGATTTTCTCTGCTGGCACCATTGAAACCGACGTTTGGCATTGGCACGAGTGAGCAAAGGTTTGGCTGTAGCAGCCCGGCCATGTACACCGACCCTGTGGAGCTCCCGATAAGAGTTTTGGTGGAAACAGGAGAGTTGAGGTGCACATTTAATTCTGCAGTGAGTTGGGCAGCTGTGATTTTATGCTTTTGGGATAAAAAAAGCATAAAATTAGCACCCGGACATCCCTTTCAGACAGCTTCCTCTTGCGTCCACAGTTACTCATGTTGGATGTGGTTCATCCTTCTTGGTGGTATGCTGACATTACCCTGGATACCGTGGCTCTACATCACAAAGACTTGTCTTGGTCACAGATGCACCAACAATTTTTCCTCTTTTGAACTCTGATATGTCACCCATAATGTTGTGTGCATTGCAATATTTAAAGCAAAACTGCACTATTACTCTGCTAATTAAAACTTCACACTCAGCTCTTACTTGTGGAATGTGCAGTCAATGACGATTGGTCAAATTTAGCCATGAAACCTCCAACACTAAATTGGCCAGTGTTTCAGTTTCATTGTCCAACCCTTGTATATATATTGTTGGAATGCTAAAACATGTACACTCTCAATGATGAACTCTGGAAGCGCTTTATGATAAAGCTTCCTCACCTGATATTATTTAAATACCGTGCTTATCAGAGAGGAGTCTCGAGGCCACCCGGGGGCCGGTGATGGATAGCAGGGTCGATGATGGACGACCAGGAGATCCGTGACTGGTTTTATTTATTTATTTTTATTCTTTATTTATTTTCATTAGATTCAATGCTGCTATAGTTATTATTTTAATTATACTAAGCTTATTTGACAGGTCACTTATAACCCAGCAGTTTAATCTAAAACTCAGTAACTAAAAATACTTTTATAACATCTTCATAAAACATCTTCATCTTCATGATGTTAATGTGAAACAAGTTAATATTGTAATATCATACATTAATATGGCGGCACACTGGCTTAGTGGTTAGCACCGTCTCCTGGCACCTCCAGGTCGGGTGTTCGATCTCCGCGTCAGGTCTGTGTGCATGTTCTGAGTATGAATGTTCTCCCCATGCTTGGTGGGTTTACTCCGGGTTCTCCGGTTTCCTCCCACAGCCGAAAAACATGCAGATTAGGCTAATTGGCTTTCCTAAATCGCCCGTAGTGTGTGAATGTGAGTTTGAATGTTGCACGGAGATCCTACCACGGCAATACAATGGGCACCACTGGCCTACAGTTGGACTACAGAAGTTCCTACATGAATGGATACATTAATACACACTATCTGGCCAAAATAAATTAATAATCCCTTCTGAATGTGTATGATTTGTACAAAGGTCGGCCTGAAGAAAAGTCGACTTTAGCTTTCATTACAGCACACGATATGGTGTCGGGTCATGTGTGAAAATGGTTCCTCATACACCCATAACCACTCTTTTACAATTTGTCCGTGCCATCAAGAAACCCTCCATAGATGTGATATCCTGGTCATTCAGAACATTCAAGTCGTCAGCTGACTCCATTTTACTGCCACATAACGTTGTTGAGTCTGGACCTGAGCAACTATAGCAAACCCAGATCAAAACACTGTCTCCAGAGACTTGGACAGTGGACACTATACATGATGTGTGCATTCCTTCACGTGCTTTGGGATGCATCGGTCGCTCTGGAACAGGGTTAGTCTGGACTCATCAGATCACATGACCTTTTTCCATTGCTCCAAAGTCCAATCTTTATGCTCTCTAACAAATTGAAGTGGTTTACTTATGGACACACAACCATTTAGTCTCAATCACATTTTGTGTGTGGAAATGCTCTTATTTTTACTCTTAAACATAGCTCTGCTTTTTACCATGTGATCTCCACTTCTTATTTTTTCCAACCTCATTTCATCCACAAAGCTGATGGTTCTGGACTATCCTTCCAGGTTTTGCTAATGTGTTCTCCATAAATTTGAAATCTCCTTAGTTGTTTTCTTTGCTTGATGCAGCCCAATAATTTGACCTTCTGAAATGACGATGACTTTTTGTTTTGGCCAGGCAGTGTACTAGTAATAGTGTATTAGGCAGAGCATTTCACTTGAGCAGAATCAAAAACATTAACCAAGTAACAAGCTTGTTTTTTTGTTTTTTTGCTTTTTTTTACGTTTATTGTGGCTATTTTAAATTGGAAAATCACAAGAGGGGAAAAAAATCTATATCGCACATGCCTCGGTTGCAGTCATACATACGGCTCGCAATGCACAGTTTACTCAGTTTCGCTTCTCGCTGTGAGCTGGAAAGAAGATCTAAATTGCACTCCAGGCACTAAATTTCCCTTGACTTGAGCCTCATTTTTCTTGTGTCAGAAAAAAAAAATCAAATCAGCGCATTGCAAAGCAGATCAGTACTGTTTATGTTGGCAGTTCTGTCGCCATCTTTATTTTGCCTACCCTATACATTTCAATGTCTCCAATTTCCCCCCTGTTCTGCCAGCTCCTAATGAAATATCATTTGCAGCATTTTCGCTTGGATTCGCCCTCGGGCGTCAACCTTTTCCGGCAGCCGACAAAAATAATAAAACCCCAAAAAAGAGGCAAACTTTAATAAATAGTAACATGAAATCCATCAGCGCTGCGGTAATGTCACAATACAAGAGCTGCTCGAAAGCATCAAACGGAATTACACCGACGAGATGGAAAGAGAAAACAAGAGGCTCCATGCTGAAACTGTGTGTGCAGACTGAATCCCGAGCTGAAATGGTGACAGACATGAAGTCGAATTCAATTTCCAGTCAATTTATATTGAACAGATTTGTAAACAAGCGTAAAACGTCGGTGCGGAGCTCCAGAGGAGCGTACAGAGAGCGAAGAAAGTACAGCGGGAAATACCTTAGGGGTGCAAAGGAGGCGTGGCCTACTGTATTTGCCTACTGTCTCAATAAAAGAGGCGTGCCCTCGTGAACAATTTATTTGTTTCATTTATGAGTCTTCAAAGTTAGGCGTGCTGTGCTGTCTGCTCATTCGGTTCTCCGAAGGTTTGGACAAATTCCCATGAACTGTTCATGAGGAAATGCGGATAGAACAAAAGTGTAATGATGACGGTTGATGTACAAAGATGACGCTTAGGTTAAATTAAATTACTGCATGCCACTATAATAATTAGTATTAGTACCATTTTGTAAAAACAGAAGTTAAAATAATTAGTTCATCAATTTCTGTTCTCATAAACGAGTTTTTGCGTGAAGCTGTGTGTAGCCATTACTCAATTACCAGGTTCATGAATTTCATACATAGAGTTTATATACATCCATCCATCAAACTAGAAACCTCTGTAATCTGATTAGGAACCATGGAGGATGACGGTGATTGCCACCATCATTAATTGGGAACGCCAGTTAATCTAATCTGCATGTCTTAGGAGGAAACCGGAGGATCCGGAGGAAACCCACCAAGTATCATTCGAGTGTAAAAGCTTTACATTTTGGAATCACGCGTCTACTACAGACGCACCAGGAGTTCCTGCTGGTTTAAGTGGTTAAGGATCTTGCTAAACGTCCCTACATTGTTCCTGAGACTTGAACTTACGACCTTTCCGGTATACGCTGTGCTTCGACGGAACCTGACAGTAATTTCGAGGATCGGTGTGTCGTACTGAATATTAAACCGTTGATTATGTGTACAAGAATATTCTGTATTGCAGCAGCCCTGAGGCTAGGCTCGGCATCCCAGCATTCCTTTTCCCCACTCGGTTTTCCTGCTAGTGATGGATGTGTGGGCCGGAGCCAGCAGGATCGAGAAACCCGGCCCTGGTTACTGCGGCGCCTCTGCGGTGCCAACTTCACGGCGAAAAGAAAACTGCAGCCGGGTTTCGTTCTTCGCAAACTTAATTATATCAAGATTAACAAGGGAGGTAATTAATTTCTTTAAGATTGGTATCTTCCAAGTGCCTCGGGCTCGACTTTGTTGTCAAAACTGTATATTTAACCATTATTCCGGGGCAAAGTTTCCCAGGCTGTAATAAGACAAAAAAAAAAATCCCTGGTTCTGCATGAATATGCTAATATTCGAGGCGTCTAATCTAAACTCTGCCGCTAAAATATTAGCCTAGTACAAATGTATGATTATGTACATATATTTAGCATGAAATCAGAGTCTGGCGCTTTGGAAATGTTGTACGAAACAACGGAGATGCTTAATTTTCTTCTGCAGCAATCCAGCAGCAGAGTGCATTACAGAAAGCTGTGTGTTCTGCTGTTGGTGTAATGGCGGTGCTGCTAGGCTTCATTAAAGCAGCGCACGCACACACACACACACACACACACACACACACACACATACACACACCTCCATAAAATGGCCGCCCTCCAGGCCTCACACACACACACACACACACACACACACAGAGCTATTGTTCAGGCCGAGCCGCAGGCCAAATGCTCTACATGAGCACGGGGGAAACTAAAAACACTAAGAGCCCATTTCCCGTGTGACGTGCCGGCTTCCAGAACCTTCCACACCATCGCCTCGGGGTCCGAGAGAGAGAGAGAGAGAGAGAGAGAGAGAGAGATGCTGATACTCTACTGAATCCGTTTCAAACATTTCAGCTTTCTATATTTAAGCTTCAGCTAAACATTGCGTCAATGTGCCTAAAAAAAAAATGTAAAAATACGTCCATTCCGTAAACATACTTAATCTAAACTGACCGCGCTCTCTTCCTTTCCATGGCTCTGGTCATTACTTTACAAAACTCATCAGTGTCAACCGATGAACAGACACAAATCTTCTTCTCTTTATCCTTCCATCAAAGACCAGACCAGCAGAGCGATGGCACTTTATCTGAACCGGTACGTGGTTAATGCTCCAAATATCCGGATCTGGATCCAGATTTGGATTCAACCCCAACGTGGGTGTGGCCTAAATTGAAAACAGTGGTAGAAACCCCGGCGCTGTCAGCATGCCGAGTGAAATCTGGCCCTGACCTCGGCTACATCATTCCTGTTTATGACTGATCTCAATTAAAAAGGATCGAGGAACTGGTTTTTCTTCTCTTTTAAAATCCCACTCATACCACTTATTATTATTATTATTATTGTTATTTTGTTTATATCTGTCTACAATATTTTCTATGTGGTTCCACTTTCCAAAATGTAAACAAATCCATACCCTAATTCAGAGCAGCACGACCACGACCAGGCCGTTCCTAAGGATGAATGAATGAATGACCGCTGCAAAGGAAGTGTACCTTGACCGTGGTAGGGAGCATGTTCCACAAGCCCACATAAAAGTAAAAAAACTCCCCCACTGGGTGACTTTTTTGTTTTTAGGATCTCAGTGTACTTCTAGTCCTAATCAGATTAAACTTTTTTTGTGAACTACATGAAAAAGAAAAGAAAAAGAAAAGTATGTACTTGTTTAGAACGCATTATAAGTTCAAGCTGAATATCGGATTCCTATTTGATTACATTCCTAATAAAGTTGTTTGCTGTCTGACCTTTGACTGTCACAATATAAAAGCAGACAAGAGAAGGTTAGATTAAACATATATATACTTATATGTGTGTGACTCACTCACTCACTCATTGTCTACATCGCTTAATCCTCTATAGAGGGTCATGGGGGCCTAGAGCCTATTCCAGGAAACTTAGGGCACTTAGGCGGGGTACATCCTGGACAGGGTGCCAATCCATCGCAGGACACACACACACACACACACACACACACACATACACACACTATGGGCAATTTGGGAATGCTAATTAGCCTAATCTGATTGTCTCTGGACTTTGGAAAGAAAAAAAACAGAGTACCCCGAGAAAACCCACCAAATATAGCAGAGAACGTGCAAACTCCATGAATACAGAGGAGCCAGGAATCAAACCTGGCCCCTGGTGGTGCACGGCAACAGTGCTAACCACTAAACCACAGCCGTGTGGAGGCCGTGGTTGAGATCATCAAGCTAATTTTATTATTACACAGAGACAAACCAAATAAATACAAAATCCAGTTTTTAAATGATGATTTTAATTAACGGAAATAAATCTGTCCAAACCTATCAGGCCCTAAAGTAAATGCCCCCTTGCTAAATGAATGAACTGCCACACCCAGGCCTTATTACTGCCAGACCTGCTGAATCAAGAAATCATTTATATAGAACCTGTCTGACAAAGTGAAGTCTAAGTCTAAAAGATGTCTAAAAGCAACACGGTCTAAAAAAAACAAACAAAAAACACTTATCAGTCAGAAAAGGGTCATCAAGCCAGTTCCAAGGCTGGTCTTGATCAAATGTGACAAATGTGCAAAAAATAAAATAGGAGGAGGGGAAGACTACTTTTCCATATCAGTGTACATTGACCTTATACATTATGTGACTGCTGGCATACGTACTGTACATAACGGTTCTCTCTGTCTCTCTCTGTCTCTCTCTGTCGAGCTACACATGGTACTCCTGAGCTGCCAGCGTCCCCGTCCCCTTCTGCCCTCCGGACCCGTCTGACTCATCTTGGTGCCCCGCTTCTGGTTGGGATGTGTATGGTGAGTGCCGACGCTTCCACTTGACCATGAAGATGGACTTATACCCGGCTGATGTGGACAGCTGTCCTCTGATGACTGGTCACTGCAGTCGCTCAATACTGTAGTTTCGGACGGTTCTTGAATGTCTTTACATCGCTCAACACGGACTCACTTAATGTACTGTAATAATGTATTCACTTAAACACCTCTCCTGTTATATTGACTCGTAAAACACAGATCAATCCCAGGTATCCGTTATCACCCAAATGAGGATGGGCTCCCTGTTGAGTCTGGTTCCTCTCCAGGTTTCTTCCGATTGTCATCTCAGGGAGTTTTTCCTCACCACCGTCATTCGCAGTCGATCATTATAATGAATTATACATATTTCCACACACTTTTCAAACTCATTTCAACATATATATTTTTTATTCTGTAAAGCTGCTTTGCGACAACGACCATTGTAAAAAACGCAATATGTATAAAACTGATTAAAGCGGCGTCGACACCGAGTCTTCACTGAGTATTTATTTCATATCCAGATGCAATGCATGAATCTTTTATAAAGCAGTCATGTTGGATTTATGGAAGAATTATGTCGTTGGAGGATTTCGTGTTAAAGGTAACCTATTGTGCAAAATTCACTTTGAAGTCATTTTGAGATCTTCAGACAAAACAACAGAACAATTTTAAAAAAAAATCCCTGCTTTTTGTCCTTTTTCCATTTTTGTATTGGCTTAAACAATACTCCTTAATGTGACCTCATATAAGATGATATCCTCTCCCAGCTCTGCTGTTCTCAGGAGGGTGTGGCTCAGCAGTAGCTTATCACTGCTGGGCCCTTGAGCAAGGCCATAAATGTAAGATGGTGAAATACAGGAGCTTTAAATTAAGCCTCAGTGGTGATGATCATGATTGTTGTTGCTGTTGTTACATGTGAATGCTTGAGACGTTTATTAATCTGGCTTGTGGGGAAATAAAGGGAACAGGTTAAAAACTCTGTTTCCCAGCAGGCAGTGCGGCCTACTGCACAAACATGGCCACCAAGGACTAACCTTGGCCACCGTCGCCGGAGTCCTGATTGAACACACCTGCTCCTAATCACCACACACTGCATGCGCAGAATCTAAACCTCACAGCAGCAGTGTGTAGTAACATGTAGTAAACACGCTCCTATCGGACTTTATGAAGCCTTTGATTTGTGGTTTGATGGTCGGCTTTTTGATCAGAATTAGGATTTTTTGTCATGACTTTGTCATCGTTGCTTGAACGTACCCAGACCCTGCCGGTTTTTGTTTGTTTTTTTGCCCTTGCCTTTGGATGACTGTTTTGGACTCGTCTACCGTACAAATACTGTTTTATTTGTATTTGCATCCTCCTCCACCTTCGTTATCCCCAACACTGCTTCATACTGTATAGGAGCATGAAACCTCAGCTCGTCTACTGAACTACTGATGCTACATCTGCATTTTTATTTCAGAAAATCCAATATTACTGAACTATGCGATGTTGCAATTCCATATCAGTGCTTTTCAGGTTTGATATTTAAACACGAGGTACAGAACAGGCCGAGGCTCTGAATGTCATTTATCCCTGAAGTTTCTGCAGAAAAATGTGATTTTATTCGTATTTTTTTAATCTGTACTTTAATAACTCGTAGTAACAATAACATTAGTGTGTGTGTGAGAGAGTCATTTTCTGTCAGTCTTTCCCCTAAACTGCTGAAACGCTGATAAAATGTGACATTGACCCACACGCCTTCTTAAGCTCTCAAAACCAAGGACACGCAGCTTTTACTTTTTCGAAAGCAAAAAAGCCTCAAGTCGGGAAATCGGCTCCGACGCGAACCTCGCACTAACACGCAAACTGTCGAAACATTTCATTTAAAGAAACTTTAAAATGCATTCAAATATTAATGAGCACATGACCGTTTCATGCACAATAATCTTCCTGTTTAATATCACACCGCTGCTGTTTAGCATTTAGTAATTTACTGTATTTCTTTCTACAAGGTGAAATCATAAGTTTACATTAATGCACTCCTTACACGGGGACTTGCACCGCATATGCTTGATGTGAACAGATTAAAGAGCATGAGGGTTTACTCAGTATCTATGGAAGGAGTCTCCAGTGTCGGTGCCCTGTAGCAGTCAGGGGTAAAGGTCAACCTCATCAGACCCAAACTCTAATGTCTAATGTTGTAATGTCACCTCTTTGGATTAATCTTGATCAATGTCTTCAATCAGGAAGACTTTTAGGAGAATATAGCGTACAATCAGGAAAAAGCATGACGTCCTGATACGAGTCTCGGTTTTCTGGAGCTAACATCCGGGATGAAAGAGCTTGTATTTCTCAGTGACATGACAAACTATATTTGATGACTCATTAATAGTAAGCGAGCAGGAACGACTCTGACTATAAATAGACTCTAACTGCCATAAATAGTCACCTCACTGACACACGCTTTATTCCACGTGGTAGGAGCGAGTTACTTGCCGAGCTTGTTTCATAGTGTAAAATCTGAAAGAAAAAATTCGGATTGGGATATTGGTAAAATTATGATACAAAAATCGCAATAGAATTTGAATCGTCACCTCGGTATCGTGATAATATCGTATCAGGAGGTCCCTGGTGATTCCCATTCCTACTTAACACACATTTTGAGATTCCTATTTTCTATGTAAGGGGGAATCTGGTGCACTCTGTGTCCAAGAAGCCATTTAACATACAGTACTTAAAGCTGATCCTGTAGGTGTCCCGCCTGGCATGCGGAAGGCCCGGGTTCGATTCCCACCCAATGCCCAAACCCTCAGCCAATGGATGCAGTGCCAGTCCCAAGTGTGGATAGAATTGGGTTGCATCATGAAGGGCATCCGGCGTTAAAAATCTGTGTCAACTTGTATGTGCGGACCGGATGGTCGACTGTGGTGACTCTGAAAGATCACCACTACTTAGAGCCGATCCTGTGGAGGGTCACCTGGAGCCCTATCCCGGGGTTCGAGGCAGGGGGCATATGCAGGGTAGAGTGGCAACCCGGTCATGAGAGTGAGGAACGGACTTGCCAAAAGCTCCTGGAAGTTTAAATGCTAAATATTAAGGGCTAAAATTGTCATTTTTTTGTTTGTTTACATTTTTTTATATAAAAATGCGAAAAATATTGAAATTTTGACATTCTGACACAACCAAAAACAGACCATTCTGCGAAAATACAACACACACACAACCTCTAACACTGCGACATGCACCATCTCGTTCCATCTCTCTCTCACACACACGCACACACACATTACAGACCCTGTGGTCTTCCTGTTCGTCTGACCGAGCTGGTCATTTTCTCTAGTCCGTGGTGGGAGGGGAGAATCGGGAGGAGGAGGAGGAGGAGCGGCCGAGCAGAAAGTGCACACTCCGAGTTGGGATTGATTTACTTCATTAACCGAGATTACCAAGTTTAACTTACAAACCAGAGGTCAAAATTTCTCATTAAGGGGGGGGAGCGCGGAGCACCGCGGGGCGACTGGACCGCTCTTATTACTGACTACACATTTCAATCTGTCTTTGATGTTCTGCGTTTCGCCTCCGTCCCTCCCTCTCTGCGTTTTCTCTCCCTCTCTCTCTCTTTCTCGTTCTCTATTTTTTTGGCGGAGAGGTTGATTTTAATTGTAGCTATAGAACAGAGCGCGTTTTGCCTGGAAGGCTGCCTCCTCGTCCACGGCGAGAGAAGCTTTAGTGGTATTGGGTGCTGTCCATAGCCTCAGGCTCATTTTAATGGCTCTCTCTCTCTCTCTCTCTCTCCCCCTCCCTCCCTACATTCCCTGCTCAAATTGTTTTCCACATGATTCCTGTTAATTTAGCTGCAGGAAAGGGCATCGGTTTTCCTTGTACTTTCCCCCTCCTTCTGTCTCTCTCTCTCTCGCTCTCTTCCTTTTTCATTCCTTTCCTGTCTCACCTTCCCTCACTTTTTTCACACATACCATTCTTTTTCTTGTTTTGTAAGCCTTTAAAATTAATTGTAAAGAAAAAACTAAACAACAATTTGTATTATTTCCTTCCTAAGGTGGATTTGGTTCTGTTTCAAACATCTGGAAACACACACCCCTACATGAATCTTTTTTCTTTTTTTTTTTGACAGTAGCTTCTGTTCCTGAACGTTTCTGACCACCTCACTGACACACTTCTTTACTTTTCTGTCAGTCGGCTGTGTTCCAAACACCTGCAAACACATTTGTGCACTTCTTTCGTCCGCTGCTCGTTTCCCAACCGCCTGGAGATGAACACTGCACTCACACACACTTTCCCACTTCCTCGTCTGCTGGTTGTGTTCCAAACGCCTAACCACTTCACTCCCGCTCGTTTTCTCACTTCAGTGTTGGCCGGCTGTGTTCCTATTGCCTGAAGAACACACTCCTTGTGACCACTCCTTGACAAGGTTACGTTCCAAAGGTCCCCGACCTTCTCAGTGGACGACTTCACTGATCTTCTGTCAACTGACTTTCCTAATTTCTTGTCCAATGAGTGTGTTCAAACAGATCAGTTCCCTTTTCTCTTAAACCCTGTCCTAGTTCTCCTAGTTCCAAATACCTGGGGGAAAAAAATCTGAGCATCTGAGCTGCTCATTGCATATCGAGTCAATTTTCAAAGATGGCGGTCACAAACTTTTATTTGTTGGTGGTGACGATCCTGCCTCCGGCACCTGACATAGGCCGTGGTTCTTTGTTGTAGGTAGTGATGGGAAGTTTGAATCATTTTAGTGACTCGGTTCTGTGAATCTCGTTCATCCAAATGAACGAATCTTTTTTTGAGTCATTTAGTTCATTTCGTTCTTTTGACCAGAAATAAAATAAAATGTTACATTTTCAATAAACAGACCCCCAACACGTCTACATACACACATTTTGGCTATAGTTCCAGTAATGAAAATATTACAATGCAGCTCAGGACATGTTATAAACAGAATGAGCCGCTCACCGTCATATCCTCTAGTCCGAGTCGTTCGTTCTTTCGAATCTATTGCACTTCATAGCGTCTATGGGAGTCACATGACAAAAGAACGAACGATTCGGACTTAAAAGACTCAGCGGTAACGACTCGTTTTTGTGTTTCCTGTACATAACCTATGGAGGTTTTGCGATGCTTTGTGCATACGCGCCCAGTAGAAAAAGAGCGAATCACCCTCCGAGACTACTCGTTCTTCTGAGTCACTTTAAAGACTCGTTCAAAAAGAGCGACTCGTTCATGAACGACCCATCGCTAACTGTAGCCCAGCAAAGTGTCTGTGCCTCCATGGAAATTTTTTTTTTTTTCTTTTTTGGGCCGATGCTTTGGCTGTCTGAAAACAAAAAAACTGTTTTGAAATTGGGCACCGGCTAATGGATACTTTATTTATTTTTCCTCTTAGTGTGCTTGTAGTGCACTTGAGAGTAAAAAGAGTTAACATGGTCCTTGACTTTGACCAAAACTAAGAGCTCTCTCTCTTTCTCTCTCTCTCTCTCTCTTTTTCTCCCCTAATCCAGTCTTGCAGCGCTCTAAGGCCCCTTTGTTCCTGTTCTCAGATGACTCTGGATGGAGAGACACACACTCAGGCTATCACTTACAGCCCTTTGGGCAACACGCACTCACACACATGCACAGTGGGCAGTTTCAATCAGAAGCGCTCTCTCTCTCTCTCTCTCTCTCTCTCTCACACACTCGCACACACACCGGATCTCCAGTATCAGCATTATTATACTATTCCTAATTTCAGGTCATGGCTGAGCAAGAAGAAACCCTTTGGCTTGGATTAAAGCAATGTGTGTGTGTGTGTGTGTGAGAGAGAGAGAGTGAGAGAGAGAGAGAGAGAGAGAGAGGGAGGACAGGAGTGTGTGTAGGGTAAAGTGTATCCTGGAGGCCCTTGAGTAAGTTGTGAGGGGCCCTGAGTGAAAAGACACATTGCTTTTACACTGGAGGAGACATAAAGTGCTGTAGGGGCACACACACACACACACACACACACACACGTGCACACACACCAACACACATACACGCACAGCCCACACCATTGCTCAAGGAGATAAAAAACAAAGTAAGAAAAACTTCTCCTGCCTCACTTCTTCTTCTTCTTCAGTTTATCAAGTCATCCATTATAAGATAGGTGACAATAATATCTCTTTTTTATCATTTCAGAGACTTCAGAGTCATTTGTGTGTGTGTGTGTGTGTGTGTGTGTGTGTGTGTGTGTGTGTGTGTGTGTGTGTGTGTGTGTGTGTTTGCGTTGCTCTAACCTCGGTGCCCGGCGTCGCTCCAGGCGAGTCCACTTTGCGTTTCTTGCGCGGTCCGATGGCGGCGAGAGCTGTGAGGTTCGCGTCCCTCTGCCTTATCTGGGCCAGTTCCTGCTGCTGCATCTGTTCAGGGCGAAGAACACCGCGTTCAGATTACATCCTTATGAATAAATAAGAGAGCAGAAAATAAACCAGGAGTAGAGCAGGGTTCAGACGGCAGCTCTGTGAGGAGCTTTGATCTCCTCATCGCCACACCGGGGTCACTGGAATAAACGACAACAAGATGTCGTCAGTGCATGTGTTTTTAAATACTGACGAATTCATTCATCCGTCCAGACATCCTTAATCGCTCGATTCTTCCTGCAATCCATCCGTCCCTTCGACACCATCAATCATCCGGCCACATCCATCTCTTTATCTATCCATCTGTTCACCATCAACCGTCTATCCATCCTCTCATCCGCTCATTTATTTCCTCCTTCATGTACATTTCCACCAATCATCTACACACCACTGTGTCTCCTATCTCTTCATCCTTCCCTTGATCCGTCCATTCATCTACTGTATACGTCTGTCTATTTATTTGTCCATGCACATGCACGTCCACCCGTCCATCTCCCAACCTTTTATACACTCATCCTTTCCTCCACCTGTCTATCCATCCGTTCATTCATCCACCCATGCGACTCCACACGTCTGGACCATTTAAAGGAGTTCCTGGGAGGCCAGCGTTCTAACTTTCTACCTTGATGGTATCCAAGCAGATATGTGCATTATTTTATAAAGAAATAAAGGAAGTTTTTTTTTTTTTTTTCCATAAGTGTGTTCTGTTATTCTGCACAATCAAAGAAGGAGACTTAGGGCACATGGCGGGGTACACCCTGGAAAGTGCCAATCCATCGCAGGGCACACACACACACACACACACACACACACACTCGCTCACACACTGCGGCCAATTTGGGAACGCCAATTAACCTAACCTACATGCCTTTGGACTGTGGGAGGAAACCCTCTGGACTGTGGGAGGAAACCCTCCATGCACACAAAACCCTCCATGCACACAGAACCCGGCACCTGGAGGGTCCGGTTTCCTCCCACAGTCTAAAGACATACAGATTAAGCTAGTTGGCATTCCCAAATTGCCTGTAGTGTGTGAACGAGTGTATGTGTGTGTGCCCTGCGATGTATTGGCACCCTGTCCAGCCTGTGCCCTAAATCTCCTTGGAAAGGCTCCACGCCCCCGCGACCCTGAATACAGGTACTGATGATGAGTGAGTGAGTGAGTAAACGTAAGGCAAATAGTTCAAATAAAATCTATATAAATAAAAACATAAAGTTTTGTCAGAACTCGCTCGTTCAATGCTATCTTTACATTTCGTACATTGCAGGACCCGAAACCAGTCTCAGAAAATATTCTGTCTGAATTTCTGTCCAGCCTTTACATCAGTGTCGTAGCATCAGTTGGTGACAAAGTTATCGGGCGTTCCTCGGGTTATCAGGCATCGTCATTCACAGACGTACGGCCTTCTTTAAAACATTTACGCCGCTTATTAGTTCATTAGCGCCGTCACGTCACTTCATATAACTGAGCTAAACTTTATAGGCTCATCCACTTCCCATCTACTCATTCGTCTATCCGTCCGTCCCTCTGTCCATTTCTTCATTTTTCAAACCCTCTCTAAAATATTTCTGTGTGTGTGTGTGTGTGTGTGTGTGTGTTTGTGTGAGATGTGATGTGATTTCTCTCTGGCTGAAGTGAAAGAGGCAGTAGCTGCAGGTAATGTCACGCCTGCCTGCAGGGTGGCGAGCTCCAGCCTCGCTCAAATTCGCCTTTCAGAGGACAAGCAAGAGCCGGCAGTCACACACACACACACACACACACACACACACACACACCGACACAATCAGTCTCCATCTCACACCCACGTAATTGCACTGACAGTTCCACACACAATCATATGCACAGCTTTACGCATATGCAATTGTGCTCTCTCTCTCTCTCTCTCTCTCACACACACACACACACACACACACACGCACAGTTCTCCCAGCGTGTGCACAGTGAGGGGGTGGAAAGCTGTTTGCCCGCTGGGGCAGCAGAGTGAGGGCATGTTACCGGAGCGAATGGGGACAGCCGATGCGTTCTTTCATCAGGGAGAGACGGATAGAAAAACAAAAGGGAGAGATACTGGAGTTTCAGCACAATACGTCGCTTTGGAGGACAAGATACATCTAAAAACACCATGCACCATTCAAGCTGTGCAGGAGGAAAAAAACAAAAAAAACAACAGAAAGTAGTGTAGTGGTAGAAAGTAATTTAAGCAAAGAAGTCAAAAGTAATATGAATTATTTTTTTTTACATCTTTTTGTGGTTCATGCTCATTTCCATACATGACTTTTTTTACATTGCTGTACAGCCGGAAAAGTAAAAAAATGCCACACATGGAATTGGCTTTTCAACTCTAGGAATATCAAATAAAAAAAATCCAAAAGGGTACAAAAACGTGCATTTTTTCCCCCTTCTAAGCAAACTCATCGTCTGGCGTCACCCTTCACGTCTGGTCGGCCTGATTTCAATCCCAATTAACGCACGTCGCGAAAAAGCTAGTATGAAAATACCAACACAGCACAACAAAGCTAGAGGGAAAAAAATGAGGTAGTCTCCGAGTCTATTAAAGTGCATACGTGAGATGTGTGTGAGTGAAGGAAGAGGAGAGAGAGTGAGAGAGTGAGAGAGAGCTGCACTTTCAAAATGGCGTTCCTCATCGGTTGCTTTAGGGTCTGTGTGCGTGCGTGTGCGTGCGTGCGTGCGTGCGTGTGTGTGTGTGTGAGTGCGTCCGGAGAGCCTGTGGTACAGCACGGCCTTTAGGCGGTTGCCACTTCACATTTCACACTGAAAGGGAAAAAAAAAAAAAAAAAAAAAAAGCGAACCTGCTGGCATCAGAACCTGCAACACACACTCAGACACGCTGTAGACCGGTACACACGCTCCTGTCTCTGACCAGACGCTAACGAGTCAGCTCGGGTGGCGTCCCCAGTAGAGAAACAGAATCCACTTTGTTTATTAAACTACGTTACTACTTTAACCACTAAAAAAAAAACTACATTGATGTCCTTTATTCCATTTCAGAGCGTTTAAACTCCGCCCCCTGGACGCTTCAACTGAATCCCAGCTGTCCATCCTGTCCTGTCGACAGTCCTCTCCAGGTCTCTTATCGACGATCGTATCTTTTATAATTCGCGTCTCTACGGCGATGACCCGGCGATGACCTCGGAGGACGCCGGCGCCTGTCTCCCCGATGCCTGACTCTCGGCTCCGTCTCTCTGCCTTGCCTGGCATTTGGCACCAGACTCGATGCCCCGGGCGACTGCCAGAGCTGCAGATTTATGCCGCTTTGATAAATGTAGACCTCATAGCGCCATCTGCGATGCCAGCCGAGGGAGTGGGTGCGCTCTGAGACGAATCACCGACATGACGACGGCGTGTGCCATTACACGGGCAGGAAGGCATGAAAAGGCGCGGGGCTCGGGCTTAACGTTCAAATACACACACATGTCCCTCGATATCCAAAATAAATATCTAAAAAAAAAAAAAAAAAATGATCGCACATGGTGGATATCACTAAATCCAATCAGTACTGTTTCTACTGTTGGTAAAAGATTTCCTGCACGGACCTACAATACACACCTGTACTTTAAGCCCTGAGTAGTGCCACTGATTAAACTAAACATTTTATGAAGGAACCATCGTTCAAGTCAAACCAGGATGTCAAAAAGTCAAAACGGTGATGAGGCTGTAATATCTGAATGGTGCAAACTTTTTAAAGAAGGCTGTCTGTCCGTGAATGACCATCGTGGTTGCGGTCGTTCTTGTGAACATTCAACGCCTGATCCTTGAAAATCTGAAAAAGTCATCTGTCTGTGGGAACTGCACACACAATCACTCACTAACACCACTTGCACGTTACAGGAATTCGGCTGGGAGTTATCGGCACATCCTCCGTACAGTCCTGACCTCGCTCCAAGCCATTTCCACATGTTTGGGCCATTAAAGGCGTTCCTGGGAGGCCAGACAACCCTGTCATGTCCCCGACGTTGGGGATGGGGAGAACTATCGATTCGCTACGTGAAATCAGTGTCAAGGCATCTAATCCTACAGTACAGGTAGTACACACTATTTGCATCCCGTGTGGTAGGAGTGAATTATTTGCAAAGTTTACAATAGGTGCTACTCAGTAAAAATGTAGCTTTTTTGCTTAATTTAATTTAAATGTTAAGTTAAGTGTTAAATTATTAGAAGTTAGTTTAACCGCTGCTCTTGGTTTAGAAGTGAGAAATCTAATGTTATAAGGTAAGGGCTACATTTTTGACGTACTTACAATTGTAACAAAATCAGAGGAAAAATTACAAAGGCAATAATATTGATTCTGGATGTTTATGAAATCATGATACTCATAGAATCACAATTTTAATCGAATCAGCACGGCGGCATCGTGATATGATCGCATCGGGAGCTGACTGGTGATTCCCATCCTTATCCGACGCAATGAGAGAACTTTCTACCTCGATGGTATTTAAGCACTAGTGAAACACTGGGATAAGTGCATTAGTGTAGCAGGGGATTATATAGAGGAATAACAAAAGTCAAAAGTCCCGCTTTGACTTGAACAACAAGTTGGAAATTTGTTGCAGCACAACCAGAATAATGCACTCCAGATATACACAATTAATCCACTTTACTCTTCCTTATTTAGCTAAACTAAGTGCAAAACCTTTCTTCTCAACTAGATTCCATGGTATTAATTTGCTCGGGGATTTGTCGACCCTGAAGTGAAGTTGCTTCTCTGAGTGTCATCAAGTACCAAATAGGCCTGCAAAGAATTAGATTGCTGACCAAATTAGCTGCCAATGAGTTTAGTTGCTGATTACTTGGTTAACTCTGGATTCTGTGATATGACGCCATCACAACAACAGGATGGAGAAACTTTCACGACAAAAACCTACAAAGTGTAGGAGTATTCCACTCTTAGCTTGATTGATTGTTTTTACTGTGACAGGCTGCAAAGTGCCTATAGATACAATCTTAAAAATTGTTCACGTAGCAACCTCAGCAGCGACCTCATTTCCCTTCTCGTCTGTTTCAACCACTCACTGAAATGAGGAATCGTGTAAATAAGGTATCATGTGATAATTTACCAAATGAGGTATCGTGTAAATAAGGTACCATGTGATAAAGTACCAAATGAGGTATCGTGTAAATAAGGTACCATGTGATAAAGTACCATACAAGGTGCCATGTAAATAAGGTACCAAATGAGGTACCGTGTGAATAAGGTACCATGTGATAATTTAACAAATGAGGTATCGTGTAAATAAGGTACCATGTGATAAAGTACCAAATGAGGTATCGTGTAAATAAGGTACCATGTGATAAAGTACCAAATGAGGTATCGTGTAAATAAGGTACCATGTGATAAAGTACCATACAAGGTGCCATGTAAATAAGGTACCAAATGAGGTACCGTGTGAATAAGGTACCAAATGAGGTACCGTGTGAATAAGGTACCATGTGATAATTTAACAAATGAGGAATCGTGTAAATAAGGTTCCATGTGATAAAGTACCAAATGAGGTATCGTGTAAATAAGGTACCATGTGATAAAGTACCATACAAGGTGCCATGTAAATAAGGTACCAAATGAGGTATCATGTAAATAAGGTACCATGTGATAAAATACCATATAAGGTGCCATGTAAATAAGGTACCAAATGAGGTACCGTGTGAATAAGGTACCATGTGATAATTTAACAAATGAGGTATCGTGTAAATAAGGTACCATGTGATAAAGTACCATACAAGGTGCCATGTAAATAAGGTACCAAATGAGGTATCGTGTAAATAAGGTACCATGTGATAAAGTACCAAATGAGGTATCGTGTAAATAAGGTACCATGTGATAAAGTACCATATAAGGTGCCATGTAAATAAGGTTCCATATAATACAGTAGTAAATAAGGTACAATGTGGTACTCTTTTACACTGGACCAGCAGAAGGTGAGTTCCAGGTGCACAAGGACCCTCAGCATGTGATCAGACGTACGATTGATACGAGTAGGAGGTGAATATTCAGCAGTACCACTCTGTCTTTCTGTCTTTTATCAATAAACCACAACCGCAGCTCATAAAACCTTTGGACTCATCGCTGCACTAAACTGTTAATATGTGTTGCTTTAGTATCCTCGTAAAAAATAAAAAAATAAATACAAAATAATAAAACTCATGCCCTTTTGGAAACACCGGAGCGCTGCTGTTCAAGTAATATTATTTACAAAGGTCAGGACCGGGACTGACATTTCTGCACTCGTGTCACCTTGTGTAAAAGTGTGTTAGGCGATATGAAGTTGTATACAGAAATCTGTACAATAATATTCAGCTGAAATAGTTTTTTTGGTTCCTATTTTGATTTGTAATTGAAGCTGAGCAAGTATAGAGCATTGTGTGTGTGTGTGTGTGTGTGTGTGTGTGTGTGTGTGTGTGTGTTTGTGTGTGGGTGTGTGTGCGTGTGTGTGTGTGTGTGTGCGGTGGATATTACATAATTAATACGTGTAAATGTACAGAAGTCTGTTAGTACACATCGTCCTAGCTACACGAGCTACGTACATTCCTTTCGCCATGATGCAAATCATCTTCATACTGTGTGAGTGTGTGTGTGTGTGTGTGTGTGTGTGTGTGTGTGTGTGTGTGATTCAGAATCACTTCATATAAAATCATCAAGGGGAAAGCTGAGCTCTGTCAGCGTCGGTGGTCAGACCTGTCTGTCTGTATCAGACTACAGCACATAACAATGACACACAAACACACACACAGACACACACACAGACACACACACACACACTTCCTCAAGGCAGCCCCACAGCGTTCCACTGCTTACAGACAGATGTCTGAGCTGGAGCAGAACGGTTCAGCTCGATTGGAAAACATAGAGGGAGTGTGTTGGTGTGTTGCAGAAAAGATACCATAATACATCAATAATTCTCAGTCATATCAAGTGTAATAAAAAAGTCAAGCCAAAAGCAACATGTTCTGGCCAAAAACTTGGAATTGAGAGTTTTTTGATCAAGTGTTTTGTTGTTTTTTGCGTGTGTGTGTTTTTGTGTTTTCTGAAGCGAGACAATATAAATCTCATATCAAAGCATGATCCAGATCCCAATATAAAAAACACAGTTTTAACATCGCTAACAATAAAATCCTAGCAGGGAAAATAGACCAAGATGTTTTTTTTTTACCACAAAAACTATTGGCAGTTTATTATTTTTTCCCCTTTTTTTCAAAGCAAAATATATTAAAAATAAGTCGCTCCTCCATTTGCTTTGTCTTGTTTTTGTTGGATCACAAGGATCCTCAAGGTGAAGTTCACTGAAACAACTGTAATCACTACCAGACACAACACTCATCCTTTCCCCATCAGTGAACTGTTTCTCTTACATCAAGTTGCAAAAAGTTCATTACAGGAAACAGTAAGTGTTCCACCTAAAGCAGAGAATTCAGCACCTCAATGATGATTAAATGCAATAGGACTTTATTGTAAGAATGCAGAAGCCACGCCTCCATTACTAATAGAGATGACAAACAGACAGCCACGGCTTCTTTACTGACATGTACAAATAATGCACCTTCTTCACTGACAGCCACAAAGACCACGCCTTCTTCAGTAACTACCACAAACACCATGCCTTCTTCAGTAACACCCACAAAGGCCACGCCTTCTTCAGTAACACCCACAAACACCACGCCTTTTTCAGTAACACCCACAAAGACCACGCCTTCTTCAGTAACTACCACAAACACCACACCTTCTTCAGTAACACCCACAAACGCCACGCCTTCTTGAGTAACACCCACAAAGGCCGTGTCTTCTTCAGTAACTACCACAAACACCACACCTTCTTCAGTAACACCCACCAAGGTCACACCTTCTTCAGTAAAAACCAAACACCATGCCTTCTTCAGTAACACCCACAAACACCACGCCTTCTTCAGTAACACCCACAAACACCATGCCTTTCTCAGTAACACCCACAAAGGCCACGCCTTCTTCAGTAACACCCACAAACACCATGCCTTTCTCAGTAACACCCACAAAGGCCACGCCTTCTTCAGTAACACCCACAAACGCCATACCTTCTTCTGTAACACCCACAAAGACCACGCCTTCTTCAGTAACACCCACAAAGGCCACACCTTCTTCAGGAATACCCACAAAGACCACGCATTCTTCAGTAACTACCACAAACACCACACCTTCTTCAGTAACACCCACAAACGCCACAGCTTCTTCAGTAACACCCACAAAGGCCACGCCTTCTTCAGTAACACCCACAAAACGCCACGCCTTTTTCAGTAACACCCACAAATGCCACGACTTCTTCAGTAACACCCACAAAGGCCGTGTCTTCTTCAGTAACTACCACAAACACCACACCTTCTTCAGTAACACCCACAAAGGTCACACCTTCTTCAGTAAAAACCAAACACCATGCCTTCTTCAGTAACACCCACAAACACCACGCCTTTTTCAGTAACACCCACAAACGCCACGCCTTCTTCAGTAACACCCACAAACGCCATACCTTCTTCAGTAACACCCACAAAGACCATGCCTTCTTCAGTAACACCCACAAACGCCACGCCTTCTTCAGTAACACCCACAAACGCCACGCCTTCTTCAGTAACACCCACAAACACCACGCCTTTTTCAGTAACACCCACAAAATGCCACGACTTCTTCAGTAACACCCACAAACGCCACGCCTTCTTCAGTAACACCCACAAACACCACGCCTTTTTCAGTAACACCCACAAATGCCACGACTTCTTCAGTAACACCTACAAAGACCATGCCTTCTTCAGTAACAACCACAAAGTCCATGCGTTCTTCATTGACATTCACAAAAACCACACCTTCTTCAAAAACACCCCCCAAAGACCACACCTTTTCCACTGACACTAACAAAGATCACGCCTACTTCGCTGAAAAAGACCACAGCCTCTTCAGTAACACCCACAAACACCACACCTTCTACACTGGCATGCACAAAGACCACCCTTTTTTACTGACAGCCACAAAGACTACACCTTTTTAAGTAACACCCAGAAAGACCACGCCTTCTTCACTGACAGCCCAGAAGACCACGCCTTTTTTAACTGACACCCAGAAAGACCATGCCTTATTCAATAACACCCACCGCGCCTTCTTCACTGGCAGCCACAAACACCGCACCTTCTTCAGTAACACTCACAAACACCACACCAATCCAAATCAACCAGAACTATGTGACTATATCAGAAAAAGACAATTTTGTCACCTTGATGTTGTTGCACACAATCACCAGTCTCATAAGCACATAATTAATTATTAAATACAAATCAAAATACATTACAAAACTATTAACTGTTAACAAGGCTCCAAATGATGATGATAACCCCCCCTCCCCCTGCGCTTCATTAATTGAGGAGAGGGATACCATTTTCCTTTTTTTTCTTTTTTTTTTGGGGCTCCACATATAGACAGCAGCATAAGTCTTACAGCGGACGAATCTGAACGTCCAATCTGATACCGGATTTCTGCTCACTGGAACTGGAACATTACATATAAAAAACATGAACTGTCACTCGCAGTGAGAAATAATTTAGACGTAATGTAGTCTTTGAATCATGATATCATTGAGGTAATTATTGCGATATGAAAGTTTAATATCGGCACATGACTGGTACGGGCAGGCGTTTTGGCTGGAAATTAGATGTTAGGGCCGTTTCTGCTGAGAGTTCAGTCTTCCCGAGTGTTTTATCTATAAATACACTGCTGTGAGAAGATTTGTAGAATAAAAGTATTAAATTAAAGGGGCGATCAGTAAACCTGTGGACCTCTTGGGGTCCAGATATTACATGAGATTACTGTAATGCGTGTGAACGTTCAGGTCGAATGAAGTTTGTTATTGATTGATGTGACAGACTGGATTGGCCACACCCATCAGAAGCTGTGATTTATTTTAGTAAATGAAGTCATTTTTAATAAGATAATAAGATAATTTGGGAGCGATTGTGATTTTATGAGGGGAAACTCATAAAATGAGAAAGCGTAAAGGCTACGTAGCCCTGTTTGTGGATTATCCAAACGATCAACGCAACAGCAGTAACGTCCTCGCTCTAAAGGAAACACAGGTTACGCTCCACAACGAAGGAATCTCATAAGCATATTCAAGTGAGGGAGAGGGAAAAAAAAGGTGCCGATCGTTAACAAAAAAAAAAATTGCTTATCTAAGGAGAAAATTTCCATCCTTTTGCTTTTGTTCCACAGCGTTCAGCAGTTCGTTTCTCTCTTCTCCCTCGTTCGTTCTGTCCTCTATACGTGAACCCAACCCGCTATTGATCAGGCCTCATTTACATCCGAAAAAAAAAAAAATGAAAAGAGGTGAAACTTGCACTGTGAGAGAACGTCGGCGATGATTTATTCATTTTCAAATCAGAAACGAGGAGAGAAAGGTAGATGAGAGGAGAATCTTCTGAGAGAGGGAGAGACTGCAGGCGAGTAAGACAGGCCTCTTTCTCTCTCTCTCTCTCTCTCTCTCTCTCTCTCATTCCCTCGTCCTCTATTTCTCTGCACCCCGAGGCCGGTGATGTGCAAGTCCCTCTAATTAACAAGGTGAATCATACTGCCGCTCTCTAATTAGCCGACATGACAATCTAATGGAAACATGCGGGCAGAGCTGGCACACTCGGAGCCGCTCCACAAAAACCTCGCTTCCTTTCTTTCTTTCTTTCTTTCTTTCTTTCGCTGTACATTCTTCCTCCTCCTCTTCCTCCTTCTCTCCTGGCAGATGACACTCCCTCAGGACGGTGTGTCACAGACCGAAGTTTAAAACCCATGTGGAGTGGGTCAGGGCTGAACGGAGACTGACTCTCATTCATCCCTTCATCCTACGGTGAACACTGTAATTGAAATGTGTCTCTTCCTTTCCGGTCTCTACTCCACCTGTCTCCCTGCCATGAGCGAAACTCTTTGCACCCTACTCCCCTGGTGCCAGTGTCCAAATGAATGCTGCTCCTGCTGCACACAAAAGGAAAATGCTCCTACAGGCTCAGACACACACTCACACACACACACACACACACACACACACACACACATATGGGTCTTACGCTACAGAGATTCTTTGCCATCTTGCTCGAAGGCACAAATCTCCTTTTTGTTGTTCTTCCCTTTCATTATGGTGCTTTGTATTATTTGAAAACACACATGAACTCCAAAGGTACTTTTTTAAAGGCTTAGTACCTTTTATTTGTTTTTTGTTTTTTTCTTCCTCTCCCTCTTCTTCTTTTTCTTTCTCTTCCTTGTTCATGACTCCAGGATAAATCAGGAAGAAACTACAGACAACAAAGTAGCCACACCACAAAACCCAGGGACCAATATCGTGTTTATATTAAAGGAATAGTTCAGGCTGAAATGAAATTTCGACCGCTTTTCCACCAAACGCAAAACACCCTCGATGAATTGAGATGCCTTTACCTTTGCACTGGGGTAACCACCAAAGAAGAAAGAGCATTTTAGAGGGGTTATAGCTCATAGCCGTGATCCTTATAGTAAAGGCAGGGGAGTAAAGCAGCAGAGGGACTGTGATTTATTAACATATCACTGTGATTAAATAACAATCGTCTATAATCAAAGTTATTATACTTATCATTAAGTTCTTTTTTTTTTTAAATGTGTCCAATTCCCATCCATCATTAGTTAGCATTACTGTAGTGCTATCCGCTCCTTCTGCGTGCATGAGCTTTTGGTTTATGGCCACGATTGATGTGACAGCACAGAGTGCCTCCCATCTGCCCACCCCGAGAGATCTCGACCAATCAGCTCTCTCCAGGCCCCCGGCTGAGGGAGCCTACAGGATCACCCAACTCACAATCTCCAGATGATAGGGTGAGCATTTTACTCTTCAGTATGTGTCTCGTTGTAACAAGCACTGTTGATTGTTGAACCTTTTTTCTGATGGTGTCCCAGTACTGGCTCTTGAGAATCCCAGAGAACTATAAGCTGGAATTTACTCCAACTTGGAAATTACCCAGAAAACAAGAGTCCTACTCTACAACTTGGAATAGTGTCTTCCATTCTGAGTTCAGGAAGTGACATCAAATCGACATGGCTGCTTCCTGAAATTTACCCCAAACAAAGCAGCACTTCTTAAGTTTTAATGAGTTATACTATATGCACTGTAAGTATTTGCTTTAGCTGAATAAATATAACAGGGTTCACTTGTTAAATCGTTGCTGACTCTTAAATTTGACTCTATGTTTTAAGAAGGGAAATGCACTTTGAGTACTTGGGCTCAACAATCCACTGCAACGGAGAATGTGGGTTGGAACAGATGGAAAAAAGTGTGTTATGTGATAAAAGAGCATCAGCGAGAATGAAAGGAAAAGTGTACAAGACAGTGGTGAGACCAGCGATGCTCTACGGCTTAGAGACAGTGGCACTGAAGAAAAGACAGGAGGCAGAGCTGGAGGTAGCAGAGACGAAGATGTTCAGGTTCTCTTTGGGAGTGACAAGGATGGACAGGATCAAGAACGAGTCCATCAGAGGGACAACTCATGTTAGATGTCGTGGAGATAAAGTCAAAGAGGCCAGATTGAGGTGGTTTGGAGGTGTTCAGAGGAGAGATTGTGAATATATCGGTAGAAGGATGCTGAGGTTGGAACTGCCAGGCAGGAGGTCTAGAGGAAGATCAAGGAGGAGATTTATGGATGCAGTGAAAGAAGACATAAAGTTAGTTGGTGTGAGAGAAGAGAATGCAGAGGAGAGGGTTAAATTGAGGCAGATGATTCGCTGTGGCAACTCCTGAAAGGGAACAGCTGAAAGACAAACAAGAAGTTTTAAGATGGAAGAATATAGATCACTCATCACAGGCAGGTGGCTAGACTGTTGCTAACAGAAGAGGAACATGGTGACCCTGAAAATGACTCAATTCCAAACTGCGACTTCTGACTTCTGAAAGACATCCAACAAAGCACATGCCTTTTTAAACCTTTTTGTTAGTTTATCAAGTTCAAGCTCCTAGCCTAGTTTATTCTGTCTCATTTTATTAAATTTTGGACCTGGTTGCTTATGAACTCATTGTACCCTGCATCCAAAACCTGTCCGAGTCCGACACCATGAAACCCGGACGAGGAACTCTATCCATATTGTGATAAAAATCCCGAACCAGACTAAAATATAACTACTACTCTCTCACTGGACTAACCAGAAGGTTGTGAGTTCAGATTCTGAGCCATGCCAAGAAGACCAGCAGCACTCTGGCATTTGAACTAGCAACATTTAAAAATAACCTTATAACATCTTTGGCATCATCGCCATTATGGCAGAAAGATTTACTTTTCTCTGACTCTTCTGCCAATTTGTGATCAGTTACCATATCCAGCCAGGCTGTGTTGTGTGTGTATGTGTGTGTGTGTGTGTGTGTGTGTGTGTGTGTGTGTGTGTGTCATGTGTGTTCTGTTTGTGTATGTGCATCATTATCTAATTGGAATCATACCAGGTTGTGCAAAAAAAAAAGAAAAAAAAAAGGGAAATTGTGGTTCAAGACATTTCATGCAATTCTGCCGAGCAAACGAGGCAAAAAGAAGAGGAAGAGAAACTCAAATCGCCTGAGGTGGAAAAATATTTAAGGAAAATTATTCTAACAAAAAGTCGAGAGATTCCCAGTGGACACTTAGAGTGTGGAAGCACTCAGAGCGAAAAAGTGGAGCATCGCTACAAGGACATGGAGATGCCCTGAGGGGGAGAAAGAGACACAAAACGAGAGAGAGAGAGAGAGAGAGAGAGAGAAAGAGAGAGAGAGAGAGAGTTATATATAAATATGAGTAAATTATCAGCAATGTTAAGTTAGATTCAGATCCCTGATGAGGACTAACCACAGAACCATAGAGTCTAATCACACAACATCCACCATGATGTAGCTCACAAGTCCGAGCTGCACAATTTATTTCAGAATCTGATTGGTCTGATGGTGCTGATTAATTTTCTATTACAGCAGAAAAGTACGTAACAGTTCCATGTTATTATTTTTTGAGACTCTTTTAAAGACATTTTGTAATTTCTCTTTAATATTAGAATGTCTATATGTGTCTTATTTTGTCTAATTAACCTCAAGAGAGAAAGGAACTAAAAGAGGCTGATGAGGAGATGACGGAATCGAAAGAAATGTCCTCATTTTCCAAACGATGTGGATTATATATACGACAGTTATAGGACGAGAGGCATTCCACATACGGTGATGACAGACAGTGACATCACCGGGATGTTTATCTATAGGCATCGTTCCACATTACGGGTGTTCAAACAATCGTAAATTACACTAACTTTCAGTCGCAGCATGGTCTGTATGGTCTGCAGTACTGAGAAGAGAGCAGCTGTCTGCCAAAACCCACATTCATAACCTGTCACAGAAGCACCTCCAGCAAGAACACACATCTGATAAAGTTATAAGTCATCTTAAACAACACTTTGTCTACTTAATACTTTCTTCTAAGTTGTTCTGAATTGTTTTATTTGCCTGTAAGGCGAACCACAAAGCCAACTAGCTTTTATCACAAGGCTGAAAATCTCAAAACTCAAATCTCTTACCCCTGACCAAGGGCACTACTTTGTGAATGGAACAAGTGACTATACACCCTAGTGCACTAGCTTTCTATTTAACGCTATTCAGGATTTAACCCAGAACCCGAGGGTTAACGGCGCTGATATTCTATAGTGCAATAAGTGGAAATATACAGAAAAATGTATAAGATTTACAGAACTGTCCACCACCTCCATGGTTTATTTTCTTCACTTTTTGGCTACATAGTACTGGTAAGAATTTAAAGCTACTGTCGGTCCCCAGCTCTTCCAGTCGTGGAGAGTTAGTTCCGTCAGACGTGGAAGGATGTTTTGGTGGAGCAAAATAATTGGTTTAGTAAAGAAACTAATTGTAATCCATTGATAATAAACGGTGTTTGTGGAACTGTTGTATAAAAGGAATATTACACTCCAGGTCGTGCTGTTGTGCTGGATACCACGAGTGTGATATTGTTAGCATTGACAAATAAGAGTAATAAAACATTTCATGGGATGATGACTCCACTTCATGTCGGGCTACAAGCCCATCATTAATTATTTTTCAATTACAGAATGGTTGTTATTTCTTTCTTAAATGTTTAGAGTTGAGTTTTTAGAGGAAGCTGCTTGAAAAGGCAAAATTCGACCTTTCAATTCACTTAAAGATTGCAGCTTGTAATTTCTGAACTCCAACTAGGAAAAAAAACAGAAAAAAAACAGAAGAAAACATCTCTAAAACTGTTTATTTTTCCACTTGGGTTGAAAAATGACATCAGTCCGAGCTCTAACGTCCCACATCTGGCGTCTCGTGTCGGTTGCGGCGTTACACTCCTGTCTTAAAGGCCGTCCAATCAGAACGCAGCACCGTCACAGCTCTTTGACTTTTCAGACTCAATTTACTCCAAACCGAGGCCTAGATCTCGTCCTACTTCGTTAACGTTTCACGATGACATGCTGATACTCTGGAGGCAAAGTCTATTAGTGAACTCTGTCGCTGTCAGTAACACACACTCAGGAAGCTGACACACACTCGCATATACGCGCACATGCATGCTTTGCGAGCGTTCCTCTGAAGTTCCTCTGTACTGTTCTAATATACTCCGGCCTCAGCTCTGCAGCTGGAGGTGTGTGTGTGTGTATATGTGTGTGCGCGCTGGGTTACAAAGGCAGTCCGTGACCCAGGTGTTCAGGACGGAGGCGACTCTCTTCCCCTCTTGTCCCGTAGCCTCCAGACCGGGCCACTCATGATGAATCTGTGGCCTGAGAGAGTCTGTGCGTCCTGACACGATGATATATCTGCCCGGGCATACCGTGGCTCTCGTTCTGACCATCCCTCACTCGCCGTCGCTCTTTTCTCCTCCACTCTGTCACTCGTTCCCTCTCCCTCACCCTTCACCCCACCGCTGACCAACCCCACAGATACTCCCGACCATCCCTCAACCCTTTACACCTTCCTCTGTATCTGATAACAGAATTTCATGATCAGGATGGGGGGTGGGGGTGGGGGGTGGATTGGGGGGGAGGTGTTCTCTCGGCTGAACACACACACAGACACACACAGACACACACCCTGCGTCGCTTTTTCGGCCATTGATTTTCACTGTGGGCGTTTTAAAAATAGTCCCTCTGACCGTTGGGCCTAACCATAGATAGAGGAACGAGGCTCTCTCTTTCACACACACACACACACACACACACACACACACACACACACACACACACACACACCATGCGGTGCAAACAGTGTGTTATTGGTTTGGAGACACAGAAAGAAGAATTGAATGTTGTTGAAGGGCAGAAAGAGACGAATGGGAACGAGATCAGCCCCGCATCATTGCAAGGTCCATTGCAAACACACACACACACACACACACACACACACACACACACACACACACACGCACATCTCATTTGTAATACACACCCAAATTCCTTTTCCCTTTTACCTCACCAAAATACTTTCACACTTCACTTTTATTACTCGTTAATCGACCTTCTCTTCTCTTAGGACTAAGGGACTGTCAATCAAACATAAGCCCCACCCCTTACTTCCTGACAAACATCAGTCTGCATTATTCGTAGCGACCCGGGCTATGCTACTTTGCCTCACTTTTGCCGTTGCTCGGTGTCTCTCTGAACACACTCCTCTCCCCCCCCGGTACGCCCCTCCTCAAGCGGCGAAGCGAGCGGCCGGCGTGCTCATTAATCCGGATGAAAATTTGTGCAGATGTGCAAAGCGGGCGACAACAGGCTCTGCCGCGGCACAAACAGCGGCTCTGTCCCCTGCAGCCAATCAGGTGATGAAAACCAGAGAGAGCTTAACGAGAAACGAGCGCCATTACACTCGGCGAGAGAGAGACCGCGGAGGAAGCGGCTCCTGCTCGCTAAGAACATTAAATAAAAACGCAATTTCAGCAAGACCTTTTTAAAATTCAGACTGAAATCAGCATGAGCGTGTTTGGAGCGGTGGGAGACGAGTGTGTGTGTGTGTGTGTGGTTAATTGAGCCACATGTAGAAAATGGATATGCCTAAGCATGTAGACAAGTGTGTGTGTATGTATGTGTGTGTGTGCATAACTGAGCCACATACAGATGTCTATGGCTAACCATGTAGACAAGTGTGTGTGTGTGTGTGTGTGTGGTTAATTGAGCCACATGTAGAAAACGGTTATGGCTAAGCATGTAGACAAGTGTGTGTGTGTGTGTTTGTGTGTGAATGAATAATTAAGCCACATGTAGAAAATGGCTATGGCTAAACGTGTGTGTGTGTGTGGTTAATTGAGCCACATGTAAAAAAATGGCTATGGCTAACCATGTGTACAAGTCTCTGTGTGTGTGTGTGTGTGTGTGTGTGTGTGTGTGTGTGTAGATAATTGAGCCACATGTAGAAAACGGTTACAAAACGGTTTAAACGGTAGACATGTATATGTGTGTGTGTATACTGTATGTGAGTAGATAATTGAGCCACATGCATAAGATGTCTATGGCAAAGCATATAGGTGTGTGTGTGTGTGTGTGTGTTTCTATATTTAATAATTCAAGTGTCTTCAGCTTAACCTTCTCTAATGTTATGACATGTACACAATGAACAGTGCTTTCTCTGCTCTATGTACAACCTGTAAAAAAATGACATACATTACATGTATACATACATCTATCCATGAAGAGTCATGTGACCTAAATAGTCACACACTACTTAATAACGACTGAACGAGTCATCTAATACAAAATCTTTGTAGTCAGTGTGATTTGGAGTCAGTGTGTCGATACATGAAATACGCGATACGTGAATGAATAGATTTTTACCTTCTCTAATGAAAACACTACGAAACCTGCGTAGGGCTGTGCATTATTTGCACTGAAAACAATAAAGCAAAGTTTATAATAAAGCTGTGAGACATACCTAGACTCTCAATTCAAGTAGATTTTTGGGCATTGCTATTTTTTTTTTTTCAATTTGATTTTCATAAATGTTATAAATTTTATATAAAGTATTTAATAAAGTATTGAAATCTACTAAACGTATCTATTAAACACTAAATGCTGTGTAACTTGGGTAATAACTGTTTAAATGACGCGTCTCATACAAAGCAAAAATCTTTTTTTTCTAGCTATTCTTCTGCCCCACACTCCAGTCCAGTAGGTGGCAGTATTGCCTCAATTGGAGATAAATTCAAAAGAAGAAGAAATTCTCACAAAATGTTATTTCTGCAAAAGCAATTCATCAATTTTCGACCATTTCATGTTTGCAAGGTTACATAAACAATTTTAAAAACTGCGATTCAATTCTGAATCTAAAACTGACTTGACTATAACACCTGTCGCATGGCTCTAATCTGGAAGCCACTAAAAGCTAGCTAAAAATATTAGAAGGGATGTAGGTGTTCTGAGAGTAGGAAATAAAATATGCCAGAACTTCAGATTTCTCAGAATTCCAGTCCAAGAAACTGTGTTCACCTGTGAGTTAACGTAAAGGTAAAACCATGCCTCCTTACATCATCATGAGGAACACTTTATTACCAATAAGCCCTAATGTAACATGTCTGCTTTATGCCTCCCAGGAACCCCTATAATGGCCCAAACATGAGGAAAAGACTTGGAGTGAGGTCAGGACTGTACGGGGGATGTGTCAATAACTCCCAGACGAGTAATGTGCAAGTGGTGTACAGTTTGTTTAAAATTCAAATATTTTACTGCGGGTAAGAGTCTCATCACTGTACACTGTGCTTGAAAGAAGGAAAGTTTACCACGTTTCAGAAAGTCCCACTTTGACTTGAACACCCCTGGTACTTTATCAATTTCTTCAAAAGCAACAAACAATGTGACAAATTATAAATAAAAATGTAAATATGCAATTTTATATGTTTTAATTGCCCCCCATAAAAAAAAAAATTTACCCTGGCTGATCCACATTGCATGAGAGCTCAGATCCGCTGGGACCAACACAATATATTTATATTTTAATTGGCCGTATTAACCATAAAACACAACAGGAAAAAAAGACTGAAAGCAGAAAACATACGCGTCAGCATTTCTTCCGTGAACATATATGCACATATAATCAGGCAGCAGCGTAAACGATGCCAGAGTCTCTTTGTGGTGTAAATGGGATCATCAAACTGGTAAGTGGAAAAAGACTCGAACTGCACCTTCAAGCAACGGCCTGATTTAAGTCTTTTTTTAAAAAAAGAAGGGGGGGAAAAAAAAAACTCTGCAATTAATAAGCTCAGAACAGAGAGGAGAGGCGGGAGAAATAGACCAATCGGTGAACATCAATCAGCGGAAATAATACTTCTAACTTTTTTTCTAAAGAGTCAGACTTTAAATGGCATTACATATGTAGCGCTGCATGAAAAATTAATCCGGCGAAGCCTTGAAATGTCAGGGGTAATGATCAGCAGTGCGCTCACCTCTTTTGCCTTCTGCTTCAAACGAGCCTGCTCTGGGTCCTCCTGCCTCGAGCGACTCTGAGAGAGAGAGAACAGAGAAAGGTTAACATCTGTGGTGGATATTCGCTCCTCTATAGAGGTGTGCACTAAAATAGAGCTGAAATGGGCCACAGACGAGACGTCAAGGACAGTGTGTGCGCGTGTGTGTGCCTACACCGCCGGCGTTGCCCTCCGACCCGCTCTGATTATGCCCGTAACTACACAGTGGAGGGCTGATTCTAATCAAAAGATGATATTAAGAAATCCGCAGCACACGAACATTCACACACACACACCTGGCTCCTTTTGTTCAGAGTGATGTCCCTATAACCAGCGTGTTGTAAAATGAACACTGCCAGTGTGTGTATGCGATGTGACATGAGGAATAAGGCGGCATTATTATGTCCCTGAAGGAAAACACACACACACACACAAACAGACATAACACACATACGCTCAGCTTCTCAGTCAAAAATACAATATCTCAGTCAAAACACACTTCCTAGCCCACTGCATTATGTAAACAACTCTTTAAAACACACATGCAGGCTAGACCACAACACACCATCACAACACTGTTGAAGTCTCAAATCAGTTTGGTCTGACATTATTATTAATTAATTTTCTGTATCAGTTAGAATGGATGTGCTCCTTCTAAAGTAACAACTTAAACAGGGACTTGTATACAGTCCTGGTATAATCAGAGGAACAAAACACTTTGGGATGTGCTGTTACAGTAAAACAGTCAGTAACATGGAACATTTGTCTGCAATCCATTTGAAACCACACTCATTAGAGATTCCAACTCAACTGTTTACATCTCAACTGTTTACATAGAAACCATAGAAGGCATTACATGCACAAAGCATTTAATCAGAATTTAACTTTTTTTGATGTAAACAGATTAAACTGAGATTTAACGTTAAAATGTTTTTTTCAATGTTGAGGTTGCCAGATTTAATTACTTTTTATCATCTTGGTATGGAAAAACGTGTCCTCACTGTGGAATAGGATTACAGGTAGTCCCCTAATTACGAACCAGGAGCATGTTCATAAGTTGGGTCTTTTTGTAAGTCCGACAAAGTGAGTCTTGTATATTCTTTCTGCCTTTCTTTCTGTCTTTAGACACTTTTTAGCCTTTTGCAGTAAAACATTTGTTCCCATTTTATTCATTCAATCTTCATCATTTAATATGAAGAAATATACACATGTGGACAAAATTGTTGGTACCCTTCGGTCAATGAAAGAAAAACTCACAATGGTCACAGAAATAACTTTAATCTGACAAAAGTAATGATAAATAAGAATTCTATGAATGTTAACCAATGAAAGTCAGACATTCCTTATCACCCATGCTTCAACGGAATTATAAAAAAAAATGAACTCATGGAACAGGCCTGGACAAAAATGATGGTACCCCTAACTTAATAGTTTGTTGCACAACCTTTTGAGGCAATCACTGCAATCAAACGATTCCTGTAACTGTCAATGAGACTTCTGCACCTCTCTGCAGGTATTTTGGCCCACTCCTCATGAGCAAGCTGCTCCAGTTGTTTCCGGTTTAAAGGGTGCCTTTTCCAGACGGCATGTTTCAGCTCCTTCCAAAGATGCTCAATAGGATTGAGGTCAGGGCTCATAGAAGGCCACTTTAGAATAGTCCAATGTTTTCCTCTTAGCCATTCTTGGGTGTTTTTAGCTGTGTGTTTTGGGTCATTGTCCTGTTGCAAGACCCATGACCTGCGACTGAGACCCAGTTTTCTGACACTGGCCAGCACATTTCTCTCTAGAATCCCTTGATAGTCTTGAGATTTCATTGTACCCTGCACAGATTCAAGACAACCTGTGCCAGATGCAGCAAAGCAGCCCCAGAACATAACAGAGCCTCCTCCATGTTTCACAGTAGGGACAGTGTTCTTTTCTTGATATGCTTAATTTTTCTGTCTGTGAACATAGAGCTGATGTGCCTTGGCAAAAAGTTCCATTTTTGTCTCATCTGTCCATAGGACATTCTCCCAGAAGCTTTGTGGCTTGTCAACATGTAGTTTGGCATATTCCAGTCTGGCGTTTTTATGATTTGTTTTCAACAATGGTGTCCTCCTTGGTCGTCTCCCATGTAGTCCACTTTGGCTCAAACAACGACGGATGGTGCGATCTGACACTGATGTTCCTTGAGCATGAAGTTCACCTTGGATGTCTTTAGAAGTCTTTCTGGGCTCTTTTGTTACCATTCGGATTATCCGTCTCTTTGATTTGTCATCAATTTTCCTCCTGCGGCCACGTCCAGGGAGGTTGGCTACAGTCCCATGGATCTGAAATTTCTGAATAATATGTGCAACTGTAGTCACAGGAACATCTAGCTGCTTGGAATTGGTCTTATAGCCTTTACCTTTAACATGCTTGTCTATAATTTTCTTTCGAATCTCCTGAGACAACTCTTTCCTTCGCTTCCTCTGGTCCATGTTGAGTGTGGTACATACCATGTCACCAAACAACACAGTGACTACCTGGAACCCTATATATAGGCCCACTGACTGATTACAAGATTGTAGACGCCTATGATGCTAATTAGTGGACACACCTTGTCCCTTTGGTCACATTATTTTCAGTATTTTCCTAGGGTTACCATAATTTTTGTCCAGGCCTGTTCCATGAGTTTATTATTTAAAATAATTCTGTTGAAGCATGGTTGAAAAGCAATGTCTGACTTTCATTGGTTAACATTCATAGAATTTTAAAAAATTAATACTTTTGTCAGATTAAAGTTATTTCTGTGACCATTGTGAGTTTTTCTTTCATTGACCGAAGGGTACCAACAATTTTGTCCCCGTGTGTAAGGTGTCTCAAGACCTTTGTATAATACTGTAGATCTTTGGCTTTAGTAATCTGGCAACACAGGTTGAAAGTTAGAAAAGATTTATTCAGGAGATGATGACGAAAACGAACAGGCATTGTGGCATAAAGTATGAACAATCTTTGCCTTAGTGTTGGTATTTTTTAATTAATTAGCAATCGCAGAAGCACACTGTCAGCTAAGAAAAATAAATTAACAATATCACTGTAAAGTTTGCAGCTTTCTCAAAGAAAATACAAAAATAAGTTTATACATTTTGTTTTAAGGGTAACATATGATAATACTAAATTTTACTACATTTCTTTAACATCATAATGCCATAGAATTTTTAGGTCTTTAGGAATTTTTAGGTCCAATACTAGTATGAGGCTGATCCCAGTTTAAAAAAAAAAAAAAAGTCAACTGTATGAATTCCTTTAATTGCACTCGATCTCTATCGAGGTCCCTCGTTTCGCTCTCTCTCTTGTGTTTATGATTTCTTTTTTTAACTGCCCCGAGGTGCTAAGAGGCATGGATTTTGTCATTACTCATCCTTACGGAGAGAAAGAGAGCGAGAGAGAGAGAGCTCTCTAATTGGCTTTAAATATATCAGGAGGTTCACGTTCTGGTCACTACCAGGCTGAGAGAAGTGTCTCCAATTCGAGTCATATTTTAAAGAGACAGTGTAGGGGGGATTATTTTAGCTGGTTCACGTTTAAGAGGTCAGACTGAGCTGAGCAATGAGAGCGAGACAGCAGAATGCAAGGACACAAATTAAGCGTGTGTGTGTGTAATGCCTAACCCATATACACTCACAAACAATTTTTGTAATCAAATAGCTGGATAAAATAAAAGTATAGTTGTGGAGTGGCTACAGATTCAACCTGTATGGCAATTAAACAAACAAATCAAGTAATAAACAATTAGATAATACTAATTAGATGTAGATAAACATAGTAAACGTAGATAATACTTAAAAGATAAGTCATTTTATATAACCGCAGACGTAAAACTGGAGCTAATTTGTAGTTATTTTTGTAGAGTTAATGCTGCTTTTAGATTGCCCTGCAACTCTTTTCAGGAAAACGACAGCTTTTCATTTGTTTTTGTTTTTTTATATTGGAAACACTCAGTTGTAAACTTTACATGACTTTTTGTTATTGCTACTGTACTTCTAATCTGATTCGTAAGTTTACTTGTCTTTATGGTCACCATTTTTCCTGGACTACATATTGTTGTCTGCACATTGCCTGACTTTACCTGTCTGATTTTGAAACTGTTTTGGACTTGCTTGGCTGCCTTATTAATTAAACAGTTTAAACTGCTTTTCCCTCCTCTCCAGTCCGCCTTTTTGACAAATCATTTCACTGATAACATGGATGCATAATGAGAACAGAAGTTTGTTTGATGCAATCCATTTCATTCTTCTTCTTTTTTTTGTTCATGGACACCCGACTTCCTATGATGGTTCTGACTTCCCTCTGGATGGGTTCCTACTACAGGGCTTGCTTACTTACTTACTTGATGCCAACTTTCATGTGGAAAGCCTGAAGGAACCAAAGCCTCTGAAGAGAGAAAGTGGCTACAGTTCCATTGAGCAGTAAACTTAATCACCCTAAAGACACCCAAGCCTGGGAAACATCAACGAATTTGTTAAACTCCTAAGATAGATGTTCCAATGTTTCAGACACGAGTTTCCCTCAGAATTCTTTGCGGAGAGGGTAAGAGCTAGCATGTGGATCAAACCCTCAAACTATGAGATGGAAAGGGAAGAAGTGTTGCATCACTATGCTTGTGTTACTCGACCTCAGTGCAGCTTTAGACACTATTGATCATAGGGAACGGCCCTCTCCTGGCTCAGATCCGATTTGACTGATCATTATCAGTTTTAACTGGTGACTATTCTGCATGTTCTTAAGTGGAGTTTGGTGTTCCACAGGGATCAGTTTTAGGCCCACTGCTTCCTTCTCTTTACATACTTCCTCTGGGCAACATAATTCGTAAGCATGGTATTAGTTTTCATTGTTATCCTGATGACACACAGTTATATGTCTCAGCAAAACCAGATGAGAAAAACCAGCGTGCTAAAGTTGAGCAATGTGTGCAGGACACAATAGGCCAGATGGTAATTAACTTCCTTCTGCTTAATCCTGATAAGACAGAAGTTATAGTCATAGGACCACATGCAGCTAGAAGCAAGATTTTTGATCACACTGTAACTTTAAATGGCCTTTCTGTTTCATCAAGTGAAACAGTAAAAGACCTGGGTGTGATTATAGATCCCAGTCTTTCATTTGAATGTAGATCATATTACCAGGATAGCATTCTTTCACCTTCATATTGCCAAGATAAGGAATATATTGTTACTAAACAATGCAGAAAAACTAGTTGATGCTTTTATCACCTCTAGGTTGGACTATTGTAACGCCTTACTGTCTGGATGTTCAACTAGGTGCATAAACAAGTTTTAGTTAGTTCAGAATGCAGGAGCAAGAGTCCTCACTAAAACCAGAAGATATGAGCTCATCAACTCTATCTTATCCACACTGCATTGGCTCCCTGTGAAATTTCGCAAAGATTTTAAAATACTTTTGACGTATAAAGCATTAAATGATCTCGCGCCTCAGTATCTGAGTGAACTGCTAGTGTCTTGCTTGTCAGTACCACGTATTATGAAAACTACAGCAGGGGGCAGAGTGTTTTCTTACAAAGCCCCAAAGTTATGGAATAGTCTTCCTATTAATGTCTGGGACTCAGACACAGTCTCAGTGTTTAAGTCTTGGCTAAAAACCTATTTATTTAGCCAAGCATTTTTGTAAATAGATTTGCCTTAAGTAAAGGAGCAAATCTGGGGGACTCATGGGCATATTATGGTGAACTGGTATATGTTTATATGCTGTCTTCCCCACTCTCATTGATCATTCAAGTTTGATGGGATGCATGCGGTGACTGGGCACGGTTCCACTTTTCCGGTCCTGGCCTCGGCTGATGCTGACAGCTGAGGAGTCGTGACTGCAGTTGCTCAATAGTTCAGGACTGGAGTTTCCTATAGTCTACCTGAGCCTTCAATAACAAACTGGAATTCATATTAACTTAAACACATCTCCCGTTACACTGAACTTCCAGTCTGATGCAGATTAATCCCTGCTATCCATTTTCACCCAAATGAGGGTGAGTTCCCTGTTGAGTCTGGTTCCTCTGAAGGTTTCTTCATACTGCCATCTCAGGGAGTTTTTTATTGCCACTGTCGCCGTTTTCCTTGGCTTGCTCATCAGGGACAATCTTATCATTTTGATTCATACACATTCACATTCATACAAACATAAATAATTCTTTTGATTGTGTAAAGCTGCTTTGCGACAATGTCAATTGTTAAAAGCACTATAAAAATAAAATTAAATAAAATTGAATTGAATTGACGGTGAAGTGATTGGTCGCTTTACATCTCAGGGAGCCCTCATGTCTGTGTTTCCTCCCTTTTAGTTATGCTGTCATAGTTAGTCCTACCGGAGTCCCTGTTTGCACTCTGCACTAAATATACATTCATCTCATACATTGTGTGACTATGACTATACCTAACTGTTATCTCTCCTAATCTTCTGCTCTCTCACCTTCTTTCTCTCCTCCTCTCTCTCCCTCTCTCTCTTTTTAACTCTTCTTGTCCCTCTGTCGAGCTATACCTGTCACGTGTCACGAGTTACCAGTGATCCAGACCCACTCTGGGGACGGGTCCATTTTTCCATGGTGACGGGCCTGGCCTCGGCTGATGCTGACAGCTGCTCTCTGAGGACTCATGACTGCAGTCACTCAATAGTTCAGGATTGGAGTTTACTACAGTCTACCTGAGCCTCCAATAACAAACTAGACTCCATGCTAACGTAAACACATCTCCCGTTATACTGAGCTTCCAGCCTTCTAAAACGCTTCTATCAATCCCTGTTATCAGTTATCACTCAAATGAGGATGGGTTCCCTGTTGAGTCTAGTTCCTCTCAAGGTTTCTTCCTACTGCCATCTCAGGGAGTTTTTTCCTTGCCACTGCAACATCAGTTGCAACATCCCATGCCATGATCAAGCCTGAGGCCAACAAGGTAGCCTTTCAATCCAAGCTCAGGCCTGAGACTGACAGAGGGACGCCCACACCAAGCTCATGCCTGAGGCCCATGGGGCAACTTCACAAGTCAAACTCACAAAAGAGTCTGTCATGGTGACCTTCCAAGCCAAGTTTAGAACAGAAGCAGATGGAACATCCTTCCATGCCACAATCGCACCAGACTCCAAAAAGAATGTTGTTGCTCCACCATCAGACTCCAGCATGGGCTCTCCTAAAGACATTGTTGCTCCACCACCTGGTTTCTGCAGCCCTTTCCTACAGCTGGTCCTCTAACCTTTGGGGCAAGCTTTAGACTATGCTTTACTCAGAACCCTAGGAATGGTATGGACAGTTTCCATAGTGGTGCAAAATCACATTAGTGTTTAGGGAGGTGTTTCAGGAACGTCGGAAGGTGTTTCAGATGCGTCAAAGTGCATAGTGTATTTTCCCCCTTGTTCCGAGCTCTGCATATGCTGCTCAAATTGTACATACAGCTACCACTCTTAGACTGCATTGACTGCATTGAGTGCTTGTTTACGCTGGCATTTGCATTTTGTCTTGGTTCATGTCTTGTCTGATGACTGGTTGCCTTCCTAGGTTGATTACTTTTAGCTCTTTTGTGCTCACCTCCTTGATTAGTCTGGGTCTATGAGTCCTTACTTTTCTTTATTTGGTAAGTAAAGTAAACGCTCAGTATATATTTTACCCAGGTCACCAAGCTTATGGTAACTGGTATTCTGATATTCTGACATTATTTATTTTGCCTAGACCATGTATTGTTGTTTACACATTGCCTCACTCTTATGGATTATGATTTGGACGTTTTGGAATTGTTTCTCTCCATTCTTGATTAAAATATTTAAACTGTTTTTGAATCTGCGCCAGTCCCCTTCACCCTATGGCACTTAAGCATTTTAATTTTTAGAAATTATTATTTTGTAATAAAATATAATATTATAATGATACCCAATACAAGAACCTGTCCAAGAACAACTTTGCAGTAACATAGAGTACTGGGCAAAGGGCTTAGGCACACTGTGTTTTTCGGTACTTTCCTATAATTTATTATTATTATTATTATTATTATTATTATTACTGTGATAGTACCAAAACGTTTCTGATTTTCAACATCAGTAATCCACCTCAAAATTAAAAGTTTAAATTAAAAGAAAAATACTTATATGACAGAAAAGAAAGCAGCACATTATATAAGTCAACACTTTTGAGACTATAAAAAAATAAAAACAAAGGGAAGCTGCTGGGTTTTGCATGCAAAAAAGGAAGCACGTGCAACACTCAAGTGCTCAGGAGAACACTTGTTCTGCTAGATGCTTAGTAAAACTTAGTAGCTAATTTTCTTATAAAACTTCACAAATTATACCTGAGACTAAAGGGTCCTCAAAACTTTGTCACACCAAATATTGACTTTGTTTAATTAATTGTTGTATTATAATGAATGAATTATTGTGCTTTATAGTTTTTTATATAGTTCATATAATGGCATCCTTGCTCAACAGCATTCATTTGTATGCCATGTATATACATATAGGGAGTAGAAGTATTTTAAGCACCAAAACAAAGGGGTCATGAACTTTATTTAACAAAAATATAATCAATGGTAAATTTCTGAGCTGTAAGTGAAATAAAAACCTTCAAGATGTACTTTTATAGGAAGATAACAGTAACTATACTGTTATGATGCCACAACAGCTGACATCATACTGTCTAATTATTGTCCTATGACACTATACCAAGTCATAATTTATTCCTTATGTAACATTATAAGCTGTAAAAAATACCACAACACCTTATTGTCTTATATAATTACTAATATCTCTATCTTGTCCTACTTTATATTTCTTCATCATGTGCAGATTCCTGTGAGATTCATGGGTTTTGTGATGAAAAAAACATAGCCAAACTGTATCTTGTCTTTGGTTTCATTCTGTGTGTGTTTTTACAATAAACTTTTTTTTTTTTTAATGCAAGATATTCATTAGTGACATACTGTGATTCACTCGGGTTTCTAAAGCAGGTTACAAAGTTTATGAATTCTGTGTAAACCCAGTTTAGGCAGAGGTAATAATGAAACTGCAGTTCTTTTTGAGTAACTGCTGACTTTCTCCTACTTTGCTTATCATTTGTCTGAATGTGTATTGTGAAATCTTGCATGGCACACATGTCCAGGGACAATGAGTTATTATTTTGTATGTTAATGAAATGATCTCATGAAGCCTGACAACAGGAACAAACATACAGGTAGTCCCTGACTTACGAACGAGTTCCTTTCCTGGAGCACGTTCGTAAGTCCGATTTGTTCTCAAGTCCGACAAAGAAAATCTGTCCCCTTTCTCCATACTCAATACAAAATCATAATCGCGTCTAAGGAAAGTAATCTTACAGTGAAATGTCAGTGTGTTGTGCTTTTAAATCGTGAGTGGAATCCAGGATGCCATTTTGTTTTAGAGCTGTTTTCCACTGTATTGGACTGTGAACTCTGTCGTAGAGGATTTTCCGAAATTAGGATTATTCACCATCAGAACAGCTTTACTAGACAGCCATTTTCTATCATTGTGCTTCCAGACTGATTCATTGAAACCAATGAAGCCGACTCATTTCTCTCACATACACCCCCCCCCCAACAGGCACACATACAATATACTGGACTTTAGACATTTTATATATTCACTTAAACACATTGAAAATATTGTATATACTCGTAAATACTGGTATCTGGTGCATTTCAGTATCAATTATTTTTACAGTACATGTGAGCTACGGGCGGCACGGTGGTGTAGTGGTTAGCACTGTCACCTTGCACCGCCAGGGTCCGGGTTCGATCAGGCCAGGCTCGGTTCCCGTCTCTGTGTGCATGGAGTTTGCATGTTCTCCCCGTGCTTGGTGGGTTTCCTCCGGGTACTCCGGTTTCCTCCCACAGTCCAAAGACATGTAGGTTAGGCTAATTGGCGTTCCCAAAAAAATTGCCCATAGTGTGTGAATGAGTGAGTGTATGTGTGTGTGTCTGTGCCCTGCGATGGATTGGCACCCTGTCCAGGGTGTACCCTGCCATGTGCCCCAAGTCTCCTGGGATAGGCTCCAGGCCCCCCGTGACCCTGAATACAGGATTAAGCGGTATAGATGATGAGTGAGTGAGATGTGAGCTACGTCCGCAATTGAACCAGAAGCAGAACCGTGGTCCGTTCGTATCTGCAGCAATTCACAACTCAAATGTTCATAAGTCGAGGACTACCTATACTGAATTATTTCTTCTCGTTTCTTACAAATAAGCTTTAAAATGAATAACTAGAAAATACTCTGGAAGAATTATCATCAGTGTTAAACCCTTTGACCTGCTCTTCACTCTGACCGACTCAGACTTTGAACTTTTCAACATCCTGCGAAAAGTATGGATGTAAATGCACACGTGACGGAGTTTACCATACGTAGCTCATATTGGACTCACTTTGGCTGCTTTGAGGAGGATCTCTCTCTCCTGCTCGTCTTTCCTCTGTTTCTCCAGCCGCTCTAAATGCTCGAAGAATTTAAGCTGAGAGCGGACGTCTGACGTCTGCTCGTACCACTCCTCATCCTGGAAACACAAAACAGAGAGAATAAACTGAGACAGGAAAACTGGAGAGAAAAGTTTAGATTCAGAAATAAAACAAAAAAAAAACATTTTGTTCCTCTTAGACTTTTGTTTATAACTCGCATCTAACGTGCCACCGAAACCTCTGAGAAGTCGGGGGGAAAGAAAGTTTGTGGGCAAACAAACTGTTAACACTATAATTAAGCGTGTTTATTTCAGAAAAGCACACTCAATCATCAGCTCTCCTGTTGCTTCACTCTTTCCATCTTTTTGCTCGGTTTGTGTGTGTGTGAGGGGGATCACAATGACGCTAACTGAAAGACCTTTGTGATCCATTCCCTCTCTCTCTCTCTTCCGCTCTCTCTCTCTCTATTTGCGGTGCACCGAGATGCTGTGCTCGGTTCAGGACTCATGGTTCGCACCATTTATTTTTTTCCCCCTCCTCTACTGATGTCACAGTGTGGCTTCACAGGCTCAGGGCCTCGCACACTTCTATCGCACCTCATTTAAAAACCACAACAGAAGAAGAAAAGATCTGTGGATGCGCAGATCGAGTCGTGAGCGGCGAGCCTCTCTGCAGTCCTGCTCGCAAATAAACAACTTAATAAATAAAAAACGGCTTTCAACTCATCCTGTCTCGCTTCTTTCTTCCCCAGCAGTCGGAGGATTGTTTGGCACGTACGCTGGGGCCTACAAACAATCCCGAGAACACACAGAGACTTTCTATTCGCTCTCGGATGAATGTTTATCCGTCTCCTTTTGATAAGTTTGATAAGATGCGCGTCCCTCCAGGCCGGCAACGGCATCTCAACAGAACTTCATTCCACTTTTTAAAATCTCATTCGGTACCGAGTGGTCTAGTGCTAACGTGCTTCTGAGGTATTTATGCCGAACTTGAAGACGCAACTTGCATGGAAAAAGATAAAATTATACACAGGATTACCAGAAACGTCGTTCCGAAAGAAGCGAGTTTCTCAAATCTGAACCGTATGAGCACGTTTAGTGCTTCATAAAAGCTGCTGAAAACTATTCTGGCTTTTGAGTTGTTTATGATGAAGTTTCCAAGAAACAAGGACGTAGAAGACACAACATCAGAACACACACACTCACTGTAATTGAATATTTATAAATTTGGAACTTTGCTAGGTTTGTTAAAATACATTCCAGATATCAAGTTCTAGTTTGGAGGAATGTTTCCTGCTCGCCTGCAGCTACTGAAGGTTCAGCTCCAGTAGCTCCAGAGGCTTTGAGACGCTTTTTGAGGAAAAAACGAAAACTGAAAAAAAAAAAACGTTTAATAAAGACGTTTTAATTTTTTTTTTTAACATTTCAGAGAATTTAATTATATTCTAAAATGTTAAAATGAAGTGATGGAATGGTGGCTTGGTGGTTTGCGCTGCTCTCCTCTAAACGTTGTGAGAAGCAAATGCCCTTGAAGAGAAGGACAGATTTTTCTTTTGCCAAAAAGAAAGAAAAATCCCACAATGTATCTGAAAAACAGCAGAATATTTAAACATGTGAAACCTGAGACTCTTGAGTGGCCTCCTGCTCCTCTAAAGCTTCTGGAAGATTGGGATGAAAAAAAAATCACTTCTCAAATATTTAGATTTGAGAAGACATGTTAGGACCAACAGGAAGATCTGCTGGTTTTATTAAATCCAAACGTTTCCATGTTTGTACAATACGATGGGGACCCGTGTCCTGCTCTCATCCAGTCTTCTCTCTATCTCCTTCCTACCTTATTGGAGTCCATCCTGTGCTGGGCGATGAAGGACACTTTTTCCAGAACGGTCCTCAGCCGTGTCTGTGTGGCGTGAGCGATGAAGTTTACCGCCTCCAGAGGAACCTCTGTCACCCCAAACTTCTTAGCTAGAAGACATGGGAAGAGAGAATAAACGTTAACACCAACTCGGTGTGTTTATAAGACATTTATGAGGTGCGCACATCACACCTGCTTCACTGTAATTTTGTTCTTGTTAGTCCTCCGTACTCATGTTTAGTTCCTCACGGTCACTTGTTGCCTGTTCCTTCAGTTTAAACAATAGGCATCTTTATGTTGTGATATTGTGCACGTTAATGTACAACAACACTTCACCACATCACAATAATAAATGTCACCATACATTGGAATTTTTTTTTTTTTTTTTCACAGCAAACCAAACACAAGACGCAAAATTACTGTTACCAATTCAGGGTTGATTATTTCCCAATAACAGTGCATCATGGAGCATTTTATTCCTTCTATACATCCAATATTTAAATTCTTTATCACTAAAGAGCATATCTATTGGTTTATAATCACATTTAGATATGCCATCCATTTATCATTAACTGATTAATTCCTGTGAAGAATTCAACCAATTAAAAATCTATTAACCAATCATGTTTGTTTTGCATTATATTTCTCACATGTCTATTAACTTGCACATTATAAAAGGAAGCACTTTCAGTTCAGGTAGTGCGTCAAAGAGAAGTTTTTGTTTTAGAACAAAGGCCGAGATTTTGATCCTTGAGAGCATTATTGCTTTCTAGGACTTTATTCATTTGTCTTATATAACTGCTTTCTGCTGATTGTCTCACTAAAACTGTTTCAATACAACATCTTGTTATTATTAATCATTCATAATGAATCGATTATTGATTATTAACATTTTTAACTATGAAATGAAGAAAGGTTTGCAAACCTATTAAAATTTAATACCATAGAAGTTCCGCTGCATGAGTTCCTTTTATCACTTACTCTATAGTATTAGTATTACAGCTTCTGTTCATTTATTAATTTATTTTCTTTAAGCTATTTTTTTTTCTTTTTTTATATTCATATTTTTAAAAATTGCAAAATACTGTATATTGCAAAACCACAATGCTCTCTGTAATAATATCTTTTATGTGCCAAAGGTAAAGCTGTAAGCTTTTAAAAAGCACAGATACTGGAGACTCCTTCCATAAATGTTAAATAAGTAACTAGTTCACAGAAAAATATTACGTTACCATAACGAACAAGTGCATTATATTCCATATATTTCACTGAATATACTGTATATTTTTTTATATTCATATTTTATAGCAAAGTTTTACCTTTTCTTCACTGCTGCTGGCTTCTGAGAGCTAACAAACAAATTTCATTGTATCACTACAATGACAATAAAGCCTCTTCATCTCTTATCTTTTCATTAATATAAAGCTCTGATTTGAAACACGACTGTATCTACTGTCAAAGCTGCAGGTAGAGAAAATAAATCGACACAATCACTGAGACTTTAACAGCACAGCATCGTTATAGAAAACACTGCAATCTCTCACAAATCAGCACAAATAAATGACACGGAGTATATTTGATTACATTTTACCTGTGACTTGTAGCCTAAGTATTACAGTTCTGTTGAAACCTAACTATGTTTAATATAAACTACAACGAGTATGAAACAATCTGCAAAAAAGAAAAAAAATGTAAAATCATCAACGGCAGCTATTGACGGAAAATGTAAAACTCTTAATTAAAAAGCTTCCTTAAAGTGTGTGTGTGTGTGTGTGTGTGTGTGTGTGTTAGTTGTGGCGCCATTCTGCACTAATTAGGCTTACCAACAAAGACTAAAATTTTCAGTTACTACATGTCACGCTTTTTTCTTTCATTTCTAGATTAACATAATTTTTCCTTCTTCTGTTCTTTTAAGTAAATCATAGCAATTATTTAAACCGGCCGTTGCGTACGTACAAGCCGCGCTTCCAAACTCGAAAACATTCGAGACCACAAAGGGATAATGAGCGGCATAACACAAAACCGGGGCAAAAGGCTTTTTAAGGGGAACAGTAAAAAGTTAATCATGCACTGGCATTTCCTGCAGCCGCCATTCCAAAAACCCCAAATAACTCACGATCACGAGCCATGGAAAAGGAACGAGGTCATGTTGCAGCTCTGAGACTGGGTATACAATGATTTTTTTATCTCGCCTATCAATAAGTACCGAATCCCGGTTTACAATATTGGATTAATAATGATGTTTAAATGTAATCAAGCGGACTAAAGCATACTCGTAGTTGAGATCTCGCTCAGCATGGACTGCATGTTTAATAGGATGAAAGGTTTTTATTAGACTGCTGATTTAACAAAAAGACCCTGTTGCTCCTCTGCTGCACATAGCACTATATGGCACGTACTGCGTGTGGTTCAGGCATTGTGTGCGAGTTATGTGTGATCACTCTCTTTATGTGACTGTAGACGACAGCACCTCAGACAGCTCCAGCTGAGAGTGTGTGCCATGTTCAGGCACACAGCAGGGACACCAGCACTGACCCGTCACAGCCTAAAGCAGCGGTCAACGTTTCAAATCGCTATACAAGCCTCAGTATTTACATTACTGTCAATCTGTGTGTGAGGCAAAAAATATACATTTATGACTAAATAGATCTAAATATATTCGTATCAATAAAGTTTCACACACAGTGAAATCTAAAATATTACCCAGTCAGTTTTTTTTTTCAATTTTTGTAGATGTCAGGTCCAGTGAGGGAGGCGTGGCCTAAGTGCAGATCAGAGCCAATGAAGGAGGGGTGGCGTATGTGCAGATCAGTCCCAATGAAGGAGGCGTGGCCTATGTGCAGATCAGTCCCAATGAAGGAGGTGTGGGCTAAGTGCAAATTATTCCTAATGAAGGTGGTGTGGCCTAAGGATAGATACTTTCCAATGAACGAGTCGTGGCCTTAGTGCCGATCAGTCCCAATGAAGGAGGCGTGGCCTAAGTGCAGCTCAGTCCCAATGAAGGAGGCGCGGCCTATGTGCAGATCAGTCCCAATTAAGGAGGCATGGCCTATGTGCAGCTCAGTCCCAATAAAGGAGGCGTGGCCTTTGTGCAAATTAGTCCCAATGAAGGAGGCGTGGCCTATGTGCAAATCAGTCCCAATGAAGGAGGTGTGGGCTAAGTGCAAATTATTCCTAATGAAGGCGGTGTGGCCAAAGGATAGATACTTTCCAATGAACGAGTCGTGGCCTTAGTGCCGATCAGTCCCAATGAAGGAGGCGTGGCCTAGGGCAGATCAGTCCCAATAAATGACATGTGGACATGCAGATCAATCCCAATTAAGAAGGCATGGCCTAAGTACATTGACTTAGTCAATAAACTACCTATATAAGGAGGCGTGGCCTAAGTGCAGATTATGCCCAATGAAAGAGACATGGCCTATGTGCAGAACAGTTCCAATTAAAAAGACGTGGCCTAAGTTACGCATTAGCATTCCCAATGCAGGAGGTGTGGCCTATGTGCATATCAGTACCAATGAAGGAGGCGTGAGTTAAGTGCAGATCATTCCCAATTAAGAAGGCGTGGCTTAAGTACAGAATGGTACCAGTGAAAGAGGCGAGGCCTAAGTGCCTACAAGCCGCAATAAAGGAGGCGTGGCCTAAGTGACCACCAGTCTCAGTAAAGGAGGCGTGGCCTCTACACAGGTGCCAACACTGTTAACAAGAAAAATCCTTAAGCAGGCAGGAAGAAGACAGAACAGAGCCTGGACATCTGAGTGAAGGTGACAGAGTCACCAGCCTCCCTCTGTCCACTGTCACCTGAGACCTTAACTCACCCAATCACTGACACACCACCAGCAGGGGACGCAATGTTCTTAAACTCACTCACACACTCACACACCACACGTTCCTCAGTGCTTAAGGGTACACACTAAACCACGAGGAGCTGAAATGCAAACAGACTGCTGCCTCGGGATTCATCTTTTCCAACACCGGAGCGCAGCTAGTGTGTGAAAAGGACAGAAGTGAAGGATGATGGGAATAAAATGGGTCTATAAATTGAGTGTGTAATTCCAAAGAAAAGACTAGAGGAGAATTAAAATTATTACATTAGTGTCAAGTTAATCCCTGTAACTACAGCGGTATTGTTGTTACCATAACAACAGTAACAAATGACTACTCCAGAGTTGAGACAGAAATGATGTGTATAATTATAAACCTCACTGTGTGAAAAGGTGGACAGAAAGTGTCTTATAGTACAGAAGATTAAGTAATTACATTAATTCTTATAACTCCATAAAATATTTTATTTTTATGAGCACACAATTGTGTGTGTTGTGTCTGTGTGCGTCTGTGTGTGTGCGTCTGTGTGTGTGTGTGTGTGTGCACACGCCTTACCCATCTCCAGTATGCGCCGATGCAGTAGACCCGTGGGCAGGAAGGCCTCATCTTTACAGGAGCGGATCTGCGTGCCCACCAGCTCCGAGTTGGTTGCTAAGATACGAGCGCTCTCCTCGCTCAAGTTTACCCCGGCCATGGACGCAACGTCATTGATGTCATCATCGTCTCTGAAAGACAAAATACAACACCTGAACACACCTGAACATGGGCTGTGACTCCACTCGAACACACCTGAACGCGATCACTCCCAACTGAACACACCTGAACGCGATCACTCCCAACTGAACACACCTGAACGCGATCACTCCCAACTGAACACACCTGAACGCGATCACTCCCAACTGAACACACCTGAACGCGATCACTCCCAACTGAACACACCTGAACGCGATCACTCCAACTGAACACACCTGAACGCGATCACTCCCAACTGAACACACCTGAACGCGATCACTCCCAACTGAACACACCTGAACGCGATCACTCCCAAATGAACACACCTGAACGCGATCATTCCAACTGAACACACCTGAACGCGATCACTCCCAACTGAACACACCTGAACGCGATCACTCCCAAATGAACACACCTGAACGCGATCACTCCCAACTGAACACACCTGAACACGATCACTCCCAAATGAACACACTTGATCACTGTTGCTCTTACCTGAATGCACTTGGACATATTTATCTCTCTCACCTGAACACACATGGACGAAGTCTGTCCCTCTCACCTGAAGACACCTAGACCGAACAAACCTTAACACTGTCTGTGCTTCTGTTTTCTGAACAAACTAGGACATTGTCTGTTTTCTTCATGCAAACATACCTGTAAACATATTCTGTCCTCTTCACCTGAAGACACCTGAATACTTTTTATTCTTTTTACCTAAACAAAACTGCACACTGTCTGTCCTCTTCACCTAAAGAATTCTGGACACTGCTTGTCCTTTTCACCTGAACACTTGCTGTTCTCCTCACTTAAACACATCTGGACACTGACTGTCCTCTTCACCTGATAAATTCTGGACACTGTCCATCCTTTTCACCTGAACACATCTGGACACTGTCTGTTCTATTCACCTGATAAAATCTGGACACTGTCTGTCCTTTTCACCTGAAGACACCTGGACAGTTTCTGTTCTCTTCCGTTCTTTTCACCTGACCAAATCTGGACACTGGCTGTCCTTTTCACCTAAACACATCTGGACACTGTCTATCCTCTTCATCTGAACACCTCTTGGCAGTGTCTGTCCTCTTCACCTTGACACTTTCTGTACTCCTTCACCTGGACACTGTATCTCTCACCTAAACTCACCAGAACACATCTGGACAACACCACTCTCACCTGAGCACACTACATGCCTCCTCTATAGTGACACATACAGTATATTGACTCTTGAACACACCTGAACCCTTCCCATCACTCTCACCTGAACACACCGGGACAATGTCTCACCCACACTTGTACTCCCACTTGAAGACACACTTAGGAACACAATCAGGGCCTTTCTCCTCTCCATGTTTCCACGGCACATGTGTCCTAATTGTCCCGTATGACCAGGGCGTCTCATGAAGACAAAAGGTCATCGTTCTCTGCTTTCTTTTCTGTCCACTGGTTCTGACAGAGACTCCTGAGCTCTGCTTGTGTTCCTGCCCCCATGCTGGAGCTGCACAGCTACGCTTCCCCTTTGCTCAGTTCTTCAGAGGGTGTATGAGTCCTGACACCGCAGTGGGAGGCTGACACTCACAATTAGAGCCCTTATTGAAGACCGGGATGCTGCACAGACCTAACACCCCCGTCCCCCAATGCTCAGTGGTGAAGCTGTAGGTGAGGATCTGGAGTTTATTCGCAAGGGTGCTTATACTTTTTTGTATTACTTTACTCTGGACTCAGAACCACACTATTTGAATTCAGGGGAATTTGTCTCTTCTTCATCCACTTTATCTTGGATATTCAGCATATCCACACACACACTCATACTCACACTCAGCCTACCTGAGTGTAACACAGTCAAAAGTTTGGACACAAGTTTATTTTCTATGTTCTAGAAATTTAATCCTTTTCTATACTGCTTATCCTCTGTACAGGCTCGCATGGAGGGGGCCTGGAGCCTATCCCAGGAGACTTAGGGCACGAGGCAGGGTACATCCTGGACAGGGTTCCAATCCATCGCATGGGCAATTTGGAAACAGCAATCAACCTAAGAAGAGGAAACCAGAGTACCCACTGGAAACCCATTAAGCACGGGGAAAGTATGCATATTGCTTGCACACAGACTGAAGGCGGTGCGAGGCCACTACAACATTGTGCAGCTCATAAAACAATAATGGATTTTTTTTTAACTATTAATTAACGTTTAATGGTGTTTGCATTTGCAAAACCCATCAAGCACCATGATGAAACTGTCTCTCATGAAGACCTTCCCAGGAAAGACCAAAACTTACCTCTGCTGCAGCGGAGAAGTTCATTTTACTCACCAACACTCATCATCCCTACCACGTAATCCTGTATTCGGGGTCACGGGGGGCCTGGAGACTATTCCATTTTGTGAACGCCAATTAACCTAACCTACATGTCTTTGGGAGGAAACCGGAGTACCCGGAGGAAACCCACCAAGCACAGGGAGAACATGCTATCTCCATGCCCACAGAGACGGGAATCGAACCCAGACCCTGGAGGTGCAAGGCAACAGCGCTAACCATTACGCCACCGTGCCGCCATACAGTAGCTCACTTTACCAATTAACAAACAACACCTCAGATTAGAGCCGTTATGAAAGCTTTACAGAGCGTACATAGCAGAAAGATCTCAATATCAACTGTTCAAAGAAGATTATTTGCATATTTTGTATCGTTTTACAGTGCAGAAAGAAATAAAAATCAGGAACGACCACGGTATGTTCAAACTTTTGACTGGTAGTGTACATTATGAACTTTTCCTGTGTTCGTTCCTCTGTGCTTTTTTTTATTTATTTTTTATTTTATAAAGCATAATATTTCATCTGAAACGCTTTTGCTTGTTCCAGCGTTATTTAAATCGCAAAGCAGGTAGATAAATCTCAGTTAGAGCAATAACCGTAAAGCTAAATAATCGTGACAAGACAACACTTCTGCGGCGAAATAAGTGAAAACAAATCTAAAACATCACACTTCATGGCGAAATGATGTGATTACTGTATGTGCCTTCTTGCCGTTATAACGGCGACAGGATTTTCACCTCCTGTCATTTATTTGATTTGGAACATTCAGTACACCGCTACTTCTAACTTTCTCAACTCGTGGAGTGTTTTAAACGGCTTTTATTACAGTTTGAACACCACGCGGAAGAAAAAAAGAAATAAAGTGTCTCGTCTAATAAGTAAATCTTTGAATTTAAGGATGACAGTATGTTATGGGATTGTTTGGTGAAGCTGAGATCTGTCTTTAAATGAAAGTAAGACAGCGTTGGCTTTTTCAGGTTAGACTGAGATTTAACTTTTTCTTTCCTTCGTTTAAATATTCCTGGGTTCATAATTCATAATCGCAGAGTTTTTAAACAGAAGCCTTCAACCAAAAATGCCTAACTGGAAGCGCGCAGTGTTGGACTACTTCTTGTTTGGGCTGTAACGTAAGATCAATAATAGTCCAATGTAATATTTAAAGGAATTCGACAGCCTGAGGTGATAGGGCTTACTTTTTCAGGAGTCTCGATGTTTTTCATTAAAACCCATTAATAAATAAGATTCAATAATGATGTTTTGAGGAAATGCACCGTTTCAGGTTTCAGACTGAATCCCTAATGCACTTTACGGATTGATTAGTTTCCCATCGGTATCTAGCAAGGAAGTGTGTGAGGTGCTTGGGATATCTGTTCGCTTGCTGATTTCTAAAACGTACTGTAAGCAGCTCCTCTCCTGTGCACGGATGAACCTTTATCGTGCTTTCGCTTCCTGCGGTGAAGCCAGAATTTCTCGAAATATGAGTAAGCGGAACGAAAAAGAAGAAAAAATCACGTCTCTGCTCCTTCTCAAGCACTGCTGCTTTGCTATGGTTGCTACGGTGACGTGATCAGACCTGGCCAAACTATCATGATGCAAATGTTTCCATGGTTCTTTGTGGAACTTCATCGTCTGCTTCATCTCAAAAAGGTCTACTGCTGGGGAGAAAGAAAAAAAAAAAAAAACTATGAATCTATGTATAAACTCTGAATCGGGACAGAGGACAATACGGCGTTAGAGGGTCATGGAAGCTTTTGGACTACTGTGGCTAAAAAAAAAAAAAAAGAAAGCGCCAGTGGGAAGAAAGGTTGCTGCTACACGCAGCCCTGACAGCTTAATTAGCGCAGCTGCTAAAGATTTATTGGTTCAGCAATCAGTGCCTGTAGCTACGGCCCGCCTCAGGGGTGGATACACACGGCCATTATGATGCACTCGGTGGCCCGGCCTGACCACAACACAAACACACACACATACTGTATACGTGCGCACGCATAGGTCTGTTCCCAAAACTACCACCAGAGATGTAAGTCATGTCAGGGCAACCTACATACACACAAACCTCACCATGTTGGTTTTGCACAAGTATGGAAAGTGTTGATTATCCTTTCCGACTGATAAGTACACATTGTTTACACCTTAGTGCTGTTGAATTCTGGATTCTGATTGGTCAGAAGGCGCTGATTAATTTTCTACAGCTGTAGTTTTGTGTCGTTTGCACACTTATACACACACACACACACAAAATTAATGCACTTTAGTTTCTATAGTCTAACAAAAACTAATTTCATGATTTCAAAATGAACTTTTTTTGTCATTTTTAGATTTTCGAAGGCAGCATGGTGGCGTAGTGGTTGGCTCTCCGACTTTGCACCTCCAGGGTCGAGGGTTCGATTCCTGCCTCGGGGTCTGTGTGCATGGAGCTTGTATGGTCTCCCCGTGCTTGGTGGGTTTCCTCCGGGCACTCTGGTTTCTTTCCAAAGACAAGAAGGTTAGGCTAATTGGCATTCCCAAATTTCCCTGACTTATGCCCAAAGTCTCCTGGTATAGATAGACTCAAGGCCCCATGAAACTCACCCTCAGCAGTATTGAAGATGAATAAATGAAGATATGCTAGATATTCAGATGCATCTAGAATGTGAGTGTGTGTGTGTACTAGCAAAAAAACACCTGCTTTTTGTTCTTTTTCTATTTTTGTAAGCCAGTTAGATTTTTCCCCTAATGTGACCTCATATAAGTAGACCCCGTCCCCTGGCTTGGTGCTCAGCTCTGCTGTTCTCTGAGAGGTGTGGCTCAGGAGTGGCTCATTCACCTGCATTTACAGTACAATTATCACACAAATGTGCATAGAAACAGTATATTCTTATTATTTTACATTATTTATACCTCATTAAGCGTATCATAATTTGCTTTTAAAGGGTTAACTTTATTAACTCTTTTCTCGTTGCAAGTTTTTCTTGTTGCTTGTTTTTTGTATAATCTGTGAACCAGCTGCTATAACGATACAATATTCCTTTGGGATTAATAAAGTAATCTATCTATCTATCTATCTAGATACTGAAATGCTGCCTTTGGAGTAGGAGTGAAATAAATGGAGTTTACACACACACACACACACACACACACACACACACACTATGGGGAAGCTCGGAGATCTGGGTCTGCTTGTTAAGGAAATAGTAAAAAATGTCAAATTTTTTTTGTAAAAGTCTCCGATGTGAGCACTTTGTAAGTGTACTGCGCTTAGCTGAAAAAGTCTTTGGATTTGGAGCGGTGTGCTTTCTGTTTCGTAGTAACATTCAGATTCAATTATCTGTCACATGGACTATACAGCGCAGTGAAATGATGTTTTTTGTATTTCTCAGTTAGGAAGCTGGGCTCAGAGCGCAGAGGGTCAGCCAGGATACAGCGCCCCGGAGCGAACAGGCTTAAGGGCCAGGGCTCAAAGCCTCAACAGTGGCAGCGCGGCGGTGCTCGGGCTTGAACCCTCACAACCTTTCGTTCAGCAATGCTTAACCGTTTCAGCCACCACTGCCCTCTATCCTTCATTTGTGTCACCTTACTATCAAGGTCTTGCTGATTTTTTAAAATGTTTTTATTAACTTTGAGAAAGAAAAAAAAAGTGTCCATATACAGTATTCTATATTCAGTATTTACTAATAACAGGAACCAGCTTGTTTCATGGACATCAGACATACTGTAACTATAAACCTACAAAATCTGCAGTGTGTTATACTGATAATGAATAACAAATTGCCGTTGTATACACACGTGGACAAAATTGTTGGTACCCTTCGGTCAATGAAAGAAAAACTCACAATGGTCACAGAAATACCTTTAATCTGACAAAAGTAATAATTTAAACAAATTCTATGAATGTTAACCAATGAAAGTCAGACATTGCTTTTCAACCATGCTTCAACAGAATTATTTAAAAAAATAAACTCATGGAACAGGCCTGGACAAAAATGATGGTACCCCTAGAAAATACTGAAAATAATGTGACCAAAGGGACATGTTAATTCAAGGTGTGCCCACTAATTAGCATCACAGGTGTCTACAATCTTGTAATCAGTCAGTGGGCCTATATATAGGGCTCCAGGTAGTCACTGTGTTGTTTGGTGACATGGTGTGTATCACACTAAACATGGACCAGAGGAAGCGAAGGAAAGAGTTGTCTCAGGAGGTTCGAAGGAAAATTATATACAAGCATGTTAAAGGTAAAGGCTATAAGACCATTTCCAAGCATCTAGATGTTCCTGTGACTACAGTTGCACATATTATTCAGAAATTTAAGATCCATGGGACTGTAGCCAACCTCCCTGGACGTGGCCGCAGGAGGAAAATTGATGACAAATCAAAGAGACGGATAATCCGAATGGTAGCAAAAGAGCCCAGAAAGACTTCTAAAGACATCCAAGGTGAACTTCTTGCTCAAGGAACATCAGTGTCAGATCGCACCATCCGTCGTTGTTTGAGCCAAAGTGGACTACATGGGAGACGACCAAGGAGGACACCATTGTTGAAAACAAATCATAAAAACGCCAGACTGGAATATGCCAAACTACATGTTGACAAGCCGCAAAGCTTCTGGGAGAATGTCCTATGGACAGATGAGACAAAAATGGAACTTTTTGCCAAGGCACATCAGCTCTATGTTCACAGACGGAAAAATGAAGCATATCAAGAATAGAACACTGTTCCTACTGTGAAACATGGAGGAGGCTCTGTTATGTTCTGGGGCTGCTTTGCTGCATCTGGCACAGGGTGTCTTGAATCTGTGCAGGGTACAATGAAATCTTAAGACTATCAAGGGATTCTAGAGAGAAATGTGCTGGCCAGTGTCAGAAAGCTGGGTCTCAGTCGCAGGTCATGGGTCTTGCAACAGGACAATGACCCAAAACACACAGCTAAAAACACCCAAGAATGGCTAAGAGGAAAACATTGGACTATTCTAAAGTGGCCTTCTATGAGCCCTGACCTCAATCCTATTGAGCATCTTTGGAAGGAGCTGAAACATGCCGTCTGGAAAAGGCAGCCTTCAAACCGGAAACAACTGGAGCAGCTTGCTCATGAGGAGTGGGCCAAAATACCTGCAGAGAGGTGGAGAAGTCTCATTGGCCGTTACAGGAATCGTTTGATTGCAGTGATTGCCTCAAAAGGTTGTGCAACAAACTACTAAGTTAGGGGTACCATCATTTTTGTCCAGGCCTGTTCCATGAGTTCATTTCTTTTTATAATTACTTTTGTCAGATTAAAGTTATTTCTGTGACCATTGTGAGTTTTTCTTTCATTGACCGAAGGGTACCAACAATTTTGTCCACGTGTGTATGTGGAATAAACCACTTCAGGATGTTATGCAAAGGCTTTATTTCTTATATTTATTACACCTTTAGGTTTAGGAGTGTCGATGTATAGATTTTATTAAATATTAGCACAAATAAAAAAGTGTAAAAAAATGTAAGCACAGCGGATTATAATACGGCGTTTCTCGATCTGGAAAACAAACTACTACATCAGGCATCACTAAATGACGGGCAGTGCAAATATGCAAATGATTAATATACCAGTCACTCGAACATATCCGATCGATGCGACAGTTTATCCGTTATGAGATGAAACGTATCCAGCACTCCGAGCTGAGAACGCGTAAGAGACCTGAACCGAGAGCCGGATATGAAAGAGCAACCGGAGTCCTTTCACATTCATTTACACCCCAGCAACATGCAAATGAAGAGTCACTAAAGATTGAATATTGAAATTATTGATGTTTTTTTGTATTCCATAAAAATACAAGACAATTAATATTCAAACTGTCCACACTTTTAATGTAGTTACTAAAACTGACAATAAATGTTATTGAAATGCTATGGAAATTTTAAATTGCTTATTTTATAGACTTGAGATCTGAATCCGAACACCATCATGAGATCCGAACACCATCATGAGATTCGGACCTCAGCTCGAAGAAATGTTTTTTTTATTGACCTTATAACATTTTACTTCAGTACCCCTGTACAGTAGGATTCACTCAGGAAGCATACAGCATCTGTTTTAGGCCACAATTCGATTTGATTTGAATGTGCCCTTTAAGCACAAAACTCCAGGAAAGTTTTGACACCCCAGCACCATCCATACTTCTATGCACATTTACTCAGCACTCAGTAGGGCTGCACACTTAATCGAGAAAATCATGATCTCGATTCAGGCATACTGTACATGCGATCTAACTTCTGAATGATTTTTTTCCCTGCATTCAGATCATGCTTGCTCATTTACAGCTTTCCAATAATATCTTGCGCTCAATATCACGTTGCTCGCTTGCTCACTCAATTCCAGCCAATCAGAGGCTAGAGGAGGAACAGTACCAGCCAATCAGAAACTGGAGGGTACATTCTGACGAACTGTTTCTTACAGGCGTCAAACCATTCCGATTTCTTCTGTTCTTGTGTTCTGTACGTTAGTTAATATTTTCATTTTTTTTTATCAGAATAAGAAAAATGCCTCACACACACACAAACGCACACACACTAAAAACTAAAATACATACTACAGTAAGAACCCAGACTGTTCTATCTGGGATATAACTCACTGTATTAGTCAGTTAAACCTGACGCTTTTATTCCAGCTGTTACACGGAGCCTGTTTCACTGAGACGAGATCGAAAGCTACATACATGTATACTAGAAGTGTGTTAAAACCGAGAACAATAAAAACTTTGACAATAATAAATTCTATACTGTAAACTCACTCACTCACCATCTATATTGCTTTATCCTGTATTCAGGGTCACAGGGGGTCTGGAGCCTATCGCAGGAGACTTAGAGCACAAGGCGGGGTAGACCCTGGACACACTACGGACAATTTGGGAACTCCAGTTAGCCTAATCTGCATGTCTTTGGACTGTGGGAGGAAACCGGAGTACCCGGAGGAAACCCACCAAGCACGGGGAGAACATGCAAACTCCATGCACACAGAGACGAGAAACGAGCCTGGCCAGGAATCGAACCCGGGCACTCAAGGTGCAGGACACTACACCACCGCGCCACCTACACTCTAAACTACATAGTTAATTACAAACTACCAAACAAACTCTCTGCGACATTGACCTTGTGCTGACAATAATAATAATAATAATAATAACAATAATAATATAAACAAACACATACGATGATCAACTACTGTAGTTGGCTAAGTGTCCAAAAAGCACAGGTGCTGTTTCTTATTTATTTTTATTTATTATTGTTAATAATAAAAGCTTTCTAAAATAAGGAACAGCAGCATTTTTGTTTTTGGTTAAAAGAGTAGAAAGTTTTTTTTTTCTCTGTTTTTGTTTTGATTTGTTTACTTGAGTGCAATAATGTTTTGCTTGAAAAAATGCGATTCTCAATTCCCGCGGAAAAAAAATCGCGATTCACATTTTGAACAGGAATCGTGCGGCCCTGGTGCACAGTTACTATTCACACACACTGTATGCTACATCCGTCAGACACTCAGCAGCAGCAGCAGCAGCAGCAGCAGCATTGCATCAGCTCAGGCTGATTTAGGCAGCGGGAGGAGAAAAAAAATCCCAAACATAAATAAATAAGACACCCGACTTTAATTTACACCGAGCTGTCTCTGGGAAAACAGCAGCACATGCTAGTGGACTCCAGGGCTATCGACTTATACGTCCAGCTCTTTCCGCGACGTGCGTTCTAAAAAGGAAGGATGGAGAAGTGAAGAGACACGGGGCTGTTAAAGAGGACGGAGTGTGAGACGAGGAGGCTGTCAGGAGAGAAAAACAAGGGAAGACGAGCGAGCTTACACGGTCGGATTTTTCCTCAGAGAGTCGCCTGTAGCCAGACGCTGCAGCTAAGGCCAATGCTGCCCCCGTGTGTCTGCCTGGAGTATCACGCTGTCTCTAACAGCTGTATCTCTCTGGACCTAACATCTGTATATAATACACAACCATGCTAAATATAGGCACAAACATAATTTAGCCTCTAGTGTGACATTTAGCACCGTACAGAAGCTCGGGATTCCTGGACCAGGCTCAAGATCCGCCATTAAATTACTAATGAACACTTAGCTGTATCTCTCACACGTGCTTTCACACACACCGCCCTCGGATGGCGCCGTACGTGTACTGTAAATGTACTGTATGTACCTGAACGAGCCTCCCCCAGGATCGTTCACTTTGTTCTTCTGAGCCCCCGAGAGCTGCACGCTGACCCCCGGGGGGATTTTCCCCGCCTGCACCAGCGGGCTCTTCCCTACTGCACCTGAGGAAAAGGGAGCAGAGGGGATTATTGGGACACGTCCCAACACATCTGCGTCAGGACAGCATGACCTGGAGCACTCTCTCTCTCTCTGCAAACTAGGAACTGTCTTTTTCCATGCTGTCTGTCACTCTTGATGCTTTCTCAGTTTCTCTCTTTAATGATGCTTCGGTCATTTTTTTTTCAGACCAAGCACAAGTTGGAGTAATTTCATTTTATTTATTTTTTTATTTTCTAATAACTAAACCAAACAAATATCAATCAGGACTGAAAAAAAACAGCCATGAAATGCGAACATGTGCTTGCTCATACACTATAGGGACAAAAGTATTCGACCGAACCTGCAATGACATTGTATCCAAATACATACACCTCAATATAAAAGAGTCGGTCCCCATTTTTTCAGCTATAACATCTTCCACTCTTCTTGCATGGCGGTCTACAAGATTCTGGAGATCAGGCACTCATGTTGGCCGAGAAGGCCTGGCTCACAATCTCCGTTCCAGTTCATCCCAAAGCTGATCGATGGGGTTGAGGTCAGGGCTCTGTGTTAGGGCCGGTCAAGTTCTTCCACACCGAACTCATCAAACCGTGTCTTTCTACAGTAGTTCTTGCTTTGTTCGCTGGGGCTCAGTCATGTTGGAATAGAAAAGGACCTTCACCTTGTTAGCTGTTGCCACAAAGTTTGAAGCATAGCATCGTCCATCCAAGATGTCTTGGTATGATGAAGCATTAAGATTGCCCTTCACTGGGGATAAGGGGCCTGATAGAAATTCAATAATTAACATGTTTGGATAAATACTTTTGTCTGTATAGTGCACATTCAGACTGCCAGACTCATATATTTAAACTCATTCTTTATAAAGTTAGCGAGCTGATTTTTAGATCGAGTAGAGTTTTGTTTCAGGTCGAGAAGACAGACAAAAAAATTGCTAAAACAATATAATTTTTTCACTTGCATAAAACTGTCGGTAGATATCAATCCTCTTACCTGGTGTGCACTGTTGCTGTCATGCTGCTGGTAATGAACTCCGAGTGTTTTATGAGTTTTATGTATAAAACTGTTTGACATCAGTAACCATGAAATACATCCAAATCACTGTTATTTTATGTTTCCTGTTTATTAATGTGACTCTTTTGTTTTTCTGTGTCTCTGTCACTCCCTATTGCATAATATATGCGACATAAAAAAGACGTTCAAGTATTTTTATCGTGCAGAACATCAGGACACGATGCTGAGAGTAAAAACTCCCGTTATTTCTCTATATAATCTCCTGCTACACTAATGCACTTGTCCCTTAGTGCTTGGACACCATCAAGGTAGAAAGTTTTCTCATTTTTTCTGAGACATAATTGAACTGCCTGCTTCACGTCTGAAACGCTGGCCTCCCAGGAACTCCTCGAACATGTGAAATGGCTCGGAGCGAGGTCAGGACTGTACGGAGGACGTTGCAATAAGTCCCAGACGAGTTCCTGTAACGTGCAAGTGGTGTTGCACGGGTGTGAACGGTTGTGTGTACAGTTGGCACAGACAGACGCGCCTCTTCTGCAAGTGGGCGACAAGTTATCCGATGATTTTCAGGATTCAGGCGTTTCTCTGCAGTGCGCTCCGAGCCACCTCGACCAGGATCATCATTCACGGGTGTACAGTACGGCCTTCTTTAAAACATCTGCACTGCATCAGTAGACGTTTTTACTGCGACTAAGAGTCTCATCACCGTACTGAGCTTGAAGTCGTCTGTAAATGTCAATGTAACCTTCATTTAGGAGAAAGTTCATCATCAAGTCCCGGGTGACTTAAACTTGTATGTAATTCTGAGTAAGCCTGTAAATAAAAAAAACACGTTACAGTGCTCCAGGGTGTTACCTGCCGGCCGCACCGTCTGCGCGATGACTACGGGCATACGGACCTGCCCTCCTATCGTCCCTGTCCGCTTAATATTCTACAGGGATAAAAAACAAGAGATAAATGGCATTTAGTGACAATTATCTTAGAAATTCCAATACAATCATTATTTTTATTATTATTATTATTATTATTATTATCTATTATCTATTATATGTGTTATAGTTCTACAAGTATGAACAAGAATGAACTAAAGAAAAAGTGTAGGTATAGGTAGGAAAAAAACAGGAGAAAAGAAATGAGAAACAAAAGATAAACATGGCGGAGAGGGAAAGAGAGAGAGAGAGAGAGAGAGGGAACATTAATAAGCATGTCGTCCCCTCCGTAGGGCCCCTGGCGAGTCCCCCGGGCCCTCATCCATCCTGCCCTGTTCTCTCACGCTGCATATTTCACTGCCTTGTTTTCCTGCACACCGCCGCAATATCACCACGCCTCCAGCTCCGTCCCAAACGCAGCTCAGGGCCTCTGAGACGTGAAAACGCATTCTGCCCAGGATTCGGCTGGGGGCTCACCACAACACGACACAGTGAGTGAGACAAACTGGTAGTCGAGTCTGTCTCGTGTTCAGGCAGAAATGCGCAGCCAGAAACCGAGTAAGAGTCAGTCTACAGTTTAGAGGCGATCTGTCGAAAGAACAGGGCATGTGAGACTGACAGGTCATCTGTGATTAGCGATGAAACCCTTTGAGAAATAAATAAGTCACACACCAGAGCCTCACTGTAGACAGCTCAGAGGTCATGCACCTGGATAAAAGGAGGAGGATGTTTTTCGACATAGTGCTTTTTTCAAATTATGCTTGTCTGATGTGGTTCGTGCTGCGCTGCGAAGCGTTTCCACGATGCGACATTTTCACTACTCACCTGCTGCTCAGACTGTCCTCAAGATGCCTGTTCTGAAGGAGAGCAAAACGAACCGGTGGTTTGATTTGTTTGCTTTCATTCTTTCTGATCTTTTCATTTCCTTGTGACAATTATGTGCAAATGCTAGATTTGATCATTCCCTATAGGTCTTTGTCATCTCTTGACTTTTCTTTAGATATGTTCAGCGATTTTCCGTTCCAGAGAAAACATGATTGTGCTTGTGTCGGTCATTTCCGCGCATTTGATGGGCTGGGTGATGTATACTAATATCATATGAATGTCATGAGAAAGTGTTTCATCTCGTGATACACATGCACATAAATGCTATAAAGTTAAGATGCTTTCGAAAAAATATTACAATGATGAATTTCTATTTAAAGAAATCCGCTACGAAAAGCAAAAAACAGTATTGAAACAAATATATAGAACTTTGCTGTTCCAAAAATGCATCATTGGTCTCGAGGACACTTTTGGTGTTTAAAAAAAGATAGATTAACTTTTAGGTCTTTTTCTGAACTTTTTGGAAAATGTGCCTGGATTTAAAGTCTTCTGTAAATTTCTGTAACATCAAATACATTAACATTAAAAGCATCTAGGTATTGGGTTCGCCCTCTGAGGGAGTGCTGTGGTGTCAGGCACCGGGACGCTGGCGGCGGATGGGTTGCGTGCTGTGACTTACGGTGTGGGTGCCTCAGTGGATCTGACTTTGTTTGTCTGGAACATTCCATGGATCCCTGTTTTTTTTGGGGGGGAACAGGGATCTGGGCGCATCCGGATCAACAGGCTTGAATTATTTCCTTGCTAAGCCCCATTTTATTTATCATTTTTGACTCACCCTCGTCATTTATATACCACACCACAGTTTGCTTGATCGCAAAACTAAAATAAATTGTGATACATCCTGTTTACTGTAGTAATCTCTTTGCAAATCATGATACACTTTTTTTTGTAATATCGGCCCTCTTGTGTTAATAATGTACTTGTCAATCAGAGTTTGACGTAACATCACATTAACAACCTTCAAACATTCTCTATTACCTTGAAGGAAAGAGAGCAAGATGAATAATCGAGCCGAGACGATAGCAGTGACAAACACTACTAAAGTTAGATCATTAAAAGGGGCGGGGCTTTTGTTGAGTCGGTTAATATCATGGATTTGGCATGAGGTTGTGCCTATTGGGCTCGCATTTAAATTTCGTAAAGAATCCTTTTAAAATCTGCTGTGATCGGTCATTTCCTTGCTGTAAGACGCTGGGAAGGTTTGACAAGAGGCTATACGTACCACCCAAATCTTCGAAACCTGGACAGCAATTACTGAAAGTAACGACACATTTCTAATTCGTTTAATAATGGGGGTTCTCATACAAACTTCTATCATTTCTGTGTGAAGCTGCTTTGTGACAATGTCAGTTGTTAAAAGCGCTATACAAATAAAAACTGAATTGAATTGAAATTGAACACTGTCGCCAATGCTAAGACTGTTAAAGTTACAGATGAACAACACGAGCTCGCCTCGAATACGCCACCAAATAGCTAAATATTTATGGCTAGTCAGTCATTTAAAGGGGATTTTGTTTAAAAAAAAAATCAACTGATATGTAGCATCAAGGGAGACTTACTGTCTTACTCCAAAAGAATTGTGGAAGCCGAGGAGAGAATCTCGAAAACACAAGAGGATGTCGTAGCGCTTCAGGAAAGAAGTTAAACAACTAGAGTGAACAGACCCTGAACGATAGAGTTCGAGATCAGGAGGACAGTGAAGGACCAGCTTCGGGTGCTGAATATTCATTACGGATCGCTTTATCCAGCTCGTCTGAACATCACACACAACGGCAAACATCTGTTTTTTAAAACCGTTGCAGAGGCAGAGAGCTCCTGCACATTCAAAGCATCCAAGTCACTCCACAATCACCTTCAATAGCTGAGGTTTAGACCTTTTACGTTTGTATTTTTTATTTTCTTCCCTTCCATACCGGAAGTGGATTTGAGGTATGTTTTACATTATCATATACAGGGGAATAAACTGTTTGCATGGCAGCTTCATGACTTAATTTGATTTATTTTTAGTATTTCTTATTCATTTACTTGTTATCATTTGTATAATTTGTATTATTTTTCTCTCCATTTTAATCTATTTATCTGGAATTCAAGTCACTCTGTCTTGTCTCAGCTAGCCAGCTAATTAGTCTCTAAGTTAGCTAGTTAGTTTTTGTTCATTTATGTTGTATGAAGCACCTTGGTCGTGGAGGAACGTTGTTTCGTTTCACTGTGTACTGAACTGTAGAAGTATTGGTTGAAGTCACAATAAAAGCCTATTTGACTTGATTTGACTTGTGGTTAAAGCAGTCATATTATATATAATCAGGGAGAAAAAGCTGGAAAAACTACTCGCTTGGAGAATCAAGGAAATACAGACATCTTGGAGACTGGAGAGCCTTTGTAGACCCAGTCGACGTAAATAATGTTTTTACAGATTACTATGAGGATCTATTCGCATCTGTATATGCTGGTGATAAACAAAAACAAAATACTTTCTTAAATCAACTTGAAGTTCCAATATTAGGTCAGGACACTAAAATTTCTCTTGACAGGAACCTGAGTATTGAAGGATTTAAAGAAGCACTTAATCATATGAATAGTGGCAAGGCTCCTGGGCCAGATGTCTCACCAATAGACTTTTATAAGACATTTTCAGCTTAATTATTGACTTATGCTTGAAATGTTAAACGAGTCCTATGAAGAAAGAATTCTCCCACAGTCAAACCAGATGTCCCCCTATCGCCCCATATCCCTAATGTCACGTGACACTAAAATACTATGTTTGTCTTGGACAAGAAGGATTGGGTGACATATTCCAAGACTAATTGCAAATGATCAGAATGGATTTGTGCTTGGTAGACAAGCATCCCATAATACTCGCAGATTATTAAACATATGGTACTCAAAACAAAATGCCATTGACCATGCAATTCTGCCATTAGATGCTGAAAAGGCGTTTGACAGAACAGGATGGAGATACCATTCTGAAACTCTTAAAAGATTTGGTCTTGGAGATGGATATCTGAAATGGATCCAGTTATTATATACAGGTCCAACAGCTAGAATTTCAAGAAATTTCAAAGTATATCAGTCTTTGTAGATCCACACTGCAGGGGTGTCCATTGTCTCCTTTGTTATTTCTTTTTGCTATTGAACCTCTAGCGATGGCTATTCGTCAGTCCTCTGAGAGGAATTCAGGTATCAGGATAGGAAACGTTGAACATCGTTTATCTCTTTTTGCAGATGATATTGTCTTGTTTTTAACAAATATCGGAAATTCTGTTTAACTCCTTACTCGACTCCTTAACACTTGCGGAGGATTCTCCGGATATAAAATAGAACAACAGAAAAAGTGCCGTGTTATTATTGAATGACCAGGAGAGAAAATGCCCCTCGATAAATACGCAGTTCCCCTATACCCTTGAGGGTTTCACTTACTTGGGAATTAAAATAGCTTCTAACATAGATAGGATCATCCAGCATCCATCAATTATGACCCTATGGTAGAAAAAATATCTGAGAGTTTAGAAGCATGGAACTCGTTACCCATTTGAATGACTGGACATCATTAAAGGTTTTTGCATCTTTTTCAGTCTATCCCGCTTCCACTTCCAGACACCTTTTTATTCTACACTGAACAAAAACTTTACCAGGTTCATTTGGAATAATAATCTCCGTCTTTCTCTCCTATACTTTCCCTATGACGGCGGTGGGCTTAGACTACCCAACATGTAACTCTATTACTGGGCAGCTCAACTGAGTGCAGCTATATATTACTTTTCAAATACAGACAATATAGAAAATAATTCATTAAAATTGCCATTAAAGCTATACCTTTATTCAGCACAAATTCAAAAACTTTCTAAAAACTTTCTAAGATCCCTTTTTCTGGAGCACCATTTTAGTTTGGTATCAACCTCATACCTTTTTAAATGAGTCTCTTAAACTTTCACGCTTCTCACCAATTTAGGCTAACAATGGATTTAAACCAGGAAGAGCTGACATGGGTTTCAGGTTGTGGTCAAATAAAGGATTCAATTCGATTCAATTCAATTCGATTTTATTTCTATAGCGCTTTTAACAATGTTCATTGTCTCAAAGCAGCTTCACAAAAACGAAAAGAAAATTTACGGAAGAGTGAGAAAAATGTGTCTAGATAATAATGTGATGACGGCGACGGTGGCAAGGAAAAACTCCCTGAGATGGAAATAGGAAGAAACATTGAGAGGAACCAGACTCAACAGGGAACCCATCCTCATTTGGGTGATAAATCAAATAAAATACTTTTTTACGGCGAGGGAATTCTAATGTCTTTTGAACAACTAGCTGACAAATATAATCTCCCTAGAAAATACCTTCAAATTAGGAGTTTTATTAATAAACACATTAGGTCACCTTCTGAACCCGAAAACTTCACTTAGAACCATTTACATACTGAAGGTCATTTATCAAAGTTTTGTGATATACTTCTTACAGGCTCAAAGGAAACCTCCCTTTTGTATCTATCTTCATGGAAACACGATCTTCAAACTGAAGTACTTAAACTTTTAGTAGGTTGTTACAATATAAACGTTTACTCAGAACATATATAACTCCAGTTAAACTCCAGAAGTTTTATTGTCCTTTTTAAATATAATGTAAGAATCTATTTTAAAAAATGATTTGTGGAAGTTGCAAAGCTCTAGGATGATAACAATGTTCCTAGAGACAGCTGTGTGTGTGTGAACTCTTACACACATGATGATTTGACAGTGTGATTTGATTTGACTGCAGCTGCATCGCTGATGTCTAACCAAAAATCACACATTCATGCCAGACTCGTGTTATTTATATAAGAGAAGTCTCAGTTTTTTTGATTGTCACAGTTTGTTGTGTGAATCCAGATCATTTCTTCCCCTAGGGTCTCCCTGCTTGGCTGAGAGAGAGAGAGAGAGAGAGAGAGAGAGAGAGAGAGAGAAGGGCCTACCTGTGCTGGTGTAATGGTGCTGTTAGGTTGTCGGGGCGCGTTGCTTGTGGTAACTACCCCGGCGACGGCTCCTGTTGGGGGGGCTGTGGTCTTGGGCTGTGGGGGCTGAGTGAGCGACTGCTGACTGTTCAACAGGGACAAACGCAACGCTGGGAGGCTTTTCTACAACCACAGACATCAACATATATAAACAAGACAAGAAACAAAATCATGACTGGAATTACAAATAATAAACCAATCAAAATCCTATACAGGTAGTCCCCGAATTATGAACGGGGAGCACGTTCGTAAGTCCGATTTGTTCTTAAGTCCGGCAAAGTGAGTCTCGTACGCCTTTGACACGAATCCACTTGACTAAATCTGTCCCCCTGTCCCCACACAAAACCATAACTGAGCTTAAGGACATGAATCACACAAAAAGAGTATAAGAAGTGTAGAAAATCGATATAATTAGTGTATCAACAAATAAAGGGTTGTCTCTGCGGCTTTAAATTGCGAGGGGAATCCCGGACGCCATTTTGTCTCAGAGCTGTTTTCCACCGTATTGGACTTTGAACTCCGAAATCAGGATTATTTACCATCAGAACAGCTTTACAGGACAGATATTTTCTATCATCGGGCTTCCGGATTGATTCATTAAAAACCGCTGAGGGCAACTGATTTCTCCTGGACCTCCTCATGCACACACATGTACAATATCCCCGACTTTGGACATGTTATACATTTACGTACACACTGAAAATGGTGTATATAATTGTAAATATTGGTATCTGGTGCACTGCAGTGTCTATGTTTTGTACAAGACACGTGAGCTACGTTCGTGATTGAACCGGAAGTATAACTGCGGTCTGTTCGTATATGCGGAAATCCGCAACTCGGACGTTGGTAAGTCGGGGACTACCTGTACGCTTTTGATCTGTCTACTATGGCTTAAAAAACTTATCTTTGAAATTATTTCCACCTGAGATCTTGTACAGACAGTCTTGAGACTATTGTTTATTTGTATTTCTTTTTTATTTGTATATTGTATCCAAAAATGCTATAATGCACCCCTTAATGAGAATCATTACTGTTTTATTACTCTGTGTGTGAGTGTGTGTGTGTGTGTGTGTGTGTGTGTGTGTGTGTGTCTGTTTGAAGAGCTAGGCACGCTAACATGGCGTGACAGCCCGGCTCATGAGTGTTGTTAGCAGCATGTGACACACATCGTGATGGGCTAGACACACCTGCAGGCTGTTGGCTGAGCGGCCAGAGGGAAGGAGCCGTCGCAGTGCAGTCACGCGTGTGTGTGTGTGTGTGTGTGTGTGTGTGTGTATTGGTATAAATGCTTGCTCTTACAACAGTACAAAGGGAAAGGAAATATACAGGTGTGTTAGATGTATTAGTGTGAGTGGAATTAATGTTGCACGCGTGTGTGTGTGTGTGTGTGTGTGTGTGTGTGTGTGTGTGTGTGTGTGTGTGTGTGTGTGTGTGTGTCACCTTGAGAAAAGGCACCAGGTAAGGCTGGGGTGACGACTTCAGCTCCGTCTGCAGCCGGCTGGTGAACTCTTCCGGCTCGATTTTGGCATCCTGAGACAACAAGGGTGTTTATAATTACGTCTGCTCGTTTTTTTATACACAGTAAAAGTCAAACATGGGACACAAAGTGTAAACGGTTAGATCATAGATTTCAGCATATACATATACAGTTTTAGCGTTAAACGTCCTGCAGATTATTCAAATTCCAGCACTCTTGCAAGAAAAGATCCAGGAATAACCCTTACTGTGCTGCCCCCTACAGTCTAACTATTGTATTACAAATCAAAATCAATTTAATAACCTTTATAACAACCTAATAACGAGCTTTTTTTTTTTTTGACATCAATCAGTATCTAAATAAATTTCACGATGTATTTTACTCCACAATCCCGCAGTTCCAGTATTAACACAGGAACAGTAATAGTTTTCGAATAGTCGTCATGGTTACACAGAGGATGCGGGAATCGAGGAAGCTTAACCGTGATTACATCATCAACCCAGGTAATATCAGTGACCCGTCGGGACTCACCAGAAGGTCCTGCACCAGCGCTTTGACGTTCCGTGACGTCTCCGGTGACGGGGAATTATGCGATGCGAGTTTGATCAGCGTCGCCAGGAAGTTCTTACACTTTTTCACGTTCTCTTGCATTTCCTAAAGGAGAGGTAAGTTGCTTTAATGACATGACAAACTGTGTGTTTCTGTGTGTGTGTGTGTGTGTGTGTGTGTGTGAGTGCAAATAGTCATGCATGTACGCTGAACTGACTATGAATACAAAGGTTCTTGAGACAGTTCCCAGCTGTGTGTCTTCTGGAAGAGAAAAAAAAAAGAGAGACGACCTGGAGGAAGAGAAATTACTAGCTACAATTTATCATATTGTGATTAAATGTCTCTGAATCTCCTAATAGATTCGCTCTAAACGAAAAGCTAAAGCTGGAGAACCAGAACTTGTTTCTAATTATGCAAATTTAAATCTCATCATTCAAACAGAGTTTCTGTACACATGCTATTTATCTGACAGTGCTGCGACGGGTAGCGTCGACACCTCACACCTCCAGCGTGTCCCGAGCTCGGGGGTGGAGTTTCACACGTTCTCTCCACGTAAGTGTGGGGTTTCCTCAGGATTCTCCGGTTTCCTTTCTACCTTCCAAAACCGTTCCAGGTATTGATGATCGGTGATGTTAAACCTACACCTCTAGGTGTGAATGCACTGTATATATAGGTATGTGCATGAGGTTGTAAGGTACCATCCAGACTGTATTGTTGTCTAGTGTTCCTGGAATCCGCCATGACTCTGCCATGAGGAAAATTAAAGCAGTTCCTGGTGATGAATGAGTGAATTATTATTGTGGATATAAAACATTTTGCATTGACTATTATAATTTGTATTGACTATAATAATAATTGACTAATAATTGACTACCGTTCAGTTACGTATCGCGAATTCTGCTTATATTTTCTTATACTTTTCTATTTAATTACTTATTTATTTGTAACTCTGCTCTAATGTCGTCTCACATTGGCAGGAAGCACAGCTTGCAGTGTGGTAGGATCGAATTTCATAACTTCATAAGATTGATTTTGTTGCTCAAAATCAATGCTATTGCTCAATTTTTTTTTTTTACATATCTTTTTATTCTAAATTATGCGTGTTCCCCCCTGTCATTCTGGAAAGGAGTAAACAAAGTAAGAATTTCATTGTATTAGTACATATGACTCTTGAATCATGAATCCTTATAAAACTATGATACCTACAGAATCGCATTATGAATTTAGATATCGTGATAATATCGTATACCTGGTGATTCCCATCCCTATCATGCAGCTCCTACTCTAATTTGTTACACTGGCCTGTGTTTCTCCGATTACGACAGTCATTAGGTGTCATGTGTCTTTAAAATCTTCAGAACCTCTGATTTAACGTGACAGATATCGAGACGTCGAGGAAGAGAGACGGTGAAGATATGTCAAGCAAAATACTGTGTAAAGGAGTAGAGGGAGACAGTGCTCACAGTAAGTGCAGGAGTATTACTAGTAGTTGTACAAGTTGTTGTTGTTGTAGCAGTAGCAGTTGCAGTACAAGTAATAGTAGAAGTAGTAGTAGTAGTAGTAGTAGTAGAAGTAGAAGAAGAAGAAGAAGTGCAGGTCTGAGGAGCAGGAGTCAGGGTTTGGGACTGAACCACTTTATTCTGGACAGCTGAAGGGGCTCGAGAGGCCTGGACCGAGACGGGAGGCTGCACGAAGGACAGGAGGAAGAAGCACACAGGAAAGAAGGAGCACAGGAGGGACAAAAAGAGACTCAAAATGATCAATTCTGATAAACATATAAAGATAAAATGTATTAACATTTAACAGTTAATAAACTGTTAACAGACAAAAAGGAAATAGTCATTATATTGACATGAGATAGATAGATAGATAGATAGATAGATAGATAGATAGATATACCTATAGATAGATAGATAGATAGATAGCCAGACAGACCTACAGATAGATCGATCGATAGACAGACAGATAGACAAGATAGATAGATAGATAGATAGGTAGATAGATAGACAGACAGACAGACAGACAGACAGATCGATATATAGATAGATAGATAGACAGACAGACAGACAGATAGAGAGACATACAGACAGACCAATAGATAGATAGATAGATAGATAGATAGACAGACAGACAGACAGACAGATAGATAGATAGATAGACAGACAGACAGATGGACTGACAGATGGATAGACAGACAGACAGACAGATAGATAGACAGACAGACAGACAGACAGATAGATAGATAGATAGACAGACAGACAGATGGACTGACAGATGGATAGACAGACCGATAGATAGATAGATAGATAGATAGATAGATAGATAGATAGATAGATAGATAGATAGACAGATAGACAGACCAATAGATAGATAGATAGATAGATAGATAGATAGACAGACAGATAAACAGACAGACAGACCAACAGATAGATAGATAGATAGATAGATAGATAGATAGATAGATAGATAGACAGACAGACAGACAGACAGACAGATGGATAGACAGACAGACAGACAGATGGATAGACAGACAGACAGACAGACAGACAGACAGACAGATGGATAGACAGATAGATAGATAGATAGATAGATAGATATACCAATAGATAAATAGACAGATTAAGTGTACACACATGAGAGATGGAAATAAGAGTTCTCTCTCTCTCTCTCTCTCTCTCTCTATCTCTTTCTTACAGTAAAGACAGTACACACCCTGAGGAACCCTGAGCTCCGGGCAATTAAACACACATACACACATCTACACAACCATCACATCACATCTCTCAGTCGGGACTGTTGGCATTTTAAAACAATCAGGCAGCTGGATGATGAATGATTTAACACATTCAGAACGACGCGTGAGAGTCAGGGTGAGTTTCAGTTACGGGAAAACAAATCTAAAATTGAATCAAGCTTCACTTACACAGAAGCTCCTTAAACCAGGTATAAAATATATTATGGTGTGGTATTATACTACATAACACGGGTGGTCGACCAGTACAGTCATTTGAAGGACTAGAGTATTTGTCTTTTCCATAATTAAAGAAAAGAATCATTCAGGATGCCACTGAATTTTAGTGAAAAGGCTTATGATTTAAGGCTATTTTCATATCAGTGACGTTGAAGTACAGCATAATGTTTTACACATAATAATAACAGTGTGATAATCTTACTATACTATTGAGCATTAAATAAGCACGTGCGATGCTGCCACCTTGTGGCAAAAGATCATGAATACACTGATGAAAGAAATGTAAAACTTTTATAGGATTTTATAAAAACAAGGTCGTTAAAAAATCTATAAGACAGAAGCAGCAAAACATCCAGAGAATAAAAGTGTGGACTTAATAAACATTTTCATCATGCTCTGCTTTTTCTTTTATGAGTTGTATAAATTAAAGACATCAGGTTTAGAGGGCAATTAAATAATTAAAATGTTATGACTTTTAGAGGTCTAATATTAAAATCAAAGAAAAGGCTTTAGACTATGTACACTTTTATTATTTATCAGTAGTGTAAAAAAAAATTCTGTCACAATGCATTAAACATATGGGGTGGAGTGTGAAATTGAAAATTGAAAGTATGTTCAATTGCTATTTAAATGTTTTATTTGACTATTAATTTCATTATTTATGTCATGATTTCATTATTTATTTTATGGCAGCTGGTCTAAGATTCACCACGAAATAATTAACACAGTCAAAGTCACGCATCAGACCGAGAGTGCAGACTCTATTGATGAAGTCGACTGCTTTGGGTTTCCAGCTACGTCACAGCTACAAATAGCTACAGCCTCACGCTGGAAAATGTCTGCTAGCGGTAACATATGTGGTACAGTCCACCGGGCCATGGTGTAGCCTTTTAAATCAGGCGATGAAGGTCTGATTCCTGGACAATGTAACACAAATTTTTAAGTCTCTTTGTACTAAAGAGCAACAACTGCAGTCAAGCGTCTGTGATAACTAGCAGCTTTTTTTCCATCGCTATGGAGGAATTTTGGCCCGCTCTTCTTTGCAGAGCTGTTCAACTGAATTTAATTCTGGACCTTGATTAGACTACTGTCCCAGACCGTGACACCACCACCATGTTTGAATGATGGTATGATGTTCTTTTAGTAAAACATTATTGTGTTAGTTTTGTGCCAGATGTAACGGGAAAATTTAATATTTGCCCGAAAGTCTTAGGGATAATCGAGATGTTTTTTGGCAAATGTGAGACGCATCTTAGTCAGCAGTGGCTTTTGTTGTGAACTCTCACAAGGATGCTCAGTCTGTTTCTTATTGTTGATCTTGAACACTGACCTTAACTGAGACGAGTGAGACCTACAGTTCTTTAGATGTTGTTCTGGGTTCTTTTATGAGCTCCTGGATGAGTTGTCATTGTGTTTTTGGAGTAATTTTGGTAGGCCGTTCGCTCCTGGAATGGTTCACCGCTGTTCCAAGTTTTCTCCATTTATAGATGATGGCTCTCACTGTGGTTCGCTTAAGTTCCAAAGCCTTAGAAATGGCTTTATAACCCTTTCCAGACTGATACATGTGAATTACTGTTCTTGAATTTCTTTAGATTGTGTTGCTTTATGACATCTTTTAGCATGTTTCACTTTGTCAGACAGATCTATTCATGTGACTTCTTAATTCAACAGGTCTGGAGGTAATTCAGCTAAATTTCCATATAAAATATAATACTGTATATTTTTTTAGCACTGTAGGGAGAACACAAAGGGGCCGTAAATGAGACTGTGAATTATTTTTATTGTATTTACCCTACAGTATTTGTACTAAAGAAAATGACAGCACATACCAAAGAAAATCGCTCGCATGACTTACAGTACATATAGAGGTAATATCTGTATTTTACATTCTACACTGCAAGACTTAAGTATATTCAGTATACAGGTTTAAGAGTAATGTATTAAGTTGTGGTTTAAATAAAAATTAAAGTGTTTTGGGAGCATATTTAGGGTTTAAACTATAAAAACAGGCATTTATAGGCATTTTTTGACAACATCCAAAGTTCACATTTTTGCTCTAGGGAACGTAACCCTGTGAATTTCGGGGGTCAACTGTTAATTATTCATTATTAGCTTAATGATCAATCATTTAAGTATGTATAATTATAATTACTTAATTATTTAATTCATTTATTAACTCTATTTCTAATTTATTTTTATTTCAATTACACATTACTTTTTTTTTTTTTTTCATATTGTCACACTTCACCTTTAACATGTTAGAAACATACCAAAGTGAATTATTTTTTCATTGCTGTTTTTTTCTTTTCTTCCTGCAGGTTAGAACACTCTATCTGTAATTCACCATTAATCAGACCAGATGAATAGGGACTACGCTTAGTAAGTGTAAGTGCTAATACCGTGATTAATTACATTCTAACAGGTAGAAGGTGATAAGTAAAACTTTATAAAATATTAATCACCTCATTAAAATCAGAGACGAGGGGAGAAGGGACAGAGACGGCGATTACGGAGAGGAGAAAAATGGGGTCGGAGCGCTGTGCTAAACTCACTAAACCTAAGAGATTAAAGACACACACGAGGTCTACGTCAAGCTCAGGATTCATAATCTGTTAAATAATCTTATAAACCAAAGATTAATCTAAGACTAATAATCGCTCGTGAACACATCTCAATCAATGTAAAGTGCATCAATTAATGAGGGAGGCGTGGTCTTTGTGTCTGTGAGTGACAGGAAAGGAGGTGTGGTCTCTGTGTTGGTCAGTCACATGGAAGGGGGCGTGGTCTTTTGGGCTGTGAGTCACAGGAAAGGAGGCGTGCCCTCTGTGTCTTTCACTGATAATGAAAGAGACTTGGTCTCTGTATCTTTCAGTCAGAGGGAAGGAGGCGTGGTCTATGAATCTGTCAGACACAGTGAGGGAGGAGTGGTCTCTGTCTGTCAGTCACAGGAAGGAGGCGTGGCCTCTGTGCCTTTCGCTGATAAGCAAGGAGGTGTGGTCTCTGTATATCTCGCTCAGTCACACGAAAGAGGCGTGGCCTCTGTGTCTTTCACTGATAATCAAGGAGGCGTGGTCTCCGTGCATCTGCCAGTCACAGGTATGGAGGTGTGGCCTCTGTGTCTGTCAGTTAAAGGGAAGGAGGTGTAGTTTTTGTGTCTGTCAGTCAGAGGGAAGGAGGCGTGGTCTCTGTGTCTGTCAGTCTTTTTGCCTGTCAGTCACAATGAAGGAGGCGTGGCCTGAGTGGTGGTGTGGAGCGTGAGTGTGTGTGTGTGTGTGTGTGTGTGTGTGTGTGTGTGTGTGTATACCTGTGGAGTGGTTACTCTGAAGGTGGCTGTAGTGGTGGGGGCAGCTGGTCGGGGCGAGATGGCACTCTGGGCCTGGGCTTGAGCCAGCGCTTGCTGTGGAACCATCATTAACTGACCCAGCTCTGTCCGCACCAACACCATGCCTATAACACACACACACACACACACACACACACACACACACACACACACATGCATAATGAATTTAAATCACAGCAATAAAACCACACACTCATCCAGGGTCCGTTATCACTCGCCACGATACACACAAATACAATACTTCACCAGGAGAAACACATAAATTACTGTTAACTTGTTGTTGTTAATAAATAACGGACACAATACCACCTTCATTACTCTTACATAAGTAAGAGACAGAAGAAAGTAAAACTAGTCAGAAGAGCGTGATTATAATGTCAGCTCCAGGTTTAAATCCTGTGTATGCGTCCTCACATGCAACGTTTGCTATTTCTAATAAATTCAATAAATACTTGCATCACTGTGTTTTAGTTCAAGCTTCTTCCCCAACTAATAATAAATGCTGCCAAATCAGTACAAATAATCTGGAGACGAAACAAGCTGATAGAAACGCTGGCTTAATTTCAAACGCTTTATCACAGAGGTGATCTGATGAGAAGCTCAGGAGCGATAAGTTAAATGATTTATCCTCATTGTGGAGTTTTTATTGTTACCCAGTTGTTGTGTTGTTTAGTTAAAGAGCTCGCAAAGTTGAAGATGTGCGGAGAGTTCACTCGTGCTGCAGTGAAAATACAGATGTACTGATGTTCGAAATTGCTTTTCGTTTTTCTCCTGATAATACTATGCCTCGGAAAAGAAATATTAACGGAATATAATCAGATAACTACATCCTCAGGTGAGAAAATACTTGGGGCTTCGTCCCGAACTGCATTCTCCCCGTGCACCACTGGTGTCCTTATTATTTAGTCACACGTTATGCGGTTTAGGACGCAGCCTTGATGTGTGAATAAAGGCGAGATTAATCCTCATGGTGGGAAAAGAGCACAGCATATCCCTTGATACAGAACAGTTTGCGATCATATTTGCATTTATTTCCACCACGCACACACACACAACAAAATGAAAGCGGTTCAGACTGGTAAAGCCCTAACCTACTGGTTTACTAATTTACTCCTTCAGCAGGAAGTGCCGTTTCAGAAATACAGATCACATATTAACGCAATCGGACATAAGTGACAAAAAGCATTTTATCCCCAAAGCAATCTATGAACTTTCCATAACGTACACTACATACACTGAAATACGGATTGACTGAATAACATGGTGTTCAAGTCAAACCGGGACTGCAACTCCCTTTAATTCTCTATATAATGCACTTATCGCAGGGTTTCACTAGTGCTTGGATACCATCAAAGACAGAAGGTTTTCTCAGTAAGCCGAAGGCACGATCGGTTCCTGGGAGGCCGGCGTTTCACTTCTGAAACGCCGGCCTCCCAGGAACTCCTTTAATGTCCCAGACATGTGGAAATGGCTTGGAGTGAGGTCAGGGGATGTGGCAATAACTCCAAGCCGAGTTCCTGTAATGTGCAAGAGGTGTTGTGAATGATTGTGTGTACAGTTCCCACGAACAGATGTGTTTCTTTTTGTTCTGCAAGTTGGCAACAAGTTATCCATCGATGTTCAAGGATACGACTGCAGTGGGCTCTGAGCCACCTTGGTCGGAATCTACTTTCACATATTGTAAGTTTCTCTAACAAACCACAATCAAATCAGATATTGTAATAAATTATGTCACAATACATTTTTGAGATATTGTTTTATTAATATATTTTTCATCATTACAACCTTTATTATCATTAATATTATTATTAGCAATTTATTACAGGTCTTTATTTACAGATTTAACAGTAACCTACATTTTTATTCAGGATTTTTTTTAATACAGTGTTCATTTATTTGTTTATTTATTTGTAAATATTTATTTTTTAAAAATCATTTAACAATGAAAAAAAAAACATTTTGCAGGGTTTTTTTTCTTTGAGGTGTTACTGAATTGTTAGAAACATATTTAAGATAACACTTATAATTAGTATTTCATTTACTTATTTATCAATAAGTGTAATAACCTATTTATTAGGAGTTACTTTAGTGTTATTTATCATGTCTGTAAATATTTTTTCATACACTGTGTACATATTTTTTTCAGTTTCTTCAGATTAGTTTTATAAATTTACTTTTATTTTTCTCTATTATTATAAAGTCTGACAGTAATCACTCACATAACAGATTGGATATTATGTGTTTATACAGTTGTGGGAATAAACACATGATCAGTGAGTGTGCGTGTGTGTGTGTGTGTGTGTGTGTTTTCTCGTATCAAATTAATAAATGATGAATGTACTGCACACACTGATTTTGCTTTTTATCAGAGACATGAATATGTGCCAATATCTTGATACACTCTTGGTACATGAGTGAGTGAGCTATACACTTTGGTTGCGTGTGAAACCATTCATTCATTCATTCTTCTTCAGGAAGCCGTTCCATCTGGTCAGTGTGGTTGTTGTTGTTGTGCAGCCAGAGCTTCCTGGATGGGACGAAACCCAAAGGGAACAGACACAGACACAGCAAGGACATGCACAGACACTCCGCACACACACAGAAGCACATACACACACACATGCACGGATCACCAGACTAACGTTAAAGTAATTAAACTTTTAAGTTTTGAGACATATTCTCACCTGCCGGGATGGTAAATCCTGGCGGAAGTTGAATGGTGGCCTGCTGCTGCGGCGGCCTGACGATCAGCTGCGGAGTTGTGATCCTCTGCGCTGGAGCTGCAGGTCGAGGCTGAGGCTGGAGCTGAGGTTGGGTTTGAGGCGGAGTTTGAAGCCGAGTTTGAGGTTGGGACACTATTTGGGGTTGGGATTGAGGTTGAGATTGAGGTTGAGATTGAGGTTGGGACTGAGGTTGGGACTGAGGTTGAGACTGCGGTTGAGATTGAGGTTGAGACTGAGATTGGGATTGAGACTGCGGTTGAGATTGAGTTTCGGATTGAGATTGGGATTGAGATTTGGGTTGAGTTTGGGGTTGAGATTTGGGTTGAGTTTGGGGTTGAGATTTGGGTTGAGTTTGGGGTTGAGATTTGGGTTGAGTTTGGGGTTGAGATTTGGGTTGAGTTTGGGGTTGAGATTGCGGTTGGAACTGAAGTTGGGATTGTGATTTAGGCTGGGACTGAGACTGAGGTTTAGATGAAAATTGAGGTTTGGAATGAAGTTGGGATTGAAGTCGGGATTGAGACTGAGGCTGGGATTGAGACTGAGGCTGGGATTGAGACTGAGGCTGGGATTGAGACTGAGGCTGGGATTGAGACTGAGGCTGGGATTGAGACTGAGGCTGGGATTGAGACTGGGCCTGGGTTTGAAACTGAGGCTGGGATTGAGTCACGGCGATACACACAGTACCCGGTACTGAGTTCACACTCCCAGGCTGAACCTGACGCACTTCCCCTTTGGTCTCCGCGTTCTTGCCGTGGTGCACGCGCCCTTGCTGGATGAGCGCGGACACGCTCGTGCCGTTCCTGCCCTGAGCGATGCTGGCCACGATGTGACTCGGGAGTCGGTGCAGCGCGATCCTGGGAGTCCCTTTATCCAGCGCGACGGACCTGCTCGCGCTGGACACGGTGTACGTGGTGGTGGTGGTGGTGGAGTCTGCGCGCTGCGTCGCCATGGAAACGGCGCCGGACGGCGGAGAGTTGCTGCTGTGCGCGGAGGAGGTCGCGGCGCCGTTCATGCTCCGCGACGCAGCAGCAGCGCCGCCGCGCGCGCCACCACCACCACCGCCGCGCTTCTTCCGCGTGCCGTAATGCCGCGGCGTCTCCACGGAGCCCGAGGCTGCTGCTGCTGCTGCTGCTGCTGTTGCTCTCCGGCCGGCGGCGCTAACGCTACCCGCGGGAGACGGTACTCCATCCTGCGCGCACACGCCGCTAACATTACCCGAGGAGGAGGAGTGTGAACGCGCGCCGCTCGTACTCGCCTTTACGCAGCTCTCCGGTGATGGTGTGATCCCGGCGGGGTCTGAGCCGCGCTCCGTCCCGGCTTCATGCTGTTGTTGATGAGGAGGATGAGGATGTTGTTGTTGTTGCTGCTCGGATGTAGTACTAGCCCGAGAGGCTAACGCTTTTCCTAGGTGCTGCTTAGCCGCCCCAGGCTTGTTTCCACCCCGGCCGACGAGCTGCGACTCCAGGGAGCCCACCAGGTCGCTCACCGCCTTCTCGTCCACCGCAGAGAACAGCATCTCTTCCAGAGGGTCGGAGGCGCCCGCCATGTTGGAGGGGAGCCTTGTCTAAATTGAACGGGGGGCGGGGCTCCGAAGGTGCAGCGCGCATGCGTGTTGCTATGCATTGTGGGAATGGGTTGTGACGTCAAATCGGTTTCATTTTGCTTTAACGTCGACTTTCTGATAGTACGACGTGCTAAATGAAATAGTAATGGTTTAGATACTTAACAAGCAGAATACATGCGTTATAAATGCTTTATGAATGTGTAGTACTTCTTTTCAAGTCTTTTAGCTTCACATTTTCACTAAGTTTCACACTCAAATACAATATCTTCCTCCTTTTTAACAAAAATATTTCTGATTCTGACTAGCACTCATATTTGTAATAAATGTTATTTTCATTTTAACACCCTTGAGCAGTTTGTTACTTCAGTATAACATCATTTGTGCCCACCTATTAGGGGTCCAAACACCCTTAGAATCGTATTTAGGACGATTCTAACTGCCCACACCCTTTAGGGGGCGCCAGAGATCTGCTTTATTAGTAATAACACTACTAGCAGTAAATTAAAAGAAATTAGAAATGTATCTACAAAAGACTTACAAATGAAAAAAAAGATTACGGCTTATTTCTGCATCTCCAGTCAACTCACACCCCTCTCTGATTCACTGTATGGTTCAGCCCGTCCTACCTAGTGAAGAGTGTCGCTGCTGAGTACAGGTTTTGAACTGTAAAAGCAGATATGTCATCGAGTTCAACAAAGAAGCATAAGTCAGAAACGACAAACAAAATCTTCTGCCTCGAAGCTTCTTTGAATTTTTAATTGATTTTAAAAGCTTGCATTATGTTTTTGCGCAATTATTTGTTTGACGTCACGCAGCGTGCTTCCAGATGCAAGCCGCCAGCAAACACCGACGAAGAAGAATGCACAATGCGGAACGAGACGCAAACAGTTAGCTGTGTAATTTGAGGAAGCGTTCAGTTGCGGGCTGCAAAATGGAAGGGAGCGATGAAAAAACTTTTATCAATGAAAAATGTTTTCAGCAGCAGGAAACAATGCTTCCAAAGCGCAGGACAAGCCTCAGTTCAGAGCATGTTAACATGCTTACCTCTCTTCATTGTAATCACACGCTCCTTTAAAGACTAGTGTGCACACACACACGTCCAAGAGAGAGACATTTATATTCTGATGAATATATTGACTTAAAACACAATGTACAGACTCTTTTAGTTCTGATATAATTATTTATTTTAATGTGTGCCTTAGTTTTTTTATACTTAAAGTCATTTGAAATACCTTTTTTTTTTTTTAGTTTTTGCATCTGAGAAAAGGCTTTAAAATAAGAATGTATGGCACTGTAATGCACTTCATTCATCTCAGTCAACTATAAGCTATTCCTTATATTGTGAATGATGACAATGTTTATTTTTTGATAAAATGATGTCGAGTTACTTGGGAATTTTGCACATCAACTTCTGCTTCAAACTCGAAAAAAGCCATAGTCAACTACAGGGGACATGAGGATCAACTCTGGAATCACTTTTAATTCTTGTGTCTGACAGCTTTGCAGGTTACACAACAATTGTTCAACCAAGTGAGTGAGAGAGAGACGTCGATAACCTTAAATGAAAAGCCAGAAAAAGGGTACATCACTATTTCTGATAAATAATAGTTAAATCACTACTTCTAATAAATGTTATTTAAATAAAATTGAAACAAATACAACAAATTATTTAACTAAGCTTACACATGCTATTCAATTAACCCTACATAGGAAACCCGTGATACACAACATCATATCAATTTTTTGGTGAAAACATGCAAACACTCAAACAACAATCATTCTCTTGTAATCAGCACTATAGCAATTAAATCAAATATCAAATAACTCAGATTCGAGTGATAATCAGTAACCAGTCCTTCGTATAAGTAAAGAATGGTATTATCATACCATCAGTGTCCCTGAGATGACCAGCAGCCTATGCGCTTCCCTGTCTCGCATGTGACTGACTGCGGTCTTTAGACTTAAATGCAGGCTTTTTGTCACTGATGGTGCTTGTATGTTGAGTCTGTACCCTTTGCTCCATTAGTGGAGTAATGCATACTGTGATGTCATACTCTGAGCGTGTCACTAGAAGGACTTCAGCTCCACCATTTCACATATTTAACTTTACACTGTATGCATTTAAAAAATAAAGGTTTTCTAAAAAGAGAACCAATGAATCTTTCTCTTATATATACTGCTCAAAAAAATAAAGGGAACACTTAGTCCCAGTTTGACTTTCATATGTGTATGCAAGTTCAAGTCAAACCGGGACTTAGTGTTCCCTTTATTTTTTTGAGCAGTATATTTTACATTGCTATTTAATTGAGCAAAAATATATTTCATCCGATTACTCGATTAATCGATAAAATTTTTTGGTAGAATACTCGATTAATAAAATATTCAATAGTTACAGCCCTAGTTACGTTTTTCACCAATGAAAATTAAATATGTAATTTTTGTCCAGGTGAATTTGTAGCAAATATGCCAGCATTATCTTATTGGCTAACTTTGCTAGTGGACTTTAAGTACTACTACCGTGTAAGATAGCAGATAACTATTTCACAAATAATGAGACAAAAGTAATAAGTCAGTACTATTATATTACAGACATAAACTTTGAATAGCTAGGTTGGCTTGTATGTTTTGTGCGGAATGGGTGTGGTGGGGGGGGGGGGGTGGCTACTGCATATTTTGTCATAGTGCCCAAAATTAATTGCACATCAGAATTTTCACATATTTATTTGTAAAAAAAAATTTTTTTAAAAACCTTCCACTTCACAATTATGCTGCTTATCCTGTACAGGGTCACACACATACTGTGGGCAATTTGGGAACACCAATTAGAGATATCAGTGTTGCGATAATTTTTATCATTGGCTTGTTTGTTCTGTCCTATAGAACATTTTAACTTTAATGAAGGCTCTGTGAGAAGGAAAGAAGAGGAAGGTTAAGAACAGCACGTCCTCTGTAGCATTTAACACATCCATTAGGGTGCTTGTAGCAATAGATTTTATATGAATTATCATTAAAATATACAATATACAGTTAATAGCTCCAAATAGAAAATGTTTTTTTGATAGATAATGCAGAGTCATATTACAATTCTCTTCTTTCTATAGTTTTTTTTTTCATCTTCTTTTAGAAGGACATATTGTATGGACATTTACTCACTCACTCACTCACTCACTCACTCACTCACTCACTCACTTATTGTCTATACCGCTTTATCCCATATTCAGTGTCCCCAGAGACTTAGAGCATGAGACAGGGTACACCCTGGACAGGGGGCCAATCCTTCGCAGGGGACACACACATACACACACTCATCTACGCGCTACGGTGTAATTTGTAAACACCAGTTAGCCTAATCTGCATGCCTTTGGACTTTGGGAGGAAACCTGAGTACCCAGAGGAAACCCACCATGCAACATGCAAACTCCATGCACACAGAGATGGGAATTAAACCCGGACCCTGAAGGTACAAGGCAATAGTGCTAACACCACTGTGCCGATGGGTATTTACATTTATCATATTTCATATACTCTTAGCTAGAGCCGCTTACAAAATGTGCAAATCTAGAACAAGAAGGACAAGAGACCAAACTGCTGAAATGGTATCATAGTGCAGACTCATTACAAACAGTAAACTGAGAATCATTTTAACCCTACAGTAAGTGCACTTCATTAAAGAAAACTGAGAATTATAATATCTACATATAGTGTGATATTTTAATACACAGTAAGAATAATAAGCAAGTGTATTACAGTTTAAAAATTCACAAGTTGTGATTTTGTTTATTTATACCAGGGTGTCAAACTTGATCCAGATCTTCTGCTTGATTGGAATGAAAGTCCGCATCCACATGGCTCTTTCTGGATCAGTTTGACACCTCTCATTTAAATATATAAACTTGTGTGGGTTTCTTAAAATATTAATTAGAAAGTTAGTTCACATGTTGCATTTTCTTTTCTTAATCAGAAATATTCTCTAATATCTTACTTATATTATATTCTTATATTACTTATATTACAATACAGTACATTATATTATGTTTTCTAATATCTTAAAATATTCTCCTATATCTTTAATAGCAGAAATAATTTGTAGCACTTTGAGATTTGCCTCAAATATAAAGTGCATTATAAATAAATTGTATTATTATTATTATTATTATTATTAATACCTTAAAGCTCTGTATTTTTTGCATAGAAAAAATAAAAATAATGTATTATTATTATTTATTTATTTATTTATTTATTTTGCATGTTAGTCAGATCGTTAAACACTGTTTACAGAAACCTTCTCACAGTAAAGAGTCACTGAGGATAAATGAATGAAACAACAGTGCAGTTAAATATGTTGATGTAGAAAATTATAAAAACCTGAATATATTATTGATTGAATGCAAGAATAATAAGCAAGTATGATGTAAATAAAAATAGAAACTTATTTTATATTATAAAATAATATTTAACAGTAGAAGATCACGATATTAAGATTATGATAATATTACAATAAAAGAAATTATGATTTTTTTGTTTTAGAAAAATGTCATTTAAAACACTTAATTTTTATCTGTAAACTTATGGATGTTAAAAAGTTAAATATTCACATTAAATTTTGAGTGGAACCAGAACAGGCAAACCTGAATATGGAGTATACACTACTGCTCAAAGATTTTGGATCACTTTCTAACTTCATAGTTGTTCCTGATTTTTATTACTTTTTATATGATATTTTTATGATGAAGGCGTCCAAAATATTAAATTATCTTTGTTGAACAGTTAATGTTGAGATGTATTTGCCACTCATGCTCTGTACATCCTTCATAACAGCACTAATCTGAGGCGCTGTTTGTTAATTGGTGATTTCTGAGGCTGGTAACTCTAAATGAACTTTTCCTCTGCAGCAGAGGTACGGTTTGGTCTTGTTTCACTGGGCAGGTCTTCATGAGACCCAGTTACTTCATGGTGCTTGACGGGTTTTGCAAATGCACTTGATAATAATGTTCATAGTGCAAGAACTATTCCAGATGGTCTGACCTCTGTGTCTTAAAATAACTACTGACTGTTGTTGTTGTTGTTACATAATTACCTAATTCCATATGTGTTATTTCATAGTTTTGAAATCCCCAGTATTGTTGTAGAATGTAGAAAAGAAATCACTAAACAAAAACAAAGTAATTTGTAAACAAAACGTTAAACGGTATTTATTTATGTATTTATTTTTGCACAAAACGACAACATACAATCCAATTCCAACATAGGCAGGGAGAATAAAAAGAACAGAAAATAACACATAAAAAGATAATAAAATAATTAAATAAATAATCAATCAAACAAACAAACAAACAAATAACATCGTAAAGGACCGTCAGAAATAGAAACTAAAATTATATCTCATATAACTCACATGAATGTAAAATTCAGGTTTGGATTTTTTTTTAACTTTATATACTTTTAAAAAAATCTATATCTTTGATCTTCCACAGAATAACAGTGCACTAAGGTGTAACGACGTATTGACGTCTCATCGGGGTTTCCTCTGAAATCACGTGTTCTATCGCGAGCGTTGGAAAGAGCGGCCTCCTCTTGTATATACCCAGCATGCTTTGCAGTTTATGCGGAGGAAAATGAAATCGGCCATGTCGTGTGTTAGCCAGCAGTGAGTCTCTCTGAGTAGACTGCGCGGATAAGACTAAGGAGGTTCTATCGCGTGTACTGGACAAGACGAGACACGGGAAGGAGGTTTGCGCACCTAAAAGAGGTGTTTCTACACACAGAGCTTTAACGTGACAGAACGCAGTCGATAGCGAGGACGCCATGAGCGGCGGGACGCCTTACATCGGCAGCAAAATCAGCCTGATCTCCAAGGCCCAGATCCGCTATGAGGGAGTTTTATACACCATCGACACCGAGAACTCCACCGTCGCGCTCGCTAAAGGTGATTTCTGTGTAATAACGCGCTGCTGTGGAACCTGTTGCGGCAGCCTCGTACCGACCCGGACTGGGTTTTATGTTAGCATGTTAGCTTCGTACGCAAAAGCAAAGTATTAGCCGTTAGCTAAGTGGGTTCAAAACCGCTTACATTAACTATATACAAATGTAATTTTTTTGATGTGTATAAATTAAGCTTATATAATACACAAAGTGTTATTATTTCAAGTGTATGAAATACACAAGGTGTATTAAAAAGTGTAAGAAAAACACAATTCCTTTGTTACGTGTTTAAAGAGCGATTAAGGTGCGCATGCGCAATAGACACTCGCTCCGTGTATAAGTGTGTGTGTGTGTGTGTGTGTGTGTGATGATGGCTCGCGCGCCCCTATTTAGTGCCCTAAAGCCACCCTGCAAGGGAGATGTTTGTACCAAATTGAGCATCTGGCTTAATAAATGTAGTTTATTGTCAAGTTCGGGCATATAGGTTGTTAATAAATATCATATTCTGTCATGTCGAATGTTTTTTTTTTTTTTATCATGCCTTTCGATGACTCGCGCAAGACGCAACCATGTGACGTCACGCAGGCATTTAAAATGCGGTCTCGTTACAATAAGTAGCCGCACGCGCCGGTGCCATATGTTTCTGTTGCTGCAGAAAAGCAATCAAATTTTCCTATGACGTCACGTTTCAAACTTTTATTCTTCTGCAGTTCATCATCGACTCGATGTATTTAGTCCCCCCCCAATTGTGTGGATTGTTTGCGTAAACCACTTCCTGTAACAATTTGTGGAGGAAACCCACCAAGCACCTTATTCTTTCCTTCACTTTCTTGTAGTAGTAGTGGTGGTATTATTATTAATCTCTTTGTGACTAATAAAGTTAAGACTTTTTGTGACTGAAGCACATGCTACAGTACATGGCCAACATTTTGTGGACACCTGGCTTTCATGTCCAAGCTGTTGCCACATTGTTGAAAGCACGCAGTTGTAGTTTTTGTAGCTCTCTGTGTCTTTTTATAGAAAAAAATAGGGACATTGGTACTTGTTTGATTTGTCATCTGTAACAGACATTACTCAATGTTATGGCGCAGTATATCAATCAAGACGGCACATCAGGAAAGTCTCATGACAAAAGTGCCAGAGGGAATAAAAGTGTTAGGTTTCCTCCAAACAGACCATGTGGTTCAGGAATACGAGGCTGCTCGATTATGGCAAAAATCCTAATCATGATTAAATTGGTCAACACTGAGGTCACGATTATCTAACACAACTCGTTGACTTTGGAAATGTCATATATTTATTCTGCTTTAAATAAATAAATAAATAAACTGGTGTTGAAATACCCCAGCCTGGGCGAGAGTGTGTTTAGTGAGGGATGGAAGTGCACTGCTGTAAAGTCAAAGGATGTGATGTATTTCTAATACACACATGAAAACATCACTGCAAAGAAGGAATGCACCAGAATAATTATTTAGCTCCAATGGTCTTGTTTTTATAATTGTTGGGTCAGAATCGTAATTGAAATTAATATCTGATTAATCGCACCGCTCCAGCGGTGCCTTGATATTTTTTGCCTCTTTAAACACGAGATTATTGTTTTTTCTTTGAGTACATGTACTATTTATTTATTTAAACAGGTTTTGTGAATTACCACAACATCCCATTAGTGTTGTGTTTTTATGGCTTGTAGAATCAGTGATTATTGTACAAACTGAGTTCAGGGAAAATAAAAAAGGCAAGTTCAGGGCAAGTGAAACAGCACAGCTGACATCTGGTAGTGGGTTAAAACTTTAAAAATTCATTCAAATTACAGCTGAGTTACGGGAAATTTGTCAACCCTGAAAGTAGCTCAAAACCACAAGAAATGGGAGGGAAAGGTGAATGATTGTTAATGCATAGGTGCTCCTTTGGCAGCTGCAGGGTTCGTCAGCGTGACAGGACTGATCTCTAAACAAACACAACTAAATGGGGGGAAAAAGACATTTATAAATTATTTGTAAAATTTCTCAACCAGTTTTTTTTTACACGCTGTTATCAGTGTGATATTCATACCCATTATTTAGTTTTTATATTTTTATTTTATTATATTCTACTACTTCAGGAGTATCACACTCAAGGTTGTGCTGTTGTGATGAATATCAGAACAGCTGTGATGCTGCTATGGGCACCAACAAGTATCCTTCCATGACTGGTCAAGTGTAGCTCAGTGGTTATGGCATGGACTGTGGTTCGGAAGGTGCCAGGTTCAATAGTGAGATAAAAAAAAAGTTAGACCGTCTGACCAATGCTGTAAATTTATGTAAGAATATGGTGGAACTAACTAACGGGGGAGTGAAACTAACAGGCATAGTTTTCATTCTTACTGGTACTATGTAGCCCAAAGGTGATATGAATAAACTATAGACAATGTCGTCAACTACATTCATCCATCTCATGCGTTAATTGCTTATTTTAACATGAAATCTATGTAGGAAGCAGCCTTCAAACTTAACGCCCTACTTCGATTAGTTTTTAAAGTGTGTAAACGTTTGGAGTAATTAATGAGGTCAACTCATTGGAGCAGCCTGACTATTCATGCTGTATTGTATGCATTCAGCATAATAATTTTCTTGTTAATAAAGAGGAAATAAATATGGAGTGGGAAGTTCAACAAGTGTTTTCAAAAATGCATTACAATGTAGTTAGTTTTAAGTAGTGTTGCATGTAGTCCAATAGAAAAGTGGAAGAAAAAAAAAATTCAGTACTGAGCCACACTCAGTTTTTTTCTCTCGGATAGACTCTGATTGAACTACGCACATGTTTAAGTTATATTGCAGATCTAAGTGATAACCGCGTCCATTTTTTCCCCCTTTTTTTCTTTCCTTTGTCTTTTTATGGACAGTAAAATCATTCGGAACTGAAGACCGTCCTACAGACAGACCAGTGGCTCCCCGGGACGATGTCTTTGAATACATCATCTTCAGAGGAAGTGACATAAAAGATCTGACTGTTTGTGAACCACCGAAGCCCAACTGCTCTCTGCCTCAAGACCCGGCCATCGTACAGGTATCGTTCTTGGTGCTTCCCCACAGGTCTGAAATATACTCGCAGTGGTAGCCAGCAGAGCGGCCCGGCATCATCTGACAAACACAAGTGGTCTGCTGCATAAAACAAAAAAAAACTATGACCTTTTAAGACAATGTTTTGATTTATTTTATATTTCTATTAATTTCACGTTTCAGAGATCCGACCTAAAGACCTTCCTCTTCATCTACCTGTATGTGAAGAATAAGACGAAATAACTGAACACTCTTTAGTGTATAAAGATGGCTCTGTTTGTCAGAGCTGGTAGCCTTTAAAAAAATAAATAGAAAAGGAGAGCATTTTAGCCTTTTTTTTTTTTTTTTTGGCATTATGTCTCAATTAATCTTTATATATGGCGTCAAGATTGTGCAGTCTAGAGTTATCCTTAGACATGTTTTTTTCTTTTTTTTTTTTTGACCACAACTTGAGTAATATGTTGAATTTAATTTTAACCAGCTATACACACTTGACTGAGCAATAAAAAATGAGATGGCACAGGTTCATAAGATCACTCGTTTTAGTAGCAGCAGTAGTAATAAGAATAATAACAACGATAATATAAACATGTATTTGTTTATTCTGCTAAAGTGAGAGCAGTTTGCTGTGTGTATTTGCTCTACTTGTGTTAGGAGAGGACATGTGCTGTTTAAGGTCATAATTATTAGCACTTTTTTTGTGCCACAGCCAAATATCCTTCAGTGTAATTTTTATTACTGCTTTTTTTTGGCTTCCCCTCTCTGATCACTTGGGTAAAGTTTAGTGTTTGATTCACAGGAAAACGCAGGAGGAATATTTGTTTGTGATTTATGCCGCACATATTTGGACAAAAATGATCTCGGTAAAGCATAGACATTCAGAAAGTGGTACTGTATTGTTTTTGAAATATTAAAAGTTGAGACAATATGCTTTTCTCTCAATAACGGTCCAGTGCTCATAATTCAATAAAAACACAATACAATCTAAACTCTAATGACAGTGTGTGAAATGCAGAAAACTTGCACTTTTTTACTCTTCCCTTTTCTTGCAATGGTTTCGTGCAAATAATTCTTCTCAAAACCATGACCACTTCTAAATTTTCACAAAAAAAAAAGGAAAAAAGCTAAAGATTTTCTAGAAGTAAATTAAAATACATTCTAAAGACAGAGTGTGGATAAATTTTGACTCGCTCTCGTATGCGTAAACTGATCCTGTGAAGGGTCGACAAGCGAGATTGTTGTTGTATAAAATGGTGATTGCTAAAGTAGAGCTGATAAACAATTTGCTGTAGCCTGGAATCCCCTGCTTTCTGTATAAGCTTGAACCAGAGATGCCACTTTATTTTTTTTAATAAGCAAGGAAGTTTTTGGGATGAGTGTACAACATACAAGCAACAAGGTGCTGAAGAACATTAAGGCTAGGACACTGAGAAAAAGGGCAAAGTTATATATATATTAAAAAAAATCAACCTTAAGGTGCATAAATGAGGTAAATTGTTGCAAAATAATATGAATACAATGGAACCTTGGATTACGAGCATAATTCGTTCCAGAAGTGGGCTCATATTCCAAAATACTCGTAAACCAAATTTAATTTTGCCATAAGAAATAATGAAGATGCAAATTATTCATTCTACAGCCCAAAACAATAAAAACATAAAAATCATTAATACAACATATAAAGTAAAAATAAAACAAATTAACCTGCACTTAACATAAAAAAAGAGTAAAAATAAATCCAGACAGTTAAGTGTTTCCTTTTGTGCGCACAGGCACCGTGTATTTGTGTGTGTGTGTGTGTGTGTGTGTGTGTGTGTGTGTGTGTGTGTGTGTGTGTGTGTGTGTGTGTGTGTGTGTGTGTGTGGAATTAGCCCCTCGTCTCGTTTTAAACAGTAAAACTCCTTCTTCCTCCCCCCACCTCGCTTTGAAGTTTCACAACTAACATACACAATGCAAACACTGTTTTAACGGGGGGGGAAAAAGAAATCTCTCTAATGATGCTTGCGTGAACATACTAACGGAATCACTGCACCTTACCTTTGAAAAGAATCGCGACAGAGCTGAGTTTTCTGTGTAAATAAAGCGCATGTGTAAAGCGTCTGGGAGATCTGTGTGTGTGTCTGTCAAATTACGCGCGCGCACAGACAAAGTAAGTGTGTGTGTGTGTAAAAAGTGTGTCGGTGGGTAACTTACAAACGAGTTTCGTTCCAGGAGCACGTTCGTAAGTTCGATTTGTTCTTAAGTCCAACAAAGTGAGTCTTGTTCGCCTTTGACACAAATATACAACACACATACAATTGACTAAATCTCTGTCCTAATCTGTTCCCACACTGCAATCATGTTTCCAAAAACAGTAATCGCGTCTAAGGAGATACAAACATCTCGCATGTACGATATACCAGACACACTAAAAATATTGTATATAATTGTAAATATTGGTATCTGGTGCACTGCAGTGTCTATTTTTGTTTATGTGCAATACATGTGAGCTCCTTCTATGATTTTGTTTTTGATTCCCGCTTGTTTGGTCCGTCCGTATCTGTGGAAATTCGTAACTCAAAGTAATGTTCAGAAATCTGGGACTACCTGTTCTGTTATGTATGGTATATGATGGTGTGTGTATATAGGTGGGAGTTGAAGTGACTGTATGTAAAGTGCTCCAGTAAGATGTAATAATATTAATAACAAGAGGGAATAAAAGTAGATGATCACATCAACTATCATCTTTTTGTTCCAGTCATCTCTAGGCTCCACTCCGGCGCCGCCTTTCCAGCCCGTGGCATCTTATGCGTCCTTCAGTCGACCCCCCGTACGCACCTACAGCCAGTTCTCTGCCCCCGCCGTGGCCCAGCCCATCGGCGCTCCCGTCACTGCAGGTGAGTTTCAGTGCTGATCCTCACCTCATCCTGATTAGATTCATCAGATAGTGAGGCTGAGTTAGGGAGGGAGAAAATGGCCGTAGTTACTCTAGAGTTACTCTCAATGTTTATATTTAGAGTTGCACCTGCTCTGTTCACTACTGGTTTCTGTATCTTAGATTTTATTTTGTTTGTGTGTGTGTGAGAAATTAAACTTTTAAAGTTGTCCTGTCCGCTTCTGCGCGCGGGAGTGAGACTAACGTAGGTGCCCCTCTGTCCCAGTAGAGCGCTGTCCCCTCCCACTCGGTCTCTCTAAACTCCTGTCTGTGTGTGTGTGACCGAAGGTAACCAAATGGCTGTTGTTTTAACCTTCTTGCTTAGTCAGACCACCACTCATGGTGGTTTTTTTATTTTATTTTTTTTTTTATTTTGTAGATCCAGTTTTCACCTTTACACTCTAACTCATGAACACCCTTGTGATGATAAAGTCTCTTTAATTTACTCAGAGTCTGCCGATTTTGCTGTAATGCTTTGTTGTAATCTCCTTCCACAGGTCACACAAGTCCTTCTCTGGACGTCCTGCGAAAAAGCCCGAGCCTGGAACCTGCAGTACAGCCTGCTCCAGTAGCGCCATCGGCTGCTGCATCTGTGAGTCAGAAGACTCCTGGAGGGGTCAGACCTCCTCCCGGGACGCAGAAACAGCCTGCTGAGAGCCAGGAGCAAAGCAGGGGTGAGAACGCATGTGTGATGGGTACGGTGGCCGAGAAAACAAAATAACAAACCTCAAAAACAATTTCAGAAACAAATCAGAAAACACAATGCTGGTTCAGTCAAACCCGAAAAAGCTAGGTTGGACGAGACACCGGTCACTCACGATGTACAAGAAGTACTGCAACCTTGTGGTATTTAAATGTCCATGAGACTGCAGTACTTACTGTATATTATGAGTGACTGGTGTCTCATCCAATCAGCGATGATGAATAAACCAAAAAAGGTAGGTGTGGTTTGCGAATTAAATTCTTATTCCTGATTGGCCGAGACATCTGTCATTTAAAATATACAGGAAGTACGATGTCTCTTCTAATGAGATGTCTCTTCTAATTAATGATAAGTATTTCATACACAAACTGTTCATACCTTTTCCAGTTTGACTGAACTGTTGTGTTTTTATTTAGTATTTTGTTTCTGGATATGTCATTTGTGCTTTCAAAGTTATGTAGTTTTCAATTTTATGTAGTTTTAAAAATTCCAAAGCAAAAAACAATAAACCCAAAATAAAAAATTTTAAATGTAAAAAAAAAAAAAAAAAAGAAAATCTGAAAATTTAGTCAGATTTTTGTTTTCAGAATTTTTGCTTTTTTTATTGTTTTATTTTTTTTTCTCATTGTTCATTTTGTTTGCGGTTTTGTTTTGCACTGGTGGACAAATAGTTCACATGATAATCAGAAAGTGTTACTTTTTTAAAACGATAAATTCTCTCCTCATTTCCACACGCAGATTTTAGTTTTAGTTTATCAGTCAGACACTTTTTACTAGAAGTACCCTAACTTGGGCCTCCGAGTGGCGCAGTGGTTAAAGCGCTCGCCCTATCATCCGGAGATCGCTAGTTCGAATCCCGGGTGGTGCTGTAACCTCTCGCAGCCGGAGGTCTGATTGGCCGAGCTCTTTCAGAGGGGAGGGATGAGAGGTACTTGGTGCTCCCACATTAATCACGGCTCTACAGCCAGTCAGGGGCGTCTGTGAGCTCACGCAACGGAGGGAGCGGATAGCGCTGTCCTCCGAGTGTGTTATGCCGCCCCCAACGGTGCGCGAGCGAGCAGTTCGAAAAGATGCGGTCGGCTGGCGTCACGTGGTTCGGAGGAAACACGTGATAGTCTTCGGCCCTCCCGGCTGAGTGGTGGTAGTAGCCTTAATGTGGGAGCCCCCTAGTGACGGGGAGGAATTGGACACGACTAAATTAGGGAGAAAATCGGGGAAAAAATCAAAAAAAAAAAAAAAGTAGTACCCTAACTTGCACTCGTCCGTACTTGTTGTTCCAGAAAGGTTCGAACCTGTTGAACAGAGTTGTTAATGTAGATGTTTTTCCTTCTTACAGCCGCTGATGCAGAGAAGGCTGCTCGCCAGGAAACGGACTCGAGCAAGGCGGAGAATCGGGAAGCTAACAGGCGCCCGCAAGGCAGTAAGTGTTTACGTCCTTAAGTTTCTGCAAATAATCGAGTTTTAGTGATCACATAATATAGTACTGACATACTGTAGCAAGATGATTGAAAGGTTTATGGTGGCTGATTGCTCAGCAGGTGCTCCTCCTCCTGGGTTGCGAAGAGGAAGAGGGGGAAGCGGGGGTGCCGGTAGTGGCGGCGGAGGAAATCAGCGCGGTCGTGGCAGGTTTAACATGCGCCGAGATGGTCCGATGAAGTTCGAGAAAGACTTTGACTTTGAGAGCGCCAACGCCCAGTTCAACAAGGAGGAGATCGATCGCGAGTTCCAGAGCAAGCTGAAAATCAAAGGTACAATTTCTTAAAATTTACGTGTTATATAGGGGAATAATAACTAGGGAGCCGTTATCATGCTACCCCTAAACAACCATGGCAACAATATTTTACCATCTCAAATGCAAACGTTTACAAAAAAAAAAGTCAGACAATGTGGCAATACATTACAGTGGAACCTCGGATTGCGAGTAACATGGTTTACGAGTGTTCCGCAAACCGAGCAAAGATTTTTAATTAATTTTTAATTTTTAAGAAGTATTAGTTTACGAGTGCCGAGTATCATGTATCATGCATGCGACTCTTATTTTGACACCGAGCGGCAAGTGATCACAACTGAGCCAATGATTTCTCTCTTGCTTTGCGGAATTGTGGGTAATCGTCTCCCCTGCTCCCCTGGGTCTTAGTGCTCGTCTCTTACTTGTATAATCAATGTCTCATGTGTGCATGCACGTAATTTGACACCGACACACACACACACACACTCTCTCGGCTTCACACATGCTTTCTTCACACAGAAAACTCAGCTTTGTCGCGATTATTTTCAAAGGTAAGGTGCTGGTTAAATTTTTTCTTTTTTTTACTTTACAGCAGTGATTTCGTTAGTATGCACTCACGTGAGTGTCATTAGACAGATTTCTTTTTTTCCCCGTTAAAACAGTGTTTCCGTTGTGTGTGTTTGTGTGTGTTGTGAAACTTAAAAAGCGAGGTGGGGTGAGGAAGGAGGAGTTTTACTGTGTAAGACAAGGCGAGGGAAGGGGCAAATTCCACACACACATACAGGCACCTGCCCGCACAAACGGAAACATTTATCTGTCTGTATTTATTTTTATTTTAAATGTAAAGTGCAGGTTAATTTTTTATTTTTACTTTATATATTGTATCAATTATTTTTATGTATTTTTTTGGGCTGTGGAACGAATAATTTGAGTTTTCATTGTTTCTTATGGGAAAATTAGATTTGGTTTACGAGTGTTTTGTTCCACTGTAAACTGAACAATTTTTCTTTCTCCCGACCATTTGTAGTAATAACTGCCCAAAAGATGACTCATGTTATCGAGCACCTTCTTTCATTTAAACATGGTTTAATAGTGCTCTAGACTACATTCAATTGCTAAGCCAGTCAATTCTTGGTCTTTGTGGAAATGTTTTAATTTGGCAAGGCGTGATCATCACAACAGATCCTTTCAAATTCATTTAAGCATCATCTACGAAGATGATACCCAAACCCAACCCTGCAGAGTAGGCGTGGCCAGTGAGCCTGTTTACTTGGCTTTGTTTTTTGTGAATCAGTAGAAACCAGATTTTAGGTTTAAATCTGTAAATGCTAAATAGGAGCGAGTATACTAAGCCCCTACATTCTACAGTGAACATTCTTGACTTGGGAACATTCGAGTGACAAATATTCATTCCACAAGTATGAACGGATCTCACATTATGAACAAATCGTAGGAGTAGCTCACTTGTATTGTACATAAAATAGCCGCTGCAGTGCACCAGATACCAGTATTTATACACACGTGGACAAAATCGTTGGTACCCTTCGGTCAATGAAAGAAAAACTCACAATGGTCACAGAAATAACTTTAATCTGACAAAAGTAATAATAAAAAAAAATTCTATGAATGCTAACCAATGAAAGTCAGACATTGCTTTTCAACCATGCTTCAACAGAATTATTTTAAAAAATAAACTCATGGAACAGGCCTGGACAAAAATGATGGTACCCCTAGAAAATACTGAAAATAATGTGACCAAAGGGACATGTTAATTCAAGGTGTGTCCACTAATTAGCACCACAGGTGTCTACAATCTTGTAATCAGTCAGTGGGCCTATATATAGGGCTCCAGGTAGTCACTGTGTTGTTTGGTGACATGGTATGGACCAGAGGAAGCGAAGGAAAGTTGTCTCAGGAGATTCGAAAGAAAATTATAGACAAGTGCTGGCCAGTGTCAGAAAGCTGGGTCTCAGTCTCAGGTCATGGGTCTTGCAACAGGACAATGACCCAAAACACACAGCTAAAAACACCCAAGAATGGCTAAGAGGAAAACATTGGACTATTCTAAAGTGGCCTTCTATGAGTCCTGACCTCAATCCTATTGAGCATCTTTGGAAGGAACTGAAACATGCCGTCTGGAAAAGGCGCCCTTCAAACCGGAAACAACTGGAGCAGCTTGCTCATGAGGAGTGGGCCAAAATACCTGCAGAGAGGTGCAGAAGTCTCATTGACAGTTACAGGAATCATTTGATTGCAGTGATTGCCAACAATTTTGTCCACGTGTGTAATTATATATACAATATTTTCAGTGTGCAAGTGAATGTATGAAATGTCTAAAGTCCGGTATATTGTATGTGTGTGTGGGAGAAATGAGTCGGCCTGACCGGTTTCTATGAATCAGTCCGTCGCTGTCCTGATGGAGAATAATTCTAATTTCGGAAAATCCTCAACGAAACAGAATCCAATACAAGGGAAATGGCTCCGAGACAAAATTGCGCCCGTTCAAGCGCACAGTAAAAAACATGTAACGGCACCTGGGATTCCCATCACGATTGGAGACGCGATCTCGCTAGAGTGTAATGAAACATGATGTGAAGAGCGCTGAAATGAATCAGACAGCTAAAACCCAGGACTTGGTTTTTTATAAAAAGGCACCTACTGTATATCGGTTGTTTGGTTGCGGTTAAATGTATATCCCTAATGACGCGTTTGGGATCTGCAGATGAGAAGGCGGTGAACGGAGAAGAAAAGGGCGACTCGGGTGTCGAGACGCAAAACACAGAGGGCAACGTGGAGGAGGAGGACCCACTGGGACCCAACTGCTACTACGACAAGTCCAAGTCCTTCTTTGACAACATCTCCTGTGACGACTCCAGGTAAGGCTCGACCAAGACCTAAGCATCATCAGATTTTATCTGAGTAATAATCGTGCTGACTCGTACTTTGGTTTCCTTTACAGAAAAGATAAACCTGGAGGTGGAAGGTATGTAACGGTTATTATTTACCAAGTATGGTTAATGTACCCTGAATAATATGTCTCAATATTTTTATAAACATGTAATCAAATATTTAGTTACTGAATTCATTGAGTTGTGCTCGTATGTTATGTCCTGTCCATACAGGGAGCGGAGGCAGACCTGGGCAGAGGAAAGGAGGATGAACGCAGAGACATTCGGGCTGCCATTGCGCCGAGGGCGTGGAGGTTACCGTGGAAGAGGAGGCCCTATGGGTTTCCGTGGAGGTCGCGGACGCGCAGCCAGTCGTGGCTCTTTTGGGCCGCCTCGCGGCGGAGGTGGATTCAGAGGGGGGTACCGCTCAGGACAGGGAGGACGAGGAGACTTCTCTGAATTTGAATACCGGGTCAGCTACTGTTCAATCCACTATACGTTTTCACACTAATTGAACACGCACCAATCGTTCCTCAGTACTTAAATGTGTGTTCAATTGATGTGTATTTTAAAGGCTACAGGATTTTTCTAGAACTATTTGGCTTGAAAACAGGTTTTACAGGTAGTTCACAAGTCCGACAATTGAGTCTTGTACACCTTTGACTAGAAGATATAAGGTAAAGACACGATGACAACGCAAACTTTATGCCTGATGCTTTTTGAACTCGTCTTCAAGTTTCTGTTGCTTAGCAACACAGAATTAAATGTTAAACATTTAAACCTGGTTAGTTTTAAACATGAAAAAAACTATAAAATTTGAGAATCGGCTGTTTGTCAGACTATGAAATTTTTTTATACACCTTGTATTCTGTTTGTGTTCTCCGAGTCACCAGGTGGCAGTACACACCTAGTTGCTTTGAAACACTTACTTGAACAACTTTGATAGAGGAAATGTCAAGTATGTGATCCCCTTTCTATGGCTAGTTCAGAGAAGAAATCGGTGCATGTGCAGATTTTGGACCCCACGCACTGCGTTGATGACATCACTCTGTAAACAGCACTCCACTCTGATGTATTCTTGTACAGGTTGTTTTCAGATGTTGATTCGACTCAAGGGTGAACGACTTTTGCAGGTGGTTTCGAGCATCGTGGAGCGCTCATGCTGTTCAAGCGTACCTATTTTTGGGGTCGAGTGTACTCGGGGTACTTGGTGTGGAAAGAACTCTAAAGCTGTTATAATTTGGAAAAGAAAAGAGAATTTGTGATTTTTACTGTGACAGGATTAACATCATGTAGAGCAGAACCTTCCATTGGTCTTTTCTCAACTCTAGCTCCGCCTTCAAAATATGGTGGGCGGGACCTGTGGGATTCGGAACAAATAAGTGGATCTGGTTGACCATAAATCAAAAGAGATGGGGTGAAAAAACCACAACAAATAAATAGGGAGAAATAAATAAAATGTCGGAGAAAATGTGTGCATCAGTGAAGATTAAACCCGCGTTGTATTTATTCTTGTGTCTTATTTCTTTCAGAAAGACAACAAGGTGGCGGCGTAGTGCACAAGAGGAACAGCTACAGCACCCCCTACAGGCTGGAGTTCTCCTTTTCTCAAGCCCTGCCCCCCCCCTTTCCTTATAGACACTCTGTCCCCCTGTCCTAAATCCAGCGCGGGTCGTCCTACCCAAGGTGCACTCGTTCCTCCTTTACGCTTCCCCTCCCTTTTTTTTCTTTCTTTTTTTTTGTCCCCCTTATCAACCTTTTTTTTTTTTTTTTGTAATAAAAAAAAAAAAACAACAAAAGCAGATCTTTCTTTGATACAGACGCAGACGAACTGCGGAACAAGAAGAAAAAAGCAGTGTAACTTCAAAACAGTGAAATTACTTTTCAGTATTTTTGCATCAGAGTTTTAGTTCCTTTCTTACAGAGCAATTGAAATGTATTTGATATTCCTGTTAGACGCGCGCACACACTCGTTCGTACGCACGCACACACTCGCATACGTCGACACCCGCTGATACTGTGAGCTCTCATCAGTGAAATAGCTTTGTGGTATTTTTTTTTTTTTTTCATTTCCTGTCTTTTTATAGAAGCACCAAATCAGTCTTCTGTTTCCTTCAGGGTCACGACGTTAGCTTCACCTTTACTGCCAGAGTCGTGTCTCTCCTGCGAGTGTCTACAGCACGTTAGGGATTTATATCTTTTATGTTTAGATTTTTTTTTTGCAGTGACTTTTTTTTTCCCCATAAAAGGTTCATCCCCGAGAGAGAGGTTTGATTCAGTCTTTAGTTCTCAAGTCTGATCTGAAGCTATTGATCCAAAAAAACAACAAAAAAGACAAAAGAGACAAAAAAAGGAGATGAATGTTTGTTTGTTTGTTGGATATAATAATGTTGACGCAAAGTTAGCCAGCACTCTGGGTTGTTATTATTGTTATTTTCTTGTATTTCTCGTATTTGTCTTTTTAGTGCCGCTGTAGACAGGAGGCGTTCACAGTACTCTGCTGGAAGAGACGTCTTTCTTTTTCTTTACTTTATTTCTGTTACAAAGCGCATTTAACAGTCACATAAAACCGATTGATTCCCGAGTGCCAGAGGATGACTTCGCCTTTCTCTCACCGGTTTTAACGCCAGGCTCCGCCGATCCTTCAGTGTGTATCAATTTGTCGAACATCACCATCACGACTAATCGCTTTTTTTTTTTTAATATATATTTTTTTTTTTACTGTCATCAGGTTCTTCAGGGATTCTCCAGCGCACCCTTTAATACCAGTAAAATCGGATCCCCTTAAACAACGACGACGACAAAAACAAGTTCTTGCACTTTAGAGACGAGCGACGTCGTGATGCACAGCTTTTTTCTGTTTTCTTTCCCGATGCCATGCTCTCCCTCGGCTTTTGCTTTAAAGATGAGCAGCTCTTTTTTTTTTTTTTTCTTAAAGACTTAAAGTTGAGAATCGACTAAGAAAGACAGAAGTATCAAGTGTTAGTAACGTGAAGCTAAAGGTGTGTGATGATGATGATTGGGATTTTTTGTTTAAAGAGCTGGGACGAATCCGGGTCACAGAGAGAGAGAGAGAGAGAGAAGCGTTTTCGGGTCGGTCATGAGGTTTCTGCAGGTTTTTGGACTTCGTAACAGGTGCCGGTTCTGAGGTTCAGATCGTGACGTTACTGCCGATCCTGGTTCACTCATCCAGCTCGATGTTCGACGTGACAAAATATAAGTCGCACTATATACAAGATACGATGGATAAATTTACTCTCACGCACAAAGACAAAAAAATGCAGCTTGATTGCGAATCTGGCTTTAACGATAAAACGCACATGGGTTTACTTTCTTACGCGGACACAAAGTTGCGTCTCCGGCGGGAGGTATCTGTTACACAGAGCCAGAAGCTGCGTGGAAATCTTCCTCATTAAAGCAGCCGAAGAAAGCACAGTGGTGATGATATAGTCACATGATCTGGTGCAGCTCTGATGTGTTGTAAATCCTCAGTGTGTTTCCTGAAAGTCGGGAGTGAACTTGGTGTGTGTATGGATTGAGCGCGTTCCAGGGTCCGACCCGCTAATCCAGGGTCAGCGTTGTCTTCCTCAGAACGAACTCCAGCTCTTAAGACGTTCTCGTCCCAACCTGAATGTCATAAACGAAGCACTTTTTCTCCGCTTCTCTACCAGCATTTGGGAGTTTGTATAAATTTTTTCTTTTTACAATTTCCTCTTGTTTCCCCCTCCCACCAGATATGTGTGTGTAAGGTTTACAACGAAAGGATCATTTGCGCTTCGTTTGTCTGTTCTTTGGTCTCGTATCAGTAAGACGCAGTAAGGTTCGTGTTCCCTAGGCTTGAAGGTTTTATCCTTGCCCCCCCCCACCCCCCCCCCCTTCTTTTTTTTGTGGCTGTTGTGTACTTTTCGTTGGCGCTACGCGATGAACCTTAAATACAATATGGCATATTATGATGTTGGTCTATCGTTAGGCAGCTAGTTGTATTGTTATATTATATATAAAAGCTCTGCAGTTCCGATCGAGCCATCTCTCTGATTGATTGATTGATTGGATGATTTTTTTTTTAAGCCTTAATGAGCCAGCGAAGTGTTTGGGTTGTGTGGAGCTCTGTCTTGCCCCGTGTAGTGCACTACTCAGGCCGTGAGCTGAGGACTCATAAATCCTCCTCTGCAGTGTCAGATTCTGGAATTTGCTCTAGAGCAAGAAGAGGAAAGAAAGACAAAACATTTTTTGAGAGTGAGTCCTGAACTGATGCAATAATCACATTTACTGCCCCCCTCCTCCTCCCCCTCTTGCTCATGTCAGACTGTACATACACAGATTGATTTTGTAAAGGTGAAACACGATTCTTTTCTCTCGTCTAAAAGAATTTGATTGGCTAATGTGTTTTTTGTTTTTTTGTTTTGTTTTTGTTTGTATTTCCTGAATAAAGCAATTGTACAGCATGGTGTACTTTTAGTGACCAGGTTGAAGTTTTTATTCAGAAATGAGAAATAAATAGTTGTTCAAAAATCCATGTTTTTGATTTTATTTCTCCTTTCACAAAGCAAAAAGTGTGCATAAATTAAGATTTTCATACAGCATGATTTAAGTCAAGAATGTATTCAAAGTATAAATTACAGCCCGTGCTCAACAGTGTTGTGTACGCTGTATACAAGAGTGCTGAGGATTTCATGATGCATCAGACCTGATGTTCCACACAGAGATAATCAGGGATGATTCCAATAGACTACATTAGAATCCTATCTTTCATACATAAAATTTAGTTTTTTAATCGTCCAAGTTTTTTTTTTTTTTCAAGTAATCCTGGGTCTATATTAAAATTACAAGTGCTAAATTGTCTTCCTTTGTTGTTTAACTGTGATTGGTATCCAGTAGGTTACATTTCCAACAACTGTAGGCCTCACTCTCCCTCAGCTTTCCGACTCTTCCGGATTTTCCTCCCCTGTTCTGTCTTGAACACTTTGTCTGCTTTATACGCACCTCCACACACTCTTTCTTCTTGACATGATCATTTAGGTTTGATCCTTGCATCCTCAGCTTCCCTGTCCTTAAAAGGCAAGGCTGACTTTCCAGTTCAGTCTTCCTAAAACAAAAAGCACCTGTCTTAAAGGCATATAACACTGCCCTCTTCTCAAGAGAATATGCTTTAAGGATCTTACTAATGTTTAATCGATTCATGTAAGCAGAACCATTAAGCTGTGTCAATTTGTGTCTTTCACACACCAAATGAATATAAAAATATATTATGTACGTGAAGTGAGCAGTCGTTTGGTCATTTATTCATTGTCTGCCACAAGGGGGCAGCATACGCTAAGCTGTGTGGACGCAGAAGCTGAATGAATATTGATTACTTTTTGAGCGTGAATAATAGTACTTAATTTTCGATGTAGATTAGTGATGGGAATACAGCTCCTTATGTACAAAAAATCAAAATATATTCCTTATAAATGTCTGTCTTGTCATATGACTCGGCTCACCAGTGAATCGATTTGCTATCGGCTTTCAAACGACACACTTTTTTTTTTAATTGGATACATTTCGTCCTCCTATACAACGACTTTACTGCACAAAGAAATCTTACTCTACGTTCTAAGCAACAAAACGTTTGTGCATTTGTGCAAAAAAAGAAAAACGATGAATGTCGACTCATCGTAATGCTTCGATTCAATGAACCGACTCGTTTCAGATTTCGCACTAAGCGAATGCGTCAACTTACGCCATATTGGAAAGGATTTGATGAAGTGCAAAATCATCTATAACACTATGTGGATTGGCCAGTTTGCACAAAGCGTGTTATAAATGTCTGAATATTACATATTTGAACACTTGTTCTGCTGTCATAGAGAGAAAACTAATGAAAGCGCGTCTCATTTAAGCGAGCTGGCGCTTAATGTTCGCTAAAAAAAAAAACACCCTAGTCGCTCAGAAATGACGTCACGATGGCGTCGACGCAACAGTAAAAACATTCGCTGTAACACTGCGCATGCGCTGAGTTTTCCTCAAACATGTCGGTTGTTTTTGTGCCCAAGAGACAACGCGGGAAAGCGCAGATTAACCAAGAAACAATCCAAAGAGTAAGTATTCATAACCGAGTGAAAAGAATTTCACTTACTTTATTTATCTAGTTTCACACTACGAATGGGTTTACTACCGTTAGCATAAACTGCTGGGCTAATTTCGTATTATGTTGATAGTCTGCTTTTACAGCTTTAACATTTAATATAATGAAGCTTTTGGGTGTAAGACTTCACTCTAAAATCTTGTAAAAAAAAAAGCCAGATTTGAAGAAACAGTGGTGCTTATGTTCGGTTTGTCAAAACGCTGCTAGCTCGTGCGATGCGTTCATCTGCCCGCCATCTTGGAAAGGGCTACGCTCAACCATAACCATAAATCTAATGGTTGTTCATGAAAGCATTTGTAACAAAATACATACATTTATTGTTTATTACATATAATGAAAATGTCGTTTACGTTGAGAGCCTCGTTTTCTTACTGTACTTATAACTTGGAATTCCCACCACTGACAAACATCAAATGAACCCGTTTTTTTGGGTCACGTGTTCATTCTTTCCAGCTGCTGAATGAAAACGAGCAGCTCGTGCGGTGTATAGCGGAGTACATGCAGAAGGGCAGAGCCACGGAATGTGTACAGTAAGTACGGAGGTCATGCTGCAGGAGGATTAGACGTGAAACCTATCATGGCTGATGGATTAAATTAATGTTTTTGTTTATGTGCAGATATCAACAGATCCTCCACAGAAACCTGGTTTATTTAGGAACGATAGCAGATGCAAGTCCTGATCCACCTGTAAGTTCACTACAACCTCACTCGCTCTCTCAAACACAATGTGTTGTGTAATCTTAAATATTTTTCACCCCTTGTGTTTTAGGCGCCGTGTGAAGACGCTTCGGCTCTCGACGGAAAGATGAATGTCTCCAAAACGTGACTGGAACCTGGACTTCGACTATGCAGTGTTTTATTTTAGGGCTAGTTACAGCAGAGCGCTTTCCCCCTTCACTCTTATTGGTCAGATGGTGTTTGGTTGATGCTCCTTAACGGCTGCTCCGACAGAGAACAGGTTTACACATCCTGATGACAATAAAGGGATTAAATACACACTTGATCTTTACCATTAATGGAAGGAGTCTCCAGTGTCAGCAGTTCCTAAGAGTCAGTTTATCGTTGTGGGAACGTCTCACAATGCAGGACTGGTGCGGGGGGAACCATACTGGTGATGGAACGACTGGTTACAGCTGCTGTAACCTTACTGAGAAATCATGTGGATGTATTTTATGATTTATTGCATCCTTGGTCTTGCTTAATAATAATAAATCCAGTGTTTCCCACACAGAGAGTATGCCGTTTTATTAAAGCATAATACAGGTAGTCCCAGACTTGCGAACGAGTTTTGTTTTGGGAGCATGTTTGTACGTCCGATTTGTTCTTAAGGCGAGTCTATGGGCCTGTGACATGTATATTCCTACCAATCCACTTGACTAAATCTCTGTCCCCTTTCCCCACACTGCCATCATGTGGCCAAAAACTGTAACCGTACCTTTAAATCATGAAGGGAATCCTGCACACCATTTTGTCTCAGAGCTGTTTTCCACTGAATTGGATCGTGAACTCTAGCTGTGTTCCTTATTTCGTGTAAATAAATTATTGATTAATAATTGATTAAAGATGTACAGAACCTTTTTTACTAGCTTTACTATATAATAATGCAGATTTCTAGATTAATTGAAAATAAAATTGTGATATGATGTGCTTTATAATAATAATGATAAAAAATTAAGGACACACTTTCGTGTACAGAAATTTCCCATCAGTCGTTCTGTCTCGGTGGAGTGTGAAAGAAAATGGGACTTGAAAAAGGATTCATATATTTGTCACTTGGTCTTATTCTTCACATACAGGTAGATTAGGAGGTTGGATCTCTTGAATGTGAAATTAATAGAAATATATTTAAAGAATATTTCAGACCTGTGGGGAAAACACTTCGAAACCCCTAAACTCCAGAGCTGCAATGAGAGCATGTGTTAGGTTCATTTATTTTTATTTATTATATTTTTAGTTTTTTTTTTTTTTGCATTGCTGGTACACTTGGAACGATTCAGACGCCAACTCTAAGTGAATAAAGCAACGTAAGCCAAGCGTCATTCCACGTCATTCCACACCGTCACGAACGTCTTCCAACTTTTAATTCTTTTTTTTCTTTGAAGCCAATAAGTAAACCATGTCTGACACAGCGGAGTAATGGTGATGTTTACAGTCCAAGGTCTTAAAAAGAAAATAATGATAAAAAAAATATAATAAAAAAAAGGTTGGAAAGGAAAAAAAAAAAAAGTTTGCTGCTGCAACAATATTGGGTGAGAACACAGAGCAAGCAACAACCCCCTATCATTTTTTTTGATTGTGCAAAGCACAGAACTATAAAAAGATATAGATTTATAAGATTTATATTTATATATTTTATATACAGCAAACGATTCTCTGTAAACATGTTAAGTAGGTTAGTTTCAGAAAAATGGTCATATCATAAATACAGGCAACATTGGCATCCACAAATGTCACGGGGAGAAAAAACAAACAAACAAAAAAAAAAAAGATCCCCCCCCCACCCCCCCCAAAAAAAAGGAGCAAAGAAAAAATCTTAATCACCCCAATCTTATAACGGGCTTTAGTGTTTGTAAAGATAATTGTTTGTTTTTTTGGTAATCAGTTTGTCAACAGTTTAAACTCTGTAGAGAGAGACAGAGAGAGAGAAAGTGAATAGAAATGTGCTTTTCACATCTTGGGGAGGATGAATAATAAATGTTTTACTTAATAAGCCTATATTATGGTAACATATACAGTAATGGTATAACATAAGAAAATACAAAAATAAGATTAATACTGTCAATATCTTTAACAAGAAATATATCGTATTTTAAAGAAACACGTCATGTGACTGTTATGCAGTTTGTTTTTTTATTCCTTTTCTTTTCTTTTTAGTGTTAAGTATCGTCGAGAGCCAATCGGAACGAAGTGACTGGACGATGGATGAACGGCTTTAAAGGACACTAGACAACTTCCATCGAGTGCCTTTCACTGACTGAACAAACCTGTAACGCTTTGGTTGGAACAAAAAAACAAAAACAAAAAAAAAGATACACAAGTGCTATTATAATATCGACATGGCACGTAGTTTACTTACTGCGTTACTAAGGTTCATCTTTTTTTTTTCCTTTTTAAACCTTGTCAGATGTTGAAAAAGTAGTGTATTTCTTTTCAAATTACACATCTGCTATGATTATTAGATTTCTGCTGAGCCTGCTCAAAGCTTCTTCTTCTTCATAAAAAGAATTATTCATATTTTTTTTTGTCATTTACACGCTATGGAACAGTAGCTGGGAGCTGGAGTCTAAGCGATACGACACCAACCAGGTTTGGCAGTTACAGCTTTTTTTTTGTTGTTGTTTTTTTTTTTCATTTTTATTTTGAACCCCCTATCTCATCATCATCGTCGTCCCATCCTATCCCTTATGGACACAGTATGGTCATAGGTTGCATCCTGTTAACACTCTCACACAGACACGCGCTATTCGGCGGCCATGCACGTCACCCGATCCGCTCTCTGAGCCTGGAAAGAATCTCGAGGATTCCTGGAGAGAGAGAAAGAGAGAGCTGCTTTTCTAATCTTGGCAGATTTTTTTGAGGAATTCGTAGACTCGAGCGAAAGTGACGACGAGCTGCTGGAAGCGGGAAATCATGCACTAAATCCGCGCGCAAATGGCAGTCAGGAAAAGCAGGGTTTTGGGGATCTTGTACGGATCTGGGATCTGACGAATACAAAAAAAGAAAAAAAAAAAAAAAAAGATATTGATGCCACGACGTTCTATATAAATTTGCCTATAAAAACACACTCATCTAAAGAACTATCAAAATTGGGGGAAGAAAAAAAAATAAAATAAAAATAAATCGGGAGCGCGGTCCGGAGTAAAGTCTCAGCTACGGGTGGGTGTGTACGGAAACACACGACGGTGTCGCCGCCCGCCTTTACACCAGCACCGACTCCAACCGTGGCATAAACGCTAAACCTGTAACCGCTGATCTACGACCAGCCTAATATAGCCCTAATCGTCTACACTCTCTGGTCTCAGAACAGCGATTAAGAGGGAAGTGGGCGAGGGTGGGCGGGGTCAGTACTGGTGCAGGTACGAGGGCCGGTGCTCGGGTTTCAGAGGGAAGTTCTTGAAGCCTTTACTCAGAGCTTTGTGCTGCGAGACCTGTTGTTGTTGCTGCTGCTGCTGCTGCTGCTGAGTGAACGGGAAGCCAGACGAGAGGCCGCTGGAAGGAGAGCACTCATTGGCTGTCGACCAAACCGGAGACTGCAGCATCTGCATGGAGTCGCCCCATTGGCTGGAAGGTATCGTCATCTGATAGAGGGAAGAGCTGGGATTGGGCATGGTGTTGGAGTGTGTTGAGTGCTGCCACGGTGCCTTCGGAGGCCATGTTTTAGTTTTGCTCTCCTGTAATGAAAAAAAAAGAAAAAAAAAAAAGAATAAAAGACGTACGATTAAGTGAGGTGTTATAATGCATTTTCTTTCTTTTTTTTTTTAATGATTTGAATTGAAGTGAAATTTGCAGGTCATTGCTTAGGAGACCCGCATAGTTAATATTTCCTATAAACTTACACATTCAAACTTCCAGTTTTCACTTACACTAGAGCAGTGACGTTCAGTCATACACTCCTCTACGATCGGATCTGATCGCCACCAACACTTTTTCTCTAATGTACCAGCGGTCAGATAAACCTCGCGCGTGTCTCAGCTTTGTCTCAACATTGTCATGTTGTCGCACTTTCTCACGTGCACTTTTTGAAATGACAATAAAAGCCTACATGACTTTAAATCGAGTCCTACCTGGTTATTGTCATCACTGCCGTGGTGGAGAGGAGGAGAGGGCAGCGTACACACTTCCTGCTCACCGCAGCTGTGTTTCCTACATACACACACAAAACACACACTTAACAGGGTGTACAAATGATTTTACAGTTAACACCAACATACTTAGTCAAGCACTGAATGATCACACTTTTTATTCAGCAAGCTAAAATATATGGCGAGTCAGCAAAAAAAAAAAGGCAAACAAACTTCATAAAAATACTTATATACAAATATTTGAATACAAAATGTATTGCTGTATGTTATATATTGATGTATATGATAATAGACTGTATTTTAAAAGGTGCTTTTTTATAAAAAGTTGTATATACATTTTCATATAATTTATGACTTCATACAATCATATATTTGAATAAAAATATGTAAATATACACAAACACTAAGAAGGTATAAAGACAGAGGCATTAAGTGGCTGTGGAAACCTAGTTAACTGAAAAACTGAACTTCTGGTCTGGAATGCTTTCTTGTGTTTGGACACGCCTCCATTTAGTTATTTTATGTTTGAAAGAAAAAACAAAGAATGAAAGATGCACAGAAGGTTAGTACACAGGTTTATTTGATAATCACAATGTTCTACAGGGGGCTCTGCTGATCCTGGAGGAACTTCATCAACACATAAAGGGAGTGAGAGAAGGGTAGGGGATTTAAAGAATAAAAAAAAATAATAAAAAAAAGAGAAGGTTTTGTGTCTCCCACGGAAGACGTGTTGCCTGCTCACTGTGTGATGCTTCAAAAAATTAAATAGCGAGTGCACATCTGTGCTTCCTACTAAATGTTCTGTGAAGGTTTGCTCAAATTCCCGGAAGTAGTGTATGTAGAGAGAGAGAGACAGAGAGAGACGATGAATATAACAGAGCCCCTAAAAGGACATGGGTAAGAGGGGGGGGGGGGGGGGGGGGGGGGGTTCTTCTTTCTTTATTTGTTAGCGGCTGGTAAACCGCTTTTAGGTGAATTACTGACACTCACTGGGCTAGATTGGTAACACTCCCATTCTTGGTGAAGGATCAAGTTTGACATTACTGCCACCTGCTGAACTAAATCGGTAATGCTGAAGAGCCAAGTTTTGCGAGATCTCGCAAACATTAAAAAAAAAAAAAGTTTTGCAAGTCAAGTTTTTTTTGCGAGATCTCGCAAAATGTCTTTGTATGTGTGGGGGGTGTGCGAGATCTCGCAAAATTTTTTTTTTTTTTGCGAGATCTCGCAAAATGTTTTTTTTTTTGCGAGATCTCGCAAAATGTTTTTTTTTTGCGAGATCTTGCAAAATGTTTCCCATGTGCCGTTTTTTTTTTGTTCTTCCTCAGATTTTGTTCCCCCTAAAAAATAAATAAATAAATAAAAAATTCTACCCATGTTCCACTTTCTTTTTTTTTCATCCTCAGTATGCCCCCCACATACACACACCCCCCCACACACAAACTTTTTTTTTTCCTACCCATGTCCCATTAGGGGCTCTTCAGAATAGCGACCCTTGTGAGGCAAAATTTTTAAAACGTCTACCCCAATGACGTAACTTCTTAAACATTAATCTATAGATATAAGATACAAGATAATAATAACAAAAAATCTTACCCAACACTCTTTTAAAGCTCAGGGCTCTGGAAACAAAATCAACTTCCTGAACCTTTTAAGCAACAGTACCAGGATAATTCTCAACAGGAAGTAGTTACAGTTCCTAGGTAAAGCATGCTTTCCTTCGTACGTGTTAGCTACAGCCTTTTTTTTTCTTTAATGAAAGCGAGATGTTCAATTTTCAAAGCTCCACACTAACAGTACCTTTTGTGACAGACTCTCTTAAAAAAACAACAACAAACAAACAAAAAAAACAACAAGAAAAACTCATCCACTAGTGAATGGTCTGGAGGACGTGGCTTGTGTTTACCTCCTTGGCTTGACTGCAGCTACCAGATCAGGACCAGAGAACATGGAGAACAGGCTGTCTCCGTTGGCTGAGGAGGTTTCGTCACTCGAGCTGGCAGAGTCGCCCTGATTGGCTGACCAGGTACTGTTCACTGCATCCCTGCTCACAGACAAATCTCGGTCAGTAAACGGGATTTTCAGAGAACAAGACAGTCACCGTAAACATGGAATTAAGCTCTAGGTGCTTAGTTTATTTCATTTACAGCTCGTATTACTCCTAAAGCCACACTACAGACTGTTTCTCTGTCTTCTAATTCAATCCTGTGCTTTTCCAGAAACCATCTGTCCATCCTAATGAAGAAGTTTATTACACATCGATGTGTAATGCTAAGACCTCGAGCAGATTTTGTGTGTCCAGTCACTGCCTGTGTGATGATTCATGAGTTTCAGTGTCAGGCTGGTAGCATAGCTGTAAGCATAACAAATCCAGCAAATACGTCTGGACAAGCAGATGTGTGTGTGTGCGTGTGCGCGTGTGTATATGGCTGTCTATCGCTACAGCTATGAAATAATGAGAGCCTGTGATCAAGAAGAAAAAAAAAACTCTTCTGCGAATGAGATTTATGCAAAATAATAACGTGAAAACGAGATCATAACATAACCGAGATATTGTGTGTGTGTGTAGAACAAAGCTACTCACCCCTCGCTGTAGTATTCTGGGTGGGACCAGGTCCTGTGCTGGTCTTCTGGGAGGGGCCAGTTGCTACGTGGGTTGCTAGGACGACGGACATGCTGTGCTTGCCTCTTCTGCTGCATGGCCTGGTTGACCCCAGCGACGTAACGAGCAAATTCGGGATCTGAGCCAACTGAGAGTGAGAGAGAGAAAAAAAACATTACAAATTATAAACAGTAGTATCATTGATAAACCGACAGGGGGCATCAGAGCAAAAAAAAAAAAAGAGAAAGAAAGAAAAAAAATTGAGACGAGACAAAAAGCTATGTGCAGACGGAGGAGACTGGATTCAGCATGCTCAGCATTTTTTTCAAACCAGCGTGTTTGGTCTCTTTATCCTGAGTTGTCTAGCGCAGCAGAAACACACAAAGGAGCCATCAAAATCCAGCTCTTTGATAATGTGACCACTCCTAATGCATGCACACTAAGCTAAGGCACATCACGCACACACACACCTCTCTCAGTCATAGCCATGTTGTGTTGCGTTGCAGGGGTGAAAATTACAATCCTTATTACAAAAATTGTGTTATACGATGTATCAAAGCAATAAAAGTCAACACTCAATATGTTCCTGTTAATAAAGGGTGTATGAGTAAAAAAAATAAAATAAAAAGTTTGAGAGCCACTGCTTCGTACTCTACTCAAACTGTAAAAGCAACAGATAGTTCTCAGAGAAAGAAAAAAATAATAGATAAAATAATCTACAAGGAAGAAATGAGATCTCTGGGCAACAGAACATCGTTACTGTGACAAAACTTGGCTTATGATAGGTTTTAATTCTTTAATATTGAATTGATGATAAATTATGTTTAAAAATTAATTAGAGTGTGTTAAAACATCCTCACTTAATCTTTAATTATAGATTTAGTTATTTATTAAATATACATATAACTACAACTGTACACATCGGATTCATTTGAAATGCCACATGGCATGACTTCTTTGTCAGTAAACTCACACACCATCATGAGACACGTGAAGTCTTGCATCATGAAACACCTTGGAGGATTGTGAACCACACGTACTTCGTTACTGTACATATTTCATACTTCATACGAGTAGTTTTGTGTTTTGCAGAGAACACTTTTTACTTTTCTAACTACGACAGATTTCTGTAATTTTGCCTCACTACACTTCTGCATGGCGTTGCGATACATAACCACAGAAGTGTGTAGTGTTTGAAGCGGGAATTTCACCATCAGATTACTGTTGCGTGTAATTGCGCGACTCGTCTTTCCTCCGAGACACGCCTTATAACGCAACAGGTGAAATCAGAAATGGAGACAGCGATTGAGAGACAGTTGCAGACAGTGATTTAAAAAAAAAAAAAAAAAAAAAAAGGCGGCTGGAAGCAGAGAGAGAGAGATTTTATTACCATGAAAATGGTACAATGAGCTAAAACAAACCCTGTAATTTTGATACTTTGGTAAATTTGAAGGAGAGTACTTCTGTACTTTTACTCAGCTACACAAGGAAAGGAAGGACTCTGGATATGACATCGTGTAATATTGCCCCGCCCTGATGAGGAATATAAAATCAATACTAATGCTATTTATACCTGGATTTGGACTACTTTAAGTAAAAGAGATGTGTTAATATTGAACAGTCAATCTATTAATTTACACGAGAGACAATCCCGTAACCTGAGGACTCTACAGAGTATCTGGACAAATGCATCATATCTGTGCACAACTTTTTCCTTTTTGTAAGAGCCCCTCTGGATATGTATTCCATTCACCATTATTGAACAGAAGAAGGTATTGAAGTTCTGGAAAGGAGACGGCCAATCAGAGTTCATACTGTTAGGCTGTGCAAAGTTAAAGCTGGTTGCCAGATCGTGTGGTTTCCCACTAACTGTGGCGACTTGTACTACAGTGTAATTATTTATAAAATTTACCGTAACTAAATTCGATTAACAGCCCAAGTTCTCCAGCCAAAGGTAGTAAAAGTTATAGAATTGAGGGAGGGTTGAGGGACGGCCTTAGTCGTTTGTTTACAGAGTGATCTGGCAACCATATGAGCGTGCATGTACGAGAGGTTGAGCGAGCAAAAATGGGAGTAAAGCTGTATTTCGCATTACTTTGATTAAACTTTGAAATTAATCCGCGGGTTACATGCTGGCCAACATGGAGAGATTCAACAGATCACAGATGAATTGTGGTCCAATTTTTTTTTTTAACTACAGGTAGTCTCCAACTTATGAACTTCTTCCGTTCTGGGAGCACGTTGGTAAGACCGTTTTGTTCATAAGTCCAATTAGTTCTTAGGTCTGAGAAAGTGAGTCTTATACGCCTTTGACACGAATATACAATGTAAAGCATACCGATCCACTTTACTAAATCTGCCATCATGTGGCCAAAAACCATAATCGTGCCTAAGCAAGTGAATCTCTCACATGAAGTGTAATGTGCTGCGTCTTTAAATCGTGAGGGGAATCCCAGACGCAATTTTGTTTCAGAGCTGTTTTCCACTGTATTGGACTGTAAACTACTGATTTTCCGAAATCAGGATTATTCACCATCAGGACAGGTTTATAGGAGAGCCATTTTCTATCATCGTGCTCCCAGACTGATTCACTGAAATCAATGAGGCCGGCTCATTTCTCCTGAACCCCACCATGCATGCGCGCACACAATATAGCGGACTTTAGACATTTTATTAATTCACTTAAACACTGAAAATATTGTATATAATTGTAAATATTTGTATCTGGTGCACAGCAGGGTCTATTATTCGTACAATACGCATGAGCTACTTCAGCGATTGAACCGCGGTCCGTTCTTATCTGCGGGAAAACGTAACTCAAACGTTCGTAAGTCGGGATTAACTGTACTACACTGCTTAAACTATTTGGACTCACATAGCTAATCCGTTGGTAGTTTGGCGCAAAAAAACCCGCCTTAAATAACGATTAATCGATTATTGACTGTTCAATTATCGGTTAAGAAAAATGTTAAAAATTTGCAGCCCTATTTCCTAATAAAACCTTTTTGCACCTCAGACAGTCTTCTTAAAAGCATTAGGTGGAACCATGGTAAGCTAGGACCATCTGTATTTGTTTGATGTGTCAGGATTTTTAATTATCCACAAGATTCAGTTATTAAGAATGCGATGCTATGATTTTACACAAATCAGTAAAGAAGATGGAGCGATGAAATGAGGCGTCATCCGGCGGAGAAAAGTTTTAATAAAGAAAGACAAAAGACAGCGTACACCGCCAGCTCTGCCACGGTCTTCTGTAATACAAGAACGAGATGAAGGTTGAGAGAGAGACGCTAGTGCATAACCGCAGCATCTTTTCCTCACCTCTGAACACGTTGCTCAGGGAATCTCCCTGTATTTTGCAACCCTAGAGATGCAGTGGTTTTGAATTTGTTAATCAGCAAACAGTAGGAGCCCTGTTTCTTCACTGCTACAATAACACACACACACAACCGACAGCAGTGTGTTAATTCTACCCACTGTTATGTCAGACCCTGACACCATCCCACAAAAGACAATGGAGCACTTTAGTCCCTCCACGGTCACCGATACTTTGTCGAGTTAGAGTCTGAAAGGAGGCTAAACAAGCGCGCTCATACCTTCACGCCTGTCTGTCATCGTTCTGATCGTTATCTGCCGCGCTTGAGTGATGAAACATTCGACTCCAATCAACAGTGCATATTTTTCATCAATGCACGAAGGCAAGGACTAAAGAAGCACTGAATGACTCACACACACACACCAAGACATATCGTATTAGTCAAAATAAATAAATAAATAAAAATCAGACAAAAGGGCAAACATTCTCCAGATGGCTTCAACAAACATACATACACACACACACACACACACACACACACACACACACACACACACACAATACCGTGACTCACCTGCAGGGTCAAAGGGCATGGTGTCACCCAGCACCCCAAACATGCCCTGCTCGCTCTGGTCGCGATTAGGCCAGGTGTTGTTGCGCGGCCCTGGTGGCGCCTTGTGACCCAACACCTCCGACATCACGCTGTCCATGTAGGTACTGACCAACCCCAGGCTGTACAGGTCCGAGCTCAGGTCAGGCAAAGTCCACTGAGTCATGTGACCGATAGGCGAGAGTCCACCCGGAGGAACCTGGGGCCACTTTCCAGGAGCTCTCTGCTGTGGAGGAAGAGCCTGGGGCTGCTGTGAGGGGAGTTGTGGCGACACGGGTGAGGACTGCTGGGATTGCTGCAGGAGGTGCTGGTAGTACTGCAGGGTCTGTGGGGAAGGTGAGGGCTGCGCTGGGGCCGGTGGTTGTGGAGGAACTGTGGGTTGTTGCTGCTGTTTGGGTGTAGTTGGGAGCTGAGGAGGTTGCTGCTGCTGCTGCTGCTGCTGTTGAGGCAGATTTTGAGCCAATGGGATCGCAGCGTGCAGGACTGGAGCCTGTGAAGTAGACGGGGCCACGGAGCAGGGCGGTTTCAAGTCAGCGGCGTTGCTGGAGGCGACCGAGTTCCTCCTCTTGACCAACGGCGAGGCTTGCTGCGATTTGCCCATGTTGAAGCCGGACAGAAAGTCGATCACGTCCTGCATTTCCTGGTCCGTAGGCAGATTCATACCCTGCTCTTCCGGAGTCGAACCATTGGCCGCATGCTGGCTGGAATCGCCGCTACTCGTCACGGTCATCTGGAGAATCTGGGACGGTGCTTTGGGCTTATCGTCAACGCCGCTCATGCTTCGAGAGGGTGTGCTCGGGATGGAGAAGCTCCCGCCACTCCCGGAGCTGGACGAAGCCTTTTTGGTGAACTTGGAGGTGAGTTTGGAAATGGTCTTGGGCAGGCCGCTGGAGGACTTGCTGCTGTTGCCAGGGTGGTGGTGGTGGTGGTGGTGGTCAGGAGGGATGGAGTAATCAGGGCTGTCTCTCTGAAGCTGGATCTGAATGGTGGGAAGTGCTTGCTCCCTGCGGACACATTACAGCACAGACCCGGATTACATTACAGCACAGAGAAAGAAACCGCAGCCGATGGTGTAAAGAACAAAAGAGTAATAATAATAATATATATATATAAGTAGTACAACTTGGTCTCATGCTGAAAGTTTTCCTACAATAATGGGCAACCTATGTGAGGTCACAATTATTCACCAGGGGAAACGGGATAAGTTTAAAGTAAGCAACGGAGATACTGACCTCTGAAGCGTGACAATTTCCACTGCAGTTCTAATGACAGTAATTCTTACATAAGATGATAATCACCTATTATACAAGCGCAAATGTAGAATTTATTTGTGTAACGCACATTTTAATCAAGGTTGACAAATAATTCTGTAGTGTCTGAATGAAGATGATGCGGTCTGCTTAGACCAGACAACACTGATGAATAACTTGACATTGTGCATTGTATATACAGTAATATTAGATTTTTTCGTAAAAATCCCCTGTAATCCAATAAGTTCCTCTTACGGCTATCTATCATCTTAGACGTTTATTACTGTGTTGCTGTAGTTTTGCGTCAATATTACATCGCCATGTATGATTTTATGCATTTTTCTCCAAGATGCTTTAAGAAAGTGAAGGATTCTGGGATATAAAGCAGGAACGGTGACCTCAAACAGACACATAAATCAGCTTCCTTTCTGGCCTGGTTTCTAAACTCGGCTGAAAGTGCTGAGACAGCGGGTTCCTGCGCGTTTTGTAGGAAGCGGGCTGGATTACATCTCGGCATAAGGCTTAAGACTTTTCAGGACATGGGGAACTGAAATCTTTCTTTAAAAAAGGAGAAGACAGCAGCTTGAAAAAAACAAAACAAAAAAAAGTTAAACTGATTTGTCATACTGCTTACAACATAAATCTGAATTGTTTTTAATGCAGAACTTCTTTCCAAAAAACAAACAAAAAAAAAACAGGAAACAGATATGAGAAACAGAAACAATAAATGTGACTATTTTACTTCCTGTGCCTTGTAGAATGTGTCTCTGTAAAGACAGATGCAATGCGACTGCTCCACTCTGCCACTTCGTAAGAACATTCTAGACCTTTTTATTCCTTTCTTGCTTGCTTTAAAACCGTGCCCCTTGTTCCCATCTCCAGTGTCTAAATATAATCTAAATGGGTATGTCTCATAGGAAACGGGTTTATACTAGGACTTGTGTAATTTCTCATCTAAACATGCCTGACTCATAGATTTAATGTCAAAAGGAAAAAAGTTCAATCAGAAGCCTGGCAAACAAAACTCTTTAAAATCTGACATCATCAGATCTCATAGTAATACAGGATTCCAGCTGTATGTTTATAATAAATGATTATACAATGCTGTATACTTTTTTCCACTTCATATCTTATCCACACTTCATGAACTGGAAAATCACCTTTCCTTACCATACTGCTCCATGCCTATTATTACGTAGTTATTATTCTTTAGGATTATGTTATAGCTCTGTTTAACCGGTCTTGATTTCTATTTAAAAAGATAATTAAAAAAAAAAAAAAAAAAAAAAAGGACAATAATCAATCTTTTTAACTTTTAATAAATCAAAAGACATCCTTTATGATGATTATTTCCGTTTGATTTGCTCTTTATTATTATTAGTGGTACTTGCAAAGCATCACTTGTATTATCTTGCATGCTTATTTATTTATTTTCTAAAATTCTTCTTCCATACAAACTTTGGTGTGTAACAGCAGACAGCAATTTCCCACCCAAACAAATCCCGCAGACTTAACATTGAGACCAACTTTGACAGATTCCAGCGCAGAGCAAGATTTTTTGTACAAATAAAAAATCTACCACATTTGAAGAGGCTTGCAAGCAGTGTCGGGACATACCCCGCAAGAGGGTATAAGTTGTACCCCTGGAGCCAAGAGGTGCCCAAATTTGCCCCATTGACTTATGGTGAAGGTACTCAGCATTAAAACAGGAAGTCCTCACAGTTGCATTCGCTGCTATATGAAATTCCATAGAAACTTTGAAACTGAATCCAAGTGTGCATCATATTGTAACAGAGACATGAGGGGTGGGCACATTTAACTCGGGCAACCAATCAGTCTCTCAGGATCATCGTGAAGCCGTCAAGCCACGCCCTAGCAACCACTTTAGAACAACTTAGCAAATGATCCCGTAGACTGTCATTATAAAAGGCCCAGAGGCCGGACCGAGTTTAGCCACAGCAAGCGTCACTCACATTTTCTTCAGAAAATTTACCTCGCTAATTATCATTATTATTAGTTTTGACGCAGGGCCAGTATGAGAGAAGAATGCCACAGAAAAGGATAAAAAACAAACAAACAAAGGCTGCTACTGACTTGCGTTCTTTCCAGCGGTTCAGGTCGAACACGGTGGTGTAGAGGACGTCCACCAGGCCGAGGGTTTTCTCCGGGTCCAGACTGCGCTGCAGCAGAGACATAGTGGCCGGGTCCTCCTTCAGACACCTACCGGATTAACATCAACATGCACTCATTTTAACTCCATTCTGATGACTATGAAACAATATAAAACATAGCTAACGGTGTGTGTCGAGCTATAAAACGATCGTTTGTGTTCACTCGGTTAATCGGTGCTGAGCAGGAAATAAAATAAAAACCTCTGTAACACAACACAGTTCTGAACTGGTTTCAGAATTCCAAAATTCTCATGTGGCTTTAATCAGACACAGGGCTTACAATAAACACAGGCCTGGACTTGCTGCTGATTTACAGCTGAAGATAAAAATCGACTAGGCTCAACCGTGACGATATTAGATGTTTCATGAAATGGTAGTACGCTTTGTAAAGCACACGGAACTGAATGTTTTGGCCCGATTTTGTCGTCGCATGAAGGGTAAAAAAAGGATTCTTTATCCGCGAGCCGAGATCAGCGGTCCTCGAACGCATAACTTGACGTGATCGCAGATGCCAGTTTGCTTTTGCCACGACTGGAGAGAGCAGTTTTCGAAAAAGAGATGCATTTTAAAATCCTGACTCGCCCGACATTATCAGCGTCCACTCTCCTCCACCCAGTCACAAACAACCTTATAAAACGTGTTCCTTATCTACAAACAACACCAGCACTCCGAGACACAAGGAGTCTGTTTCCTGCACGAACGCTGCTGGGTGATGTAAGCTGAATCTGCTTTACCTGCAGGTCTGCGGGTTAAGCGATCGTTATCGGGGACAGCAAGTTCTGTTAAATCTGCAGGTTATCCGTTAAAGTATTATATCGGTATCTTCTTACACTGGTGTCATCAGTAGTATAATCACAACAGGCTACTGAAACTGCACAGGCAGAAGTTTACTAGAGCTGTGAATCACGGGTATATTTTTAGGCATTGTGATTTTCGATTTGATTCGATTCGATTCAGTAGCGCTATTGTTTGTTCTCTGATTTTTTTTTTATTATATACGGTACATGTTTTGAAAAGTATTAAACTCCTAAAGTATCTAATAGCATTAAAATGCTGTGTAATTTAAGATGTCGACTGTGTACGTTTCATACAAAGCTATAAACGTTGTTTCCTGTGTCAACCGTCTGCGCGTACGCTCCAGTCCATCAGGTGGCGGTATCGCCTCAAAGCGTCCAGTAATTCAAAAGAAGCAACGATGAGAAACACGCATAGGAACTTGCACAAGATGCGAGTGAAGCGATTTTTTTTTTTCAATTGCTGTATATTTTTTCACAATTTTCAAAACATTTCTTTATTATTACTTAAAATAATTTAAAGAAACAGTGTAAGTTGATTCTGAATCTAAATCCATTGACTTAATGAATACATTCGATAAACAGATCATCACCATAAATCATTAATTTATACTATAATATGAACTACTGTTCATATTACTAGTAAATGTTTTTTTTCTAGTTAAACATTACAATAAAAAATAATGAATATTACAAATGAATAAACAAACACAATAAACGTTACAATAAAAATGCATGTCCTTTCAAAATCTACAGTACTCCAATTTAGATTTTCTTATATCTGTATTTGCAACATCCTTCGTTTATTATTCATGGATCTGGTGGTTTTGTTTAATATGTCTGGCACAAAACTGACTCCGTGCTTCCAGTCCCGGCAGCAAAAACCGGCTCTGATTAGGCAAATATGTGCGCAATTATTTCACAGATTCTCTCATCAGTGAAAAGAAGAAGAAGAAAGAAAAAAAAAACGGTCCAGATAAAGGAAAAACATTCTCTGAGCTTTGAAGGATTTCCAAACTTAGACATTTTCCATAATTATGACCAGTTGTACTCACCACGTGGAAGGAACCTGAACTACAACCCTGGATCCCTCTAAGGTAATCTGTGGAGCGTACGCCTCCTTATTCTCGATCTGAGCCGTGTCTACTACGACCTGCGCGCGCACACACACCACACCGACACACAGGGAGAACAAAAACATTAAATATACAGTATACATCATTGTTTCAGGGTTATTGTCTGTGAGTGTACTTTAACACTAATGAGAAACAGACTGTAATGTTCAGCATACATTAATAGTTATAATACATTTTTTAAAATATTTTTTTAATTATTCTACTCATTGTACAGTACTTATTTCCTTACTTGTAGGTATGAGATATGCTCTTAGGGTTTCATTTGAGCTCTTTTTTTTAACAAGCAATAATTTAAGAATTTCTAGGGAAAAAAAAAACAACAATCTGTTTTAAATTGGCTTCTGTGATCACACAGGCATGTTTTTAATCTCAGTAATGCCGAGGCTGGGTTATTAATCAATCATTCTTTACTTCAGTTTCATTCCTATTTAAAATCTTTTACGTAACCAAGCAATCACACACGTCTCCGGTGACGCTTTGAGACACGTCATAAAATATGTCCATGACTCACGACTGCTTCATGTGTGTAAATGTTGACCTTTTTCTACATTACCAACTTCTGAAACCAAACATTTTCCTACTGTACGTAAACGTCTTGTACGTTAACAAATTGCTAGCATTTAAACAAAAACACAGAATTTATTTATTTTTTTTCCATTCTGTTTCCGCAGAAAGACACAAATGCACATTTATAGTTTCGTGTATTCATGGTACAACCTTTGTGCAAAATATTTCAAAGAATTATAAGCCTGCAACAGGAAACGCATCATCCGAGTCAGTCTGTTTGTATCATCTGAAGTAGAACTCGCATGCAACGCTTAAACATGAGCGTCGTCACCTCGTCATCTCTTCGCTGCACTGATCATGCCTACATCAGGGAGGAAATCGTTTATTCGCTCACTCGACTTCTACTGATTAAAAATGTAGGCTTGTAAACCTTTACTTAAATGTCAAAACTAGAGACGCATCAACTGCAATTTTATTTTTAAAATCTGACCTGCCTAGAGCTACACTACTACTTTCCAAGAACTATAATTAGTCATACCCCTGGCAAATTCTGACTTAAAGTTACTTTTACTCAACCAGCAAGTTTTTTCTTGATTAGAAATGACAGGCGTCTCCCAGACGTTAATAAGACGATGTACAAGAGGCATCATTGTGGAAAAAATTATTTCTCAGCCTTTGTTTACATTTGAACAAAAAGGGCATGTCCCAAAATTATTCATACGCTTCTCAATAATCAATAAATTCCAATAACCAGCTTTTTGCACGTCTCCACTGGTATTTTCGCCCATTCATCTTTAGCGATGAGCTCCAACTCTTTCAGGTTGGAGGGTCCTCCTTGCCATCACCCTGAACTTCCCATCACCATGTCTGACAGTGCACATGGTGTTCTTAGGGTTGAAGGCTTCTCCTTTTTTACGCCAACTGAAGGCTACATCATTGTGGCCAAATAATTCAACTTTTATTTCATCTGAACATAAAACAGTCTTCTTCTTTGTCCAGATGAGCGTTTGGAAAGGCCAAGCATCCTTTTGTGTGCCTTATCTGGAGAAGTGGTGTCCTCCTTGGTCTGAGTCTGTGGAACCCAGTGGTGTGCAGTGTCCATTAGACTGTCTGCCCAGATTCATGACCGTGGTGGTGATCACTCTCCTCCTGGCCAGCACAGATGTCACTTTTGGCTTCAGACCACATCCTCTGAGATTTCTCACAGTGTGGAACGTCTTGTATTTTTTAATAATACTTTGCAATGGAACTTCAAAACATTTAGATATGGTCCTATAGACCTTTCCTGACTCAGTGAGCAGCCACAACACGCAGCCGCAGGTCCTCAGTGAGCGGTCTTTGTCATAGCCATGACTGTCCACAAACCAAGAGCAGAGAGCTTCTGTTTTTCACCTGTTGAGTTGATTAAAACAGCCCTTCACAGTGAATCAGGGTAATTATGCCTTAGCACAGCTTGGACTGTTTGGAATGGTGTAGAGCTTTGGTTAGACCGTGACAGTTTGCAAAGAGTATGAATAATATGTATATAAAAATCAACAAATGTAAATGAATACCTTTCTTTTCAAACTCTGGTCTGGGTTTTCACTGAAAGGTTCACAAGACCATGCAAACTGTCTCGCTAATGCTAGGCCTGTGCGCAAACTTGGCAAAGTCAGTGCAATATTTTGATTTAAATGTAACGTAACATCCATAACGCTGAACTGTTTCAATCCTCCACAGAAGGCCACAACATGCAGCTGAGCACTCCACTCCACTCCAAAGCATTCAGACAAATCAATACGTGACAGGATCAAATTCTGACTTTAATCATACTTGTATGTCAGATCCAATAACAATACAGTTTTTACTTTGATGTTCTTTCTATATTGTGATGCGCTCATTCTCCCTCTGAGGACATCAAAAACACACAGAAACCATAGCGCCACGACAATAACAGCACACACAAAGCTCACAACAGAGTTTCGGTCAAAACTAGTTTTAACTGGATGACGTTTCAAACAAAGCCAATAATCGAGTCCAGGTTTCACCGATGTCTATCAAAACGCTGGCTTTTCTCTGCAGAAGGTTTTCTAACACAGGCACTAAAACCGAGTTCTTTGAAAGAGACAGAGTCTTGTGTGAGGGAGGGGACTGTTTCCTGCCGGACAGGAAGTGCTCTATTGTTATTTATAGAGCAGGTGTATCCTCACAACCTAAGTGACGCCTAAAGACTGTGAGTACCCGGAGTCTCTGAAGCGAAGGAGTGCACGCACACACACACGCGCACACACACAGACACACACACGCACGTCGTGCAGTTTGTGGGCCAGTGAAAACCTGTTTAGAGTGTGCAGTTTTCACAAAGAACTATTTTAGCAACTGTTATGTTTTAAATTAATTTTTTTTTTTACACACACCAGCACAAAGGTTTTAACCCATAGTAATTTTTATTTATACATGAATTTTGATATTTTTATTTCTGAAGAATGAACAGAACCAGACCCAACACCTCTCGAATTTTTTCTTTGAGCTCACCGAACATCAGTTGTCCATCTAAAATAATCACTAAAGGAGGAAATCATCTCTAGATTAAACATTATCAGTTCTGACACAATACTAAATGTTGACATGACACAGTGTTGACCGACAGAAACACACACGCTAAAACACTATGGGAAATTTGGAAACACCAATTAGCCTAATCTGCCCGTTTTTGGACTGTGGACGAAACTGGAGAACCCGGAGGAAACCTACCAGTCACAAGGAGAACATGCAAACTCCACACACACAGACCCAAATCGAACCCTCAACCTTGGAGGGGTGGAGCCACACTGCTAACCACTACGACACCATGCCGCCTGTTTTGTACTGAGTACATGTACAAATGCTGAGAAGATAGAGACTCTGGATTTGAGCATTTCCTTTGAATTTATATTGTTTTCCTCATGGATCCAGACTTGCATGTACACATGACGTCTCAAAACAACAGCCTTATTTAATTAATTTCTCCGAATAAACAGCTACTCTTCATTTTGAAGAAGAGCTGGAGGTAACTGATTAGACTTTGAAAGTATAGAAGTAACACTAATGTTTTTAGGAATAACGATCAGTCGAACACTTATGTACCTGGTGCTTTACAGTGGAGTCGAGTGCTCAGCTGCATCTTGCGGCCTACTGTGGAAGATTAGCTTAAACAGATCAGATCAAAATACTGTACTGATTTTGCCAAGTTCTCGCACAGGCCTAGCATCAGTGTGACAGTTTGCATGGTCATGTGACCTAAGGTAGGATTAATGATGTGGAAAGAGTAAAGGGAAAATGTCAATATTGAAAAATAAAAAAAACTGTACAAAAAGAGAATAAAACATTTGTAAAAATTTAAGCATAAAATGTACTTTAAATGTCAAAATGCATAAAAAAAAACAAAACAACAACAACAAAAAAAAAACTACCGGCTACGAGTCTCCTACCAATTCGTGCATTAATTGTGAAAATATACTCACGTTTCAGTGTTTTATATCTGTGTATTATGGCTCGGTCTTCGTGATCATACAATTAACTATACCGTGTTATTTATTTTTTTGAGTCAACATGGCTTAAAATGTTTTTTTAAAGGCTTGAGGAGAGGAGCCAACCTCCATTACTCTTACCAACAGATCTAGAGACATTTCTACATCATGTAAAAGCTATCTATGTTCAGGTCTTTCAATCCAGCAGTGCACAAATCCAAATTCAATAATAATCCTATAAATATGGTTGCAAGCGATAAGCGGGTCCAAGCACCTTTGGGATCGCCAACCAGGCGCACCACACAACCTGTGTGCCTTTAGAAAAAGTTTAGACTTCCAAAAAGACAACACCGCCCGGGTGAACTACACAACCTGTGTGCATGCCTGTTGAGTACATCAATACCTCTAAAAAGCCCCAGATGCTGACATCACTATATATTGCTCAAGTTTGGCGGGATCGGGCAGCGATGGCGTCGATGCTCGTGTAAACCCTTATTAAATAAATAAAATAATCATAATCATCATCATAATAATATTCTTTAGAAGAACAAGAAGGCCTTCGCACTTTATGACATTAACACTATTAGAACAGCATTATCAGAGCGATACCGATGACATCATGATGTCATGTCGTCAAAGTGTTGATGTCATAGTGCTTGGGCCTTAATAATAATAATCCTCACACTTGGAGTGTCAACATCATTTGAATCAACAGATTTGTACAACTGAAACACACTCTTTCTTTATGTTATCCACTAACTATCTGGTTTTCTCAGGGCGATGCTAGAGCGCTGGATCTGAGAGATGACCATACAGTAAATTTTCTTTAATATGTCTCCTCGTCCTAGCACAGAACTCCGGATGATATAACGGAGGAAATCAGAGGTGTGATTATATTCGTCTATAAATCTCTTTATAACTGTATATAGGGCAATTATGGCTCAGTGAGACTGCCAAAGAAACACTTAAAGCCATTAATCTTCATCTGCTCAACTGCAGATTTGAACTTCATCTAAATAAATGGAAGAATGAACGAATCAAATCAATAAATAGATGAGATGTAGAAGAGGCAGAGCTCTCACCAGTCCAGCCTGTCCGAACAGCAGTTGCACGGCCGTTTTGCACGCCAACCTCCAGGTGGAGGGACACACCAGGTTCAGCACCTCCGTCACGGGTGAGTCATCCCGCGCCGACACGCCGTTCTGCCCCGATGCCTCCTTAATGAGCTGTAACATGGTGTGCTAAAGGAGAGAAGACAGAGCAGGCAAGTCATAACTCTGAACAGGACAAAGCCCTCTTTATACAAGCTTTTATTAGAAGAACATTCAGCTCAGGTGTCCAAAGTTTATGATTATCTAAGGAATAGTTCTGCAAAAAAAAAAAAAAAAGAAAATTAAACCAATCGCAAGACATGTGTCCAGAGTGTGTTTATTAAGGTACAAAGCTGACATCCAGTAACGCATTTCCACACATTTATCCATCTTTCTCTAAACTTCTGTGCAAATCTTTTCAAATGGCACAATTTTTTTTTCTTTAAATTATTAATCAATATCAACTTGACAATAATGTAACAAACAAAAATTATACCACAGCTGATTTTCATTTAGTAATGAACACCAAACTGCATAAAAGGCCATGATCACAGAGATATAAACATTTATTTCCACCTTATTCTTAACTGGCTAGCTAGTCTTATTTGTACTAAATTCCAAACGCTTATGTATGCTTTCTTAATTAATAAATGAATATGAAATTTCTTTTTTCATTTTGCAAACATTTCAAAAACATCTGTCTGAAATAAACAAGCAAGTTAAACCTGACATCTGACAAATTGCATAGTTTCAAAATGATTGTACAAGGCTTAGGAATCCATGAGTCATTATATATAAATTTGAATGGATTCAATAGGTCTTTTTAAATACAAACAAGTTCTTCCAAACTAAATTAAACAGAAAAGTAATAATTCAGAATTTATTGGGTTTTCTATTCATTGCTTTTAACGTCTCTGCAACATCTACTTAAATTGAATTGAATTGAATTGAATTGAAGCATTTAATGATTTAAACATGCAGTCTGCAAGTCAAGACAGAGGCAAAACCGAAACACCAAACATGTTTTGACTGAAGGAAATGAAAAAAGAAAACAAACAAAAAAAGTGATTAGCTAAACCCTGCCTCCGAAACAATCTGCCTGGGAAAAACTACTGCAGTGGAACGTAAACACGCACTTCTCAAAACAAGGCCGGACCGGAAGAGAGTCAACGCCGTGCTCCAGGGGACGTCAGCATGCAGGAAAACACTCGTAGGAATTCGTAATAGCGGAGCCGAGACGGGACAGGAATGCGGAGTGGCCGCTCTGGTTTCCGTCATCTCTTTCTGATTTGTGTGTTAAAACGCTTGGATGTGATGAACACCCCGGCTAATTGCGCGGGTGGAAGTGATCGCTATCATTACAATGACCAGGTCTGTTTAAACAATGATTTAAATTGCTCATCATCTGATCTGATTAGAGACTGAATGTCAGCGCTGTTCTCAGGTGAGCTGCAGGTGAGAGAGATAACAATCAACACAGACAGATCTGTTCCTGGAACAAAGGATCAGGACTTGAGAAATGAGTCGTAGCATGCCGTGAGGGGTGTGTGTGTGTGTGTGTACCGTTTTGAGTTTGAGGTTGTCTGCTGCCGACTCGTTGAAGGAGACTCCTTTGAGGAAGTGTGAGCCGATCTGCAGGGGGATTGTGGGTAACTCGCACTGGATTGGCTGAGATGTGGTCTGCATACGCCCTGCCTGCTGAGCCTCAGCCTCACTACAGCAACACTACATATACACACACACACTTTGTAATCAGCACTGAAATCAACAAAGCACACATACACTTGTTACCACACAGACACACACAGAGTGACGTTTGATGTACTCCATACCTGTAAAGCAGCTTCTATAGCTTTGGGCTTCAGGTGAAAGCCTCCTTTGAGAGCGTACTCACAGTGACCCAGAGAGTCCAACGCAGATCTGTAGGCCTGCACAATTAAACACGACTTAAAGTTTTGAGAGTCACCATGACGTTTCCGTAGCAGTAAATCACACTCAGTGCTGTGTCAGTGTTTCCGCATTAACTACCTAAACTGCAGTGGCCTCAGAACCATCTAACCCGGCCTGCCACAGTCTGTTCCAGACCTTCATTGTCTAATGTGACCCGTCACCCGCCACGGATTAAATGGTCCTGCCACAGTCCAACTCCTAAGCCATCTTGCCATTGTCTAATCTTTCCCACTTTAGCCAAATCCATCTTGCCAGTCTGGTTCGTCCCGCCTTAGTCCAAACCTTCTCGCCTTAGTCCTACTGTCTCACTATAGTCTAATCTGTCTTGCCACCATTTCATGAGAGAAAATATTATTACACTTCTAATAAAAACATAAAATCTTTGTGTTTTTCACGTCTCACCCCCAGTAGGTCAGTCAAACAGTAAGCATATTACATCACTGTGGAAGCGATTATTGATAATGTTTGTAAGCTTGTGTTAATGCTATTTTTTGTTGTTGTTGCTAGAGTAAAATTAAATTGACATTAATTAACACCATAATGAGATGGTTATTGTATTTAATTATGTTCGTGTCACCTTTTTAAGCTGAAGTGACGCTAAATGTTGTCAGTGTCAATTTTTCCAATCCTGAGCATCGTTTTTACTGAGGTGCAAAATCCACTCAGTGAGCTTCTTTCTCAATAAACTAGCTAATGTGTAGCAGTTGCTGGAAGAGTGTAAATATGTGGACTGTCTCAGGAGTAACTGCATTCATACCACATTAAAACATCTCATATTCCAGTATTTTATTTTTGAAAACCAAACAGAAGGATGTAGTGACTGGAGGTCCGACCTGCAGAGCGCTGTTTATCTTCAAGTTGAGCTCTTTGAGCTGCTGGTCAGGGAGAGAGGGGCTGTGGGAGCAGAAGAGCTGCTGCACCTGAAAACCAGCCAGACATCCGTCATGCCCTCGCTCTCGTAGACGTGCCGTAGCCTGGAAAAACACACACATCCATTATCACAATCTACTAGACTAAAACAATGATAAATGACCCAGTTTACATTATTTCTTTAACTCTTGCTTCCTGTACTTCCTGCATCACTAACCAAATTCAGCGGCAGAAAAAAGTACTTTGATTACTACTCGGTATAATCCTAGAAACAATCAAGACCTCACACCTTGTGTCGTACAACTATAATAATATGATGGAATTATAAAATCAATGTCATTGCTTGTAGTAGAGTTGATCTAAGTGTCCAGGGAGCGCTCTACATGCCTTGACGTACACTCTTGAAATCCAATAACGCCCAATGACATTTTTAATTAAATACCCAGACCTCACAATCAAAGCATGTCAGCCGTCGGTCACACTTCACCCGGTCTCCGAAAGGGCACCAGAGCTCCATCGGGCTCAGTAAAAACTTCTGTCTTGTGACACAGTGACTGCAAGTTGGAGTGTAAATCTACAATTGGGGATCCTTCACCTCTGTATTAATCCTTCCCATCATAGTCTAGTCCTTAATGCCGCAGCCTAGTCCTTAATGCCGCAGCCTAGTCCGTCCCCCACCATAGTCTATTCCTTAGTGCCATAATCTAATTCTTAACGTCGTAGTCCAATTTTTAAGGCCATAGTCTAATCCATCACGTCATAGTCTATTCTTTCTCGCCACAGCCAAATCTGTCCCCCGCCATAGCCAAATCTATTCCTCAAAACCTGAAAACATTTTTAAACAAACACATGAATTAAAGGGCTGATCTTAGGTCATCAATTTGCTGCAAAATATTGAAAAAATGCAATGCTATTTTTCCACTACATGGCTGCCCTTTTCGCACGTTCTGATGCCACATTTCAACCAAACAGCAGATTTATCAGTGCGACCTGTTCCCTGCTGACGTTACATCATGGAAGCCGACGAGATGCAGTTAAGAAGCTTCATCCGCCCACCTCGGCATACATGATCTCACCGATGCATGAGAATGGTTGGGGTCATTGTGATTGTATCCTTCCCACTTAAATCACATGACCAATATTGCTCTCTTGAATAATCTTGAAGTCATAATCGATGGTATCGGTCATCATGCCTCTCTCATCTTGGATGTATCTAAATATCTGTTAGAAATTGGGACCTACCCAGCTTCACGAGCCAAAAAATTATTTCCTGAACCACAGAAATGGAGACTGTCTGCAAGCTGAGTCATGCCAGCTAGACTTGTATCTTGTTGTTGGGTTGAAACATGTTTTTTTTTTTTTTTAATACACTGCCTTTAATCTCCAGGAGGATTATGCATGCTTCACACATCCACACCAGGGAGGCCAAACCTAACAACCCCCTTTTACTCACAAGGGGGTATAAAGTTGTTAGGTGTTACCATCACATCTTAACGATCCCTCCCTCCCTCACTCTCACTTTCTCTAATGTCCATCAATGAGCCTATTCAGGTTGAGAAACTGCCCATGGTGGATATATCTGGGGTTCCTGACCGACCTTTCTCTGAATGAAGAAGCTAATTGGATGAGTAGTGAAACATTTCAAACAAATAAGTCTAGATGACATGGCGCAAATTTACCAGGATGACTAAGGGTGTTTTCACATTAGGCACAGTTGATTTGTGCCGTGACCAGGAACGACTGGCCCCCGATCTACAGTATTTAAATTTTTTTTTTTTGCTCAACACTTGCGCATTTACACTCGGAATACAGCAGGTAGCAGGAAGATCCTACTTAGCTTGTGAGCCGCTTTTGTACTGTAAATAAGGAAGTTAACTTTGACGCCATGACTAATACAAGGTGATTAACTTGAAAGAGGCCCCAAATATTCTGTTACAGCCCTCGCTAGGATGAAGCAATCCTCTTTACTTCAAGCACGGTTCCCAAGCGCAGAACAATTGTGTTCTCACTGATCAAAATAATGAGTCAAATGTTCTTGGAACTGGATCCCGAGGCCATATGAAGGCCATCATAAATGAATAAAAAATAAGACAATCTATAGTTTATCATTATCTAGCTAGATTTGCAAATGAGTACATCATCTCTATGTGTAGTGTACCATAATTTGACTTCATTTTTAAAATGAGCTTCGTTACGGCTTTAAACTCGCTAGGTTTAGTTACATTTAGCAGTAAACAATAAACTGCCTAAAATACCAATACTAGAGAGTGACAGATAAAGCCAGAAGCCCCGAAGGCTTAATCTAATAACAGTGAGAATCTGTATTACATAAAGTTAACTCTATCCACCGCTAACAAACAACTCTTGAACCTTGCAGTTTATCACCAACAAATGTTCATGCGGATGAAAACAAACAAGGAGGGTGGCAGCCCAGCGCAGCTGTCACAGATTTGCAAGTCTTCCTTGGACACTAAGTGTTTGCAGACCAGAATCAATGTGTTATTGCATAAGACTTTCAGCAGCACTCAAGTGCCTACATCTGCTTGCGTTTTTTTTTTTTTTAATACTGTACGCACTACATACCTCTGCTGCTCCTTTCCATGAGCGTGCTGCGTCGTCCAGCTCGCCGAGAGCTCCGGGCTGACTGCGAGCACCTGAGCAGCGCTCCTGCACCTGCGCCAGCGCCTCCGCCAGGCACGACTGCGCCACCGGCTGCACCTTCTGCAGAGCCTGAGACAGGAACTGGAAATGAACTTGCATCACGGTTAGAAAACAGCGGCCCAGTACCTGAGGGGAGAAATGAGAAGAAAAGCCAAACATGATCACCAGGAGGTGAATAAAGGTTCGAAAAATCCCCCTCTGGAGAACGTATACATTATTGCTGCTCTCTGCACTCGGGTACACTAGCACACTTACACTCTCAGATACAGTGAGTGGGAGTGTGCACCTATTAGTGTGTAGGTTTGTGAGCCGACCATGAAACACATGAGAAGAAAAGGAACGAGGAAGTTAACCTTCATGCTACGCCTAATAGTAATGCTATCTCGGAAGAAATGTCAAGAGTGACGCTCACATGTGACTTCCTTTTATATATATCACAAAAAAATTACACTTACAATATGAAAAGTATAAATGTACAATATTTAGGTGTAAACAATTATCTACAGTTTAATAACAGTTTTTTTCTCATAGATTTAAAGAGTTCAAAGTGTTTTGTTTACCACAGAGGATATAGGGTGAGATTAGGAGATGATTTCGAAGATTTACATTTATGAATGTAGAACTTTAGCATTAAAATATAGAAGTGGACAATGTACTGAAATAATTTGTTACTCTGACGGAAAAAGATAATTATCTCCTTTAATGTAAAATTGTAAGATTCATGAATAAAATAAAATATTTTCCAAAATGCCGCCAAAACGCTTGGCCCACTCCACAAGTTAAAAAAAATACAAATAAAAAAAAAAAGATGAGGAATACATTCTTTCTGTTTGTTGCAGAATGTACACAGATCCACACTGTCCACATATTTTGCACTTATGGAATTAAAAGGATGAATTCAATGTAATATTTTAAATTGAACAACTTTAACCTTGTTAGGAACATGATGTTTGTATGAAAATGAGCCATGATAAATTTTTTTTCCAATTTATGTTATCAATTATTGAAGCCCAATAAAATTAACTTTTTGGAATGTTCTTGTTTAAATCATGAATGGTTTGTTGTTACATGTTTATGTTTATTGTTACATCAGTAATGAGAACACCTCCGATGGTTGGTTCGCCGTATGTAATTTACTATTTCACACAAGATGAGATTTACCAAAGCTGTAATAAGCCACTGATTTATATTCTCTAAACGGAAGAGGAAATTTCAATCTCGTGTGACTTCCTACTTCATCAACCACACTGATGATGTCGCGTTTAAACAGCGGCCTATTTCCGCTCTCAGGTACGATCAGCTTATGTATTACTGTATCATTCCAGAGACCATCTTTTGTAACGATTGCGTTCCCACTGATCAAAATGAACCAGACTTTGGAATAAACTGATCTCGGAAACGGTCCTGGGGCCATAATGTGAAAACTCCCGTAGCCCAGGGTTTAAGATCAGAGATCAAATCCTGACTCGTCTTAGGTCTATTTATGGATCAGATTCTTGAACAGAATAAAACCACCATCCAAAATGACGCCTCTGTGTTAAGGCTAAGGCTTGTATTGAGTGCTTGAAATAAATCAGTGTCTAGCATCTAATGACCTGATAAAGTATAAACATAACTGTGTAGGTGTATATTTAATCATTCTGCAAGAGCCCCGCTTTCTCACATTACAACAATTTCTGTTCCCAACCACACCATGGCTATTAATCAAGTGTGGAGAACACGTATTACCCGCTCCAAGTGCATTTATAAGGCAAAAAAAAAAAGTGGAAAGTTGGGAGCACTTGAGAGAGCATTGATAATATAGAAATCTGTCAGATTACATAAAGTGTAATGGATAGAACTTGAATCAGTCAAAAAAAGTTAACCACGAATACGTGCAATGCGAGATATTATGATTCGCGATTTTACAGCTAATCTGGTACTCGTGTTACAATTCCTTTGTTCTCCGTTACAATTTACAAAACACACACCTGAACTTGCACCGCATTACTTTCAATATTAAATCAGACTAGCTGACGTGACACTCGCGGTCTTTAATCTCAGATCTTTAATTCAACATGTCGTAATTTAGCCTTTATAGTCATCCGATAGCTCTAGTGGTGAAAATCAGACAAACAACCACAAGACAAAAAAAAAAAAGGACTTCAAATAAAATCTGTTCAGGAATCTGTTGTTTAGGCTCGTATCATGTGATGCTGGGATTTTTTTTTAATTCAGGCTGAGGGGTGAATACCAGCTTATTCTACTTGTTGACACCTTTACTGAGCAGACACACCAGCATACATAAACACCCAGATAAATGTAATTATTTAGTAACTTCAGAGTAATGATGGATTCAACATCTACTCTGATCATGTTTCGTTATAAATCGAACAGCGTTCAAATATTAAATCTCTCAGATGTATGGTCTAAAGGTATTGTGCTCTAACAGTATTAATGTAAACAGAACCCATTTTATTTAACTTACGCATTTGGTGTGACCTTTTAACAAAAATGACATTAGGTTTAATATTTCACTATTTCCTTTCCTTTTAAGGTCTTAAAGCTGTCTGTGTTGTAATACTTGGATTATGCATTTCATACCACAAACTCCCCTTTTCTGAAATTTCCCATTTCCAAAAACTCTTGTTTCAGCATCTGTTTATGCAAATGAGCATTCAACTCTTAAGCCACGCCCCTCCAAAAAAACAGCAGAGCAACAAGCCAGGGGAGGGGCTGTTCTTATATGAGGTCACATTATGGTGGGATTGTAACTGCCCTTTTTTTTTTAAGCCAATCCCCCCAAAAAAAAGACAAAAGCAGAAAATGTTTGTTTTCCTGAACACATGAACGGATGTGGTATTTGTAAATTTAAACAGATACTAGAAATGATTATGTTTGCGTGTATTCAAGTGTCTCTGTAACACACTGTGTGGTACTTGAGATTAAGTTTACATTCAACAGAGCTTTAGAGATAGAGAGATAGAGTTAGCAATAGAGATTATTGTGACCAAAAAAAAAAACACCACTTTTCCACACTTTACCACTAGAGTATATTTAGTGTTATCAGGAGTGGACAAATCCTACATTTATACACATACATGTTTACTCACTAGACAAGCTGATGTTTCTGTTTGCTGCCCAGTCCCTTGTTTTGGCTTCAATAGAAGACAATAGCTAAATGTAGTGAAATAATGAATGTTGAGCTAGCTAGAAAGCGATGATGTAATCTTTTACAGGAAAAATTGTCACTTCCATCCTTCCTGGGGTAATAATACAGCATGTATTTCTTTGCGTTCAAAGGAAGGACAAAAGATGAAATTTTAGAGCTTACATGCTTAAAAGTTTTTTTTAAATAGCATTCAAAATGATTGATATTATAGCATAATACTGACCAGCCCGAATAGAGACTAGAGATTATGGGGAGATTAATTCTTTTTGTGGCGATTAATATTAGTTGATCAGCCTCGAATATAAAAACAGAAACGCATTTTTATTACACTACATTATCAAAAATCATGCACAATAAAAGACTCTGATCTGCATTTTCCACGAATTAGTCTCAAACTGACTCATTACACACACTTACACTCAAGTCTCAAAACAGTACAATACCGTGCGCTAATTAGTCGGAAATCATGTGCACGTGGGGCTTCTTAGCGCTCGTGTTTAGAAGCTGCATGCAACCGTCGAGTTGTGTTATGAGACTTTGGAAGCATTTAAGGAAGTAAAACATCTCTTTTTTTTTATATAATCCTACAGGTGGCGCACTCTGTACTATTTACACATTTTCATCCCATGCAGCAGGAGTGAATTATTGTTTAGAAATAATAATTACGGCGAGTGACATAACAGAGATATGCGCTGCTCAGTAAAAATGTTGCAATAATTTAATGTGAAGTTAAATATTAAACTCTTGTATCTGAAGTTATTTTGTATTGTTTAAATGTTGCGCTTTGTTTTTAAGTAAGAAAACTAATGATATCTTAAGGCACGGGCTACATTTAATTACACTTTAAACTTTTTTAAAGGTTTAAAATTGTAACAGAATTAGTGGAAAATGTGATATAAAATCTGGATATTTATAAAATCATGATACTTATAGAATCGGCACAGAGGTATCGTGATATCGTATTGGGGGGTAACTGGTGATTCCCATTAATAATAGACACAACTTGTAATACACACTTTTCATTCAATTAATAAGAAAGTAAAAGCTAGACTAGGAGTTGGGTCTCCCTTCATTTCCTCATAAATGGTGGAAGAGCATGAGAAGGACACCGGCACGACATCTGCATTTTAGACATCCTTAATAGGGAATCTCTCGCTCTCTTTCCCTTCCATTCATCCTGACGTGACGCCCGAGGCCAGAGGAGAAAACACTACGCCTGAGCCACACAGTAAATGAGATAAGCCTCGATTTGGCTGACAGTTCCACATGTTGCACTTACTTCCAAACATCTCAGATTTCTTCTATAATTGACTCTCGTGCTCCACTACAAGCAACATGTGTAGAGAGCGATGCTGACGGACTCGCAGAGACACAAAACCACACTGACATTTTACCTTTTTTTTTTTTTTCATGCAGCATGCAAGAGAAGAGGAAAGACGAGATGACGCCACATCCCTTCTTCAGCAGTGAGGCCGGGGTGCTTTTTCACAGGTGCATGCTGAAAATACCTGCAGGCTGAGTTGTAAAAAGCAGAAATATGTGCACCCTCCCCCCCACTTGTAGCAGCAGCAGCAGACAGGAAAAACAAGGCTGCGCTAGTTTCAGTCGCGCACACAAAGCACGAGGCAACCCTGACCCCAAGAACGGAGCTCGAATAATGAAACCGGACTGGCTCTGCTTAGTGTAGGTCAGAGCCCCGGAAAAAAAAATTCAAGACATTCAGAGGAAAGTTCAGTCATGAAGTGTTAGAGAATGCACTGTGACAATGACAAGAGCAAACTAGTTTGAACTAGAAGAAGGAAGTTCCACTGGATGAGGAAAGTTTAACGGATGTGTGCTAACAGTTTGGGAAGTTTAATGTTGCCATCTTGTCAACTAAAGAAGCAAGCAGGGACCACACCCCCCTGCACAGAAACTGCCAGGCACTAAGCCACACCCCCTGCACAGAAACTGCCAGGCATTAAGCCACACCCCCCGCACAGAAACTGCCAGGCATTAAGCCACACCCCCCCGCACAGAAACTGCCAGGCATTAAGCCACACCCCCCCGCACAGAAACTGCCAGGCATTAAGCCACACACCCCCGCACAGAAACTGCCAGGCATTAAGCCACACCCCCCCGCACAGAAGCTGCCAGGCATTAAGCCACACCCCCCTGCACAGAAGCTGCCAGGCATTAAGCCACACCCCCCTGCACAGAAGCTGCCAGGCATTAAGCCACACCCCCCTGCACAGAAACTGCCAGGCATTAAGCCACACCCCCCTGCACAGAAACTGCCAGGCATTAAGCCACACCCCCCTGCACAGAAACTGCCAGGCATTAAGCCACACCCCCTGCACAGAAACTGACAGGCATAAGCCACACCCCCTGCACAGAAACTGACAGGCATAAGCCACACCCCCTGCACAGAAACGGACAGGCATAAGCCACACCCCCTGCACAGAAACTGACAGACAGAAGCCCGCCCCACGGGACTTTAAACTGTCGGCAGAAGCCACACCCCCTGGACTTTAAATTTCAAACTAGAAGCCACACCCCTGCACTGAAACTGACAGGCAGAAGCCACATCCCTAACATTTAAACTCTCAGCCAGAAGATATACACCCCTGTTGGTGAAGGCCTAAATGCAGAGGCCACGCCCCTCCACTGAAATCATAAACACAGTGGCCACACCTCTTTTACTAAACAGATTAAATAGCTTGCAGATCCACTCTGATTGCAAAAAAAAAAATCCGTGAAAAGCCAGACCTGAGATATTTTACACAACACTCCAACATGCTGGTGGTGTTTTTTAAGTAGGGAAAACCCCAGACAGAAGACGACACCATTTACCCAGGCACACTGGGTGTTTAATCACTTCCTATTTGTTCTTCCCTGTAGATAATAGCAGTGTTTAATTTAGACAAAAGCAGTATCGGGTATCGCAGTGGAGCAGGGAAAAGCCCGGCATCGGACCCGGCCAAGAGCTCGGCAGCTTCAGTGCAACTCGACACTGCAATCCCCACAGAGCTCAGGCTTCCCTCGAACAAAAAAACACAGCAAACAAGATCCTCAGAAACACCACACCGTGAACACTCCATATCCACTGTCTCTGAGTGTGTGTGTTTTGATTTTGCCTGTCTGGAACTCTGTATCCTGAGCCTAGCTCCTGAGCTCAGCAGACAGCGGGCTAATAAACCGTGACATTTTCATGCATATTTGGCAGCTGAGTCGCACAAACCAGACAGCAAGCATTACTCCAAAGAACAAAAAAAAACAATAATTTGTTTTTCATGCATCCTGGACTTCCCAAGAAAAACGGAAAAATGTTGTATTTTTCAGTTGCATTCCAATGTTCTCCAAATACAAAATCCCGGATTAACTTTAAAATCATCAGAGAAACTATTTTAATGGAGAAAACGTCAGTCGTCAGTTTACTTAAGAGGTTTCTGGGACATCAGACAACTCCGACCCGAATATCCAGGACAAGTTTGCTTCAGTAAACGTTCTTTTAAGTAACAAAACATTCCTGAAGGATCGGAAGTGCTTTTAAGACTCAGTGTTCTGAACGGCTCGGTAGGAAGAGCGCATGTAAATAGCTCTAAAATCTGCTTTGAATGTTGCGTGGTGAGTCACAGTGCGATGCTGTATGAAAACATCTAACAGGGACTACAGTTAAATTACGGTAACCAGACAACTCAATGACGATGATGCAGAGTTTGGTGGCAGGATCTCCATCAACTTTATTTAAAATCATGTTAGAGTTTATCACATACACCTATCAGACGGCCAAGCTAATCATTTCCCCCAGACCACCACGTGTTTTATTTTTTCTTATAAAACAGCGATGTGCCAGTACTAACATCAATTAATTACAAAATAAATACTGTTTCAAGCAACGATGAGCAGGCCGAAGCACTCTGCATCATCGCCACCCAGGCACACGTGAAAAACAATGGTCACAGTGGGCCCATGCATTTAAAGGGGACATACCAATACAATTATGACAATTTTATGGAAAAAAGTGGTCATCTTATGGCTAGACCACCAAAAAGCCAAATGTATAATGTCACACAGAAAGCTATTAACTACTTTTCGCCATAAATTTAAGGCATTGTCACGGCTGAGCCGTTTGAGAGATCATAAATCCCTCCGCAATTTTGCATCCTCAATGTCTTAAGATCACGTAGGCCCGGTTTGTTGCAGATCGTATAAATCCCCTAGGAGGAGTACATCAAAATCTATTGGTTGTGTTTTGCAAATGACCCAAAATAACTGACTTCTTGTTGAATAGAGCCCATGATATACAGTGTGTATATGTAAATGTGTACCTCATACATGCAAGCATGTACAGTACAGACCAAAATTTTGGACACACCTTCTCATTCAAAGAGTTTTCTTTATTGTGTTCTTTAGCCCAAACGCGTCTCTTCTGCTTGTTGCCTGTCCTTAGCAGTGGTTTCCTACCAGATATTCTAGCATGAAGGCCTGATTCACACAGTCTCCTCTTAACAGTTGTTCTAGAGATGTGTCTGCTGCTAGAACTCTTTGTGGCATTGACCTGCTCTCTGATCTGAGCTGCTGTTAACCTGCGATTTCTGAGGCTGGTGACTCGGATGAACTTATCCTCCGCAGCAGAGGTGACTCTTGGTCTTCCTTTCCTGGGGCGGTCCGCATGTCAGCCAGTTTCTTTGTAGCGCTTGATGAGTTTTGTGACTGCACTTGGGGTCACTTTCAAAGTTTTCCCAATTTTTCAGACTGACTGACCTTCATTTCTTAAAGTAATGATGGCCACTCGTTTTTTTCTTCACTTAGCTGCTTTTTTCTTGCCATAATACAAATTCAACCTCTTTGAATGAGAAGGTGCGTCCAAACGTTTGGTATTGTACGTTTGGTATTGTATCATACGTTTTGTATGAGCTTTGCTGCAAAATCCAACCTGTGTGCTGATTTCCATGAATTTTTTAGCATGTTAAGACCCTAAGAAAGCCCTGAAAATATTATTCTTAGAAGAATAAGATGGCTTTCACACACTATGATGACCCAGGGCTGATGTCATAGAGCTTGGGCCCTATAAATATCCTACCTTTGACTATAGATACTATTTTTAGTTTAATTGTACTCTACAGTGCAATTTATTTCAACATAGTAAAATCTTTCATTTTAAGTCACGGACAGTCATACAAGCCTGTATTTTACTTCATATCATACTGTGTATATGGTTGTGAATGTGACAAAATTTGAATTGAGTGATGAAGAGAAATTCATCACAATTCTATGATTAATGACGTACAGTACCAGTTAAAGGTTTGGACACGACCTTCTAAATCAATGTTTTTTGTTTTGTGATTCATTTCTTACATTCTATTCTAGAACAATACTGCAGATTTCAAAACAAGAAAAATTAAATAACAGTATCATCAAGTGAATTTGCAAAACTCAATCAACATGATGAAACCGGCTCTTAAGAAGACCATCGCAGGTTACCAGCCTCAGAAATCACCTCAGATTAAAGGTGTCGTGAAGGCTTTACAGAGCGTACGTAAGTAGCACACACGTCTCAATATCAACCGTTCAAATGAGATTATTGCATATCATAAATGGGACTGTTATAATTGGCAGTGTAGAAATCACTGGTACACATTTAGACTGAGTTTCGAATGCCGAGTGAATGAAAGGCAAGATCGTGACAGCATCAAAAAAAAGTGAACGATGCGAGACGAGCTCACTCTGACCTTACACATGTTAGAAGATGTCAAAATTGAAAGAAAATAACAAAAGCCTATTTTATTCTAATCATTCCAAAACAACAGTGCAATATTTCTCTCTTGTTTCTGGTGAGAACCCTAGATTTAAACTTCAGCAGGAAGATGAAAGCTAGCGCAGGCCCGACTGAGGTCTCACTGGCTCTAAAACTCCTCTCGCTTCTCACCACAAGACGACCTGCTTTAGGGATTGTGGTGTGCGGCCTTCCGGCTCTGGGCACGACCACATCCACATCCACCAGCGCCGCGGTGCTCCTTTGCTCATAAAAGACCGTTTTCAGCTCGTTCGAGTCGACGAGCTAAATTTCGCTCTATCCGAGAACTCTGAGAAAAACACGCACACAAATAACCTCAGGAACAAAACCGTCAAGATGGAGAGATGGAGAGAAGGAGAGAGAGAGAGAGAGAGAGTAAACAACTAGCACTGCTGAAATACTTTGGTCAAGCGAGAGGAAGAAATAATTTATAAAAAGGTCTCTTTAGGAAACAATGTTCAGAGCTGAAATTAACTTTATTTCCAAAAACATCAGAGCTCGTGTTTATTTTAGTGGCGACAGCACAAAACTGTGCACGCTACTTACTGGTACACTCGATTCCTGAAAAGTCGCAGTTCGGTTCAGAGTCGTTTGCGGATTTTTCCTTAGAACCTAACTAATAATTGTTAGTGGAAACCGCAGTGGGTTTTTTTTTTTTAATGGCAATATATATTTTTTTCATGCGGTTTAATGCTAAAAACAATATAATTCACTAATGTTGTAACAAATATTAACATAAATTCAGCTAAATTTTCATATAAAATATAATACTGTATAAATTTTTTTTGGACTGTGCAGAGGACACAAAGCGACCGTAGAGGAAAACACGACTTGTGATGGTGAATTATTACCGTATTTACACTACCAAAGAAGATGACGGCGCATACAAAAAAAAATATATATATATATATATAGGGGTATTTTACATTCTAGCACTGCGGGAGACACGGCAGTACAGAACTGTATAGTATACGGGTTTACCTTTACAATCATTTTATTTTTTTAAGGGTAACGTATTAACCTAAGAGTCTGAAATGAAATCCCCCCCCACAATGCTCTGCAAATCACACCAACACTTGTTTTAGAAGCTGAAAATTATTTAAATCTTACAAAACCTGTAAAGGGGTTATATTTGTGCATCCTCAAGCATCGTACAAAAGGTTCTGTAAGAGAGTGATGCTTGAAAAAAAAAAAAGTAACAGCAGCGAACAACCACTGCTACACGCTCTTTCGGTGTTTGCAGAAGATTTGCACTTCAAATTTGACTTTCAACACTAATCTCTTCAAAGCGTGATCACACGTTTCCTCCAAAGCCAGCAGAGCTTTTTTTTTCTTCAGAAATAGAACTTATAATAAAATATAAATTGAGATTTGCACATGTTTAGAATGAACATGTTTAGAATGAAGGTGTGAAGACGTCAGCAGAAAATAAAGCGTACACTTCTCTGAATACGGCTTGGCTTGTCTTGACGTTGCTCTGTAACTCAGCTGTCAACTCAGGATAGTCATTCACCGGCGTACGGCCTTCTTTAAAACCTAAGTCTACGTAAAGCTTGACGTCTTCTGTAAATGTCAATCGATTTTACGCCTTCATTAACCAGAAAGACCCGGTTTGACCGGTTTGATGTCATTAATAACTTTGTGATAATTTTTTCTTGAGTATCATTAAATAAAAGTGCTACAGTACAAAGCAGCACAAATAGTCCTGGGAGGAATAAAATAAAAGGGAACTTCTCAAGGAACATGCGGGAAATAACTCGACGTAATAAGCAGAAGTTATGTCCTTGTTCTCTCTCATCAGAGATTTGACTCAGCAAATAATAAAAATAGGCGATACTTTCGAGAAGTGGCCGAGGCAACAGGTCAAAAGATGATTAATTACCTCGACCGGCAGGGCATCCTGAAACTTAAACTGGATTTAAGTGAATTGTTTCGGTCAAACTTCATTATGTGAGAGATCTGAAGTAAATTGTGACTTTTAGAGTGACGTGTGAATACAGATCTTGGAAGGACGAGTGTTTTTGAGCGCGCTCCCAGCATCTTACCTCCACGTCCTGAAGGCTGAAGTCGTTCTGGTCTTTGAAGTTGGCAGCCCCGGCGCTGAGCTCCATGAGCATCTTGGCGATCTCGGGCTTTATGGCGGCCGTGAGGCGGCCGGCCGCCTCCATCACGTGCTCCTGCACGTCCTTGAGCTGCGTGGCGGCTTTGGAGTAGCGCGAGTTGCGAAACACGCTGCCGAAGAGATCCGTCAAGAAGGCGCTGGCGCGGCAGAAGACGTTCAGAGCGTCCAGGTACTTCGAGATCCCTTGCTGGATGTCGGCGACTGCTGTTGTGGCGTTGCCCGTGCCCGAAACATCGGGGCAGGCGGAAAGGACGGGGCCTACGGGTGCCAGCGAGGTCGGGGTGGAGCAGGAGGTCCCGAGTGGGGCACTAAGGGCTCGGCTCAGCTCGGGGAGCGAGTATTGCTGGTGTTGCTGCTGCTGCTGCTGCGCTTTCTGCTTGGACCCGCCAAGCAAGAAGCGTCGCTTATAGTCCATTTTACTTTCTTGCGCGCTGCAACAATACATAAGTAGTGGACGTGGCCAGGAAGTGCCCTTTCCCACCACGAGCTTGGCAAAAAGACTCTCTTCTGTTTGTCTTTATTCAGATTCGGAAATCGATAAGGATTCCTGCCCGGATGTTCAGCCACAGAAACCTTTTTTCTTTCCTCCTCAAGTAAACTGATAGCTTAAATGCTCCATGAGCCAGAGAGTCATGTCAGTATTCCTTATCGTGGCAGAAAAGAAGACGAGAGCAAAAGAGAGAGAGACAAAGACACAAGTTTGACGTCTGATCGCGATGTGCAGCACTGCTGTAGCTCACAATGTGGCTGAAAAAAGAAAAAGAAAAAAGAAAAATCTAACATACAAGGTTGGCGCTTTGCTCTTATATTATTTCTTATAAAGATAAAAGCTCTATCTTCAAACCACAAGTAACCGTAAATCCTGGAACAAAAACAAAACAAAAAATTACCCAAAGTGCATAATATATCCTTCAAAAAAAGGAAGTGGGGGGGAAATAAAGCCTTATAGCTTTCTAGAGTATATTAATTCCGTTTTTGTGTGTGTATATATAGATCTCTATTAAAAAATAGAAAACTATGAAGAAAAAAAAAGTGTCTGAAAGGAAACAAAAGAAAATCCCACAGTATGATGATGATGAGTCTAGTGACGGTCCACTGGTAAACAGTAAGGAAAAAAGTGAAGTAAACGTCCGTCCAGCTACAGGGTGGACGATGGAGCCTTGGCACAGACTGAACGCTAGCAGGATGACAGATCCGGTCTGTCAGAGAGATAACGCATCCAAAAACACATCCAGATCCCGTCCAGAGTTCCTCCCCGATGCCCCGGAGGTAGTTAATCTTCAAAAGGAAGCGTGCGTGTGTTAGCAGATTTCAGATCCTCCGTGAAAGGTGACACAAAGCGCAGCGTGTCTCTGTAAGGCCTCACTCTCACGGTCACTTCCTGTAAGAGAGAGAGAGAGAGAGAGAGAGAGAGAGAGAGAGAGACAGAGAGAGAGAGACAAACATGAGTGAATTTATTTATATATAGAAAAGGATTTGCAATAGTATATACACTATCATATACACTGTGTAGGTAAAAGCCAATGCGTAGCACCAACCAACGGGGTCAAAGGTTATTTCAAACCTCACAATAGCTTCTGCTGAAATAATGGCGTTTAAGAGTGAGTAACCATAGAAACGTGGTGTCATATACGCGGCGCTGACTAGCGCAGGCCATCGCTTTCGGGAAAACCCACATACGACACACGACATGTTGGGACACGGAGCCAGGAGGAGACCGAGCCAAAGTGTCCCATTGTTCAGAGACACTGGAGATCTGTACGCGTAGAATCAATACCGCCATTCAGCCCGTTTCCACCACCGGCGCACTCGCCCTCTCACACACAAACACACACACACACAAACACACACACACACACACACACACACACACACACACACACACACACACACACAAACGAAGAAGCGACACACGCCATCGGTCACTTTGCATACATGGAAATTGAAAAGCGATGTTCACGTTTATTCATGTGGCAGACACTTTTACTCAAAGCGGAGACGGGAAATGATTGAAGCATGCGCAGCTGCGCTCATGAACTGTATCTCCAGAAAAGGTTTGTGTAGAATATCTCAAAAAGCACAAAGGATCACGTTTATGGGTCACTCAAACACATACACAGTAGGCACATCAAGTGTTTTTATTTATTTATTTATTTACATCTACTGTCTCTAATTTTAGGCATTCTTATGCGTGCAATATCATGTTACAACCACAATTGCATCACAGAACTCATTCCTACACACACTTCCTGTCCAAAAAAATCTTTTGAGTTCGGCCTAATAATATTCTAATGAGTGTGCTTGATTGACATGTACATGTATGAAGAATCTGGGCGTTGCCTGATATCCTGATAATCACACTTAATCACCATCTTCCTTTCCAAAGAACTTGAGTACGGCCTAATAATATTCTAATGAGCACGTCTGAGTGTCAGCGTCCTGTCTAAACATTTTGGGGTGTGGCTTTACAATCCGATGAGCAGTCTTCCTGTGGAAAGTGTTTGGGGTGTGGCCTAATATTGTGAGTGGCCAAAATTATAATCTATATAAATAATAATACTGTAAAGTAGGCGTGTCTGTAGCCTGTAGATATTTGTGAAAAATTATTTGGGGTGATGTAATAGAACACATCAAGATGGATTTTGGAATTTTTGTCTGTGTGTCTGTCTATGCATGTGGTAAGAACCACAGCACCTAAAAAAGGAATTTTCAATGGGGTTTCCACAGGTCTATTTGGCCAAGCTTGAGGTAACAGACAAAGTATTAGGGGCGTGGCCTAATATTCTGATTAGCGTGCTTAACTGCAATCCTATATAATCAGAATGTTAGACCACGCCCCAAAATACTTTCCATAGGTGGATTGCAGTATTAAAGTATTTTGGGGCGTGGTCTAACATTCTGATTAACATGCTTAACTGCAGACCCACAATATAAAGTATTAGGGGCGTGGCCTAACATTGTAATTAGCATGCTTAACTGCAATACCCCTATATAAAGTATTATGGGGCGTGGCCCAACATTCAGACTAGCATGCTTAATTGGCAAGTTTCTGTCTAAAGTACTTGGGCGTGGCCCTATAATAATAACAAGCCTGTTGTACCCAAACATTTAATAGCGACGTGTGTAAAACAACTAGGTGCATACTGCCACCTGCTGTATCGGAGAAAGTAAATATGCAAACACACCCAAGTACGGAGAATAATAATAATGTGAACTTGGAGGAGGAGGGATCGATCCTGGGCAAGGTACAAATCAACGTGTGTTTTGAGGAAAGTCAAACGAGTACTACAAGACAGAACAGCTGATTAACTGGTTAAGGTTCAAGCAAAAACCCTGGTAACTCCACCTCCTAAAAAAAAAAAGTCCCCAGTGAACACCTAGTGCTCACAGTTCCCACAGGACGGACGGGGGACTGTGTAAAGTCAGAAAAGAAACCTCGATGTGTTATGATGTGTTGCACATGGCCCTGTGTGTGTATCGCGCTCCTGCTCAGAGATAACGCTTTAGAGAGAGAAACAGAGTTAAGGGGGGGGGGAGATAAAAAAAAATAGACTCTTTTCCTGAGGATGCGCCTGGTCGACTTCGCCCCTCGGCTTCTCCAGTCATCGCAGTTACACTAACATTCCTGTACGACACGTAGTTTGTTCCACTGATTTCTAAACCTGACAAAGTGTGTGTGTGTGACGGAGAAAGTGCACCAAATAAAGAGACACACACAATGTGGTACTAAATAAACACAGAAAAAGTTTTTCAGTGCGGTGGAAGTCCCATGGCTTTCCACAGCTTGTCTGTGTATGTGTGTGTGTTTAGGGTGGAGATGACGACAACGAGCAATCCTGCTTCCAACACCAGCGCAAACAGATTCGTGTGTTTATTCAGGCTGGTCATTATGTCACCTCAGTTATAGAGCATGTCGAGAGGATCAATCCTGTGCCGCCTCAAAAGCAAACTGCTCCACCACCTCACGTCTTTTTTACGTCTCATTTTAAGTGGCAGGCTTTAAACAAAGTTCCTGGTCGTGAATCGTTCGAGCTCTGAAGTGACACACGGGCGCAGCTTGAGTTCTTCTTACGAAAAACTTCTGACTGAGAAAGAGAAGCACGAGGAGGGGATAAGGAAGTCCTGTGACGATCGCTGATGTGTGCCGAATTTTTTGTAAAAAAAAAAAAAAAAAGAGGATGCAAACCAGTTACACAACCGAGGGCAGCAGGATGCATCGCCAAGCAGCTTTAACAGGACCGTTTCCTGTGTGTGCGCGAACCCTGTCACCTGAGTAGGTGTGGATACGTGAGCTGAAGAGTTTAAAGGACTGTAATGGAATCGATATTGATGCGACTGCCTGCACTTTCATTGTCCTGGTGCAGAGAGAATCAGTGCTAACAAACAAACAAACAAACAAACCTCTCAGAGAGAGAGAGATTAAAACGATGATGTGAGGGATGAAGTCATAAGAGAAAAAAGGAAAGAGAGAGAGAGAGATGATTAGGGAAGGGAGAGCAGGAGAGAACAAGACAGAGACAGGAGAGAAAAAAAGAGACGAAGAGAGACATAATGGGAGGTTGAGAAGAGAAGAACAAGAATAGGAGAGAGAGAGAGAGAGAGAGAGAGAGGGAGGGAGAGTGGAAGAGTGAGTGAATGAAAGAATGAGAGAAAGAGAGGGAGGAGATGAGAGAGGAGAAGAGAATAGGAGTGGGAGAGAATGTTTGAGAGAGACTGAGAAAATGTCAGAGAGGGGGATAGAAAGAGGTAGACAATGAGACAGAATGAGAAAGGAAGATCAGAAGATAAAAAGAGAGAGGGGGAATGGAAAGATGTAGAGGATGAGGGAGGAAGAAAGTATGAGAGGAAGAGAATGAGGGAAAACGAATGAGAGAATATGAGAGAGAAAGAGAAAAAAGAGAGGGAACAGAAAGAGGTAGAGAATGAGAGAGAGAGAGAGACAGAGTGGAAGAGAATGAGAGAATCTAAGATAAAACAAGACAGACAGGGAAGAAAAGAGATCGAGAATAAGGGGACGAGTAGTACGAAAGTTTCATTGTAAAGAGTCAGCAGTTTCTTTTTTATGACTCTGACAATAAAGAAAGAAAATAATATGAAAAAAAATAATAATAATACAATGACAAAGGTGACGTAACCTGTCGTTTGCAAAACCTGTTAGAGGACGATCAGGCCATCACAGCTAACATGAGAAATCATATGACCTGGATGGAGCTAACAGCAGGATAACCTGTGGTGCCTACCACAGGTGTATTTAGTGCAACCTTTTATTTATTTTTTTTCAACAGCACCTAATGTTTTATGAACCTCAGTATTGATTTAAAGACAATGTTTAAAAAAAAAAAACACGCAGACTATTCCTTTAAGACTGCAGCCGCTAAGAATGGATTCTTTCCAACACACTTAACTTTACAGTTAAAGTATTAGTCATAATCCCAGACTTTACTAAACGTGCCAGTTCCACCAGACAAGTCCAAGAAAAACTACCCGTGTGAGAGCAAATTGTTGCGTTAGATCCCACCGAGTAGTGTGTTGACTTATGCACATTTCCCTTTGTTTTTTTTTTAAACATCATACGACTCAAAAAAAACTTTAATCTGACAGAAATAACATTGCAACTGTACTCGAGGTGTTTCCTGATTGGCCAAGACACAAAAAGAAGAAGAAGAATCCTCATAAAAACATCAGGGTTCCAGTGGTGCCTACCGCACACGCACGCACGCACGCACAGAGAGAAAACTTGGCCTTGATCCAGTTCCGCTTAGCGATCTCTCTTACTAACGCTCTGGACATGAGACCGGCTCCGGTTTCTCCCGGCGTTCTCACTGTGCTGTCGTCAAAAGACAGCCTCCGATCTGCTGCGCTCAGCTCATCTCATCGTTGCAAGCAGATTCGGACGCACTGCTTTTTAAATAAAGCAGGTGTACTGGTATTACCTTTAAAATAAGAATGTTTATACATATATAGACAAAAAAAGGACGAGGGTGATCAGCGATTTCAATTTAAGATTACAGTGAAGCGTTTGAATATGTACAAACAACAGAGAATCAAGAAACAAACAAAAAAAAAACAACAAAACAAAAAAAAAACAAGAGAATCATTACTGGTGACGAGACACGTATTCATCACTACGAGCCTGAGAGTAAACGGAGGGGAGTATAGAACAGAAACTAATCTCCGACCGAGACGAAGTACAAAAGTCAACCATCAGCTGGAAGATTCATCAATGTTTACAGTTTGTTTACAGGCCTGTACTGGACCATTATCCGAAAAAAAGGTTCAACAATCAACAGCGCTCGTTACAGTGAAACGCTTATTGAAACGCTGAAGCTTAAAATTCGGATTAAACGCAGAGGACTGATATCCGAGGGCATCGAGATCTCGTAGGACGACGCACGTCTGCACAAAAGAACATTCCCACAAAGCGTCGTCCCTGTAGTCCTGATCTCACTTCATCAGATTCAGAAGGAGTGAAGACAGCGGTGCACTCTTGTGTGGCTCTCAGATCAGCTTAAAAAATTTTTTTTTGTTTTTTTAATGAGGGAATACGAAAGCTTGTTAACAGATGGACAAAGAGTCTTGAAAAACAAGGATGTTTCTGGGGGGGAAAAAAAAAGATTTATTTATTTGTCATTATACAAATTTACAGCCAGAGTGCAGATAATTTTTGACTCACCCTCGTACTAGCAGTTTGGCAAGACCTTGAGAGTGAACCTGACCGCCTGCTGCTTGTTGCTAGCAAAGCTACACAAGCCCAAATTAATTCCTGCTGCTAACAAATGAGAACACGACCACTTCAGAAGTGTTTCCAACTACTCGTTCACTTTGAATTGCTGTTTTAATGTTTACTATCCTTCTTAAAGAGGTGTAAGGCCGAGAGAGAGAGAGAGAGAGAGAGAGAGAGAGAGAGAGAGAGTTGCTTGGCTTTCACAGTCGTCCTGGACATCTGGTGCCAATGAAGCGGAGGAATGTTTTAGCTCACAGCCCGTCTGGGAGTCGTCCGCGCTCGCAGCGCTACAGCCTGATAAAGCTAACAGTCGCACTTCTCATACACCATGTTAAAGACTCCACGTTACAAACGATTTGCACAAGTGCATTTTAACGAGGTCCTATTTAAACAAGGTTTATACACAAGTTCCCTCCCCCGTGCATGGTTTCACACTGACACAATGAAGATGGCCGTCGATGATCTTTCTTAGACGGAGTTAAAGAGAAAGTTCAGGTCTTAAAATCAACATTGAGGTACATATGAAGACATCTTGGACGTTATGAACACAGAAATTATCTCAAACTTCGGCGAGAGAACGCTTTTTTTTTTTTTTTTTTTACGAGAAACTGAAAAATGATTAACCAAAATGTCCACTGGGGGCATGGCTCCAAAAAACGAGTCAAACCTCACAGAGCGACAAGTCCAACTTTACAACAGAAATAAACGTCACTACAGCTTGATACAAGCTTTGGTCTCTGTAGGAAGATTCCCCGTTCGTGATAACCGTTTGAGGAATTTTTTTTTTTTTTTTTATCTAACTCAAGTCCTAATTAAATATTAATCGCTTAATTAGAGACGGATCTGATTTGAGTGACTGCTGCACTGCAGGTGTCAAACCGCAAGTCGCCTGCTACACATCACTTAAGCAAACCAGTGAACTGGAACCACTGGAGCTGAACTTAAAACCAAAAAATATTTAGGCGTTGACCTGGGACGATATGTTGCGCACAAGGATGACATAGTTCGATGAATGCAAAGTTAACATTAGCATATAAATTGACTTTAGCCACTATACCATTTTAGCCAAGTTAAAGCTAAGCTCAGTCGGTTGTGAGTGGTAACTGAGTTAGGTAGGCGGGTTCCACCCATATGGCCATATATGGATTAACTGGGGATTTAAGCAGAATTGATTCTTGCCAAGATGGCGACAATAAGAGATCTGACGGCTTCAGAAAACCTATGAGTGATATTACAGAGGGTTTGTCCTGTCTACGGCTGAGACTCGTATGAAGCTTCTGCAGTCCCAATGAGCTAAATCAAGCAGCTTATGGTGTATTTAGTGCAACCTCTTTTTTTTTTTTTTTCAACAGCACCTAATGTTTTATGAACCTCAATATTGATTTAAAGACAATGTTTAAAAAAAAAACACAGACTATTCCTTTAAGACTGCAGCCGCTAAGAATGGATTCTTTCCAACACACTTAACTTTACAGTTAAACTATTAGTCATAATCCCAGACTTTACTAAACGTGCCAGTTCCACCAGACAAGTCCAAGAAAAACTACCCGTGTCTGAGAGCAAATTGTTGCGTTAGATCCCACCGAGTAGTGTGTTGACTTATGCACATTTCCCTTTGTTTTTTTTTTAAACATCATACGACTCAAAAAAAACTTTAATCTGACAGAAATAACATTGCAACTGTACTCGAGGTGTTTCCTGATTGGCCAAGACACAAAAAGAAGAAGAAGAATCCTCATAAAAACATCAGGGTTCCAGTAAGAGGTGCTTGGAGAAACACGAGACACGACCCGCAAAATATATTAAACTAGTCACTTAGGTAATTAATTATATAGTGATGCACTGAGAGTCGCCTCCGTGTTCTGTGTGACTTTTTGACTTTTTCTGCACACACACGCACACTTGGTGAAGGTCTGATTAACAATTTTCTTTACTGTCGTCAAGAATGTCTTCACCTAACTTTAAAATATATATATTATTGCTTTCTGGTTCACAAAACAACCCTAAAACAACCAAACATATTAAACTTAGTCTGGTTTCATCTGGTCCAATTGAGGTGAAAAAGGGTTCTCTGGTTGTTTGATCTCCAAAACTGTGAGGACGCTCAATCAGCTCGTCTGCTGATTTTGTCCGCTCCTACTGAAAAATCCGTCAATATCATCGGAGGAATTATATAAATGTGTACAAACCCAGCGTGCTGCAGCATCTCCACACACTCCGGATATTGGAACGCTGATCCGATCTAACGCACAATACATGTTCGGCTAAATTCCAGGCATGTTTTGTAATCTGACCTGCGACAACAAAGGGAGCAGACAGAGACAAACCCCAAACTGGCTGATTTTAACAAACAGAGTAAAATCAGTCAACATGGCGTTTATGAAGCTACGTTTAAAAAAAAAAGAAAAAAAAGAAGAAAAAAAAAAGACACTTCTAGGCAAAGCTTTACCCAGAAAGAAACTGAAAACTAAACACCAGACTTGTTGGACAACGTGTGTGTGTGTGTGTGTGAGAGAGAGAGAGCAGTTGTTCAGCTCTGTGTGAGTATTTATGGACATTCCCAGCATGAGGAGGGCAGAGGTCACGCTCAGCAGTCGCACAAGTGGCAGTAAGCAACTGTGTCGTCTACTGATGTACACACACACACATACAAAACGCACCCTTTATTAAGTGGCAGCTGAACAAAACACAAATCGCACCTTGTGCAGTTCACTTCAGAAATAAACGTTCAGCCAGGAAAGACAACACGACAACGTTTCCACTTCTCAGTAGGTAAAAGTTCACACCAAAAATTCCAACCAACAAATCCTGAGCTCACGTTAAGCCTGTTGTACCAAACCACAGACACAATGCGACCCCCCGACTCCAGCACGTACCGCGCTCCGTCTCAGCAGAGGCCACGAAAGGTCACCCCACTCGCTCACGTTTCAAGCTCCAGGCCCGAGAGGGAAGGGACGCTGCTCTGGTTTCTGCAGTCAAACACCTCGAGTGGTGTTTAACAGAAGACGGGAGACAATAATATATCCCGTTACACACACGGTCACACAGACGAACAGCGCTCGAATCATAATATGCACATGGAATTCATTTGGAGTCACGCGCTGAAGCCACAACGCTGCACGTTGCACTAGTTTTTTGTATTTAAAAAAAAGGAAAGAAACTAATCCTTTAAATCTTCTTCAAGCGGAAAAAAATATAAAGTAAACAAGGCTGGGTGAGGTCATCCTGAGATGTTACGGCATGATACGCTTTTATGGAGAGATGACAAGTAGTGCTCGTCAATATATTGAGTTTTTATGGTTTATAAGAGATAATAGGACGAGACAACAGAGTTTAATAGAGTTTACAGTCTGACCATATCGTGGCGATTTGTCAATCGATTTTTTAGAATGAATCTTTTTAGAATATGTTTTATACACTTAAGCTGGTAAAATGGTACTGTAACCCTAAAATCCTACAGGGGGCGCGCTCTAACATAGTCAAACATTGGCAGGCATCGCAGCATTCTGTGTGGTAGGGGCGAATTACTTCCAAAGTTTGTTTAGAATTGTAAAAAAAATCTGAAAAGAAATAAATAAATTGGGACATTTATAAAATTGTGATGTTTACAGAATCGCAATTCAAATCGAATCGGCACCGGGATATTGTGCTAATATCGTATCCGTTAACATATACTAGTTTGCCGCTAGCTAACTTGTGTGTCAAAGGTTTAGGTCTGTGATGTAATAGGTCAAGGAGGAAAACCGAAAGGGTCATATCGCCACCTACTGTAGCGGAGTCTGACATACTTTGGTCAAAACATTGATTCCTTGTATAATGGTATAATGACTGTAGTATGTAGATGGTTGAGCTATAATTCCACTTATTACTGTGCATGTAAAAGTATGTGCATGTTTGCATCTCTTCTCTCAAACAGTGTAGCCGACATCGCTCCGCCCCACTCTCCCTCTCTGTAGCACCGCCCCCACTTTGCCTCTGTGTAGTCCCGCCCTAACTCTCCCTCTGCGTGGCACCGTATCTCCGCCCCCACGCTCCCTCTTATAGCATCACGTTTAAAATTCAGAACTTCGTGATGGAAATTCATTGTGTAAAATATTCTTCAGCACGGCATTACCAGCGTCATAAACTACAGTACAAAGAATGTGTTATACTTCGTGCCACAAGATCTTCACGGCCCATAAAGTCTTGAAAGCTGTTCGACAGGCCCTCAATACAAATTTATTTCTCTCTCTGACGACTCCAACAACTCTGGGGTCTAACTCAGTAGAAAACTTCAACAGAGCAAGAAGACCTGCTGTTACATTTGTTCTGTTTACATTTTATATGGTGTTTAACTTTATTTGAATCAATATGTTATTGCCGTTAAGATTAACTGAATGAGATTCTCAGACACACGGCTACTTTTATTTAATAGAGGCTGTTTATTATTGGACTTTATTTATTTCTTTTATTTTTTCAGCACATTTCAGAAACTGAAAGCCTGTTTTTGCATTTTATTTTGATTAAGGCTGCAACAACTAATCGATAAAATCGATAATTATCGATAATAAAATTTGTTGAATTAACGTCAACGTTATCAATTAGTTGGACTGCTCACGGTACTGAGGAGTGCGATCACAAGATGCACAAATACACAAAGATACGCACAAATACACAAAGATACACACAGATACACAGCCGCTGGCGCAATGGAGGTTACAGAAGTGTCTGCAGGAAAAAGCGCGCGCCTATGGCGTTATATTCCTGGCACAATTCCGAGCGCGCGGTTTGACATTTTGAGAGCAGACAAAGCACTCTACAGCTCGATTCTGTGCGTGCAATGTCTTTCCCTGCTCGCGCAACATGTTCTCAAGAGCGCGTGCGCGCAACTTCTCGATTCTATGCGCGCTCGACTCTGCCTTCACGCGCAAGCAACATTTATTTTCTGTGCGCGCTCAACTTTTGTTTAAATGTTGTATTTTGCATACTCAAATGCTGTTATTTATTTATTTATTTTAGAAAGAGACAAGTCAGCATAAGTGAGTTCATTCAAAAATGAAATCCCCCATGCACTCCACAACAAGCAGCCAGTATAGCAGATGCCATCCAATATAATAAGAGTACAACAATTGCTTTGCTTTTTTATTTATTTATTTATATTTTGGATATTTAAAGGAGTTTTACTGTTCAAAAATAAACTTTGTCTTTAATTTAAGGTTTAAAATGTCAAAATTAAAGATCATTAAACTCTATATGTGGCTTTAGCATTTTTTAAAGTTTAGTTTTAATGATAACTAATACCCTGATTTATGGTTTTATATAGTTATAAGCAAAACATCAAATTAAAGAAGCAATAAGTTTATATCCGATTAATCGAAAAAATAATCGCCCAACTAATCGATTATCAAAATAATCGTTAGTTGCAGCCCTAATTTTGATCACAGTCTGCTTTAATATAAGTGCTTGTGAAAACTCACATGTGGCTTTGACTTACAACAGAACACTACGGTGATTCGCTCCCCCCCTCATCACAAGTATCCTGGGGGAAAAAATGCATTTGGAATCAAAAGTTGTTGATTTTTGTGCTTTTTCTTCTTTTTACATTTATCAGTATAAATAATTCTCTCTTTTTTTTTTTACTTTCAGTTTATCACACATACATTGACGCTCATCATTACTTTTTAAAATATTGTTACAAATTATTATATTACATCATAATTTTACACTAATGATTGTTTTTACCGAAATGATCTTCTTTCCGACAGTTTGTTACTAATCCTAGATATTTACACACACATCTACAGTGCTGTGCCAAACCTAATTTCTTCATATTATGTAAAATGAAATATAGATTAAAGTAAATAAATGGGATAAAATGGTTTTCGGATGATACAATTTGAAAAACTGACCTCAGCATCAACCTCACTTCCCCTCTCGTCTGTTCAGCATTCAGCATCACCAGTGTATTAATCACCGGCCTGATCGTCAGCAACTGTTTCTCACTGGTTCATGGATCAAGTTATAGGGTTGTGGTTGTTGTTTTTTTTTGCTTCAATGAATCATAGGTCACTATGTGGCTTAACAAACAAACAAACAAAAAATTCCTCTGAAACTGTTCTTGATGGAAAATGAGAGCTGAAAAAGTCTTTTAGGAAGCCTGCAGAACTATTGCATTAGATTACATTAAAAATACAAGAAAGTCTGACACTTTGAACGCAAAATATGAAGAACTGAGTGGGGGAGGGGGGGGTCATGAGTTTTCAAAGTACTCTATAGTGGAATACAATTTGTTTATGTAATTTAAAAAGTAGGACTTCATTATATCCAAGATTATTCACATCTAAAGTCAAACATTTAAAGCCTTTTTTTTTGTACGCATTTTGATTGTTAATAATCTTTTAGAAGTTTAGTCTAACGCTCACTACTATCATTATTATTATAATTTATATGTTCGGATAAGGGGACAAGACTTTTGGCCGAAAAATCTGTAATGAATCATTCATCATTTTAGACAAAATCATCATACTGTCAAAATTTTAAATGGTAAATTGCAGTAGAATTTACAAAAACACAATAAATTTAATTTGCTTAAATTGTTCTTCTGACAGCACTGCAACCCAATCTTAAATGGAAGATGTATCGCTCAGTCTAGTTCGGTACATGCGTGGTGAAGACTGCTGACTTCCCCATGTCCATTTAAGGTTTGATAAACTGGGCATATTAGCTCACCCCTAATTCCCTTTCCAAATTGCACACGCTGGTGCTTTTTATTTTTGGAATTTCGCAATCTGCAGGAAAGTCAGAATTTACAGCACTATGCACACGACAGTTCATTTCATTTCCTCAAAAGAGTAATCTTTCAGAAGTCTAGTCCCTTCTACAGATGTCACAGTCAGTCATGGTTATTCGAACGCTCACCTCAAGCGCTGGTCAGTGTGCTAGCTCTCTTATCCGACTCTCTCTTTCGGTTTATAACAACGACAACAACGTGAGAAAATACTGACAGTATAATAGATTGCATGAAGAAACTTCTAAGAAAAGAACAACAATCAGGGCATCAAATCTGATGATAAAAATTATTACAGGTAGTCCCTGACTTATGAACATTCGTGTTACGAATTACCGCAGATATGAACGGGCCGTGGTTCCTTCGAACATTCACAGATGTGAATAAATCACGGAAGTAGCTCATGTACATTGTACAAAAATAGACACTGCAGTGCATCAGATACCAATATTTAAAATCATAAAAGTATTTTCAGTGTGTAAGTGAATGTATAAAATGTCTAATCTGTGTGCGGGAGAAATGAGTCGGCTTCACCGGTTTCAATGAATCAGTCCAGGAGCACAATGATAGAAAATCTCTGTCCTGTAAAGCTGTCCTGATGGTGAATAATCCTAATTTTGGAAAATCCTCAACAAAACACAGTTCACAGTCCAATACAGTGAAAAACAGCTCTGAGACAAAATGGTGTCCGGGATTCCCTTTCTGATTTAGAGGTGCAGAGATGAGACTTGTGAGATTAAGTACTTGTTAGGCGCATTTACATCTGCGGAAAGGGGACAGATTTAGTCAAGTAGATTGATATGCTTTACATTGTATATTTGTGTTAAAGGCGTACAAGACTCTGTCGGACTTAAGAACAAATCCGACTTACGAACGAGTTCCTTTCCTGGAGCACGCTCGTAAGTCAGGGACTAACTGTATTATTATTATTATTATGACTACTATTATTTACAGGTTCTGATAACCTAAGGTTAAATAAAGATTTTTTGTTAAAGAAAGTATTTTGTTTGTGATCATTTTAGACAAAATCATTGTAATGTGAAAATTTTAAAAGGTAAAGTTTCGTAGAATATCCAACACACAATAAATGCTTTGTTTGAATAGTTCTTCAGACGAATCGCCGCATCTATAAACCGGCCGCCATCCTTCATGTGGCTTATTCCATTGACCTTCCTGATGATAAACACGCAGTCGGGCTAGTTAGCAAAACTATACACTTCCAAACAAGCAAGCAAGCAAGACACCACAATGAAGCGCATCTTGATCCTTATGTAGCTTAACACCAGCAACTCATTTAACCCCCAAATAAAAACAAACACACACACACACACACACACACACACACACACACACTTCAGAGCCACAAGTTGACAGCAAGAGCCAAGTGTTAAAAACACAACCGGGGCACAAGTTTTTAACATTTTGTCAAATTTTCCACAAGTCGAGAGAGAACACAACAACTATTTGAGCTTCTCTAGGGAAATCTCCTATGCAAACAGAGCAGGGAGCGGACAGGCAGAGGACGCGTTACCACGGAAACCGAACAGGAAAAAGCTGCCATCTCTACTCTAAACACACACACACAGCAGTCTAGCCACGGGGTCCCACAATCTCGCTATGACGAGTTAAAAAAGCATTCAGTCTAAAACAACAACTGAAAAATGAATAAATAAATAAATAAATATAAATTTCCTTGGCTCCTGCCAATTTCAGAACGCCGCCTGTTTCATGTCGGGAAAAACCAATCCCGTTCCATGACTCGGAAAGGGGGAAAAAAAAAATAACTCTCCATGAACTTAGTGATTAGCGAAATGACTTTCTAACAGAACAGGATGAACCTCTGTGGGAGTTTAATTATGAATGGACTGTACCGTGACGTTTTACAGACAAATTGCAAGTTTTAGTGACAACCTAAAAATCACACAACTCCAACTTGCAATTCTGTTAGCATTAGCAATGTTCATATTAAGAATTAATAATTATTTATCGGCGTCCAGAATTTAACTGAGTAAAATGCATTAATGATGATCATGTTTTGCACATTATTTCTCCATAGTCCATGTATTTATTAACTTAACTTGAAATTCAGGCAGCAAATAAAATGTTTAACCATTTGGATTCGTTACTTTGTCTCACATAACTCATTTATTCCGTAGGATGGTTTGCTACAACTGCTTAAATTAAACTTTTAAGTGTGTTTTGTTATACTTAACTATTAATGACAGAACAAGTTCAACTATCGCGTAAGAAAAATGTGCAAAATTTACAACCCTAGTTAACACTCACACACATTTAAAAATATATATAACAATCTCGTATATTTGTTAAATGTTATATTTTTTTATTTTTATGATTGAAATTTTCCCCCTTAATCGTATAAATCTTAACATCTCAAACGTCTCATTTTAAAACTGTAGGTCGAGACAAAACAAAAAAATTATATTTATTTATTTATTTAACAGAAGGACACTACAGTGTCAGGGCATTTAGAAATGACTTCCTATTTTTTTCTTTTACTGGAATAACCTTAAAAAAAACATCCAACTAGTGAGCGAATATTTATAGTTATATTTAAAGGAACATGCAAACTGAGGCAAAAATAAACAAGGTAAGACGGTAAGTAATTTCGTTATTCCAATGAGGAGAGGTTAAAAGGTTTTAAACATGACCACCTCAGTAAAGTTAAGGAAACGAACACTTCCCGAACAGGATCCAAGTCAGGAAAATCAGAGGCCAGGCTGACGTGAGCTGCAGGAGTAAACTGGTGGGGTTTAGTTTTCCATCAGTCAGACAGACCAGCAGTCACGTGAGCAGGAAACCTACCGGACATTCAGCAACGTCCTCATGGAAATCAGTGACAAGAAGTGTGTGTGTGTGTGTGTGTGTGTGTGTGTGTGTGTGGTCCAGAACACCCCTGTAAACATGGCCTGAAGGTGAAAATCTCTTTATTCGGTTTTCAAATGTACGTCCGTTTGACACAGGATCAGTCTGATTTAGTTTTTTCCCCCTATTTAATTTCCGACGTATTATTATGATGATGATGATTATATTAATGTTATACTGACATGTTCATTTATTTTATCTGTACATCTAATTTATTGGTGTTCTTTATTGTTCAGGATCTAGGTCACTTTGTGTGTGTGTGTGTGTGTGCGCGCGCGCGTGTGTGTGCGCGGCTGAAATGAATCCGAGAGTGACCTGAGGCCGTGGTGTCGGGCGGGGCCTTTTCCACAAGCTTGGGCACAAGCTTCACCCAGAGGAAAATGAAGGATCCAATCACATAACCCACTGACATGAGAGAGAGAGAGAGAGAGAGAGAAAACGTGAGAAAATAGAGGGAGAGAGACACAAAAAGAGGCAGAGAGAGAAAAAGAAGGCACTTCCATGACAACACCGAGACGACTCCCTCAAACCCTGCGGTTTTGTAACTCGTGTAGAGGCACGAGGTCAATGCTGCGTCGCCTCAGTGTGTACCTTCAAGTGGGTTGACTCTCTGCTATCAGAGTAGGTTGTAACGTTTACCGCAACAGTGTTGTCTTCTAGTATGACGTATAAACACACGCAAACTGTTGCCTTCAAAACCACTTGGGTGAGTGAACCGAGTGCTCGAGTGCTTCTGCTAGTATTTAGATTCAGTTATGAATTATATTTCTTTTGTGTGCTGACTCATGTATTACCACACTTACTCCAAAATAAATTTTAAACAATTTATTACATTTTTAACATTACATCGAATGGTGCAACAGGAACTCATTTTAAATGTGTTACATTCATTAACACCAGTCTCAAAACACAGTGAGCGCTAATTAGTCTCGAAAAGCTCCGCAACCACCCACATGCTAAAAAATGTGCTCAAAACACTGTCACCGTTTCTTTATAATCCTACAGGTGGTATACTCTAAACTACTCACACACCGGCATCCCATGTGGTAGGAGGGAATCTTTGCCAAGTTTGTTCAAAAACAATCATTCTGTCAGACTACGACAGAGGTATGTCCTGTTCAGTAAAAACTAATTTAAATTACATTTAATATGTGAAAACTGATCTAAAGAAAGAAAAACAGAGAGAGAGAGAGAGACTGAAAGAGCTACAGAAAAGAGAGGAAGACAAAGAGACAGACATGGAGAAAGACAGAGGGAGACAGAGAGAAAGGCAAACAGAGACAGAGACACAAAGACAGAGAGAAAGATAAACAGACAAAAACACACAAAGAGAGAGACACAGATAAAGACAAAAACACACAAAGAAAGACACTGAGAAAGAGAAAGACAAACCACGACAGAAAGAGACAGAGAGAGAGAGACACAGGGAAAGAGAGAAAAAGACTAACAGAGAGACAAAAAAAGAACACACACAGACAGATACAGAGACACAGAGAGAAAGACAGAGACACAGAGAGAGAGAAAAAGACAGAGAGAGAGAGAGAGAGAGAGAGAGAGAGAGAGAGAGAGAGAGAAGAAAGACATAGAGGTAAACATTTATTAATTCAGACAGTTGAAATCATTCATGAATTGATTATCAGTAGGCACTTTCTCCTGGTCAGAGTCAGGACGGATCAGGCGTCCCTGCCAGGACATGAGGCATGAATATCCCCTGTACTGGAACTGTTTTTGTCAATAACAAGTCAACTTTACAAATGAGAACTTTGTATGGAATAAGTCTGAGTGGTTTCGTTAAACGTCGAAGGTGAAAACATCACTGAGACACAACGGCTACATTCCTCTCACACCGCAACCAGTTTACTAATTACCATAAACAGGACACAAAAAAAAATCACTAAGAAGTCATTCAAATATCTTTAACCTTTTTAAGGGTTTGTGTGTGTCTGTGTGTGTGTGTGTGTGTGTGTGTGTGTGATGATGTAACCCATACCTACCTGCCCTGGGGGAAAATATACACCTGTAAAATAAATAAATAAATATAAAACTACTAGAGAGCACCTGAGAGTGAAATGCCTCAACTTTCCGGTGTACGACTAACGACTTCGGAATTAACTGAGAATAACACGAAGAACGCTGGACTGACTCGAAGCAACCACAACGACACGCTAACGCGTATAAAAACAAACAAACAGTTGTAACAGTGTTTGTAACCACGATAGAGATTGCTCTTTTTTCTACGATGCTACTTTTAATCGAAGCTGTGCTGATATTCAGATTACACTGAACATTGTTTTTTTCCCCCTACATTTCCACGAAAAATAAATAAATGCAGACACATTTGTTTTCACTCAGCTTGCAGAAAAACAGATCCCAAATAAGCCACACTCACTTTATAGCACGTCAGCAAGCTGGCTCACACTGACCTGTATGATCCTGTTAAAATATATTTTTAAGTAAATTCAGTACACTTATAGCACATTTGCTTACCTTCAACTGATAAAGAAGATAAACGTTAAATTCTCTTCTGAAAATATACATAAGGTGTATGATGTTGCTAATCTGCTGTAGTAGCCGCCTCAAGCTAGGGGGGAAAAAGGTGAAATTTTACCTGGTGACCAGAGGGAAGACTGAAACCTCCCAGTGCAGTTAAGGGAAATATAGGCACTCTTGGTATACTGTTCGACCAATCAGATTAGGGCACTTGAAGTAACTGAGATTTAGACAGCTGAATTCTTAATTCTGATTGGTCAAAAGATTTTGTATCTATAAAGTACATCAATTCTAGCTCTACTTACTGGTGCGGTGCCAGGTTTATTAATTCGCAATTGACTACAAGTAAACTATACTACAGGAGGATCTATATAGAATTAGAGGGTAATCATGGCTCCGCCCGAATGCAGATCCTGATGGCCGTATGTTACCATTACCTTCTCACACTGTTACAATATTGTTACCTCACAATATGATGTAAAAGATGATCATGATGCAATCTACGTTTACATTCGATGACACGGCCCACTATTACACAGTGAGGGAAATTGCCCTGCGGCAGGACAAATGTTTTTTTTTTTTTTTTATATATAGCTAGCTAGATCTGTCAATTCATTTAATTCATACTTCTGACGTGATAAATATGGGAAAACATTCCATGACTAACAATTTGTGCTGTTATTTGCTTGATAAGTAAATTTATATAAATTACATATTGCAGTTTAAATCGCAATTGCAGAATGTGTCAAAATAACTATAATGTTATTTATATATATATAATATATATATTATATATTTATATAGAGTGCCCCAAAAATGTAGACACACTTCCGGAAAAATAAAAACGTATATAAATATTTTAATACTAAACCTATTGAGACAACTTGCCTTTGGCCAGTTACAAGAGGTGCTCAAAGTGTTGTGTTCCAGACGTTTCCAGGCACACTTTGCCTGAAGTGTGTGTATACATTTTTTTTTTGTTGGTGAACTCTGTACGTCTATGTATACTTTGTATAGTTGCATTTATTTATTTTTATTTTTTGTATAACGGAATACAAAAAGCACAATGGAGCACTTTACCAGTTAAACACACGAGACCGGAACCAACATGGCTGTCGACGGGATCTTGAGTTACAGAGATGAGCAGTGGGGACTGAACGGACTTTCCAGTTTAGCAGCCCTGTCGGAGATAACATCAGGAGTTTCTTAGAGTCAGAGTGTCGGCAGCCCTTAGGGTCAGAGTGTCATAGCGGATGTGAAACGCCTATGAATGGCACAAGTGCTTGGGGCACTGAACTGAAAAGTGGTCCATTGTTCAGATTGCTCAAACCAGGAAGTGGAACGAAACATCTCAGAATGTGCGGTTATGGGAAAACTATCAACTCTCGGTACAAAGAGGGGCCTTTCCAAGATTACAGGACCGCTTGGAGAACTGTCCCGAAGTGAGATTCATGAAAGGTTCTGAAGACTCGACCTAATGTCACATGCTCTAATCACCTTTGAACTGACTACACATTAGCTACGAATTGTCAGGATGTGATTAAAAACCGTGTCTAAGAACTACCTGTCTAAGAACGGTCACAATTTACCTACTAACTGTTACACAGTACCTACTAAACCTCATGATTCGCTAAGATCTCTCAAATTTTAACAATAACCTAAATACTAATGTTTTTTGGATGCTGGTAACCACAGACGATATGAACCTAGGCATAGTGTTTAGTAGTTTAATGCGTAGCGTTGACTGTGTAAAGGCGAACAAAATATCCGGTGAATGGTTAGATGTTTCTTGCGTGCAGCGGAAACCTCCTTGTGCGCACCGGACAACTCGTACATTATTTTTATTTGTAAACACGATTCCTATTTGCATCACGATTCTTTTGTGTGGCAATTCATGTAGCGAAAATCTAAATATTGCAGTACTTCTAGGATCCTACAGGTGGTGCACTCTAACAGGAGAAAATTATACGCCAAGTTTGTTTGGATTTGGATTTAGCCTTTTTAGATTTGCGCCACACCATACGAGAGTGCACTCAAGTAGTGACAGCTCAAAGCTCTCTTCATCAACACTAAACAAGGAATTCAGCACACACACCGACTCTACAATCCATTACGAAGAGGCAGAAAGCACCTAGAAAGCACTTCGATCCACCTTTCGAATAAGAAATACTACAATTCAAAACTTCCAGCATGGACAAAACGTTTTTGCCTGGCTGGGATTTCTCCTGAACCGCTCCACACCGTACTGATCTCTCACGTACTCGCACTTAAATCTCAGATCTCAAGCTAGCACCAATACAGAATGAAAACTTTGGAAAGTAGGAAAGGACTCCTAGCTCTGCCACGCATCACGGCATTCCGTATTTTCCCACACCAGCATGTCTGGAATTGTTTTATTTGAACTGTCTAACCGAAATCCCTCGATTATGAAACAAAATGTTTATCCGGCATACTTAAATCCACCACTTTCATATTTCCCATCAATTTTTATGATTGCATCCTATTTCGCACAGCATATAATTTACTCTTGAACATCAGAACGTATAAAAATCATCTAAATAAAAATCAAGTAATTCTGCTTGGTCCAAATCACTCCAAAGCGCACATACAGACAGAGAGAGAGAGAGAATATTATATGACATATCTGAAGCAAGCCCTTGGATCGCTTTTCAAGCGCAGCATCGACTCAGCAGCTAGGCATGCTTTTTTTTTTCTGCCCCCCCCCCCTTCTTTCTTTCTTTCATTCCTAAACTGAAGGGACCCAAACAGGAAATACATTCCACATGACCTCAGTGAGACCGGAGCGCTGCCAAACAGGCCCGCTTGACAGCCTCGCAGTACAACGCCGAGAGCCTCCGTCTGCTCTCGGCTGAAAGAGAAAAAAAAAAAAACGCTCCCGAGAGTTTAAAGCTGCGGTCAGCGGATCGCTCGACTACATCAGGGATTAAGTATTTACATTTACACAGATTTTTAAGTCTTTTCTGAAGTTGACCCAGTGTGGAGATGATGTGAGTTTTATTCCTCTCACGCCACAGCTACAAGACAATAACAATGTTGTGCTTATCAATACATATTATATCAAAGGAGATTTATCTACCTATCAGGCAATCTACTATATCTATCCAGTATGTACAGAAAACAGAAATTTTATTTGGCCTGGTGTTTTTGGGTGGCCAATGACCTGTTTGACGTCATCTGATTCACAACAGCTGTCATAAAACGGTCCAAATCTTTGCTAGGAGGGTATACGCTCGACAAAACTTGTGCTAAAAGTCAAAGTAAGAGCGATACATGCAACCCCAGACTCAATGCATTTTTAGGAAATGTTTTGTGTCACATATTTTTAGCAATTAATTCCATCCTACCGAGACGGGGACATGACGCCGCCGCCGAACCAATGTTTGCTGGGATGGATCGCCAGTGTAGGTGTTAGAGCTGGGGGAGGGGAAAAGTAGATTTGGTGATTATTTTCGGCAGCAATCCATGCATCACCACACTGACCCCCAAAAAATTTTTTTTTTTATTATTTACACCTGTTTGCATTTGACTTCGTAAAAAAGCTGCAGTTCCTGTATAATCCTACAGGTGACGCAGGAAAAACTATTCACACAGTGACAAGCAACACGGCAGAATCCTTTGTGGTATGGAAAAATGTGTGCATCCCTGCATTTTGTCCTTTTTTCTCATGTTTGTATTGACCAGAGAGATTAAACCAGCCAATTAGATTTTCATTAAAATGAATAAAGCAAAATCTGAATCTGAGCGTACTGAGGAGTTCGTTTAAAGCAGACAGTCTTCGGTTTACGGTTTAAGATTGTTTATTTATGGTTGCATATTTTACTGAGAATGCAGAAAGTCAAATAAACTTACATTTCTACCTTTCTTTCTGCTTTTCCCCCTGATTGTTTATTCATTTTATGGAGTTTTGTGGGCGTTGCTGTATGTCTGGTGCATGCACTATACAAGTGAGGATTAGATTTTTAATCCTATGAGAAGTTCAGAGCTTAAAGTCCTTCTTTTATGCGTCAGTGTTTATTCTGACGTAATTCAATCATTCTGAGATTTTTGTTTTAATGTCTCACAAGAGGGCGTTGGCTTTTTTTTCTTACTTGCTCCCTTTAATTTTACATTAATTCAAATAAATAAAAATCGACTGGTTTTCAAGTAGCGTTCTCGATGGTGCCCGTTTTGAGGACGCATTTTGATCGAGGCTCGAATTCTTTTGTTACAGAAATCGATTTTTTCCTTACTAAATTAAATCATTTCTTACTAGAGGTTTACCCGCGGCTCCGTTTTTGTTTCATTCGTTTATTATATGCACCATTTCAGGGTTTCAGTAGCTGTGAGCGCGGCCTGGCGTACACATTTTCGCCCATTTCTTCAGTCCGCTGATGTTTCGGTAGCTCACAAAATGAAATAAAAGTTGATGATTCTACCTACTGTTATATTTAGAGAGGAACACCTGTGACATGCTTTTTGTAAAATATGAAAAAGCGATTGTAGGCGGCTTGGATACATCAAAAGTCCAACAACAACAACATATAGATAAATAAATAGATTTTATATATGTTTTCATTTGAGGCGGAAAACTGCTGAAATAAACTATTCACACGTAGAACTGTAACAAAACAATTTTAAATGTCATATCAAAATAGGATAGAATTTAGAAACTTGTGATATTTACAAAATAGCTATACGACTTCAATCAACACTCGGGTATTGTGATAAAGAAAAAGTAACCCAGTGTAAGGATCTATTCAATGAAAAGCACCTTCACTGCACTTTTGTAAGTCGCTCTGGATAAGAGTGATGTACAAGATATCGTATCGGGTGATCCCTAGTGATTTCCATCCCTAATGTTCAGTGATCCTTTTTTTTTTTGTTTGTGAGTATTTCGCCATGATCGGATCACATAGCTGGAAATGTTTCATGCTTAAAATGACCTTAAACAAGAGCGCTCCGATCGATTAACCTGGCGATCAAAATCTGCTGATCTTGTTTTTTTTTTTTTTTACAGATCGGCTGTCTCTCGACTGGCCGATCACGTAAATCGATATTGTTGTGATGATGCAAAATACATGATATGACAGCTGCATCGACATGCCCTCGCCGGTCTGAGAATATTACAAAGTCTCTTTTAAAAAGAAGACATATTTGCAATATGCAAAGTTTTTCTAAAGCAAAACCATGTGGGGGAACGTCGAAATGCCAAAAGCAGGAAAAAGTTTGAGCCTTACTCTAAAACTATTATCACAAGAATAATAACAAAGAGAGAAATAAAGAGCGGTCCGCGGCACTGGCCATGGTGGCCCAGGTTTACTTTACGCCTGCGTGCTGATGGTGAGCGACTATTCACTATACACGGCTGCACACATTCCGGATGATAAGAGGAACAGACTGTCTCTTAAAAATGTAGACGTTCTAAAATTCATAAAGAAATGCCTGCCCTCTCTGAATGCTAACGAGTAGCCATGATCGTCTCGCCAAATACATGTCAGTCACTTGGTGTGTGTGTGTTTACTTAAAAACATCCGGTGCAGTGTTTCGATTTGTTATTTATTGACACAGCTTTGTTCCATGTGCTGCACGTTATAACGAGTGAGTATAGCAGGACCATCGCATTGTAGAGAAGCATCCCGGTGTGTGTGTGTGGTTGAAAGAGTCGCTTGATGGTATTTAAGGGATGGAAAATTTTCGCTTTAGTCAAGCACAGGCTAATCTATTAGTTTCAGTTTCTTTATAATCTACATGAAATAATAAGATAATGGAATATGCTGTACATGTTGGATTGCAAAATATTAAAAGCTTTAATCTATAATTAAGATAAAAGATTCAGTTATTTCTCACATGTACCTTACAGGACAGTTTTGTTTTTGCATATCCTAGTTAGGAAGCTGGAGTCAGAGCACAGGGTCAGCCGGGATACAGCGGCCCTGGAGCAGACAGGGTTAAGGCTTGCTGAAGGGCTCATCAGTGGAAGCTGGGCTCGAAAATTCTGATGAGTAAGCCAGAGCCTTAACCGTTTGAGCTTTGGGATACTTTCTTAGATCTTAAGCATATATTTAGCACCGCTACAAATATCTACACACTAAAAAATGCTGGGTTATTTTTACTACCCAAACGCTGGGTTGCCTCTGTTGGGTAATTTTTCTGGGTTATTTACAGGGAATTGGCCAGCTTGCTGTGTTGGAGTTGGGTTAGCTAGTGACAGCTAACATCACAGACAAGACCGCCCATCCCCCGAAGTTCACCGGTGTATTCAGTGGCTGTGTCAGCTTTGTGTCTTCTTTTTTTTTTTCCTCACGGATTTAAGAGGAAATGTAAACATTAAATATAAGGCCTGTATACACACTTTCACTCACCTATAACTGAATTTGTTCACTGTATGTAACATTTATTACTGTTACCGTGTTAACATTACACTCAAACTTTCAGCCTGAATAGCATGCTAGTTTATCTGACAATGGCTGCTAGCTAACCAAACCAAAGGACCTCATCTGTGTATGAAAGAAACTGCAAAAATGTCTGAGCTTTTTAGCTTTCTTTGTAGAATGCTTGCAGGGTGTATGAAGATGGTGAAGTGATGAATGAAAGCTAAACTGTTAACTGTAGTGCCACCATGACGCTAGCAATTAGCTAGGATGCTAGCGTTAGGAACCACATATAAAAAGCTGAGGTGTTACAAAACACTAATCTTTTTACAAATATGCATACTAGACAACCCTTTCGATTTTTCCATAAACTTTTACTTTCTTTAATTTCTTTCTTTCTATGGTTGGAACGAACACCGTGGAATATCTCCAGCAGGCCGTCCCACTACATCCGGGAGATAATGACCAGCACTGCTCTCAGGCATTAGTGCTTCTCAGTAATAGTATCGTGATGATGTTGATATTGTCGCTAACTTATTTTGTATTATCTGAGCTTGTGCTTTTGAAAAATATAAATATTTTTCCTATGATTTGTACCATTAATTGGGTGTTGTTTATTGCATATATGTATGGTTTGCAAAACTTGTAATAGACCAGTATATCAAAGTAATTTAACTGTTTAAACTGTTTTACCCATAGACATGTAAAACATATAAATAATAATAACCTATTTGTGAGGTAGAATTAAAACAGCATTATAGTTAAATATGACCTAGAATTTGGATCGAATATTTTACCCTTCTTGCTGGGTTAAATAAATAACCCATTTTGCTGGGTTAAATTAACCCAGCATGGAGTTGGTCCAATATTTATCCAGCAGCTGGGTTAAAAACAACCCAGTTTGGGTTGTTTTTAACCCAGCATTTTTTAGGGTGTATCTATATTTATATATAATCAATCTATATTTATATACCGGGAAAAAAAATCTGCTTGATCAGACTGCAACATGTCTACGTAACATGAAATAAGGACTGCCTAAACACTGCAGCATCTTGAAGAGTGGCAGAACGTTGACCACACACTCCTTGGGTACGTCAGGCCAAGCTCATAGCTACTGAAACCACGGATTAGAACGCAGATTAAGAGGCAGGAAAGATGAAGGGGAATGAAACCTACAGTTGGAGGTAATATAACCAACCTACTGGATTCCAATCGCAGTTAAACAACAAAGATGAACATCAGACTGCAGAGTGTCTATAGTGGCTGAGAGAAACATTGGAGCAGCTAGTTGACTGCACACTCCATTCGCAGGTAACAGTAGCACTCGAGCAGTCTGCAGTCAGCAATCTGTCTATCTACATAAAGCAGAAATCCTGTTTGTGTGCAGGTAGTTCCATCACAGGCATGTCACAGTCGTTCCTCATTGAATATCGCAGCAAGCAGCTTCATCATCAACTTGTACGTCATACTGAGAGCGTGTCACAGACGGCTGCAACAGCATCATCAAATTTCATGTTCGTTATACAGTACGCGTTCTGTTCATTCTTTCACTTGCACTCAAACCAGAGATGTTCGCAGGTAAACCGTTAGTAATAAAACGATAGTAAACAATAAATAGAACACACACCTGTTATCCAGAAATCGGTGATCTATATTGGTCAACTCTGTTCTATTAATTCTGTTTTCTGTCATCGGCCCTAAAAAAACATGACCAGATCACCTTTAACCGTAAACAGCTTTAGATATCGAGCAACCCAGAGAAATTTCTACAGATTACAGAGAAATAATCCAATTCGATTTTCAATCATAAAACGTTTTTACAACGGTCGTTGTTGTAAAGCTACTTTACAGAATCAGAAAAGTGTGAGGAAACACAAGGATCAGATTGTCCCTGACGACGAAGGCAAGGAAAAACTCCATAAGATAGCAATAGGAAGAAACCTTAAGATTCGACAGGGAAAGCATTCTCATTTAGAGCAATACACTCCGGTAGGTCGTGTGACGTTCCTGGATTTGTGAAACTGTTTTGGTTTATGAGATCTTACCTGCAGAATCACGGTTTCTTCACAAAACAGAAAAAAAGGGGGCCAGTGTGGCGGTGGCGTGTGTGATCTTCCATGTGCAGGTGAAGCAATAGAACAATCCCCCCCCACACACACAAACATACACAGGGAGACGGCCGGCTGATCTGCATGAAGTGCACTAGGGCTCAGTCTGTCAGGTTTCACCGAAACTCCTGAGCACTCAGAGCTTTACGGCTTTAGCAAGCTATTAATACAGCCTTTAAAAACAGACCCTGCAGTGCGAGTGCGTGTATGGAGCAAGCCAGCATTTCTGTCTACAGACAATTTAGAAATCAGACACATCTTTTAATCCTGAATCTACACATCATGTCAGCGGGTTAGTTACTCTAGGGCACCTACAGAGGGAGCACTCAGATTTGGGTTCCAGCCCTAGACGAATAGATGAGATGGGTAAAAAAAAAAAAAAAGTTAGCACTTAACCTAAACTAAGTTAGAGAAGATAATTGAACCTACCTAATGGTTAGTGTTAAAGAGCCCTCCAGGCGTGCTGCTCGCGCATCGCTCCCCAAGCTAACCCGATTAAATCGGCTTCTCCTAGCTGTCTTAGCAACGACACCAGCAGCGAGACCCGCCACCACTCCAGCCGTACTAATAACTCCCGCGGGGTGACACAGGGCAGCTCCGTGACGAGTTTCCGCTTCACGTCTCCCGAAAACACACGGGATGAAACGAGCTCGCGCAGCTAGCCACACAAGCTAACCAGATAATATGAACTAATGTTACCTCCTCTCATAGGCGTTCTTCTTCCTCACCCGTATTCCAAACGCAAAATCCCGCCTTCTTTGCACCGATTGGCTGCTGCCCTTTCCTGAACTGTGCTCTGATTGGACAGTTCCGATAAATAAGACCCGTTTAGCCAATAGTAGAGTAGTAACACGGAATAAGGGTGGGGGGAGGAGGAGGCTCTGGCTAAAGAGAGAGGGGGGGGGGATAAAGCTGTGTCTATCGATAGCACAGCGCGAGCGGCGGCGGATTCTCTCGCCAGCTAGCGTGTTAGCAGCGACACGAGTCTGGAGAACTTACGAATAATAAAATAATCCGAAGGAGCGTTTAATGCCGCAGCAGGAGTGTCAGGGCTGCTGTGGGTGTCGGTGTCGCGGTTACTCGGCTAAAAGTGCCCGTTACTGTGGATCTGATGAGCGCATCACTTACCGATCCATGCTCCCGCCCTCCTGACACGCGCGCGCGCGAATACAGAGACAACCAGCGACACCGAGAGAAAGAGCGTGCGCGCACATACAGACACACGCGCCACCGGAAGTGCTCGGCTTACAATAAAAGACCCGCGAGGCATTATTATTATTATCCGTCCTCAAAGTTTTATTATATTTATTTAATATTTTATTTATATTTATTACATTTTGATATTTTTATTTAGTGTTGTTCTTATCTAGTAAAGATGATTTATTCTTCTATTTACTCTTACAAGTTTTATCCTATGTCTGTATTTTGTTTTATTTAGTTAGATTTTTAGATCTGACTCCCAGATACTACGACTATTATTATTATTATTATTACTGTTATTGTAGTAGTACGTATCTAAGTAAACATTAGATTTTTACATAAAAGCCAAAACTGCAACCTCAGATCTGACCTCAAACTACATTATTACATCCTCATCCTCATAGTACATTAAAATTATATTTATAAATTTGGTTGCCTTCTTATTATTATTATTTACATTATTGTGAATTTAAAATTTTATTTGTAACATACATGACTCTACATAGTAAGATATCCAACAGTTCATGACCTAAAAAATAAAGATAGGGTAGAGTGCAAAGACTACTTTTTACTGCAAGGAAAAATTGCACTGAGAGAAATTACATTTTTAAAATGTGAAAATATTTACAATTTACATAGTTGCAATAGAAAAAAAAATCAATTAAACAGTGTGCACAAGTGCTAGTAAGATATGGCATTTAGGATTTATTATTATTATTATCTATGTAAACAATTTTTTCTTTTTACTCTTTCAAGTTTTATATTATGTTTATATTTTTGTTTTGTTAGTTAGATTTTGAGACAAAAACCAAATCTCAGTTGACCTCGAGCTACATTATTATTATTTATTATTGTTGTTGTTCGTCCTCATAGTGTTATTCCATTTAATTTATATTTATAATTTTGGTAAGCTAATTATTATTAATAGTGCATACTAGAAGTAGCAATAGAGAAGATGTATTACCATACCTTACGTTTTAAGATGTTAAGTTGATCTGCCCCGCCCTCTAGCGATCAGAACTTAAATCACATCTTTGCAGCACATCAAATGCGCCTTATTTACTGCAGGTGGCGCTAGATAAGCATTTTTCCGGAATGGATATGGGTGTGTTGTATTTAAAAAGACAAGCATGTTTCAGCATTACATCTGTATAAACTCTACATACTGTCTCTAAACCAATACAATAAGGTTATTAAAATGATACAGTCTCTTTTTGAAACATAAAATACAGACCACGCCCTCATCTGGTACAGGAGGGGGGGGTACAAAATGAAAAAATATATTGGAATTGATTTACACCCTGTAACAGATATTTTAAAAATGAAACAAAACAAGTTAATAAAATAACTATTATATTATAAGGGTTTGAATTTCTAGTTGCAAAAACATTTTCTTCAAATGTCTTACATGTCTTTAAAGTGCTATAAGTACATCTATCTATCTATCTATCTATCTATCTGAAAAATATACAATTCTGATTAAATAAAATAGCTTTTATAACTTTAAAATCTGCATTTTGACCTTTAATGACATCACAAGACCCCTCCAACACCACACCCCCTTCCCCCCTCCCCCCTCCCCATGCTGTCCTTGTGGGGGGCACTTCGGTGCCAGTGTGTCACTCTCGGGCAGGCAAGCACACAGCCGCTCACAGCGCTCAGCATGGGACTCAGCAGCGACCCAAACTTCCAGAAACTCCAGCAATGGTACACGGCCAACTCTCAGAGCCTCAGCATGAGGCAGATGTTCGAGGCTGACAAGCAGCGATTCAGCAAGTTCAGGTAAATTAATCTGCACATGTTCTCCAGCTCTTCAAGGCAAAATAATAAAGGCGCACACAATGATCACACTGTGCAGAGGGAAGAGCTAGAGAACCGGCATCTGTCATGGGTCAAAAATATGAATGCTGTTTATTCTACAGTAAAATGATCTATTCTGAAATTTTTAATGAAATAAATTATAACGTAAGAAATATGTGTAGTCGCTAGCACTGTCTGTCACCTTGCACCTCCAGGGTCGAGGGTTCAATTTTGTATTCATAGAGTTTGCATGTTCTCCCCGTGCTTAATGTCCAACATGCAGATTAGCAGACTGGCATTCCCAATTTCCCAGTACTATGTGTGTGGTTGTGTGTTTGCCTTGCGATGGATTGGCACCCCATCCAGGGTGTACCCAAAGTCTCCTGGGATAATCCCCCCCACCCCCCGTGACTCTGAACAGGATAAGTAATATAGAGGATGGATAGATGAAACATAATTTGGGTTGTTTTTATAATTTGGGTTGTAAAAATGTATTTGTAATTAATTTTATTACATTTATGAACGGAAATTTCTTCCTGTGCCGTGTTGGCGATGTAGTTACTCTTAAAAGACAAGCAGATTAGGCTAAATGGCATCCTCAAATTTCCCACAGTGTGTGAATGACAACCGGGTGTCAAGCTGGCAACCGACCCCTTAAGTAACTGCCCCAGGAACAATGGATATATCTCCACGGTGGGGAGTATCTGTTGCCCGACACATCAAATGGCACGTGGACAGAACAAAATACAAAAAAATATGTATATATATATATATACTGGATATAATTTGTATTGTATTTAGTTTTCATGAAATGAGATTTATTTGCCCTTCATTTTTATTACATTTATTACCAGAAATTTATTCCTTTTGCATGGTGGCTTAGTACGGTCGCCTTGCACCTCCGGGGTCCAGGTTCGATTCCTGCCTCGGGGTCAGTGTGCATGAGGTGTGCATGTTCTCCCTGTGCTTAGTGGCTTTCCTCCAGATACTCTGATTTCCTGTCAAATCCAAAATGTCAGTAAATTTCAAAACCTTTTTACAATTATTTTTGATCATTTTGTTGTTTTTTCTCTTCTCAATCAATCAGCCTAACACTGAAAACGGATGACGGGGACATCCTGCTGGACTACTCCAAGAACCTCGTCAATGAGGATGTGATGAAGATGCTGATTGAGCTGGTAATGACTTGAGCCATAATAAATCATTATTTCACCTATATGCATGATACAGAGTTGTGCAAGTAAAAACACAACTTACATGGTGTAATTAATTAATAATTTTCCATGACTGGCCGACGTTTTCTCTCCAAAAACCAAATCTTAATCTTTTTACTTAGATGTTTTTATTTGGTTGTTTTCAGGCAAAGTCCAGGGGAGTGGAGGCCGCACGTGATAGGATGTTCTCCGGCGAGAAGATCAACTTCACCGAGGTTTAAATCATGGCTTATGTACCCTATTTCTAATGAGAAATGTTTTTTATGTCTTTCAACTTCTGTTCAACTTTTTTCCCCCTGAACATAAGAAGACAGAATGCAATCAGACATCAATAGAAACTAATATGTATTACATAGAGAAAAAAATTATGTCTGTAGTTCTACATGACGGTCCTATAATAATTTCCTTTTGCATGGTTCTGATCTGTGTGTGCATTCAGGATCGTGCTGTGCTCCATGTTGCGCTGAGGAACCGCTCGAACGCTCCCATCCAAGTAGACGGGAAAGATGTCATGCCCGAGGTCAACCAGGTCCTTGAGAAGATGAAGGGGTTTTGCCACGTGAGTTTCATACACTAATCATCACTAATGTTGAGTCACATGTCCAGATCCATGTATAACATTTTGCAGTCCAGTCCAGCAGTGCTTGTGTAGCTCTAAAATGTATAGTTACTGCTAATAAGAACGTCTGACCTACACTTACTGTCCATTTTAATAGGAACACATGTACACCTGCTCATTCAATCAGCCTATCATGTTTCAGCAACACAATGCATAAAATCATGCAGCTACTGGAAGAGGGGTTCAGTTACTTATCAGAATGGGAAAAAGCATGATGTCTGTGCCTTACACATCATTATTGGTAGTGAAAATCTCAGGAGATCATCAGTTTCTGAAAAATCTATCACTTCAAACCCTGCCTCAATGAAATGCACAATGCACCGACATCATGTTTTTTCTTTATTGTTCATCTTCATTTGATGATTGGTCTGATTAAATAACTGCATGAACGAGGAGGTGAACAGGTGTTCCCATTAAAGTGTAGAGTGAGTATAATGTCTGTAAACCACTTTTGCCTAGATGTCTGTGTTTACATTGTGTCATTGCAGAAAGTACGCAGTGGAGAGTGGAAAGGCTACACCGGGAAATCCATCACTGATGTCGTGAACATCGGCATCGGAGGCTCTGATCTGGTAAGTGCAATATGTCTGCTTTATCATCCAGATACATTTTTTATTTTTTTTCCGTTTTGTCTTTTTCCATGTTGTCTTTTTGTGGTACTTTAGCAAAAATGTATCACCTGATGTGCCCGTGCATTATGCAGTCCTTGGGTTAAACCAATAGTTCCTGACGACTTAATAATGTCCTTTCAACTTGGAACTCGTAAACTCAGGAAGGTTTCTTCAGTACAGTGAAACCTTGGATTGCGAGTAACTTGGTCTGTGAGTGTTGTGCAAGATGAGCAAAATTTTTAAATAAATTTTAACTTGATAAACGAGCGAGGTCTTGAAATACAAGTGTCTGCCAAGTGTCACATGATCACACTTGAGCCGATGGTTCTACTTTCTCTCTCTCTCTCTCTAGTGCTGTGGAGTTATGGGTAATCATCTCCCATGCTTGGTCTCAATGCGTGTACGTCACTCTTATAGTCAATATCCGTGCGTGCGTATACTGTTTACAGTAACACTGTGATCACGTGTGTGCGTGTAAAGTATTTTTCATTTTGTGTCCAAGTGTAGTGACTGTTGTTTAGTAACAATGTCCCTTGTGAAGAAAAAAAAGGCTGTAGCAGTGCAGGAGATGAATCTGTTTAACAACAATGCAACGTCACATTTCTGCGAAATTTTTAAAAGGAGGCAAAAGCAAAAGAGTCATTAGAGAGGTACACAGTAGCCTCACTTCTCTTCCTCTCCTCTCTCATCTAACACCAGCCCCGATTCTTTTCAAAGCTAAAGTACAGGTTAATTTGTTTTGTTTTTACTTTATATAGAATCATCGGAGTTTCCATTATTTTTAAGGGGAAATTCTCTTTTATATATACGAGTGTTTTAGCTTACAAGCATGCTTCCAGAATGAATTATGCTGGCAATCCAAGGTTTAACTGTATTCTTTCTTGTTTAAATAATTTCTCACATTATGTACACCCACATTCTTAGCACCTGCACTCCTTAGGGTCCCTTGATGGTGACTGAGGCACTGAAGCCGTACTCCAAAGGTGGACCACGTGTCTGGTTTGTGTCGAATATTGACGGCACACACATCGCTAAGACGCTGGCAGAGCTCAACGCCGAGACCACGCTCTTCATCATCGCCTCAAAGGTAACTTTTCACTATGATAAAACCGCTCTAATAAAACAGGGGTTAATAAATGCTTTGATAATAATTAAAGAAAACATTTGTAAGGTTGGGTTTGTTGCTCACATGGTGGTTTCAGATCACTGGTTCACATCACACATTTTTTATTATTATTTTAGAGATTCTTTATGTTGTAGTTTTATTGTAGTTGCAGTGCTCCCTCTAGATTATTGCAAATAAAATTATGTTATGTTAGATAGTGGCTGGTGCTGCACATAATCTAGCACTTCTGATAGCTTATTCACTCATCGTCTATATCGCTTTATTCTGTATCACAGGAGACTTAGGGCACGTGGCGGGGTACACCCTGGATGGGGTGCTAATCCATGTATACACACATATACAAACTACGGGCCATTTGAAAACGCCAATTAGGCTTATCTGCATGTCTTTGAACTGTGAAAGAAAACCAGAGTACCTAGAGGAAACCCACCAAGCACGGGGAGAACATGCAAACTCCATGGACACAGACCCAAACTGAACTGGGAACTGAACTCAGACCATGGAGGTGCGAGGTGACAATGCTAACCATTAAGCTCCCATTCCGCCTACTGAAAAAAAAAATTGATTTAAAAATGATTTATGTAGATGCTTATACATGTATAACAGTCAGTGAGTTTATTACATAAGGAAAGTCTTGGTTTTTTGATAACATTACAGGCTACCTTCATAACTGTTAGATGTGTAAGTGCTACAAAAATCTAACTTGTTTCAATAGACCTTTCCCAACATTATATGATCCATTAATGACTTAGAAAGATTGAGTGGTGGGCTGTAGTACTGGAAAGAGCGGAGAGCAGCTGCCTGCCAAAACCCAAACATGATGAAAACTCCTCAGATAACGTTATCTTACCTACACAACACTTTGTCTTCTTATAAGCCGTCCTAAATTGACTCTGAACCATCTGTGTTGTGTCTCAATCTTTGATTATTGCTAATTAACGTTAGAACAAGCTTCCACCAACAGACTGACAGGTCCATGATTATCATCGCCTTATTTACGCCTAATGCAAGTTACAAAGCTAACTCATGTTTAATACAAGACCGAATCCCCAAATCCCTCTCTAACCACCAAGGGCACTATTTAGGGTGTAAAACAAGCGATTCTGACTTACACCCTTCATGTCGCACTAGCTTTCAATTTAACGCTATTTAGGGTTTAACCCCGGAACAGTTAGTTAGCTGTTATCCTAAAGTGGAATAAGAGGAGACATGACGAGAAACTAATGAGATTTACAGGACTCTCCACTGCCTCCATGCTTCATTGATGGAATATAGTGTGTTACTCGTTAATAAATAAAACATATTTTTTGGCAATTTGCTTTAGTATAAAAGGAATTTAAAAAAACCTCAGGATGTGCTGTGTTATAATCATTTCCTTATAATAATAATACACACAAAGTGTTTTATTTCAGCAAAGCGTCGACTGTTATCGCAATCATCCTGAATATATTGCGAGTCTACTGTACCTCAGGCCTGTTCTGTACATTTCAGACCTTCACCACTCAAGAGACCATCACCAACGCCGAGTCGGCCAAGGAGTGGTTCCTGCAGGCTGCCAAAGATGTGAGTCTTGACTCATGGGGAATCTTGCTATGAATTTTAATCCTCCTTACTTCTGCCCTCTGACTGCACTTTGTAGACATGAGTCTGGGAACTGAAAAATTTATAGTCAAAACTATGTAGATACCAGAATAAGTCCTATCCTAATTTAAAATACTATATATATTTTAATATTTTTTCCCTCTCTCTCTCTCTCTCTCTCTCTCTCTTTCAGAAATCTGCTGTTGCTAAGCACTTCGTAGCCTTGTCTACCAATGGGGTACACTGACTCACATGTAGTACTCAAGTTTTAAATGCATTCTTGTCCCTGTGTCCGTAACCTCTGCTTTTTTGTTTTCCAGCCCAAAGTCAAGGACTTCGGCATCGACACCGAGAATATGTTCGGTTTCTGGGATGTGAGTGTGTCTGCATGTGTGAGAGATGATGCCCTATCTGTATGCTGAGTGTTTGAGGCTGCCTTACTCAATAAGGCTCATGCAATGGCTATTATTAGCGTGATCGTTTGACCTGTGAAGTAGGCGTCTAGATCCGCACACACTGGCAGCTGCACAGTAATCAGAATCTCTCCTCACGGCTCTGGCTGATGTTATAAATACAGCACGACCTTATCTTACGCAGGAGAGGGCACTGACGGCTGGGTCGCACCAAAGGTCGGCATGCTGGTTTTAGTCGCGTTAATAAAGTGCAAGGTCTCAGCTGTGTGGATGTGTCCCGTCTGAAAGCTTCGATCATATAGTACAAGCAAGCAGGCAAAAATGAGCAAGTTAAATTTAGCCATTGTTTAGTTCTTACAGTTCCTGGTAAGCATTTGAAGCAAGCTTGATGAGTAAGCCGTTCTTAGTTGTTAGAGACATCAGCCTCGTACCTTCATCCCTAACACACCATTGATAATCAACTTTAAAAAAAAAAGAAAAAGCAAAAATGCAAAAAAGTCAATGTCTATGTCAACTTAAAACAAATCGAAGTTTTGAGAAAGTTTAGTTCATGCAATAAGCAAATGTTTATTTATGTAGGCTCAGTACAAAAGAACAGTATATAGTGTAGGTGGAAGACAGAGCAAGTGAGACCTCTGATACAGTATATAGAACAGTGGAGTTTTATTTTTAATGAGGTCATCTGCTTTCCAGTGGGTTGGAGGACGTTACTCCTTATGGTCTGCAATCGGACTTTCCATCGCGTTGCACATTGGTAAGTCACAACAGTTACTGTTAAAAATATCACCTTTTTTTTATTATTAAACTCAAACTTTTTTTCCATCTTTACTTTCTTAGGCTATGAGAACTTTGAAAAGCTCCTAGGTGGAGCTCACTGGATGGTAGGTGCTTATGTATAGAATGCTGTATAGAACGTATAGAACACTGCTTTGGCAACCTGTGAATGTTAACACACTGTATTACTCACGCTCTGTGCAGGACACTCATTTCCGAACAGCTCCCCTGGATCAGAATGCACCGGTTCTCCTGGCCATGCTGGGTATCTGGTACATCAACTTCTTCCAGGCGGAGACTCACTGTCTGCTGCCCTACGACCAGTACATGCACCGCTTTGCTGCATATTTTCAGCAGGTGGATGCCTCCACCTTCTTGATTGTTGGATGGATGGATCAATAGATAACAGAGATAGATCATAGGGATAAATTGATAGATGGATGTAAGGGTTTGCTGCATGGTAGAAATAGAAGGTGGATGAGGATTATACAGTAGATGGAGGTTAGAGATGGTAGAGGTGGTTGATGGCATACACTGATGGTAATTAGAATTGAAGGATGGTTAGATGTGAAGGATGGTACGGATAAGTGAACTGGGTGGGTAGATGGATGGGTGATAAGCATCAAATAATATAGGGATAGAACATAGGTTTGGACTGATGGTTGATGGTGTAAAAATTGATGATAAATGACACATGGTAGAGCTCAATGGATAGTATACATGAATGCATGGATGGATAAAAGACATTGATGGATGGATGTGAGGGATCCAATGATACATAAAAGAGATGGATGGATATACAGTAGACATGAATGCTGAGATTAATGGTAGGTACAGTAAAGATGGATGATATTGATTAATTGTAGGGATAAATGTTTAGGTTTGGATGCATGGCAGGGATTTGTGGTAGGAAATCAATTGTGGATAGCAGAGACTGATGGATGGATAGATGGATGGATGGATGGATGGATGGATGGATGGATGGATGGATGGTGTTTGCTTGATGGTAGAAATAATGGAATGAATTATGTAGATAGATGGATGTTAAAAGTGAGTGAATGGTAGAGATGGTGAATGAGATAGGCATTGTCAAGGTGAATGGTAGATACAGTATGGAGTGTGAGAGAGGGATGGCAGGGATGGATGGTAGACATAGATAAATGGACTAATAGATGGTAGAGGTTTGAGGATAGCGATAGGTAGATGTATGAATGGATGGTAGAGATAGATGGATAGCAGGAATAGATGGTAGCGATAGGCAGATTTGATGAATGAATAGAAGAGATGAATGGGATTGACAGAGTAGTATATAATGTAGTGCATGTGATATTTACTTCTCTTGTCATGTCCAGGGTGACATGGAGTCGAATGGGAAGTACATAACCAACCATGGCACACGTGTGAACTACCACACAGGACCCATCGTATGGGGGGAGCCTGGCACGAACGGGCAACACGCCTTCTACCAGCTTATTCACCAAGGTGACGTCTGATTTCCTGAGCGAGAACATGGGCATGGTGCTATTTTTCTCTGTACTCATACATAAAAGAGACTTAATTCAGGCACTCAATCTAGAATAACTTCTCCTGCTAAGCCCTGAGGCAACAAGAGATAAAAGAGAGAAGTTTCTCCTAAACAAATCTCAGCATTACCACTCACTTGGATTTCATATACATATTTATAGCAGCAGTAGATTCACATTTTGTCCTTTGAGCTCTCACAAAATTAGGGGGGAAAAGCTGCCTAAATAAAGCAGACTTCAAGTTTAGTATATTTAAGGCTTCAAAAAATCCTCAGACACAATATAGCTGTTGGAGCTTTTACGACAGTTACAATCACAGTCAGAATAAAGGCGATACTGACCCTGAGCAAGCTTTACACAGTGCAGAATGATGTGGTATTATAATCAAATGCAGAATCAAAATGAATGTTTTTACTGATTCTGATTCGAAACTAGCCTTAGATCATTTGGAATGAAGCCGTCAGAGTTTCTCTCCCAGTGAGAGTGAGTTTCTTCTCACCGTAATAATTTGAATTAAACTTTCTCCCAAAAGGCAGAATGAAAAGCTGTGCGGAGTCCAACAGTACAGGGTGGTCCGTGAGCCTTCAGCCACTGTGGAGTCAGCACCATGTTATGGATGTTCATGGACGCTCACTTCTGGGCTGGTCGTCAGCAGTACCCTTCATCTGTTTTTCATACCGTTTATAATGTGTAGGGTCACAAGGGTTTGGAGCTTATGCCAGGGAGCTAAGAGCACAAGGCAGGTTACACCTTAGATGATGATGATGATGATGATGTATAGTGTGGACGTTCCTAAACATCCATTAAATGGTGTTGGGTCCATGATATTGGTCTGGAGCCTTACCAGGAAACAAGGGCACAAGACAGAGGACACCCTTGATGGGGTGCCAACCCATCGCAGGGCATTAGCATACACCTCATATCTTTGAACTGTGAGCGGAAGTCAGAGTACTCAGAGGAAGAACACAGCAAGAACATGCAAACGCCACACATACAGACCGGAGGCGGGATTCAAACCCCTAACCTTGCTCATGCTATGTGTTTGACATGTTTCCTGGTAAAGTCCATCACCAGGCGTGAGAATGATTTCAAGACTGTCTTCTTCTCTCAAAGACATTTTAAAGGCTATATCTGAAATATATAGAAACTCCGCTATGAGTGGAGACATTTGGGACCCATGATGCGTGTAAAACTGTTTTCACCTTCTATCTCCTCTGTAGGAACTCGCATGGTCCCTGCTGACTTCCTTATCCCGGCTCAGACTCAGCATCCAGTCAGAAACAACCTGCACCATAAGGCATGACTAAAGAACAAATATAACTGTTAGACAGATGCGGTATCTGAGTTCACTTCTGATTGTGTGTGTGTGTGTTGTGTGTGTAGATCCTGATTGCCAACTTCTTGGCCCAGACCGAAGCGCTAATGAAAGGAAAGACGACAGAGGAGGCGAAGAAGGAGCTGGAGGCTGGAGGACTGAGTGGAGAGAAACTGGAGAAGATCCTTCCACATAAAGTAAGTGGCTATCTGTATTAGGTGGGACTATATTATCATGCCCCCTAGTGGTGGAGCTAAAACTGCTTCCTATAAGTGAATGTCTTGAGAGAATGTTTAAGTTAAGAATTTTTTAAATTATATGACTACTGTGTGCAAACGTATTACATTTATAGACCACACTAATTATCATTTCAGTAAAAGTAAAAACTATAAAACAAAATGGTGTATAGTTTCTGTCTGATCTTTGTTTTAATGAATGATCTCAATTTGATACCTGGAGTGCTATAAAATAAAACAGAATTACAAATAGAATTAAAAAACAACACTTTTTCGTTAGTTAGTACAATACAAAACAGCTCATATACAAAACTACTTAAAAGTACAGTATGTTTATTTACTCTGTAGGGACATTACATATGATTTAATTTCTCAGCTAGAAGTCAGAACACATTTATACTACAATTATGCCATGTGTTTCAGTTTTTGCTGCCTCACTGGATGTCATGGGCTTTAACAAATGTCTCTCTGTTTAAAGGTATTCCAAGGAAACAAACCAACAAACTCTATTGTATTCAAAAAGCTGACACCATTCACTCTGGGAGTCCTTATTGGTAGGATGGATGGATGGATGGATGGATGGATGGATGGATGGATGCATGAATGGATGGATGGATGGAAGGAACTTTGTCATAGCATAGTACAGGTACTCAGCCATGAAATGCAGTTTAGCATCTACCAGAAGTGCAAATACAGTAGTAGTGTATATACATCAGTGCAAATAAATAATACAGCTAATTATTCAACATTTTAAATAGTTATCTAAATAATTATTAATCTAACTCAGTGTATACCGCTTATCCTGTATACAGGATCACAGGGGGCCTGGAGCTTATCCCAGGAGACTTAGGGCATGAGGCGGGGTACACCCTGGATGGGGTGTCAATCCATCGGAGGGCACACACACATTCACACACTATGGGCAATTTGGTAACGTCAGTTAGCCTAATCTGTATGTCTTTGGACTGTGGGAGGAAACCGGAGTACCCGGAGGAAACCCACCAAGCCCGGGGAGAACATGAAAACTCCATGCACACAGAGACGAAGTGGAAATCGAAGCTGGACACTACCAAGTCACCCTGACGCCTAATAATTAATCTAATTATTAATCTAAATAAATACAGTGCTCTATTAGACTCTGTTGAAGTTTTAGAAAAGCAGCATTAACCGTTTCTTGGACATCCAGTCTATCATGTTAGCTCTAATTCCATGAAACAATGCTCAAACAGATTATTCATATTATTCATATGGTAGCACTAGGTGGGTTGAATTGGGGTTTGTGGTTGAGCTTTCCCTTCACAATGATGTTCATGCAATAAATACTGCAACAATAAGACATTAGATAAAAAAGAATATCTTCTCACTGTTTTATTCTCTTTTTTTGCCCAAGCTAACTGACTGTTAGCTATTAAGGCGTGTATTAACTAAACTAAACACAAATATACCTTTGCTGATCATAAATGGAATCGAACCCGGACCCTGGAGGTGCAAGGCGACGGTGCTAACCACTAAGCCACCGTGTCGCCTTTATGAAAAACTCAATCATAACTATTACTAGATTTCATTAGACTGGACTCAACAGGATATTTCCTGAAATATCAGATGTAAGAGCATTAAACATCAGGTCCTAGCATTAGCGCTAGTTTTAGCCAGAGCATCAGCAGCGTCATCAGAATACATTACCGAGGGATTTCCGAGATTTGGAGCTGTATGACTGAATAAATAAATAAATTCTCTCACGGCATTGCTCATTTTCCAACAACATTTTTTCTGTCATTGCAGCAATGTATGAACATAAGATCTTCATCCAGGGAGTCATGTGGGAGATCAACAGCTTTGACCAGTGGGGGTGAGTATAACACATGCTGGGTTATAGCAAACAATTGTGTATTTTTTTAAAAGCATTAGCTTAAACAACAGATTTCATGATGCTGCTTTTTCTGGGAAAGCTTTAGTAGAAGTAGAGCACACTATTATTACTGTTATTTTATTGTTATTGTATTATTATCGGGGTTTTTTTTTTCCCTTTTAAAAAACCTTTTTATTTAAATTGAATCAATTAACTTAACAATTTCTCTTCACCTGATAACTATGAACTTAATCGGTGACTTCAAACTGGAAAAGGTTCGGCAAAATATTTATACGGAAAAGTCCTCATATGAAAACTATATAGACGACGTGGTTGGGAGAAAATGTCATGTCCTCATAATAAAAGGACAAGTTGGGTCTCAAGAGGTTAAGATAATACGTGGGAAAAACAACATAGCTTAAAAAAATTGATACAGAAATCACAAAAAAAATTTAATATAACAAATAAATAATAAATAAATAAATAAATAATGAACTATAAATAGCACAGAATAGAATTAAATCAATTCTAAGCAAAAATACTTATGTCTCCTTGCATGTAAGCATTACTAGCAACAACAACAAAAAAAATACATTTCATTAGCAAGAATGTTGTTCACATGAGTTCCTGGTCTTTATGCTCTTCTCCATCTTGGTGCGTAGGGTAGAACTTGGGAAACAGCTGGCCAAGAAGATCGAGCCGGAGCTGCAGGACACGGTGGAGGTCAGCTCCCATGACTCCTCTACGAATGGCCTCATCAATTTCATCAAGAAGAACTTTGCTTGAACACACACACACACACACACACACACACATACAAAAATCCCAGACTATGCTTCACAGGCCCCTTGTCTGCCCTATAGCCGCCTGGGATTTCTCGAACCTTCCATCAGAAGCTATATAAAACCACCAAGCTTGAAAGTTTTAAATGTGGAATTATAATAAAAACTCTTCCTGTTAGAAATATATCATCTTTTAAGTAGAAAGATTTGCCAATCAAATTTGCATTAACACTCGATTATCGAAACCTGACATGTTTAAGTATATGGTTGTCTGATTTGCATCCACAAACTACTGAGATTACACCAAACACCGAGACTACACGGCAGCAAGGGCGAGGAAAATAACCACTGATCCACTATCCACTGATTCACTACAGTTATTATGTTATTAGCTCAGGAGATGATGTTTTGCAGGGAAAGATACTGAGTAGACGTTAAGTCTGAAATTACCCAGAAGTGATTCATGCTGGTGCAGTGTCCTTTTTTAAACCAGCATATATACAGATAAGAAAAACAATATTTTGATCATACGAGATCTAATTTCCTACTATTTTATTCATGACTGTAGGGGTAAAATTGGAAACAGAAAGACGGTGGAACAGTGATTCGGGGAACACACTCACCCACACAGACCTTTCTACATTTTCACTCAGTCAAATTTAGCTTTGATTACAACACACAATGTGAGGGCCAGTTCATGTGTGAATATGATTCCTCATGCTCCCAGAACCATTGTGACACAATTAAGTCCCTGGAATATGCCTGTTCCATCAGGAAAGAAGAACTCCATAGATGTGATAACCTGGTCAGTCAGTACGTCGTACCAGGTCATCAGCTGACTTAAGTTTGTTGGCAAATAACGTTCTGAGCCTGAACAACTGAAGCAACAACCTCAGATCATAACACTGCCTGCAGAGGCTTGCACAGTAGGTACTGTACATGATGGGTGCATCAAAGCCTTTTTTCTTATTATCATCACAAACTGTTTACAGGTCATATTGATTTTCTAATAGGCAAAAATAATTTCTTTTATAATCTTATCTAATATAATCTTTCATTACCTACTGTGTGTAAGGTTATTGCTTATACATACATACAAATAGTTTCAAAGACCTCAGACCTAGAAGCATGCACTGTGACTGGGATTTTAAAAAATGTGGCTTTTGTGTTCTTTTTCTGTTTACATATTCTGCTTGGGAGACAAACAAAAAACCTATTTTTATGAGAGCGTTTTATTATGAAGAAAATGTATTGATATTAGCCATATCATGCCACACATGCACTGTGTGTTCTGACGCCTTTCTATCAGAACCAGTGTTAACCGTTTCCTCAATTTAAGCTACAGAAGTTCTTCTATTGGACTGGACTACACAGGCCAGCCTTCACTCCCCATGTGCATCAGTGACCCTTGACCACCCATGACCCTTTTTGCAGGTCCACTAGTTTTCCTTCCTTGGATTACTTTTGGTATGTCCTAAACACTGCAGCCTGGGAACAGAGAGCACTAGAGCTGCAGTTTTGGAGTTACTCTGACCTGGTCGTCTATGCATCAAATCTTGGCCCTCTTGTGGGATGTTTCCAGTCTGCAGTGGTCAGGACATACCAAAAGTGATCCAAGGAAAGAAATGGGGAGAGGGTCATGGGTGGCCAAGGCTCACTGATGCATGTGGGGAGTGAGGTCTGGCCCGTGTAGCTCGATTTAATAGAAGAGCTACTGTATCGCAAATTGCTGTAAAGGTTAATGCTGGTCCCAATAGAACACAGCATGTTTTGGTAACAAAAGGGGGAATCTACTCAAAATTGGCTGATTGGTGTATACCATGCTTGAAAAGTTGAATCAGACATCTCTGTCCAGCACTGTGTTGCAGTAACTACCGTAGAACATTTCCTAAAAATTTAGCCTACTGACTTTAGTCATGCTTTAGATTGAATAAATACATTTTCTCCTAAGCAGGAGTTTTCTATCTTATATACAAAGTGCCACTGCGGCTGCCAGATTTCATTCCCATCAAAAAAAAAGTTGTAGATGATTGACAACCAACCTGTACTGATTAAACAAATGGGATCATTTTTAGACATGTTTGGTTAGAATGAAAGCTTGCAGTTATGCCAGCCCTATTTGGAGAAGAATAAAGTACCCTTTGCTCTTACAGGTTTTCTTGCAGTACAGTTATGGGTGTAGAACTTCCACTTTTGACCACCAGGTGTCACCATGTTGGAAAGCTGCTGGTCTGCTTGCAGATTTCCCAGCACTTCCACTGTAGAACATAGGGTCGAAGGTCACCTCTTTTCTGTTTTTCTCAAATCCCAAGCTATTCTGTGTGACAGGGCTTCCTCAGAGAAAGGGAAATCAATACCAAGCACATCTGCAAAACATCACGTTCCTGGCTGAATTCCTCTCACTAAGTGGCGGATACTGTATGGCTCGATACAAATTAACTGCTGTTATAACAGAGTCTACCAAGTGTCATGAATGTAGACGGATAGATAAAGCTATAAAGTGAGACTAATAGCAGCTATTATACATTTTTTTTTATCCTGAAGGAGACAGAGATTGAGAGATCGGTTTAGGGAGCCTGTTGCCAGGCAACAAGTCTTTTTTACTTCGAGCCTAACTGTGCTGTAGGGTTTTTTTTTTCATGCTCAGTTCAAGAGCATATTAATTTGATTTTTTGTTCTGAAGAGTATTTGATAGAACTACAGTAAAGAAGAAATAATGGAATTGGGATACGTTTATAAACTTTAATTTCTGGTTCAAGCATCCTCCAAATGCCATCCTCTTACCCCATAACCCGTGCAAATAATTTTGTGCAGGTTTGACGTACAGGTTTATGAAAATAATTGGTGAGAAAATAATAATTCAGTGGTTACTTTTTCTATCCGTAAACCCACTCCTAATGTCGTAAAAATCTGACAATCATACACTGTAGTATCATTTCCTTTCAGCTCTTCCTCAGGCTGCATTTCTCTAATACTTTTAATGAGTCATGGATCTATTCTTTTTAAGAAAATCCCAATTGCCTTCTCATGGACAGCTCTGCTAGATCATTAGAGCAGATTTTAAGATTCCAGATATTGAATAAACCTGACTAGACTTTAAAAGTTGAACTTACCCACAAGGCACTGCAAGATGATGCAATGAGCCCTTTGCACACATCTGAGAGATTTTTTTTTTCCCCCTGCTGGAATTACCATTCTCACTTGCACTACAATAAGCACAAAAACAACTGAATTGAACTCTTAAGAGCTTTTCCAGCATCCCTTTGTGATACAGGTCTAAATAAAAAAAGACTTACCTCAGCTTTCATAGCTTTGAATGAAGGAGAATAGTAGATGAAACAATATGGTAGAGCAATCGGCAGGGAAATTTCAAATTCAAAAGTATCTTTGTGTATAGTTAACATTTCAACCTCAGACATACACTACATATAAAATTTAGTCACACAAATTAAGACTTCATTCATTCACCTTTAGCTTTGATTAAAGCACGCAGTGTGGTGGCAAGTTCATGTTCGTAAATGATTTCTCATGCTCCCAGAATCACTCTTTTACAATTTGTGTCCTGGAATATGCCCTGTGACATCAGGGAAGAAAAACTCCATAGACCTGATACCCTGATCATTCAGTACATTCAGATCATCGGCTGACATTTTACTGCCACATAACGTTGCTGAGCCAAGACATGACCAACTGAAGCAACCCCAGATCATAACACTGCCTCCAGAGAGGCTTGTACAGTGGCCACTATACTGTATATAATGGGTGCATCGTTTCATGTTCTTCCCTTCATGTTCTTCCAAACAAAATTAAAATTAAACTTTTAATGCTCGCCTGAAAATAGCCATATATCAGGTGATTAAGCATCATTACTACTAGGATAAAATAAAGGCCTTACTCACATGACTCAAGTCAGCCAGCTCCGCTTACCATAAAAAGTGCTGGAAAAGACTCGTTGAGAACGGTCCAATCACATGAGCCCAAATATTTAAAAACAATATTGACTCGCTAAGAACAAAAGTGAGAGGGTTCAGGACGCACAGAGCTGCGCCCGAAGGATGATTTGACAAAATCCAATCAGAGCTCAGCCTCAGGTCACATGCTTTTCAAAACCGTACGTGCCTACATAGACACTCGTTTGTCCGGCGCCCCGTGTACACGAACACAAATGAACGCAATACAGTTTAGATTTTTTTTTTAATTGCAAATAAATTATATTAAGAAATACAGCGGAATATTGTGACTAAATGACTTTATTTCATTATTAAAATAAATAATTATTATGTTAGATAATTGCATGTTAATGGAGCATTCATTTCTGCCTAACTTTAAGGGGGGCGGCGCCCCTGCGCCCCGTATTGACCGGCCGCCACTGGGTCCATTCATTTCAAATCTCCTTAGTTGTTTTCTTTGCTTGATGAAGCTCAATAATTTGACACTTGTGAAAGTGTCAAATAAATTTTTTTTTGTCCACATAGGTGATGGCTGGTGTTCTTTTCAGGCAGTTCTAGTGGAATATTTAAAACAAAACAGCTTGAAGATTATGGGGCAAATAAACTGCAGCTACAGTGAGTAGAAAGCTAATCTGACAGACTCTCAAGCCATCCAGTGAACTTCAACCTTATGATCGTTCCACTTTATAGACTACTAACACTGACTGCATATATCACTAAGCTAACAAAAACCCCTTTAATTCTATAGCTGTTTACTCTCACGGGTACTTTGTGTTAGCAAACTGATGCTAACTGTGTAAACATTCATTCACCTGTCAACATTTTTTTTTTTTTTTTGGATTTTTCCCCGATTTTCTCCCTAATTTAGTCGTGTCCAATTCCTCCCCGTCACATTAAGGCTACTACTACCACTCAGCGTCACATTAAGGCTACTACTACCACTCAGCGGAGGACAGCTATCCGCTCCCTCCGTTGCGCGAGCTCACAGACGCCCCTGACTGGCTGATTAATGTAGGAGCACTAAGTACCTCTCATCCCTCCCCTCTGAGAGAGCCCGGCCAATCAGCTCTCTCTAGACCTCCGGCTGTGAGAGGTTACAGCACCACCCGGGATTCGAACTAGCGATCTCCGGATGATAGGGCGAGTGCTTTAACCACTGCGCCACTCGGAGGCCTACCTGTCAACATTTTTTTAATTGAAAAGAGTAATTACAGAATAAAACACACTTAATGTCAATTAGCATCCTATCTACAATAGCTAGTTACTTATCTTCGATGTTAACATCAGTTAATGTTAACTTACCCTGCTAGCTGTAAATACATTTATTCACACTATTTATTCAGCACGGAATCCTACATTGCTGAGTCATCATCAACAGTTTAGTCTTGGCAGCACTCACAAAGATCCTGTGAAAAAAATCTTTCCATTGAATAGAAATAAAAGTGATACAATGGCTGTTTTATTGTTGCAAATAATTAGCTATAAGGCTTACCAGAAATCATTTTACCCTGCTTCTAAAGTATAAAGAGAAAGTAATTTCTTCATATTTAAATAAATAACAAAATTTGAGACATCTACTTTAATACTAATTAATACCCGAGTGCCTTTAGCTGCTTTATTTTTGCTAGTTAGCAGTCCAGCTCGTTAGCATGCTGACACGACTCCCCACACACTGCAATCAGAGGAAAAGGAAAAGGAATTAGCCTGTACAAAAAAATATCTTTCTGTTGCTTTTTGTTCTTTCTGCCAAGGTCGAGTGAGTTCTTCTTAAAATCACATCCCACTACGACCACTCAGGGACAAAAGGGTTACACCCTTCCAGACCGTGAAGGGAAATTGAAGGAAGTCATTTAAAAAATGCACAGCTTACGTCTACTAGCTTGTTGCTGGTCACCATGGCAACTTAAACTCATGCAATATCCGCTAAATTTAACCTCTTTGGATAAAATCGGTAACTTGGATTCATAAAGATGAAAAATGAAAAAAAAAAAGGGCAACTGAACTGAATCTAATGTGTTACAGCAACAAGTTTTTACAGATAAGTACACGTGCACTTGACAATCGGTCTGAGTGGGGGGAAAAATGTGACGTCTTAATTATTATTATAAAAAAAAAAGAAGATGAATAGTACATAATGTACCTTCAGGAGTATCCTTAAGAACCTGAATGTGGGAGTTGTCACTGAACGTGTCTGTCAATTCTTTTGTTAAAGAAAGGAATCATGGACGTCTTGTTCAGTTCTGCAAAATTGGATCACTTTGCTGACTCACATGCTTAGACCAAAAATAGCTTAAAAGATTAAAAGAAAAGTTTGCTTTTTAAACCCTAATGTTTCAGCCAAGGACTGCTTCGTGATTTTGTTTGCTTGTTTTAGATTTGTACATGAGCTACTAATTTGGTTAACAGTCATATGTAACGGTTATCTATAAATACAACTCGCTGACATGACAGCTATCTTGAGGCCAATAGGTCTTCTCAGGTAGGAGGCGAATAATTGAATATTTAATGATAATGCAGCAAGTCGCCTACATACAAAATTCAATTGCAGGAGTTAGATCACATGCCTGGCAAACATTGTCCTGTTCGTGCAGTGTACATCCCGGGATGTCCGGGAGAAAGTCTAAAAGCAGCGGCGATGAAGCAGGTACTGCTAAAATATACCATCCACACCTCATGTTTTTTGAAGAATCTGTTGGAAATCCACAAAGCACGAGAAGAACATGCAAACTCCTCACACATAGACTGGAGGGAATTTCAAACAAGATTTGGTGCTCACCTCTAAGCTGCCTCGAAATTAATTTGTATATAGAGTTGTTTTTAAATATACACAAACTCTGTGATTTAATCTGCTGAAAAATCCAGCATGTTCTAACCAGCTCCAAGCAGAAACTGGCCTAACTGGTAGACCATCTTTGTTCACTGCTAACTTTCTTGGAAGAGATGCTACTAATGCCACATCATAGTAAGACACTATCAAGCATATACTGTAAGCAGTTCGAAAACTACATACAATTATTCATCAGCTTGTACAAGCAATAACAAATCTGTAATAAATAATCTACCAGTTGGCAAAGATGGTGTACCAGTTTGGCCAGCTGAGTGTTTTGGCAGACCAAGCTGGATTTTTCAGCAGGATTATGAAACAGTTTATGTAGAAACTGCGTTGCTAAGAAGAAAAAAAACATCTGTGTTTAAATAGGCTTGCAGTTGCATGATGGGAAACTGTTAGTAATAATGTCTTTTTTCTTTTTTTTGCCTGCTAACAACACTGACCCGTCCAGACGAACCTTGACCTGGACCTTGAACTTCAACTATAGTTAGGATAAAATGGTAAATAACAAGAGATACAATTATGTGCAATTTTTCTCATTACATTCTGTGCAATCATTAAACATTCATCACAGCCTGACACAAAAACACTTTTTATAATAATGCAATTAATCCAAACGACTTTCACCCCAAAAATCACTTCTCATAAACTGCCTGATGTCTGGTGCACAGACTCACCACTATATTACAGAACTCTACACTGCCCAGTTCTGGCACTGAGATCTATCCTGGAATCATTACATTGAGTAGAGTTCTGCTTCCAGTTCCCACGGCCTACACGGTTACGCAAGTTATGTCAAGGTCAGCGTCACTACATGGCTAATATCGCCCAGTCTTATGGTTAGTCCAGCTGGGTGGTTTTTGGCAGAAAAAAAAATGTCCTGCTGAGAAGGGAACTCCATTTCTGTGTTGAAGAGCTGGCTTTGAAGGTAAGTCCAAGACTTCTGAAGCCCTTCCAAGCCACCAGTGGCGTCCAAGGAAATTATCCTGGACTGAGCGCTAAGACACCTATTACATGGAAATAAGAGGATATCCAGACAGACTTCAGTTTAATTCAAAGAAAAATCCTGTTTTCAATGTATAATAAGTTGGTAAGTAAAGCTTTTCCTAGACCCTCCCTTGTGATACTGGATGCATCTTTAATCCAAGATTCTTTTACATTATTTTTCTTGCTATAAAACCTTAGTCTCACTCTTGCCTCTTTGTTTCATTAATTGCATGAAGTCCTAATCTTCTGCTTTGTTTAGAATCCTCTCCATAGCTACAGCGGTCGAGTCGTTTCCATGACAGGACCTCGACTTTTATTTCTACGGTCCACTCGTCCTCTTTCATTTCTCGTCCATCTGCTAGACCTCGGATGTTGACGGCCTAAAAATGGAGTCCAGTTTTAATTCCAATCTATCCTCTGCAACCACAGAGTTCGAGTTGAGGCCATTCCAGTGGGTCATTTTGGTGTAGCTAAATCCATAGGGACGGTGTTTATCTGGCGTCAGGGCAGGGTTAGCAGTTATCTCTGCCTCCCTTTGGGACAGTGCTGGGGAAAGGGGTTTGTTTGCGTGCATGCCTGTGATTAGAGCCAGTAATAGCACATACTGCGATATGGAGCAATAACACCACTAAGTAAACATTCTGATCTCAATGATGGCACTGGGCTTTTAGGGACTTCTCATAGAAAAAGGATATTCATAACTCAAAACCTTGCAAAGAAAGCGCAAGAATGATAACACATGGGACTGTTAAATATTCTCATACTGTCTAGACATACTGTAGGTGTGCTATAATAACCTAAATCATGTCCTTCATGTGCATCAAGCTCTATAACATTGAGATCTAATGATGCTCAGTTTTAGAATAGGGGTATTATCACTTACATTACCAGACAGCACAAGTTTGTCTTTACTAAGACTTTTGGTTTACGCATTGACTGTTGGAACCGCTGACACTGAAGACTCACTCACTCACCTTCTATACCGCTTTATCCTGTATTCAGGGTTGCGGGGACCTGGAGCCTATCCCAGGAGACTTAGGGCACATGGCAGGGTACACCCTGGACAGGGTGCCAATCCATCGCAGGGCACAGACGCACCGATACACTCACTCACTCACTCACACACTACAGGCCATTTGGGAACGCCAATTAGCCTAATCTGCATGTCTTTGGACTGTGGGAGGAAACCGGAGTACGCGGAGAAACCCACCAAGCACGGGGAGAACATGCAAACTCCATGCACACAGAGACGGAAATCGAGCCTGGCTGGGGATCGAACCCGGACCCTGTGACGGTGCAAGGCGACAGTGCTAACCACTACACCAGAGTGCCGCCTGACACTGAAGACTCCTTTCAAAAAATGAAGAATAAAAGTCTCCTTATAGAAAATATGCTGTTAACTAAAGACAATTTTCAAATGTTTATGATCAGAATTCAGATCCTTGTGAATGCTGTTATTATAGTCAGAGATAATATAAGCTGCATTTTTTTTTCTATAGGTGAAAAAACATTAGGTTTTAGCACATCCAGGCCTCTAGAGGGGGCTAATGCACGGTAGTATGTGTGGTAGCATTATTGGGCTCTTTTTAGTAACACCTGAGTTTCACTGGTGGGCTGATCCTCCTAGCCAGGCTGATCTCCAGGAGACAGGAAGGGTTAGCGTTCAGTTTTAAGAGGGTGTGATTGAGATTAGGATGAAGACACTGTAAAAGACCACAACACAACACACTACCATGCCAATGCCACTGCTGGTGGAGTGACGCTGGCAAACCATAAATGTAGACGTACACACACAGCAGGATTGTGGTGCAATTACTCAAAAGACACAAGCGTTAAGTTAACTACAAAACCACTTTATTGAAAAAGCAGATTATCTCATCTACAGTTAAATGATATGTCCAAACTTCTTATAACATTAAATAACTTTAAACCTTTTTTTGTTTTGTGTTTAGATAAATAAATCTACTTTCCTTTTTTTATTTATGAAATATCTAAGGGAATCAAAACATCGAATGATACAAAAAAAAAAAAAAAAAAGCAGAAGGTCAGAGACGCGTTCTGAGAACTACACTCAAACAACAAATCTACGGCTCACCGCCGTCTCGGATAGAAGCAGAGGATAAACGCTAGCGGTGTTTATTTACAGGGACTCTATCTGTGCTCTATCAAATAGTAGTACATTTGTATTTTTTATTAAATGTATTAAGACATCATGGAGAGGAAATAATAATAATAATAATACGGTTGTGTAAAGGTGAAACGACCTTTCTGGGAATGCTCTGAGAACAAAATATCAGCGTTGTGTGGAATTCTGCACGTGATTGATCTTCTTTGTAATAATAATAATAATAATAATAATAATAATTTCTGTGCATTTTGAAGTAGAATAGTGAAAGTATATGTTAGAAATGTCACGTCGGAGACAGGATTGGTTTCGGCCTGCCTGTGTCCACTCAGTAGTGTTACAGCAGGGCTTTTGTATACCTGTGATAGGCCACAAACACACATGCGCACGCACACACACACACATACAAAACCACAACCGAGGCAAGAAGAGTTTGCTGGTTTGTCATCAGGCTGGCATCAGCGCTTGACATTTAACACACATACAAACACAGACACTCAAGGTCGAACAAACAGGCACATACAGAGTGGCCCTGCCACTGATGCATGTTGGGAATGTTCAGATACACACACATCCGTCCTGTGGAGCTCGGGTGAAACCAGCACCTCGAGCGTCAGCAGGACATCAGATCCATTCACGAGCGAACGAAATGGCCATCCTCTCTTCCGTCAACGCGGCTGCATCGTGTCTCCAGCGTGACCCCTCCCAGACAAACCAGTGCCGGGAAGGTGTACGCTGCGTCGGAGTCTAGTACCAGCTCAGAAAGCGATCGAGACTCAAACCGGAAAAATTCTACATTCGTGTAAAGAAAATGTCTCTGAATATCAGTAGGGTTAAATATGATATGTTAAGGCGGTTTATGTGTGTATGTGTGTCAGTTTGTGTTGTGAGCGTGGCTACTCATCCTGACACACGAAACGTAAAGTCTGTGTGTATATGTGTTTTGTGTGAGTACATTGTAAGGATTTATATTCCTTATCAGCATCACATCACACATACCGTATGTAGAAATACAAAACATCGTACAGATAAGAACAATGTAACGTAAAAAAAAAAGGCAGTGAGTAAAAAAAAAAAAGTTAAGTGCGAGATTTTCAGTGAAAGGCCACTTGTAAGGCTTTTCCTTTCTCGGAATGTAGCTGTATATGCTGGTTCTGTCCTGTAAGTGAGACCAGGGGGTCAAAGTTCGAGTCTGTGACATCATTCCAGGGTGCAGCTGCAGAGAGACAGAAAGAGATTGTGTTTCCTGTGTGTGTGTGTGTGTGTGTCTTATCATTGAAGGTGTGGAGGGTTGGAGCAGCAACGTGTGGACATCACACACACATTTCTCTTCATGGCACGACCTGATCCGTGTGTGTGTAGTTGTGTGTGTGTGTGTGTTCACAGCTCAGTGACATGAAGTGGATAGCCGGTCGGTGGCTGGGCGGGGCCGGAGGTTTTTAACCGGTGCAGGTGGCAGGCGTGGCACAGCAGGTGACCCTCCAGCGGGTAACAGCGATGGCCTTCTTCATCAGTCAGCTGAAAGCCACAGTCCTGAGATCAAACACAAACACGCACACACACACACACACACACACACACACACATGCTGAAATGAGTTCATGCTGAAATGAGTTCATGCTGAAATGAGTTGTTGTCATAGCAATGATTGAAGTCTTTCGGGTTTCTAATCTAAAGATATTGGAAATGTATTTGACGTGAACGATATGAATGAAAACGAATAAATATGGAATAAAATGAACAGTAATTTGCGGTTATAGGACAACAATCAATGATGAGGTGGTGATGTGAGGCCGAGGTTGTATTTCTCTATTTATATTATGTTATGTTATGTTATGTTATGTTATGTTATATTATATTATATTATTACCTAAATTGGCACTTTTTTTCCAACAAAGACAAAAGACTTGTCAACAGCTCATCACATCTAACCTCCCTCAGCTGTTAAAGACACCTTTCAAAAATGCTAAATAATCACTCACTCAGTCACTTACTCACCATCTTAGGGCATGAGGCGGCATGAACCCTGGTCAGGGTGTCAATCCATCACAGGGCACACACACACACACACACACACACACACACACACAAACATACACTCATTCACAGACTACGGGCAATTTGCCTCATCTGTACGTCATTGGACTGTGGGAGGAAGCCAACATGTGGCAGGAATCAAACCCTAGAGGTACCAGGCAACAGTTCTAACCACTAAGCCACCCTGCTAAATAATCGTCCCCTTAAATAAACCAATAATATGCCACATAAGGCCTTGTGCGAGTTGAGATTGACACTTATCTTAACACACACCTTCGATCTGATTCCCCCGCTGACTGTCAGAGCTTCCACCCAGGGAATAGCTTCTGACCAATCAGAACGGAGAATTCAACAGCAGTTCAACTGTGATGTAACAGAAAAGAAATTCTACCACCCGCTGCCAAGGTTAATGAGGGCGAAAGCAATTTTGAACCATCTTAAATCTGTCATTTTTATTACATTTTGGTAATTTACAGTGACTGACGATGTTTATGGGCAAAGGGAAGTGGATCGCTCCGAGGTTTAACAATAAACAAGCAGGGTTTAATTTCATGCGAGGAGATGACGCGACTTGTCACGACAAGCAGAAATCAAACTCGAGCTAAACCTAAAGCTACACCCTGAGCACCACGGGGAGACATGCAGCTACGGGAGGGTTTTATCTTTTTTACTTGTAATATCAGATTACTTTTTTTTTTTTTTTTTTAAGAGAGAGAGAGAGAGAGCGAGCTAGAACTCGAAGCTACATTTATATAGAAACAGTTAGGTTTCATACACAAGGCATAAAAAAAGAGCTCTCACAGGGTTCAATTCCACCCAACTTAAAGTTTAACAAACAGTGGAATCTGGTGAATGATTTACACACACACACACACACACACAGACACACACACACACACACACACACACACACACACACACTGTGTACTCAAACATTACATTTTCACCTTATTTTTTATTTTGGAAAAAGCACAATACTGATGTCAAACCAGATCCATTTAGGAAACTCGTAACTCTTATCTAAAATATCCGGAGCGCTGCAGCGTTTAATAAAACATCACTCAGAAAACACACACACACACGTCCAGTTCTTCTTACCTCACAGTGATAACACTCTACATGGTAGTCTTTATCCATGGACACGACCCGTATGGTCTCCTCTGATCCCTGTGTGGGGGGGAAAAAAAAATTGCACACACCCTCAATGAGTAAATGATGACTGATGTGGAACTGAGCATGACGTTGGAGTGCGTGAGGAGAGCCCTTACCTCAGCGGGGAGAATGGGTTGACCACACGATGCACATTTTGGAGCGAAGACTCTGCAAAAACCCAAAAGACACTGAACTGAATAAACAGGTCAAATAGCACATGCTTTACAAATACTTTTCTATAGCTGGTTGTACCACAGCACTTTGAATTCTACAATCTGACTGGTCAAGAATTGGTCTACAATCTCATTGGTTAATTTTCTATCACAGCAGCTCTGACTATCTTTCCAGCTGCAAATCACAGGTCCTTATTAATGTACTCATCTAACAGATAGAGGCATTGCAAGACAGGAAACAGATAGACAGATAATTGAGTGAATGGATATATAGAGAGACAGATAAACAAGACAGACAGATGGTAAATAGATCAACAGAGACAGACAGACAGACATACAAATAGATATATGAACAAAGATAGATTGATAGAACAATTAAGAGATAGAAGTTGATAGACAGACAGAGAAAGAGAGATAGATAAATAGATTGATTAACAGATAGAAAGAAAGAATGTTAGATAAATAGGTAGATTGATAGATTAATAGACAGACAGTTAGAGAGAGAGAGAGAGAGAGAGAGAGAGAGACATCTCTGAGGAAAATTCACCAATCCATCATCATTTCTATAGAAACAAATTTAATAAAAACAAGTATTATTCTTATCCAAACCACGTGATGCCAGCTGATGACATCTCTTCTTTTTTTTTTTTTTTTTTTTCCCCCGATTTTCTCCCTAATTTAGTCGTGTCCAATTCCTCCCCGTCACTAGGGGGCTCCCACATTAAGGCTACTACTACCACTCAGCCGGGAGGCCGAAGACTATCACGTGTTTCCTCCGAACCACGTGACGCCAGCCGACCGCATCTTTTCGAACTGCTCGCTCGCGCACCGTTGGGGGCGGCGTAACACACTCGGAGGACAGCGCTATCCGCTCCCTCCGTTGCGCGAGCTCACAGACGCCCCTGACTAAGAGCACTAAGTACCTCTTAGTCACTAAGTACCTCTCATCCCTCCCCTCTGAGAGAGCTCGGCCAATCAGCTCTCTCTAGACCTCCGGCTGCGAGAGGTTACAGCATCACCTGGGAATCAAACTAGCGATCTCCGGATGATAGGGCGAAGCTGATTACATCTCTTCTGACAGCGCTATCCGCCCCTACCGCTGGCGTGAGCTCACGGACACCCATGATTGGAGGTAGAGCCGTAATTGTTGTAAGAGCACTAAGTGCCCCACATCCCTCCCCTCCGAGACAGCTCGGCCAATCATCTCTCTCTACGAGAGGCTACAGCATCACCCGGGAATCGAACCGGCGACCTCCGGATTATAGAGCTAGTACTTTTCAGGAAGATGTTAATTTAGAAGAAGAAGGAGTCTCTAGTCTTCGGTTGAATTGCTTTCTAACAGTTAGCGGGACAGCTGTTTGAAAGAAAACGGGACGCAATGGCTCCAGAAATCACGTACGAGTGCTGTGGTACAAGCGGAATAAAAACTTTTGAAACTCTTTTTTAAATTTGTGTCAGGCCACACCCTGTTGTTGATTTTTATCCTAGAAGAGCATGCACCCAGGGGATTCACTCCTCACACACACAAGGCGAAGAAATGTAAAAAATGCAAAAATCACACAGGCTGTGCAAGAACAACATGAACCTAATTAGAAGGCAGTCTTGGCTGTATTTCCTGGTGAATATTCCTTCTGATCCATTTGAATTCCAGCAGGAGTCTTTAACAGCAGACTCACTCACACCAGCGTAATTTAAAGTGAGCTCTAATCTAAACCTACTGCGAAACACTGCATCATTACAGCTTTTCTGCTTGTTATAAGTTAACTGATGTGTATTGCACTAGCGGTGTAAAGTTTTGCAATATTTATGGACGGATCCGAACTGAACGGATCCGAGTATCCGATATCTGAGTCTGAGCCGACGTGCGATGTTTGCCGATGAGGCACTTACGTGTGATAGTCTTTCACACAGTAGATGTTGTTCTCAACGTCAACGGTGAAAGGAACCCCGTCTAGTCCCTCCTTACACACCACACAGCGGAAACAACCCGGGTGGTAGGATTTCCCCAGAGCCTGGAGGATCTACACACACACACACACACACACACACACACACAAATATATATACGTCACTCAAAGGAATTTAAACATACAAACTGTAAGGTTTCATGGAAAGAAGATTTCCTGTTGGTTAAAAACCTTGAATTTAATGTCCGGCTTTTGTTCTCTGAAACACTCAACCATCCTTATGAAAAAACATTGACTTTGTGTCATAGTGTGTGTGCGGATCTGTTAATTACATTGCTGACTGAAACACCCTATCTGAATACTGATCATTAAAACAGGAGAAGAAAAAAAAAAAATCGTACCATTTCCATGATGAGGTGTCCACACACGAAGCATTTCTCTGCTGTCTGCTGGAAGCCAGAATACTGACACACACAAAAACAAACACATTCAAACCTTAATTAATAACACAGATTACACACACACACACACACACACACACACACACACACACACACACACACACACACATTATGTGCTTAGGGGTAGTCATGATTCATTTATCCTAAAGAACCAGTGATTTTTTTCTGAATTGCAGAAACCCTATGGCTCATCATGCATTTGAATTTCGCCTAATAAAAGACATGGCCTTTTAATCAAATCTATAATCACGCTTAAATAGAAAGCGCCTCTTCAGTTTGCAGTTTGGGATGAAACTCGTGAATTGGCTTAGACTTCAGCATTGCAGCTGCTTTCTAAGTCTGATTAGAAATTAAATCTAAATTTATTAGGAACAAGTAAAAAACAACCTGGCAAACTTGTGGAAATGTACATGTACAGTATGTCCTCCAAAATATATATATATATAAATAAATACATGCAATGAGAGACACACATCGCTGTTTGCCATTATTAACTCCGGCTTGTGTTTTAGAGATCCAGATTTAAAACTACAGGATCGTAAATGAGGTGTATTCAGTACATTAGTGCAAGTCGCTAGCTTGAGTTATTCTGTGAAGGTCCTGAAACAGATTCACACTAAAAATGAACTGTCCAATAACAGCTCTGTTTCATTCTGATAAACAATCAGTTTATTCATTTTGACAAGGGAAATCAAGAAGTGGGTAATAACTGTACTGTAACCTTTACTGACGTATATGGAAGATTACGATTGCAAATCCAAGCCCTTCTAGAGAGCCACTGCTGTCGTGTTAAACAGAATCTAGAACCGGTCCACATGTCTGTTCTGCTAGTACCTATTCTGTTTCAGGCTGCAGGGGGTGCTGCTGAGTCCTGCACTAATGAAAATGAGTAAATAATGTGGGGACAGGGAATATTGATTTACAGTCTTGAGGCACCCCAGATTTTTTTTTTTTTATGTATATTTTGCTTACAAGGAGACAGACTTTCTTGTATTTCTATGCCGTCTTAAGGAATAGTTCTCCAGGCGTCCTAAAAGACTTTTTGCCTTTGTTGACATTTTCAGTCCAGTACCTGTACCCGAGCAGTTTCAGAGGAATGCTTTTTGTTTGTTAAGCCACATAGTGACCTATGAATCATTCAAGCATAAAAAAAAAAAAAAATCTAACTTAAGTCCTGAACAGGTGCATATGATGAGAGATGATCGGGCGGTGATTAGTGTACTGCTGATGCTGAATGCTGAGAGGTTGGAACAGACGAGAGGGGAAACGAGGACGCTGCTGAGGTTGTTACATAAACAACCAATTTTTAAATGGGATCTTTAGGCATTTTGCAGCCTGTCACAGTAAAACATGTGTTCCCATTTCTTTCATTTAACTCGCATGATTGAATTTCATTTAATATAAAGAACTCAGGACTCAGGACTTTTGACCAGTACTCGAAAGCCATCCTGGAAGTTACGTGGCTACATCTCTAGTTCATCAATTTAGACAGATGAATTCAGCTAATATTGGTAAACATGCAAATATAACAGTATCCATATATAATAATATAATACCATATAATCCATATAAACAACTAATGAGTGCAGGAAGACAGAAACATTCATCATCTAACCATTAAACCATTACATAATTACGGGATTTGTTTTGTTCTGTGGAAAACTTTATAAAATGTATTTATTAAATAAACAAACAAACAAACAAATTGATTAATTCATAAAATAATAATAAAAATACCCTGAAGTCACTGGACTACAGACATTTTTACACACTGATCGGCTCTGATACAGTGCTGTCTGAGTGCTTTGTTTGTTAACCTAGTGTAGTTTGGAACTCATTATTATAAGTTTAAAAAACCCACAGTTCATTTAGTTGCAGAATAAACTGTGCTTATTTTTTTATAGTAAATCAGTAGCACATTTAAAAGCAGACACGAGTCAATGTTTAATTTGGGGTACATTCCATGGCTGTTGATGAAAATAGATATATTCTAAATATTTTCTTCTTAAATATCATATTTTACCTTTTTTAAGGGAAAGCATGATAGAATATCACACAAACATTATGCGCACTCTGTGTTTCACCTAGAGTGACAAATGTCATAATGCAGCCAAATGTACCATTTTTTTTGCCATGTCTGCTTTGAGGATTTCAAAATAATGTCTAAAAACCATAACAACAACTGTTTTGATCATTTATTTTGAAAGTCTAAATGTAAAAAAAGAACATTTTACCATTGGTTTTCTCATTTAAAATGGAATTATGCTACTAACAGAACTCCATCCTGTAACTCAGAAATGACTTGCCACTGTGGTACGCACTGTTGTAAGTGCTCCCCCCATTTTTAAAAATATTTTATTCATAATAGGTCAATGTCTTCGAGTATATTAATCTTAATCTCTACTATTTTAATAAAATCATTTGTTAAAATATGTCAAATATGATGTGAAGCTGTCCATGAAAATGAGGAGTGGTCAGCCAGACGAGTCCAACCACTGAATGATTAGTGAGAAAAACCATTAATGTTTGAGCTTTACAACTAGCAGATATTACAGGGAAGGACTATACCAACTCAAAAACTATTATTTGCTTTATAGAGAAAAACACTGTTTTTGTACTTTTTGACTTACAGTATATGTAAGTACCTGAAATTATAGAATGTCTCAAATACACCAGAAATTGGCTGCGATGGATAAAAGACATTGAAAACCTTAAGCAGTCTGTGTTTTGTGTATTGGATGCATTCTGGGTCAAATTGGTGCAATACTGCATCAATACAGTTTTCTTAGATATCATGTGTCCATGTTTTTATCATAATTAAAACATCAACAATTTGATGTAAGATAAACGTGTTAAATTTTAATAAATTTATGATTATTATTTTTATGATAGTGTATAATAAAAATTCCTAAAGTAGCATGATATGACATTTTTGTCGTGTGGACTTAAACACTGCTCTACCAACAAAAGTGCACAGATGCTCCATATTCCTTTGTTGTTTGGATCCACGTTTTCACCCAACAGGTTGCAAGCATCTTAAGGAAGGAAATGACCCAAAGGGTGACCATCTGCCTACCCTCAGTCCATCAGGGGAGAATTAGCAATAGGGTGGAATCAGGAACTAGACTGCCATTTGTCAAAACAGCATATTCCATTGTTAAAGTTTTGATTTCTATTGTCCGAATGCATCCCATAATTGCCATAAAGTTTAATAAGTCTTGATAATCATTACATTCCGGCCCAGATTCTATTGGATTAGGTAGATTTAAGGGTGCATACAATGGTAGCAGGTGGGCTTTATAACAAGCCAGTCAATACCAGGAATCCGCCTCCACCACCTTGTAGACTTTGAATGGACCATCTGTCAGACCCTCGGTGTCAGGAACAATTATCTTAGTAATCAATTTAAAGAGCAGAAGGAAGCAGACACACGCGCACCATATGACCAAGACTTCTAAAGACTACAGAAAGGGGTTAAAAGACTTAAACCCGAAAGATTCCTGAATGCAGAGATCAATTTTATTGTTGCCGCAAGGATCCTGACCACCCTGAGCTTGGGTTACTGTTGGTGTGGGGTTCTACATGTTCTCCCTGTGTGCACCCTGATTTCCACCAACAGCCCAAAAACCAAAAAACAACCAGTATGTGGATTGGCAATGATGAAGTGAAGATAATTCACTCATTAAGGATGAGCGAAAATTCTAATTTTAAAATTCTAAATGTATTTGTCACATACACGGTCATGTACAGTATGATATGAAGTGAAAATACAGTCTTTTCCAACAATGATATAACTTTGATCGTTTAAAGAATGTATCATTATGCGAATAGCACCAACCCCCAAACATGCAAAATGAACAATTCGTAGGTCGGAAAAAGTTTCTCAGCTACCTGCACATTCGATATCTTTACATCAGATCTCCTTGATCATTTAGAACCTATCGCTCCTACAGCCGGCATTTTATGTAGTAAATAACTACAAAACAAATGTATAAATTACTGGCAAAATCTAAATATGCTACTTAATAGGGATGGGAAACACCAGACAGCATCCGATACGATACTATCATGGTACTTTCCGTGCAGGTTTGAATTGTACCGTTTTATCCTGATGTGATAATATTTTTCGTTTAGGTTTCTTTACTATTCTAACTGAATTAAGCAAAAACAAATGCTCCTAGTTTGGAACTCACCACCTACAGTATTATTAACGAACCTCAAAAAAACAAAAATCTCTTTTGGACTCATGGTGGTGATACATGAATTGCCCAACAAAACAATACAGAACAGAATCAATTCTACTAGTAATTAAGGCACCTTAAATCCACCTTAAATCCAAATAAGAATCGAAATTAATGCTTTATTTTGAAAACTCAGTTTTAATGTCAGCTGTAGAGCAAATTTAAAATGTGTGAGGAATATTTCTGACGTTCAATATGTTAGAGTTAATCCTTACCTTTCCTATTTTCAGAGTATTAAAAATAGATGATTAACCCAAAAGGTCACCAAAAAATAACCTTCGTTCATAAATTCCAAACTCACATATAGTAACCAGAGATCACGATGATGTTTTTATGTTGCTGATGGTACAAGACCATTCTGAACCCAAAATTACAACCCTACCGTCTGTAGCAGTCAATATTTACATTGTTGTACTGTGTAATTGCAAGATTGAATTCATTTTTTTTTTTTTTTTATAATAACAGATTATGTTTTGGAGAAAAATAAAAGCAATTTGCAGGAAGAATTTGCAGCTGTGTTAATATTTTATGGCTTGTGCAGAAGTCCAAAGCAGTAGCTCATATCTTTGTTTGCCACTGTGATTATGGTTTAGAGATTTCAACCTCATAACACCCCCCCCTCCCTCTCTGTCAGAGTAATAATCTCAGAACTAGGAGAATGTGCTCAGGGCTCCTATTATTGCCTTTAGGAAAGAAAAAAAAAACACTACTGACAATGTTCTCATGCAATGCCTAGAATTTGTCTACTAAGAATTGTTCATTGCTCTCATCCCTCCATCTCTTTCTGTAATTGTCTGTGTCTTGGGGGAGGGTAATTAGTCCCTACTGGGAAATGGGGGGAAATGGGACTAAATTGGGCAGGGGAGGGCTTCTATTTTGGCCAGTCACAACATCTGTTCTCCCGTGAGGGTTAAAGAATGCGCAAAATGCACTTTATCTGCTTATCCATCCATCCTTCAGTCCTTGTTATCTGTGCCTCTATCTGTCCAACCCTGAATCCATCCCTCCACCCCATCTCTCTCTCCCTCTCTCTGAGGAAATTTGTACACTAGTCACACTTCCAGTCTTATATCTGTCCATTGACTACCTCATCAGTTTGTCCATCCCTATAGGTAGTATTTACTTTAATTTTACATAGTTAGATTTGTATAGTTACACTAGATGATATCACGAAGCAGTTTTACAGAAATCCATACAGAGGCTTAGATACCTAATGAGCAAACATGTGGAGGAAACTTCGAGGTGTAGAAGGGTAAAGGCTAGCAGTACAGCACAAGCTTTATAATGACTGCAGTAGTTCTGAGATTCGAATCTACAGTAACCATCTTAGATTATCGACTGGAGCAAGTATGAGAATAGGACATACGCTGTTTTTTAAAGTGTGAACCTTTGGGGTACCCATGTGAGAAGCGAGAGGCAGAGAATTCATTAGTCCATGGCTTTGCTATTATGCAGTCTCAGTATTTACAAGACAACTGCACTGATTAAGTGTGTGTCACCTAGCAGAATAGATCTGTCCTTCTCTGTATAAGTACAATTTGTTGCCACATGCAGCTCTGTTTATTGGTAGCATACATTTACAGACATTATCATTCTATTTAAACGCATTTGAATGTGTTTGTGAACGAGGTGCAGTTGACCTACACATAAAGTACACTCTGTACTTGTCAATCCTGGTAAAAGAGGTGTGGCCTATGCGGCTGTTGGTCACATCAGAGGAGGTGTGGTTTATGTGTCCGTAATCCTGTAAAGGAGGTGTGGCCTATGTGTCTGTTAATCCCATAAGGAGGTGTGGCCCATGTGTTGTTCATCCCATAAAGGAGGTGTGGCCCATGTGCCGGTTAATCCCATAAGGAGGTGTGGCCTATGTTATGTTAATCCCATAAGGAGGTGCGGCCGATGTGCCTGTTAATCACATAAAGGAGGAGTGGCCTATGTGATGTTAATCCCATAAAGGAGATGTCGCCTATATGTCTGTTAATCCCATAAAGAGGAGTTGCCCATGTGTCTGTTAATCCCATAAAGGAGCGTGTTAAGGTTAACCATATCCTAGTTAAGGAGGGGCGGCCCATGTGCGTCAAACCAGGGAAAGGAGGTGTGGCCTATGTGCCTATAAGCCCCAGTTACGAAGGTGTGGTCATCAGTCCCAATAAGGGAGGCGGGACCAATGTATCATTCTTCAGGTAATGATTTTTCATATTTAAATCAAACTGCACAGGACTCAATCAATCAAAACTAATCAAGATATAATTTCAAGCAGAAGTATGCATGTTATAACTGACATAATCAATTTGCTAAATCTTAAGATATTTCACAGACGAGCATTGTTTTTCCAAACTTACCAGGAAGTCCTCCTCACAGTAGACCTTTCCGTTCACATTGTAGAATGCTTTTCCTCTCAGTCTCCTCCCTGAAAAAACAAAACAAAACACAGCATAAGATTAGCTCCTTAGCGTCTTAAACGTCTTAGCTCCTGTAAGACGTTTCACTTCTTCTGCTATATTCAGAATAATAAAAAAAAACCTAGAATAAGCAACATGCATATTCAGGCTATCAGCTTTACATTCACAGTTTCACAACAGTCAAGTAGAACGGTTTATATAATGGTCATAATGCATATTTTGGGATTAAATTACCCAAGCTGACACACTCTTTATCTTAGTAATTGGACCTTTAGGCAGGCGGAACATGGGCTTGGATAGCACACTTGAGGTTTCACTTGTCTGTTGGCTAATGAATTTATAATCTGTCCACCCGTGTATGCTTGTACTCACATGATTCCTAAATGCCTTGAAGATTTCCTTTGCTATTTCATTACATAATCACGCACTTGTGTCATTTCGACTGACGCATAGTCACAAGACTGCGTAGTACGCTATAGGATACCTAGTGATACTCCTGACATTCTGCACACTACTAAGAAACAACATCTAGTACGCAGTATATGAGTATGCCACCTCAAACAAAACTCAAGATCCACTTTCAAGATTTCTTGGCATGCATACACCTGATTCAGCTCGTGAGGGGCTCGGTAATTATCTGGCAAGTTCAATCAGGTGCGTTAAGGCAAGAAAAAAAAGAAAAAAAAGAAAAAGCTCTACTGGAGTGTGTTTCTGCCTCTAGGTCTTGAACACGGTTCAACAGTGACGCGAGTGCCAGAAATTTTGTTTCCATGCCAATAACACGTGCTGGTGCTATTTTAACTCTGTAGAGTGAAACTTTGCAATCATCCACGAAGACAGAGTGAATGCGGTCTGAAAGCATCTAATCTCTACATTATGAGGGGAAACAGTTTGTTCCGATTCTGTCAGCTGTGCAATTAAAAGCATTACATTTACAGTGCTATGTTGAGGGATTTCAGACAATTAACTCATCGTGCATGACTCAGACAATTAATTCAGTGTATGAGTCAGACAAATTAAAGCGCAGTGGCACTAATGCATGAATCAGGTGAGTGTTTAAATGTGGAAGAGCGACGAGAAAAAACAACCCAATACACAGAAAGCAAAACTACCACCAGTATCACCGGAAGCCATGACGATCACTATCTAATCCAAACCATGCTATGGCACAGATACCAGTAGTTAGTTATCCATAGAGATTGGGGGGAAATTGATGCATCTTTTTTGCCACACTGACTCTAAAATGTTTTTTTTATTTCTGTATGTTTGTGTTCGACGTAGTAAAATATTGACATTCCTGTATAATCCTACAGGTGGGTAGCACTCTAAACTATTTACACATTGGTAGGCAGCATAGCATCCTGTGTTGGAGGAGGCAATTATTTGTGAAGTTTGTTTAGAATTTTAACAAGAACATTAAAAAAAAAAAAAAAAAAATCCTGATTTTATAATATATATATATATATACAGAATCACAATACAAATTGAATCAGCACCTAGACACTGAGATAACATCAGGTGATCCCTGATGATCCCCATCCATATTTATCAACGTATTTCTCATTCTATTGAGAACTTCAAACTGATGCTATTCCCCCAAAAAGCAGCAATTCAGTAGGTATATTGACGAACGATTCTTCTTCGATCCAACTGAAATCATTCAGATTAGAGATTCCATCTTAACTGTTTCCATGGACTCTGATCTGATAAGATGTGCAATTACAAGCACAAAGCATTTAATCAGAATATAACTTTTTATTTTGACATGCACTGTCTGATTCTGCCTACGATCGAATACAAGAAGAGGTTCGTATTTCTCACTGATCAGCAATGGAAACAAAATTTCCCTCCTGGAAACTCAAATTTTACCCCCACGTTGGGCAAACATGAGCAGAAACAGTCTATTTATTCCAACAAGAGAGAAATGATCGGATCAACTCTTTACAAGGCTGATATTTGCTGTGTTTGGGAGCTACAATGCACTTCGTATTAATATTTTCGAACAGTGCAGTAATGCTACAACACTTTGCAATACACTTTTGTGCATGAAGCTGCTGTGTTCGCCCTGTCATCCAGCCAGGATTTATGAATTCTTTTAGAAACTTGTATAAGTTGAACGTGATTAGGGATGTAACCTGGTGCAAACTGACATTACGTGGCATTTACGCTATAAATAAGTGTTGATATTATGTTGTTTTGAGGTTGTATTTGCATCATTCTTTTGGTCATCCTTTCAATGCATACTCAATGTCACTTGTCCAAGGTCATTCTTTAAAAACAATGTCTTTTGGGTGCAGGGGCGGATCTAGAAAATTTTTCATTTTAGAAAATGGGGTGGCAAGGGGGTGGCATTAAAATTATGAGGGGTGGCAACACTGAAGCAAGCATAATTGCATGTTTTTTGTGGATTCAAGGAACGCTATTCTTATTTGGTGTATACACTAGGGTGCGCATTTTTACATTGTCCTAAAAAAAATGAAATAAAGGCTGATGTGTAATTAACTTGAACCTGATATCTGGATTGGAACGTCAGGTAAATAGAAAAAAATCTTTTATTTTTAGAACACTAGGACACTAGTGCTGGGGTGGCAAATGGGGTGGCAAGGCTTTTTCTTAGGGTGGCAATTGCCACCCCGTGCCACCCCGGTAGATCCGCCCCTGTTTGGGTGGATAACCATATGCAACAACATTCAATGTTCAGATTCCAGCGGGGAAGACTGGAGGACAGAGTTACGATTTTACATGCTGACACACACAGCCTATAAAGTATGGCATTTTATGGACTATAATATTTGTTTCTCCTGCAGCAGTGTAACTGTTACCAGTTACAACATGACGCATGCTGTGTATTGTGTATATAGTAAAACTTTGGCATTGACTTTACTCGCATGTGTATTAGCTGTATGTAAAATGTTACATATAGGTACATTATATTACCTGAACACTGAAATTCCCACTTATATATGCTAATGGAAAGTATCATTTCAGCAGCAGTGATTAAGCAAACAAACAGTAGCTATGAAGTCAAACTGGGACTTTTGTGCAGAATAACAGAACACAGTTATGAAAAGTAAAAACCGCCTTTATTTCTCTATATAATCCCCTGCTACACTAATGCACTTTCACTTGTGCTTGTATACCATGCCTTGTATTATAATACATAATAATTGTAATATCTGAAACACTGGCCCCCCCAGGCACTCCTTTAACGGCCCAAACATGTGGAAATGGCTTGGTGTGAGGTCAGGACTGTACGGAGGATGTGGAGATAACTCCCAGGCCAGTTCCCGTAATGTGCAAGTGGTGTTGGTGAATATGATTGGGTGTAAGGTTCACACAGACAGATGTGTCTCTTCCGTATGCTGGCTACAAGTTATCCGTCGGTTTTCGAGGATCAGACGTTCCTTTAGCTGAATGTTCACCAGAACGATTGCAGTTGGCTCCGAGACACCACAGCCGCAATTGTCATTCACAGATTTTAAAGTATGGCCTTCTTTAAAACTGTACCGTTCATGTGTTTTACTGCAGCTTTACGTGCTGTGCTTTAAGTGTTCTGTAAACGTTACTTGGCTTTACACCTACATTCTCGAGATATTTCATCTCAAGTCCCGGTTTGACTCGAACACACCTCGTATCTCCAGTATAGCATACTTTATTACAGCACTAGTCTGCAGGTAAACATCATCACAGTCTCCAAAGAAATAGAAGCTTACTTGATATCTAGTAAAACAGATGGTAATGCTAGTGACAATAAATTAGGTCTTATACAAAAGAAGGGATGAGAATGTGGCTAGTATTCTTATGAGTCCATACGTACACCCGAACAACTACAAAAAACACGCACACACAGAAGCAGAGTCTGTAAATCAGTCTGACTATTCTGCATTGAACTGTTCCCGCCAAGCCGGTCTTTTAGTTCCTGGGGTTGAAGGGAGAGCCCGGTCACTTTTCTTTTAAACCCCAAAATTTATGCCCTTGCCCCTTTCAAGCAGAACCCCAACCCACACACACACACACACACACACACACACACACACACACACACACACACACACACCAGCCAGACACCAGCTCTGAGTTTACTAACAGAGGCTCTGATTAATTCCCATAAATGAGGGCTCTAATGGGTGCAGGCATACAGAGCGGGTGTTGTTTGAAAGCCTCTGTTTGCTGCCAGCTGCAGAGAATCCGGATCAGGGCTTTGGACACAACAAAAACACGGCTCACACATACAGACACACGCACATGCAGACCCTTGCAGGGGAGACAGGGTTCGACAGATAGCGTGCGAAAAAATGCTCTACATGTGCTAAAACAATAGAAGGTGTTGAAAGATAGGAAGGTGAAACATACGGACGCACGAAATACGTGACAGAGTGCAGGACGTCGAGCTTTGAGCCAATGTAACGTGCTGAAAGGTGGGGCTAAAGTGAAGCGGAAAAAGGCTGAGACACAGATGGAGCAAAAATAGAGAAAGATGCAAAGTGAGTGAGTGAGCGAGGTTAGTGAGTAAATGGGGACATTCTTTCGGTCTGAGGTCACCGGCTGGTCCCATTCACCTCCTTCTCTCCTCCACCCCACAGAGAGACAGCGAGGGAGGGGGATGGTGAAGCCTGATTCTTCTACAACTCCCTGCAGTCTTTGTTAAAATCCTACGTGCCCTCAACTCGTCTTTCCTACTTTTCCTCCACTCCTCCATAAACTTTCTAAGATGCTACTGATACATGGTTATAAAAAAAAATCTTAATCTTAGACATCAGAGTAGATATGCGACATATTGCATAATTCAACACGCAGCATTGCTGTAATGACGGTCACTTCAAATCATCACCACCACTGTGGTACATTTGGGTGAAGGCTTCCTTAGTAGACATCAATCTTCAGTAAGGGACTTATCCTGGGCTGTTGAAGCCAATCCCAGGAACACTCAGCGAACACGACCTGGATGGGACTCTCATCCATCTTAAGGCATCATTTGCACATATATTCACACCTCGGGGCAGTTCAATTAAGCCATTCCACCTTAGGTTGGGTGAAACTGGAGCACACACTCAGACTTGAGGAGAGAATGTGAAACACAGACGGGAACCCAAGCTCAGGATCGAACCAGGGGCTCTGGAGCCGTGAGGTAGCAATACTTTTGCTCCTGATATACAGATTTTATTGTCTTTCAATACTAAGATCAATGCTTCAATGCTGGATTTTTTCTTCACTTTGGCTTAAATTATTATTTAATAAGTGAACACAGTTACATTTATCTACATTTTCTTAAAATACAATTACAACAAACCAGTTATCAGATTATTAAATTGATTTCTAATTACTCACTCACTCACTCATCATCTATACCGCTTAATCCTATATTCAGGGTCATGGGGGCCTGGAGCCTATCCCAGGAGACTTAGGGCACATGGCAGGGTACACCCTGGACAGGGTGCCAATCCATCGCAGGGCACAGACACACACACATACACTCACTTATTCACACACTACGGGCAATTTGGGAACCTACATGTCTTTGGATTGTGGGAGGAAACCGGAGTACCCGGAGGAAACCCACCAAGCACAGGGAGAACATGCAAACTCCATACACACAGAAACGGGAATCGAGCCTGGCCGGGGATCGAACCCGGACCCTGGCGGTGCAAGGCGACAGTGCTAACCACTACACCACCGTGCCGCCGATTTCTAATGACATTTTACAAAAAAAATGAAACAATAAAATTCTTGTTCTATTGGCAGATAATTTTGCTAGGATATTTTAGGAATTTTTTTCTGAACAGACGCAAAATTCTCTGTCAACAGAACGAGAAATTTTCTCTTACAATTTTAGTAACATTTGACTAGAAATCTGCGTAATCCTATTAATATTTGGTATGTTGCAAACTTTTTTTTTTTTAAGGAATTATATACAGGTTTGGCTAAATTCAAGTTTTATTCACTTGCTAAAATGGTAAGATTATTTTGCAGTGCACTTTCAGCATATCATTATCTAATGTTGAAATTTTTTTTTTTTTTGATTTTTCCCCGATTTTCTCCCTAATTTAGTCGTGTCCAATTCCTCCCCGTCACTAGGGGGCTCCCACATTAAGGCTACTACTACCACTCAGCCGGGAGGGCCGAAGACTATCACGTGTTTCCTCCGAACCACGTGACGCCAGCCGACCGCATCTTTTCGAACTGCTCGCTCGCGCACCGTTGGGGGCGGCGTAACACACTCGGAGGACAGCGCTATCCGCTCCCTCTGTTGCGCGAGCTCACAGACGCCCCTGATTGGCTGTAGAGCCGTGATTAATGTGGGAGCACTAAGTACCTCTCATCCCTCCCCTCTGAGAGAGCTCGGCCAATCAGCTCTCTCTAGACCTCCGGCTGCGAGAGGTTACAGCACCACCCGGGATTCGAACTAGCGATCTCCGGATGATAGGTAATGTTGAAATTTTAACATAAAACATATCCAGAGGAAAAAAACCTATATAGCCTTAAAGGTAAACATTTATGATGTCAATGTAACATCTTTGTCATAATTTCATGAGGTTTAATTCATGGCTGTACAAAAATATAAATAAAAATACAGCCAGTAACCCTGTCTCTAGTCTTAAATTTAAATCTTTCAAACAAGTACGGTCGTAAAAGCTGCATGTTCTACCAGGTCTAACACACTCTTTACATAATTTAATATATTAACGCAATATATACTTTAACTACATTTTATAGTAGCCTAGAGCAAGGTTTCTCACAGCGTGCTGTTAATACTTCCACTGAACCCTAAGTACAGATTTAAAAATATTTTGAATATAGAATTTTGGTCATAAAGCGTTTTATATGTGAACTTTTGCTAAAAATATGTGTATATACATACAGTGTAGACATTTACACACACTTCTCACAGCTGCAGGACAATCTTACACACAGTATGCACAAGATTTGCCTTCTCTAGACATAATACCTTCCTGTACTAAATAGTATATTTGTGTACTTAAATAGTATATTTATTTTATTCAAACTTTCATTCGGTCACTTTGGAATCAAGCTGCATCCATTTTACTCAAAGAGTGAAGAAGCAGCTTTGCTTTGCTTTCCAACAGGTATTTTTGGTGGCAGGTGGCAGGTGGCAGGTTTATGGTGGAGGTAATATGGATGTAGATTTTGTATGTGTTTGCATGTGTTTACTGGAGGTATAACAATAAATGGATGTGTATTATTAGGTAACGTATGTCAGGTTCGGTGTTTTGAGTGAATACAGTCTAGCTTCAAATAGTGATTTTCTTGACTAATTCAGTTAATCTAGGTTAATGGAAGAGGCAGCACGTTGCTGAGGACTTAGCAGAGATATGGAATTTGAACAAGTTGATTGAACAAGTTTATTTAAAATATAATGCAGCATCACATCCTAAGTGACAATTCAACAGTTGGAATTATGTTATTTCCAACTTTGGGCGTTTCAACAGATATGGGAAACTGGACATCCCCATGTTAGGTTTTGTTAGTAACATGCTACGTTGCTAACTTAGGTGTGTGATGCATTTTTTGTTTCTCAAACAGCATCAGTGTTTTAGATTTAACAAATGAATATGTCTGAATGTAAATTAATCTAAAGCTGACACTTGAATATGCACTAAACTCATTTAAATGTAGAAGTTAAACTTTGTTTTCCCAAGCTGTTATCAGCCATGTGACACTCAGCAAACTGGGAAAACCTCCGGTATGGGGGGGGGGGGGGGGGGGGTCTGGGGGTGCGGTTGGAGCGAGCTGTATTTTATACTGTAAAAGACTCATTCTTCTTTTACTCTGTAGAAAAAGAAACGTTCAGTGAGTTGTGCAAAAATGGTAACCGTGCCATCACCAGGAGCAAACAGTGCAAATTATGTTTAAATGGTATTTTAAATAACTTTTATTAGGGTACTTGGCTACTTTATCAGCTCCATGTTCGGGTATGAATGCTTACTTATCTGAATTGATCCGTACCCAAGTAGACCGTACTGTGATTTAGACGACCTTTTCAAGCAGACTAGGGCACGGTTCACGAGCATGGAACGTTTGATCAAAAATGAACCAGACTTTGGGGTCAAGTGTTCTCTTAAACGATCCCAGGGCCCTAATGTGAAAATACCCTTACCCAACTTTTAAAAAATTATAGCTAGTTTGCAATAATAAACGAAAATAAATTTAATGGGTTTTTCTTCCTCAATTCAGTGCACCAAAAACTTAAAAAATCGAGTTACGTACCAAACCTTAACTTCATCATCATTAAACGCTACACGTCATACACTTCAGACCTCAAACCCTGTACAGCTGTCACAGACACACCAGTCGTCTGGTCCTGCTTTCACAGAAGGTTATTGTGTGTGTGTGTGTGTGTGTGTGTGTATGTGTGTGTGGGGACTGCCAAAGCACATGTTAGTTTACTGAGCCGAGAGACTGGAGTTAATCCATGGATGGCTGTAGCACTCTTGTGGAGTTTTATATATTGATTCTCGGGTCTGTGGGGGGGGCAACAGAGCCACAGCGTGAACACGATAGAACACAAATCTCCCTACAGAGTCACTTCTGTCTACTCTGGAACTGTAACGCTTCAAGCGGAATTTATACTCCGGCTCATGCTTAGACATCGGAGAGTCGAAGTTTTCTCTTTCCCCTCACTTGCTTCCTCCTTTTCTGCACCGCATCAAAAGTCAGAAACACACCAAGCCGAGCACCACACAGCCAGGCATTCATGGGAAGAATTCTTTAGGGTGATTTTTGAAGTTATTTTGAAGACAACATAAGAACCTTCACATGGACAGAGACAGAAACATGTCAATCATATATTCTGAAGCTGGCAGAACAAGAAAGAAAACCCAAGGTAAGGTCTGCAACCCATAAAACCTACTTCTCTACTTATATTCATCACATTACATCTGACTGGAGAGGATTTTAAATAATTTAATTCAGATTTCTCCTCAGAAATAATGCCAAGGGCAACTTGCACCAACAATATTATTTAATTTAGTAGCAAATATACCTTGAGTATAAAAAACCTTAGTACTGAAGGTATATTTGCTACTAAATTAAATAATATTGATGGTGCAAGTTGCTCTTGGCTACGTGCTAGTTGAAAAAAAACAAAAACATTTTTGTATACTACCAAACAAATGCTTTTAGCATACAAGATGATGAAAACATTTTAACATTGTACTTTAAGAAAACACTTTTAGCATGGTAACTGAAGGAAAACACTTTAGGTATACACATTGATGAAAATATTTTAGCATACTAATTCGAGAAAACATTCTTACCATGATAAAATGTTTTAGCATGGTAGCAGGTTTTTTTTATGTGCTAGCTGAAGAAAGCTTTTTTATTATATTAGCCAAATAAATATATTTTTAGCATAAAGCAGAGGAAACATTTTTATCATTTTACTTACATGCAAAATATATTTAGCATGGTAGCTGAAGTAAACATCTTAGTATCATAGAAGATGAAAGCTTTTAGCATTGTAGATGAAGAAAAAAAATTAGCACTAGTTAAAGTAAAAAGATTTTACCCTAGAATGCTAAGAAATCCTTTTAGCATGCTATCTGACTAAAACGTTATGCCTCAAATTGTTAGATGTAGAAAACATTTAATACAAAAGATAATTTAGCTTACAAGCTGTTGAAAACTTTTAGTATACTAATTTAAGAAAAATATTTTAACATGGTAACTTAAAACAATGTAGAATGGTAGCTGAAGAAAATAATTTAATATAGTAGAAACCATTTACAGTATAGAAGGTCAAGAAACCAATGTAGCACACTAGCCAAAAACCTTTTCACATCATGCTAGCTGGAGAAAAAAAGAAAGAAATTATTTTAGTATGCTATCTGATTAATCATTTTCACATACAAGATAAGGAACAAAAAATCATGCTAGTTAATGGAAACATCTTTAGCATGGTAAATGAAGAAAATATTTGTTTTAATAATAGACTTTTAGCATAGAAGCTAATGAAAAGTTATTTTTTTTAATCATAGAAAAAAAACATGGTATAGTAGTTGAAAGAAAACATTTCAGCATGCAAGCTTCAGACAACATTTTAACTACAGAAGGTGAAGAAATTATTTTAGGATGCTAGCAAACTTTTTTTTTTTTAATGGAAAATGTTTTTAGTAAACAAACTTTATAATATACAAATTTATGAAAGTATTATTAGAATTATAACTAAAAAAAACATTTTAGACTACTAGTCAAAGAAAACATTTTTAGAAGTTTATAAAAATGACTTTAAGACTGAATGTTTTCTTTGAAAGTTTAATTAAAAAAAAAAAAATTAGCATAGAAACTAAACAAAATATTTTACCATGTTAGTTTCAGACAATATTAGTCTGAAACTTTTAGTATAAAGCGTGAGGAAAATATTTTAGCATGCTAGCCAAAGACGTTTTTCAAATATTAGATGAATACTTCTTTTGCTTGCTAGTTTAAGAAAATATTTCACCATACTAGCGAAAGAAATCAGATTAAGAATGATAGCTGAAGGAAAAACACCCAGAGGTAAAGAAATTAAATAAAAGCTTATATATACAAAGTCATGAAAAGCATTACACTTTCTCATAGAGAATTTCTTTAAGACTAAATTAAAAAATTTTTAATGATCAAATTTAAGGCCTTTACCTATTCTTTATCATTAGTCTTGTTTTGTCTTGTGTTAACTGTATTCGCTGTATTACTGTGTATTTGTAATGCAGATAGTGTGTTGATACACTGCACATACAGATCAAAAGGCACAAAATCATCAAAAAAGCGAGTTTTCACAGACGTTCATATTCCCTCTCCAGTCTGATTAGTGAACTAAGACATGACTTGTTAAATATAGATGCCAGCAAAAAAACAGAATAAAATATGTTAAGACCACTGGACATAGAATTACTTATATATTCTCTGCTTCAAGTTCAACACCATCATTTGGGGTTTGTGCCGCTAGTCAAAAGCAGTAACAAAGCAAAACATAGCCACTTTATTAGTGGATAGGCGATGTTTACACAGCCGATTTCTTCAATCAGATCGGAGCTTCCTGCTTTATTGCCACTGGGCTATTATTTCCATTATTAGTGCAATACTCAGATCCATGCTTTACTTCCCATGCAGACCTCATGTCTGTGTTTCCTTCTGGCTCTCCTTTGTATTTTACTTATGCTATCCTAGTTAGTCCCTGCATGCACGCTGCACAAAAAAATACACTCACGTTATACATTATGTGACTGTGACCATATCTAACTGTAATCTCTCTTTCTCTATTCTTTCTCACTCTCTCTCTGTTTCTCTCTGTCGTGCTACACTTGGTGCTCCTGAGCTGCCAGTGATTGAGACCCACTCTGCCCTCCGGACCTGTCTGACTCATCCTGGTGCCCTGATTCTGGCTGAAGATCTCGTCACAGCGAGGCCCCGTGCGGTCTGCTTGGGATGCGTGACGATTCCACTTGACCATGAAGACGGTCGTGGACTCGGCTGATGCAGACAGCTGTTTTCTGATGGCTTGAGTCACTCAGTAGAACTATTGAATTACTCAATAGTTCAAGAATGAAATTCCCACAGTTTTCTACCTGAGCCTCCAATAATGAAAGTGGACTCCATGTTAACTTGAGCACCCTTCCTGTTATACTGAACTTCTAGTCTCCTAACACACAGTATAACTGCAGATCAATCCCAGGTATCTGATACTGTATCATGCTAATGAGAATGGGTTCCCTGTTGAGTTTGGTTCCTTTTAAGGTTTCTACCTACTGTCATCTCACTGAGTTTTTCCTCGCCACCGTCGACCACAGCTTGTCCATCAGGGACGATCTGATCATTTTGATGTATACATATTTCCTCACACATTTTAAACCCATTTTATTCATTTATTTTTTATTCTGCAAAGCCGCTTTTTGTGACTGTCAAACTGTCAAAATTATAAATAAAATCTAACTCTTATCCAGATATTTGCATGTAAGCAACTGAACGAGCAACTTAGTGCATAATGTTAGTACTACGCTTATAGTTTGGTCTATTTTAGTCTAGCGATGCAGTACACAGTCCAGGATTTGAGGGAAAATTCCTGTGTTTCAGGATTTGCTATTGTATTCGAACAATAAGCAATGTTTTCTTTTTCTTTTTTTTCTGGAAGTCCAGCTGAGCTTCTTAGTTGAAGCTTCTCTTTTTCTGCTTAACGCTTCACCTAGTTACTTCCTTTGCCTGTTTAGCATCCTCTGTGCTTGACCTTTGCCTGTTTGGGATTGGCGGTAATGGAATTTCCTTTGATTAGCATGCCTGCCTGTGTTTTGACCCCATGCATGGAAAAGCTTGGAGAAAAAGAGAGATATGTTTGCAATCCTGAAGCCTACACATCCTCCACCTCGACTAAATCGTTCCCTCCCTTTTCCCCTTAACGTCTCGTTATCTCCAGCTCATTTATTTCTACATCAACATCAAACTGGTGTGATTAGAAAAGAATCTTGAGGCACGTGAGCAGTTGCGTAAGCTCACCTGGATCAGCGCCGTCTCTGCGTAACGCAGCTCTTATCTGCTTTTAAATAAAAACACGCTTTCTGCTTCTGCTTATTCAGAAAAAAAAAAACATCTACAGTGCTGCCTCTTATTTTTTTCCCCAATGCTATGAAAGAAAACATGCTCGCTGTAATTCTGTCCTTCCTGCGTGCACCCCCATTCTCCTCTCACACACACACACACAGAGAGTTGAGAGAACAAGCGGGTCCTTATTACCTGCAGATGGGCACAGTGCATGATGGGATGCGGAGGTGATGACTCACTGGCTGTGTTTTATTCTTGAGGGGGAATTCTAGCCTTTGGTTGTGAGCATGTGTAGGCCTGCTAGTCCACACACTCACCCAGCTTCTCTCTCTCTCTCTCTCTCTCTCTCACACACACACACACACACACACACACACACACACACACACACACACACACACACACACACACACACACACACAAACACACACACACACATACGTTTCAGGTCAACATGCTACCAAACACAAGCAGGCGGATGTGCGTGAAACGCCAAGTTCATTTAACCTCCTGGCACCCACAGGAAGCTCTAATCTGAACACGCTGTCAGCTCCGGTGGAGTAATATGCTCAATAACAACTAGAGAGGAGAGGGGAACAAAATGAGAGAGTGAGGTGAGGAAGCATGAGAAGAGAAGAGAATGTGCAGAAGAGACAAATGAAGTATAGGTGAGACAAAAAGAAAATAGGAGGCGAAAGAAATTCATGGAATGGAAGTGAAGAGAGCGAGCACGAGAACGGAACAGAAGAGAACAAAAGAGAAGAGAAAAATGAACAAAGGAGAATCGGACAAACAGAGAAAAGTGAAAAAGAGACAAAGAAAGGAACAAGTTGAAAATTTTACAGCAAGAGAAGAGAAGAGAGCGAAACAGGAAAGCTGTAGAGAAAAAGAAGCAAAAGAAAAGAAGAGAAAAGGATGAAAAGAAAAGAGAAGGAGGAAGAAAATAGGAAAACATACAATATAAAAAAAAGATTAGATGAAAGACACAACAAGAGAAGTGTGTGTGTGTGTGTGTGTGTGTGTGTGTGTGTGTGTGTGTGTGTGTGTGTGTGCAGTGTAGAAGTGCATTTTATTTGTGCCTGGCTCTTGGTGTGCATGTGGTAATATGTAAATGTGTACATGCCAGACGTGTGTGCGTGTGTGTATGTGTGCGTGCGTGCATGTGCGTGTGTGTGGGTTTGTGTTTGTGTGTGTGTGTGTTAGGCCAGTTCCGGAGGGTGGGAGGGAATTCCTGGCTGTTTGAAGAGAAAAGGTTGCAGCTGTGGGACAGAGCCAAGAGCACAGAGCAATTACACAGAGCCGAGCTCCTGTACAAAATGACCGAGAGGGCGCTCACACTCTCTCTCTCTCTCTCTCTCTCTCTCATTTTCCCAATTACACAACCACAGTTCACCCTCTGTAACAAAGAGGTTATACACATAAGCATAATTTCACAAACACACACACACACAGATGATTTCCGCTGTACCTTTAAAAAAGGAATAACAAGCAAAACAAGAACTAAGAGAACTTAAGGGAATGGATTTCACCGACTCAAGAATAAGATCAAGTCCCAAAATGATCAACAAAGTAAAATCTACTCAATCCCATGTAGACTTATTTGTAGTGTTTCGAGCACGCTTGAGGATTTAACACAACAGGATTTAGAGGTGGAATTAGAGATGCTTCAGTGACCATCGATTTGAGTCCAGAGGTTGCCAGCATCGCTAATAAGAAAACCAGAACATCGTCGCTATACGGCCCGTAGCACATGTAAAGAAAGTATTGTACGCTGTGACTTAAACGGTGTTTTGTCAAAACATGCTACCAATAATTTTTTCGAACTTGGGAACAGTTTCATTCATTTTGTCGATTATGTACTGGAAGCATTATTTGATGGGGATATATATATATATATATATATACTGTATATGTCTACTGTATATGTCTGTCGGTAAATGCTGCCTGTACATTCTTCAGTAACTATATTAGAATAAAGTTTCAAAACATACGGCACTTACTGTTATAGTACTGTTAACCCTTCAGTAAACATTTTTTTCTGCTGCTCCCGTCAAGTGGTCACCACAGTGGACCATCCAATCTACTTGATGCAGGTTTTACACCGGATGGCCTTCCTGACACAGGAATTCATATGGGGTGTGGCGACCCTCTGACGGTGGTGCTCGAACCTGCATCCTCAGATACTCAGATCAACTACGCGTTTTCGATAAAGTACAGTAGAGTGAATCGATTCATGCTATGGTAGCATTTTTTGATGGACAAAGCAAAATTCACTTTTTGATAATTTTTTGACATTCACATTGGTCTCCAGAGTGGGTGTACACGGATGAAAAATTATGAAAAAAATCAAACCCCCCCCCCCCCCCCCCTTTATTCTTTGTCCATAAATTTGAACACGGCCCTTAAATTTCTCATCATTCTAGGAAAAAGAAGAAAAAAAACAAGATGGAACAATTGTCATAGCCCGTCTTCTGAAAATTCTTTTTTCCTGTGTTCTGACTGGATAGAAAAAAGCACTTCCACAAAGGGGTGATGAAATGAGGAAATAAACAGTAGTGTATCCGCATTTTAAAGCTGCAGACACTAAAGCAGTATATAGGAAATTTCAGGGATGCCGGGACATTGACGGAATGACGGGGCAAGATCTGTGTAGTATCTCAGCTGGAACATTAACAGGCATGTTATGAAGGTCTCGAAGACTTACAGCACTGTGCCAAAGTCTTGCCCCCCATCTAGCCACTTATATTTAATTAAATTAAATGATGTAGATTACATTAACGAAACGGGAACCTCGTTTCACCTCTCGTCTGTTCCAACAACTCGGCATTCAGCATCAGCAGTGTACTAATCACCGGCCTGATCATCTGTCATCATCTGCACCTGTTTCTCACCGATTCAGGCCTGAAGTTTGATTTTTTTTTTTTCAAGCTTAAATGAGTTATAAGTCACTGTGTGGCTTAACAATCAAAGCCACACATTTCTCTGAAACTGCTCAGGTACAGGGACTGGACTGAAAATGAGGAACAAAAAAAGTACTTCATGAGCCCTGAACTTTTCCTCCTAAGACTACATAAAAATATAAGAACGTCTGAATCTTTGGAAGCAAAAAATTTTGACTTTCACACAGCGCTGCATGTTAACGTTTAAAAATGCAATAATATGGCAGCTTTAATAAGAATCAGCTCCTTTTCTTTTTTTTAAACAGACCATCATGCTTTCTGCTGGCTCGAAAGACGCAGAGAGACAGACAGAGAGTCTTGTGAATTCACAGGTCAAAAAAGATCTAGAGAAAGGCAGCATGGAGTAAAAGTAATTGCTACCAGAAGCAAATGCATCTATTGCTTCTCGCACTCTTTCCCCTTAAGTGAACTTTTCTGGCAAGGCGAATATTGAAACGTCAAAAATCAATGTTAAGTCAATGCTAAACTCGATCTCCTCTGAAATTCACTATAGTATGTAAAAAATCATTTAAAACCTACGAACAATCATTCACACACCTTATTCATGGCGACTCACGGAAACATCTAACCAATGAATAAGTAACTTAAAACAAAAGAATTACTCGGATTAAACATTCAACACTCTTTCTTTACGCAGTGTAAAGCTTTATGTTATGGTTAAAGCTTTATGCAGTTTAACCAATGACAAAAACGAACTTCAAGTCATGCCCGTGCAGCGGATTAGTGCTGCTGTGATCCTAAAGAATGTCCTGTGCTCATCCCAGAATCCCAATCTGCTCATAATGAACATGCTTTCCACACACTCTGTACTGTAATACAGTATAGGGTTGTATGGATCTAAAACTACATCTGGATTCCTGTTTCATTGTGTATCTTATTTTCTAAAATAAACTACTAGCTCATCTTATGATCTAAACTGCACCATAAAGGGCCTCCTCAGTCCCCCTGTCTCTGCAGCTGGAGGTGTAGTCGCTGATGATGCGCATTCCTGCTCAGAACAATGCATCCGGACAAACGCGAAAGTGATCTCCATAATCCTCTCCATAATCCTGGAGAAAGTGTATCTCTGTTCAGGAGAAATGGCGGGGAAGAGCGTTCCACTGTTCCGTGTAAAACGGGAAACCATGTCAGACTCAGGTGACACGGAATCACTGGGGCGGGTGTGTGTGTTTTGTAACTCACACGCTCATACAGACATTCAGGAATATGTGTCATAAATAAATAAATAAATAAATAAATAAATAATGAGAGATGAGGAAAGCAAGGTGTGAAAGGGTGGGCAGGTGTGTGAACAAGTGCGGGTGTGTGTATACTCACCACATGAACAGCAGGTGAAACAGTTAGTATGGTAGAGTTTCCCCATCGCCTGGCAGGCCTGACTTGCTCCGTACACGCCTTTCCCGCATTTTATACAAATACCTGAAACAACACATACGTGCATGTCAGAATTCACCGTTCAATCCACAGACTGTGTACGTGGTGTGTGTTACTCTTAAAAACAGGCTACTGACACAATATGAACTAAACCAAACTGAGCTGCTTGGGTTTCTATATTAAATAGGACGAGGGGGGAAAAAATCTGTCAGCATGCATGGCATGTATTAAAAAAAATAAATATGCCAGTGAACTGGACCAGAAAATATGTCAAACTTCACCCAGCGCAAAGATTCAGATATGAAGGCACTGAAACTTTTCAGCCAAAAAAGGGCAGAAATTTATGCCTCTTTCAACACAAGTAAATTGAATTTCAGTTTCAGACAGTAATCTCCATTTTGGTGCCTCGCTAGTTTCAGAGAAGCGCTTGTAGTAAAGTCGTCAAATCTGGCCAGTTCTATTTCCAGTCACCTAATGAACGAGTAGAAACCTTTAAAGAAATGGTGTATATCATTTGTGGAGTTTGATTCTAATAACACACACATGATCGATCCTGTAACTGCAACAGTAAACTACTTGATGACAATTAAGTCTAACGATACTTGTCGACTCCATGTGTCTCCGTGTTTTACCTCACTCCTATGCACGAAAGATGGCTTCATAATGTGCCTCAATAGAAAACACTCCGAATATTGTCAGTAGCTAATGTCTAATCACATGTACTTTACTGTACATCTGATACACATGCAACATTTTTACCCTATTGTAGTGGACTGTATAGCCAATAGAAAGCAATTTTCAGATTGGTAGCTACAGTAGGTGTAGTAAACTGTACTTAATCAGGCTTTCAAGGTTTGCTTACATTAAAAGGCAGACCTCACCTTAAACAACCCAGAACACGCTGTATATTATTACTCCGTTTATATAACTCTGTAAATAAAGACAAAATGCAGACCATTGTTTCCTTAAGAAATGAAGGTCAGTCAATCCGAAACATCTCAAGAACTTTAAAAGTATCCCCAATTGCAGTTGCCAAACCCATCAACTACTATAAGGAAACTGGCTCGTCCCAGGAAAGGAAGACCAAGAGCTACCTCTGCTGCAGAGGATACGTTTATTAGAAAGACCAGCATCAGAAACCGCCAGTTTACAGCATCTCATATTAGGTCAAACTTTCTCATATTAGGTCAAACTTTCTCTTCCCTTTCTGGTAAGAGAAAACGTCAGCATACACCTTTACCGTAAACTGCAATGTGGTGTATATAGGAGGTGTGAATTCTACGAATATGATCACTGAGGTTTGGTTTTTGACAATTAAAATAAAATAAAATAATTTAAGTATGTTGTTACATCCATATACTGTAGCTAAACTATACTAAATCCTATGTGTAAACTTTACCTTTGTTTTTTTTTTTTTTACAACATTTGGCTGGGATTTGTTGTGAGAATACTAATGCATAATGTGATATGAGACACAGCTTCACGCACTGTCATATTCAAATTTTAAGGTGGCTTGTCTCTACTTGTATCCTGTCTATGTGTCATGCTGATATCAGTGCATCCTACCTGTCTGGCATTTTCCAAAATAATATGAATCACTGGTGCTTCGGTATTTCAGCTCAGGCTGCTGAATGACACTGAGTCATTTATTCATCTCAAGCTGGTAAACGATTATGAACTGACTGTTTCCTCGAGCGTTCGAATCAAAAATCAAAAACCAAACTTCTGGGTTCATATTGATAGGATTCACACCACCTATATAGACCACCTTACAGTTAAGTAAACCCCCCCCCACCCCCCCCCGCCCCCACTGCGGCAGAAAGTTTCACCACACAGATTCAAACTTCCCCTCGGGCTCCCTCTGTTATTCTTTTTCTTTCTGCGCCAGGTCAGAAAATTTCTAGTTTTCACACAATATACAATAAATTAGTAACGAACACCAGAGCAACCCTGGCAAGGATAAAACTTTTACTTTGAATTAATAAACTAACAAATTAATAAATGTAGTAAATAAGTGACATAGTGTCACATAAACACCATTCTGTCCCCAATAGGCTCCGTGGTCCTAGTGCACTTCACAGGCTACTCATTGCTACAGGATAATATTTTCTTGGAGTTTCAATTCGCACTAAGAAAACTCACACACATCTAAACCACAGTGTGGTTATCACAGTTATCTCCCCTATATTTTCATGGATTTCTTTAATCTTCTATGTTGTAAATGTACCTACATATATAAAACAATAATCTAGAGACAAGCTCTGATTGTGCAAGCTGGAAAGGGATTATCCATACTCATTACAACAAAATAGGAAAGCATTGTCCCATACCACATTTTGGCTCAACTACAACTTATCATAATCCCCATCAACATCTCTGCACATACAAGGTCTTGATCACAAATAAGCGCACCGTTGCTCTATGCCCAACAGCGAGCTGGCGCGTTCTAGAACGTTTCTTACACCCTTGATCTCGATCATCTTGTTAAAGAGCTCAAAACTGTGTGATTTTGCACAAATGCACTGTGTATGTTACTGGCGAGGTACTGTAGTAATACTCCGAGTGCTACTCCACATGCTAATCGGTAGAGCGTGAAGGAGCAGCGGTCATCGTACACTTTTAGTTAAAGAGCAATAGCTTGGCATTATGGGAGAATGAATCAGCACAAGGCGCTCAGATGACTGCAGAGCTCTCACGCACGGCATGGCCGGTCTCCGCTGGGGGGTCGCATTCCACAGCGAGGGCAGGGTCAACGCCTGGGGTCGCCACGAGGTCAGCACGCCTCCGAGACACAGCGCCGCACTCGGGGGGGGGGGGTCGAATCACACGCCACACACACACACACACACACACACACACAGAAAGTCCCCCACATGCAACATGGGTGAATGAACAAATAAACAGGAGGCCTGTGAGTCATATGATATGAATCTTTAGAGCGTCAGTATTCCAGCTCGAGCTGGTAAATGACTCCAGGCTGAATTGATTCATTCCTCACGCGTCTGGAGCTCCATAATCCAAACCGCTGGGATGATACATTCACACAGTTCGTTAGAGATGCGTTTCCTGTTGCTGCTCCTTAAACAGGAACAGCAGCAGCTCAACAAGTCTACAGTGACTTTTTCAGCATTTCACCTCACTCCTACAGTATGCACGAATGATGGCTTTATAACGTGCCTCAATAGAAATCACTCCAAATATTGTCAGATGCACTCATCACATGTACTTTTAGCTAACAAAATTTTACCTTCCTGCGCACCATCACGCATTTAATGTTCACGTTATGAACATCTCGTATCATATGACTGTCTGTGTCTTTTTGTATAAGACGATGCAGCAGGGTCACTGCACAGATGTTGCGCTAATAAATGTCAAAGTAGAAGCAAGTGCTAGGAGAAAGGTACAAAGCACTCTCTACTCTCCCTCTACTCTACTAACTCCAATTATAATCTAAATATATGTGACAACTCTGATGCAGTTTTCGGTCATTTTTCACACTCAATGTGTTTTTTTCAGACTTAGTGAGATGGAAATGCTGTTTTCAGACGCAGAGGCAGTCCGTAGATGTGATTCCTGGTCCTGTAAAAAAAATGATAATCTGGGTGTCACATCCACCAAACCCAGATGTGATCCCCATCCGGTGTGGACAATACCTACGTTGTTCAATTTCTCACAGTATTTCCTGTTCGTACTTCCATAAGACTGGACATTGCAACATAAGCACAATATTGCTGGGTAAGAAACCATGCCTTTTCTCAGCCTGCATGTATAAAAGTCTTCGTATACAAGAACATCTGCATGCTTGAAGCCATTCCTAAAGAGGGAAAAAAAACTGATGAACTTTGCACCTAATACTGTGCAATTCCACCTTAATGAAAGTGATGCATGGAGCTGAACAATAGATGTTTAGCTTGGGTACAATTCTTGAATGTGAACAAATCATGTGATTATGAGCCTCTACACCAAAACAAGCCCTGGGCCTGGACTCAAGCGCTCATACCAAGTGTGATAAAGCTCCACTAGAAACCCAGTATGCTGAGTGGAATAGGTGGGATAACAGATGCCATTTGTTCGTTTATTTGTTTTCTTCCTGTTTGAGGGGTAAAGAGATAGGGTAGATATTGTTTTCTTAGCTTCAGGTTAGTTATTAAGCCAATGGCTTGATTGCTTTTGTTTTGTTATTTTGCCACATGCTGGTCACTGAAGCGAACCTCCAGCACAAACTAAAGTGAGAATACAATTACATCCATTAAAACTTCAAAAACGTATTAAAAAACCGTTCAGTGTCTTGGGCTTTGGGCGAGTCCCCTCTCTCTCGTTGTCATCGCCCCTCTCACTCTCCTTCCCGCAAACCCTGAAACAGTCCATTAATCTATTTTTAACCCGCTTAATATGAAACCACATACAAATGGTACTCGGATATTGGGAAGGTAATGCATTCTTTGTCATTTTGACTGCTTAAATGACATATGCAATGAAAAAAATTTATTTAAGCCATATTTAAATTATCATTTAGGCTATATATATATATATGTGTGTGTAAGACGGCAGTCTAAGTGTGAGTCAGAATGAAAGATTGAGTTTCTGACTCATCTCACACTGACCTAAATCATGCAGCATAAAGAAATTCACCTTAATGATGTTTTTTTTTTAGCAAGACACAAATTTAAACAGGTAAACAGAAAGAGAATTTCATGACTGTATGTTGATTTTCCTTGCAAACAGACCCAAGATAGTTCCTGCCGTCCCATCATAACCCAGTGGTGGTCATTTCAAGTGACTGACCATACACTTCAAAAATTTTAAGCAGGGCAACAGTATGTCTGGAAATCTGCCAGCATGAAATTCCTTTCAATTTCAATAACAGTCACGAGGTCCAGAACATCCCGCTCCAGCAGTAAGCCGACCCAGGCCTGTCTGCGTGGCTAGACAACTTCCCGCCGCAAATCAACTCCTTGCAGCTTTGTGTTGCTTTTTTTTCTTCCCCCTGATCAGCGCAGCCTCACCTGTTACACACTGGTGCGCATTTCCTCTTTAAGACTTTTGGGGTTTCTGATGAGGAACAGCTGGAGAACTGCTACGGTTTGCATTGTTCTCCGCATGAGCAAAACCTGTGCCGCTTCCTGCTGCACCGCTGTTCGTTCCAGTGACTTACTGAGAAACAGGATCCTGCTGTGCTCAGAATATATTAGCCTGGGGGAGCGGGTTATCGTAAATGAAACGTAAAGACAATTCAGATGATTAGAGCTACGAAAGTGAGTCGAAAATTATCCGCACTCTGGTTATATTAAGAGTCTGAGAGCAAATGGCAGAGTTTGGAACGGGAACATCCTCAATCGCCTCAATCAATGGAAAAAGTTCAATCAATGGAAAGAAAATGATGCTTATAGTTTTCAGGAAAAAGGTTCAATCAACAGTGCTCATTACAGTGAGACGCTTATCGAAGAGCTGAAGTCTAAACTTGGGATGAAACTCCGAAGACTGCTATCCAAGGGCATCATGATCTTGCATGACAGCGCACGTCCGCATACTTTTGCCCACAAAACTTTTTTTTTTTTTTTTAAGTGTTAAAGCATTCTCCCAATAGTCCTGATCTTGCTGCGTCAGACTTTCACCTCTTTGGTTTGAAAGAAGCCCTACAAGGACAAAGGTTCATTTATGATGAAGGAGTAAAGGCAGCGGTGCATTCATGGCTCGCAGCTCAGCCTAAAACATTTGGCCTAAAACAGATGGACAAAATTTATTGAAAAGCAAGGAGGTTATGCCGAAAAATAATGTGTTTATCCTTTTCTAAAAGTGAATTAAAATATATTCTACAGCCAGAGTGTGGATAGTTTTTGACTTAAATGTTCTGAATTAGGGCTGGATGATATGTCACATCACATACTTTTCTGTGATACACATTATGTATACCAAATAAGCAGTAACATTGCACTACCTTAAAGCATGCTTTTATTCAATTGAGATCCCTGTGTACAGTTTTGAATTAACTTTTTTTGTTTTCAAGAGTTCTCCTGGATAGAAAAGGAGAAAGCATGCGGTTTGTACATCCTTTGTCTTTTAAATTCTCTTGTCCTTCAGGAATTTTTTTGCGCATTTAGTCTGACAACTACTTTAGCTGAGAATGCAGAAAATCATAGTGTTTCCCAGTATCACCATCGCTGGGGCTTTTGCAAGTCACTCTGAATAAAAACAACTGCTGATGATGTATTGATGCCAGTGATGTATTTTTTTATGGTATTTTTATAAACATAAAAAATACATCACTGAACTGGCCTGCACAATGCATCTAGCATTTCTGGCAGAAACAAAAAATCCCTGCCAAATGTCCCACAATGCATTGTAGGAGCTGGAAAACTATGCCCTCGTCCCAAATTCCCAATCCCAACATTAAGATGAAGCCTTCTGGATCGTGCGTATATCTGTACTGAAATGGAGTGGTGTATTTATACAGAGCCCACATGAAGAAACATCAAGGAGGATGACTGTAGTTCCCATGGCGATAAAAGCGCAAGCATGCACATCCTGCAACTGTCTTTTCAAACGAGCTTGAAAACAAATAAGCAAGCTGTTTGTTACTCTATCCTTCAGGCAAGAAAGTACCACCTGGCTTTATTTACCCACAAGAGAGTGCCTGGGGCTACGTGTGGGTGTAGCGGTGCTGACACTGGCCGACGCAATGCTCCTGTGTCTGTGTGTGCGTGTTTGCTTGTGTGTGCATGCGTGAGTGTGTTCATTATCATTCTGAGCAGACAATCAGACTTTACCCCCACCGGTTGCGTCTGGAGCCCGAGCCGGCGTCACGTGCCAAGAGTCTGGCGTCTCCCCCTGACCAGGTAGTGAAAGAGAACATGTGGGAAAAGTATAGAATATAAAGTGTTAGAAACTGAGAGAGGGGGAAAAAAAAGGACAGACAGGTATAACAAGGGATTGAGAAAGTACTGTTGGGAGAATATGAGATAAGTAAAAGAAAGAAAAGGGAATGAGATAGTAAGAGACTGAAAAGTGAGAAGACAGAAAAGGGAGAGATTAGAAAGAGAGAGAGAGAGATGGGATGTAGACACTCTGAGCGATGGAGGGTGGAATTTAGGGGGGGGGTCAGCGGCTTGGGGGGGGGGATTTTATGCTACCATGAGCCACGGAGCCAAACACCCTGCATGACTATCAATTTTTCGGGACAAGGTTGTCACGGTAACCCAGACGTTTCCTTTTAACAAAAGGAAGAGAATTTGTGTCCATGGTCACTTACTTAACTCACGAACATAGTACCAAAGAACACACAAACACATACAGACACACATACAGACACACATGCACTCACACGCACCTTTCCTCTCCTCAATTCACTGAGGTAAAGAAAGAGAAGCTTTCGATAAAACCAATGTTTCATAACAAAACTGAGTAAAATCTCAAACAGGGGTTAAAGAAAATCGATGAGCAAATGCAAAAGACAGAAAAAAAAAATCAAGAATAAAAGAACGACTCTGCTGTTTTTCCTCCTCCACTGTGTTTGTAATGTGTGAAATAACCACAGGCAAAAAGTGCAGGGAACTTATCTATTCAAAACTCACTCATAATGGAAATATACAGGCAGCTGTTTGGAGGGCATTTGCACTCTAAATCCCATTTCCCACTTTTCACAACTTTTACTTCGCATCACTACAAACTCACAAACTGTGATGAGCCATGAGGTGACCCTCAGTGATTTACAGCTCGCCGGTATGAGCTGTTGTTGAGCTGCGACTCGCAGGTCTGCCTTTGGTCGACTGTTGTCAGTCTCGGTTGTTCGTGGCCTTGCTACAGAATCCTACGACAGACCTACTGTACGTGTAATTACAGTAGCCTGCTATGACATTCAGATATGAGGAGCTGCGGCAACGGCTATACGATCATGTCTCTGTTAGGTTTCCATGTGGACAGGTAAAATATATTCTGGGACACGGACATACATCTGTCTCAATATGGGGTGTTAAACAGACAAACAACGTCTGTCTTTTGTTTTAAAACATTTCAGCCATCGGTGTGATTTCTGCATTGTCTCAAATCAAAAACATCCTTTAGAATTATATGCTAATTTAGCCTAGCATGCAAGTCTGGCTTTTTTCAATAAGACTGAGAGCTTTATGACTTCTGTTATAGATACCATAGTATTATATAAATACGATTTTTTTTATATATATATAAAATTCAAGGGCATACACTCCCTCCCTTGTCAAAAAAAAATCTGTAATTTCCTTTAATATTAAAAACGTATCTATCTACCTATTTATCTATCATTTCTTGTCAATCACAGTAACACTAGTCGTATTTATTTGTGAGCTCATGGATGTGGAAGAGGGCAGACAGTGATGTCTTCGGAGTGTGTTATGCTGTCACGTGACACAACTCCAGCAGAACTTTAAAAAGTTGAAATCCTCAGCTTTAAGGAAACCTTCACCCTTCCTGGTTGGTAGAGAAATAATGGGCGAAACCTGGCTGGTAGGTGGAAGCTGGCTAAACCCAAACTGGGGACAAAATATCAATGGTGTTTAGAGGGTTGGTGGAACCTTTAAATAAACTTTCTAAGAGGACAACGCCGCCAATCTGTCTGCAGATTTATTCAATACAGCACACGTATTCTGTATGGTATCAAGAACTCGACTTAAAGTTTCAAGCTTGAAGGAAGAAGAAACAAGACTTGTTTTATTCAGCATGGGGAAAAGTACAGACGTTCCCTCGGTAATGAAGAGACCGGAAAACGCAGGAGCATCCCTTTAAGAGAACAAAGCGAGTGTATGAAGGGTTTAGTCGTATATAATGCACTGATAAAGAAGAGCTCTTACATAACCTCTCTGTATGAACTCATGAGCTGCAGCATTGCTAAATCAGCCAGGAACAGCAAGCCTTTATTTAGCCTTTTACTGCAGCAAGGATTTGTGTGCGTGTAAGTAAGAACATAATTGCGTGACTGACAGAGAAAACGTGTGTGTGTGTGTGTCAGAACGAATTACGATTTCCTTGAAGAAAATTCCCATTAGTGTGGTTCCAGTAAGAGATAAGATTTATTTTGAGAACACACACATAATCAGCTGATGCAGGGACACAGAGTTAAACTGTATATACAAAACACAGCACACATTCACCCAATATAGAATGACTGTTAGATTGTCCTGAAACCTTCTCAGCAGGACACAGCGCTACAGGTTCAGAAACACAGAGTAAGAGCCCGTTTCTCTCTTCGCGATTGGTCAGCGGCTGTGACCTGCCTGAGGCGAGCGTAACTGATCAGCATTCAGCTGGACATACGTGCAAAAGAGCCAGAATGGTTCATGAATGCTTCAGTTTGTCACTGCTAGTGGTCATGAATACATACACACACATACACCTCGGGAAAAAAATGCACGCTGGAGATAAGATACAGAGCCAAAGCATGCTGTTACCGGGCAAACAGTGATGCAAGGAGCAAACCACACACACACACACACACACACACACACACACACACAATTAGAACACACAGAAAGACTCAAATTTACAGGATGCTAAAAGCTATAACAGATTAAAAGCACTCTTGTAGGTCACCGTTTAACATTGTGTTCTTATGATCACAAAGTTGATTCAAAAACTGATTTTTAATAAAAAGTGAAACTCGGCACAAAACCCTCACCTTGAGCTTTCTGTCTGCAAGTCTCACGTTTGGTGTTTAAAACGTACCTTGCTTTGGTAGCAGTGATGATGCTAATAAAACAAACTGGTAGCTCATGTTTAGCACACTGGATGCTGATATAATCACACCAAATGTTATCGAGTTATTCTTGCGCATGTGGTTTCTGACAGCGTGTTACTACTCCCTGCTCAGGCATACAAGAAATAAAGGGTATGTGAACAGGATTGTGTATTTCTATACACGTCAAACGACAAGCGACGTTTTAATCGGCTCTGCCGATCCTAAAGCTTGTGTTGTCCGATCTTCCCTCGCAACTTTAGTTCTTACTAGTTACCATTTAAAGTTTGACGGCCAGGAATCGGAGATAAGCTTATAATCATGCTTTCTTCAACAGAGTTCATCTGTGATATTTTTTTTGTGTACTCAAATAAAAAGCTAATCAGGGAAGCACCAGGGCTCACCCCATACGATACGATCCTACGATACCTTGGTACTTCTCTAAGTATCACGATTTTATAAAATATCCTGATCCAATACAAATTTTTTTTATTTATTTTGTTACGATTCTAAACAAACTTAGCAAATAATTCGCTCCTACCACATGGAATGCTGTGCTGCCTGCCAGTGTGTAAACAGTTTAGAGCACATCACCTGTATGATTATAGAGAAACAGCAATGTTTCACACCTCAGATGCAAACATATATACATTTTGAATATTTTTTTTATTGATTTTCAAGTCATGTTTGTGATGATACATGAATTGCCACGCATAAGATTCACAATACATCACTGAATCGATTTTTCTGCCACCTGTAACAGCTAATATAAAAAGGATGCTAGTGCAAAGTCAAGCCCTCACTCTTTGTTACTTACTTTGTGTTTAACTACTTAGCCTTATATATATATATAAGGCTAAGTATAATATACTATGCCTTGTATGAATCTTACCAGAATTAAAAGAAACCCACAATAAACAAATTCTAAATGACATGACTAACTTGTTAGCATGAACCCAGGCTAACTGTTATCTAAAAGTAAAATATATAGCTCAACAGACGCTAAAAGCATTTTGAAGGAGATTCAGGTTTTTGGTGTTAACCTAAAAGAAACATCAGATTCAAATTAAGTCCAAAATGTTCTTGTGACAATGAGCCTAGCATCTTTTGAGGTGAGTGTGTGACTATTTAGATATGCTATACTTGGAGCTAAAAGCTACAAAGACAGGGAACTAGAAAATGCTAGAAGGCAGAGACAAGAAAGGTGAATTTTACCAAAGAAAATATAAATAGATAAATACAACCCTAGTCAATTTTCATGGACGAGAAAAATATGCACCACACAATAGTATCAAAAGAGTGATGCAGTAGTCTAGTATAATCGTACTTAATAATAAATGTTTGTAATAAATACTTAATAGAGCATTCGTAATAACCATGTCTTATTTCTATTTTACCTTACTTAAGATATCATGGCTTACAAACATGTCCTAACTGCCACATAACACTAAAGCACATGAAGTCATACAATAAAGTTCAGTCAAAATGATGGAAAAGTTACCAGGTGAAAACGTGCGCTTTTTACATCCTGCATCCTTTCCCCTTCAGTGAATTAGCTTTCTGTTGATGGGAATTTTATTCACATTTTAATCTGAGGTCTGCTGCTTCACTCAAGAAAACAAAAAAGTCTAGGTTGCAAGTGGTTCCCATGCCACTGAAGTGACAGGTAAAAAAAAATAAAAAAGTGTAAAAGTACATGAGGTGTGTAAACATCTTAAACATGTTCATGTCTTAATTTGAGGTAAGTAGTGAAAAATTAACATTTCTTTTCTTTTTTTTTTTTAAAGTATGATTAACGTTCTTCAAATTCCACCTTGTCTCAAGAAAAACAAAACAACAAAACAATGACTCGCACACAGCATCAGCAATGCTGTGTGGTGGACTGATGTCTGGAGAAATTCCCATGATTCACACAACAGCCCAGACGCTCCTGTTCGCCGGTGGAACGCTAAAATAATAGACGTTACCTGTGCACCGTGTCGGCTTGGTTTCCCAGGCTGAGATTAATCCCAGCCTTTTACAATGCGGAGTCACCGCACACAATGCACCTCAGTCACAAACCCTGGACTGCATGTGGGAAACGACCCCACCTGCTCTTAAGCCACTTCTACACACCACACATGACTCACACACACCCTTTAAGATGCACAACACAGGCCTTTGTTTCAGCACTTAGACTATCAACAGTAGTGCTGTTGCTGAAATACAAGACACAAACCTAATAATCAAGACAAATCCACCAAAATAACTCAGCCTGTATACCGTACACAACAAATCTCTTCCAGAACTTCCAACTAACAAACTCCATGTAGGTCTTGATGTGAATCTGATTACAACTAAAATAATCATTACACACTTTACACACAAAAGGTTACCAAAACTCTAACATTTCTTATTGGGGTGGTACTATGGTATTATACGTACAGTATAATGTGTATCTTTTACCTGGGAAGGTGCACATAGTGTACCATAAAACTTAAACTATGCTGCATCGGAAATTCAAGATGGAAGGAATCATTAAAAAAAAAAAGGTACAGAACAGTTCAGTACCCGTTTTAGCTGAGAATGGACGAAAGTATTTGGCCAAACCTGTTATTTATTGCGTTCAGGTGTTTCAATCAGGCACCTTATCTCCAGTGCAGGGAAATCTTAATGCTTCAGCATACCAAGACAGTTTGGACAATGCTATGCTTCCAACTTTGTGGCAACAGTTTGGGGATGGTCCTTTTCAATTACAATATGACTGTGCCCCAGTGCGCAAAGCAAGAACTATAAAAGTAAAAAACGGAGCCCTTCTCGTCCAGCATCAGTGCCTGACCTCATACTGTAAATGCTCTATAGAATGAATGGGTATAAATTCCCACAGAAACACTTTAAAAGCTTGTGGACAGCCTTCCAAGAAGAGTGGAAGCTGTTACAGCTGCAAAAGGGGGACCAACTTCATATTGAAGTGTATGTATTTGGATACAATGTCATTTTGTCCATATAGTGTAGTTTATTCAATATACCAATCCAGTGAACAAGCATTTTCTAGATGAAAAATGCAACTGAAATAGGAATATCTGACTTTACAAGACGCTGTTACCTTATCAAGAAGTTATGGTGACACCTTGTTGTGCATGAGTTAGTTTTGACTGCAGTGCATTATTTAAAAATGTTGCATTTTAGATATGTTGATATAAGTATGCTCTGTACGTTACCGAAGTATTCCTTCTTCATGTGCATTTCCAGCTCCCTCTCGAGCTCGAGCGTGAGGGCCTCGAGCCGCCTCTCAGCCTGGCTCGCGCCGCTGTCTCTCGCAGGGGTCACCTGGTAGGGCAGTTTGAGTCTCGGCCCCTGGGCGCGGGCTCTGGTGGAGGCACCGTGGTGTATCTCTTCCTGCACAGTGAACGGATGAAGGTGCGCGCGGTGGAGCATGCTACCGTCACCGGTGTCCTGTAGCAGCGCGTCTTCCAGCAGGGACGCGCGGGGCGACGAGGCAACTAGTAGCTCCGGGCACGCGCCCATGGAGCCTCGCGAGCTCCGCGAGCTCCTGGAGCTGTGGCTGGAAATGCTGGACCTGGGGCTGAGGGTGAGACCGGCGCTGCTCGGACCGCAGATGCTGGACCGAGGGCTGGCGTGCCGCTGGTCGTAGCCCATGCTGACGCCGCTCGTGCGGTTGCTGCTCGGGCGGCTCGCGCACTCGTAGACGTAGCCGGGGCTCGAAGGCTTGCTGGCGTCGCTGGATGTGCTCGCGTAGCTTGAGCGCGGGCTGAGAGCGCCGCTGCCGCCGTCGCAGTGCGCGAGACTCGACCGCGGGCTCCCGCACTTCTCCTGCTGCCCGGGCGCCGCGAGGCTCGATCGGGGACTCGCGTGAACAACGCACGATCTCCTGTGCCGGTCGCCGCCGCTTCCGCCGTAGCACGGCAGCGCGACTTCGGATCTCGCGCTACAGTACGCGTCGTCCACGTAGAAGGCGTCTCTGTGCGCGCGCTTGCTCTTGTGCTGCTCAGGTAGCCCGAAATCCAGGTCGGACTCGAGCTCCCGGTAAGGCTCGCACAGCGACAGGTTCTCCATCAGCTCGCTCGCTCGGCGTGCAGGATCCTCCTCGTAATAGCGATCCATCGGTGTTCTCGGTGCGCATGCAGGGAGAAGAACGAGAAAAAAGCTCGTGCATTTCACTCTGTTTCTGTCGTGAATTCCTCGACATGCATAATTCCCCGAAATCACCAAGCAGCAACAAGGTTTAGGGGGGCGGGGGACAACAACAACAAACTGTCTTTAAAACAAAGTTTTCTGCACGAGGTGCTTGCTGAAGTTGAAGGGTCCTTTTGCAGTCAATGGCGGAGGAATTTCCCCTCTCTCTCTCTCTCTCACTCTCTCCTTCCCAAAACAAAACGTCGCCTTCTCCGAACAAATCCGTTTAATTTCTCGCGCGAAAAGTTTGCCAGTGATTCGAGCAAATAGCAAAAGAAGAAGAAAAGAAAGAAAAACTCGGCATGACAGAAAATGGGGATTTAAAAAAAGGAAGTAGAATAAGGGAAAGAAGAAAGAAAGTGGAGTAAGGGAAATAAGAGAAAAGGAACAGAGGAGCAGCGCGCGGGACTCGTTTGTGTGTGTGTGTGTGAGGGGCAGGAATGCGGGGAGGGAGGGAGAGAGGCGCGCGAGGCCGGGCAGGGGTGCGCTCCGCCGCTCTGGAATGCGCGTTAATGCGCGCGCGGAACAATGACGGCGAGCGAGCTCAGCAAAGGGCGCGCGGGGAGGGGGAGGGAGGGAAAATAGAGAGGAGGGGGGGGGGGTATGGATGGTTAACGGGGGCGGGGGATCCTGTCCTGCTAAAGATTAAAGCAGTGGTTCATTGGAGGGTTGTTTGGGAAAGTTCAACTCATGCATCGATCCAAAAAATTTTTGTTGTCTAGGTGGTTGTGCTTAAGGCTAACTGAGCTCAAAAAATAATAACTATAATAATAATAATAATAATAATTTCAGGGTGATAATTTGCATCATGCAAAATCCACCCCATAATCACATGAGAACTTTTCAGACTATTCTTTCTTTCTTTCTTTCTTTCATTCTACTGTGCAACTCCTTATCCTGTAGAACTCTCTGACCCATCTTTTTCTGAACTTTTACCCCAACTTCCACTCAGGACGTCCCGTTAAAGGTGTCAATAAGGTTTTCGGACCTCTTAGTGTTGCAGTTACCAGAACGAAAGTCTAATCTACGAAAAAAGAAACAAATAATTTGTGTATGTTTTAATATTATAGTTGATCACCGGCGGCATGATGGCTTAGTGGTTTACATTATCACCTTGCACTTTCAGGGTCTGGGTTCAATTCCCGCCTCTGCTCTGTGGCATGGGGTTTACATGTTCTCCTTGTGCTTGGTGGGTTTCCTTCAGGTACTCCGATTTCCTCCCACAGTCCAGTGACATGCAGATTAGACAAACCGGCGTTCCCAAATTGCCAGGAGGAGTCAGGCAGGGGTTTGCGTCAGGAACGGCCTCAGGTGTAAAAACCTGTGCCAAGTTGTTGTGCAGATCGGATGGTCCGCAATGGTGACCCCTCTGCGGGAGTAGCTGAGAGACTAACATTGGCAGCAAACATGGACAAGTTTACTGTCTTGTTCCTAGCTACCTGGACACTATTCCAACCTTTTCCATCTAGCCCTCACTTGAGAAAACTGGTCTGTTTTGTCTTCTGACACCGTTGGAGCTTTCAGTAAGAGTACTTAATGCCTCCCCGTGATGTACCTGACTAATTGTTCACTAAACAAACAAGAGAAGATTCTGGCAACCAATTTGCATCATGCAAAATGCACTCCAGAATAATTGCATGTTTATGTGAACTTTTCAAACTGCTCTCTCGGTCTCTCTCACGTGGTGCCAGAATATACAAGGTATTTATAAATACAGGACATTTGGAAAGCAACAAAACATGTCTGATTTAGAGGCCGAGGGAGGACGCATAGCACATGGTCTGAGGCACAGGTTCCTCCTGTGTGGTGAAACATATCACATTCAAATCTTTTCCTATTTAACATCTTCGCATTGTAACTACACCCAGTATCAGTTTCATGTGCTGCCCCTGCAGGAATGCATGCTTTGTGGGTCGGTGTGAGGAACCGAAGAACAAAGTCAAAACACTTGTTTTAAAAGCAAAGGTCCTACTCCTGAATTAGTAGAGACTGAGGACAAAAACAGATTCAGCGATATATCGCAATTCTTTGTGTGTGCTTTCTGAATTAATGCATTGCCACACTCACTCCAAAATCGTTTTTAAAAAGTAATGTTTTTTATTTATACACAGTATAATGTTTGCATTTGAAGTGGTAATATGTTGTAGTTCCTCTATAATCCTACACATGGTGCACTCTAAACTATTCGTTCTGCATGGTAGGATCAACAAAAAAAAAAGTTTGTTCAGAATTGTAACAAAATATAAAAAAAAAAAACCCATGATAATATAAAATTGGGATATTTATAGAATCGTGATACAAATTGGATTGACACCTTGGTATCTCAATATCATATCAGGTGATCCCTGGTGATTTGCCATCCCTATCAGTTACAGTAGGATATCTGAATGCAGTGAGCATGTTGGTTTATTGGCTGCTCCCATCGAGGGGTCGTCAGAGCCAGTACAGACTATCACAAATTGGCACTGGTTTTTATGCCAGATGCCGTTCCTGACACAAACCATTCATGTTCTCTGGGCTTGGGACCGGCACAGCATCCAGTAGCTGGGGTTAAATAAAAGTTGTGTGTAAATTAAAGCATAAGCTGAATCAGACTGAGATATTCTGCCATATTTGTATATAACTACGGCCTAATTTACTAAGGTAAATAGTTTATGGCGTATGGCTTACAGATTTTTGGACACAAAACGGGTCAAACCTTAAAGTTCTTGTGTAAAAGCTTGTATAAAGGTTTTTTTTTCTTCTGTAAACCCATACTCAGTACAATCTGGTCTGTTGTGGTCCTAGTAGGAAAACCATGTTAATCCCACGAATCACTTGAAACGTCTGCTTGAATGCATACATAGCTTTTGAAATCAGTGCAACCACAAAACAAAGCATGGGCTGAGGCAGAATTCTGGAAGAAAATGTACAAGAAATTTCTTTTTCTGTAAATCTGTAGAATAAACACACCTGTTTCTGAACACCCCCACACACCTACATGGCATATCAGCCACCTGTTGCACAAACGCCACAAAAACGATTTATCTTTCAGAATAGAGCTGCTCGATTGTGTATTATAATAGTATTGTTATTAATATTCGCTATAATTTATCTAGCAAATCTACAAATCTGAATTCACACTTTCACTAAATCAAAAAAAGTACTTTTTTCAAATTGTACTGCTTGCGCTTAATGTGTGAACATAAACAAGGGTGAATGAAAAAAATAATAATTCTAGCTTTATTTTAATTAACATTTAGGAAAAACCTAAGTACAAAATTTTTATATATAATCTCCTTGCTTTTCAATACATTTTGTCCATCTGTCAACAAACATTCATATTCCCACATTAAAAAATGTTTTAGGCTGCATGCCATGAATGCACTTCATAAGTCTTCACTTATTCATCAAGTGCTTCCAGGACATCAAACAGTGGATCATTTTTGACTCACCCTATATTAATTATTGCAAAAAAACAACTCATATTTATTATTACTGAAGCAATCCAACCCGTCTAACATCAGGACAAATAGGTCACTTTAGTTCTGGTAAACAAATATCACATTATGAGGTTAATTAATGATAAAGTTAAAAATTGTTAATACAGTTAGAACACAATGATAGAGTTAATAACAAAAAACAGCTGCAATACTGAACGGTCGAATGTGGATACTTTAATGACTACAAAAAAAAAAATTGTCACCCTTAATACTGTAGATTTGTTACAGTGATTGGTCAAGTTCTCGTCATGTGACTTGTTTCATAAGGATGTTCGGTTCTTCAGTTCTTATGAAAATATAAGGTGGCATATATGACACAGTGCTGTCTATTCAGTCATGAGATGAGATGGGCGCTAAAGAAAATATTAACCATACTGAGTTATGATTGGTCAACAGAAATTAATACACACGTGGACAAAATTGTTGGTACCCTTCGGTCAATGAAAGAAAAACTCACAATGGTCACAGAAATAACTTTAATCTGACAAAAGTAATAATAAATAAGAATTCTGTGAATGTTAACCAATGAAAGTCAGACATTGCTTTTCAAACATGCTTCAACGGAATTACAAAAAAAAATGAACTCATGGAACAGGCCTGGACAAAAACGATGGTAACCCTAACTTAATAGTTTGTTGCACAACCTTTTGAGGCAATCACTGCAATCAAACGATTCCTGTAACTGTCAATGAGACTTCTGCACCTCTCTGCAGGTATTTTGGCCCACTCCTCATGAGCAAGCTGCTCCAGTTGTTTCGGGTTTGAAGGGTGCCTTTTCCAGACGGCATGTTTCAGCTTCTTCCAAAGATGCTCAATAGGATTAAGGTCAGGGCTCATAGAAGGCCACTTTAGAATAGTCCAGTGTTTTCCTCTTAGCCATTCTTGGGTGTTTTTAGCTGTGTGTTTTGGGTCATTGTCCTGTTGCAAGACCCATGACCTGCGACTGAGACCCAGCTTTCTGACACTGGCCAGCACATTTCTCTCTAGAATCCCTTGATAGTCTTAAGATTTCATTGTACCCTGCACAGATTCAAGACACCCTGTTCCAGATGCAGCAAAGCAGCCCCAGAACATAACAGAGCCTCCTCCATGTTTCACAGTAGGAGCAGTGTTCTTTTCTTGATATGCTTCCTTTTCTGTCTGTGAACATAGAGCTGATGTGCCTTGGCAAAAAGTTCCATTTTTGTCTCATCTGTCCATAGGACATTCTCCCAGAAGCTTTGTGGCTTGTCAACATGTAGTTTGGCATATTCCAGTCTGGCTTTTTTATCATTTGTTTTCAACAATGGTGTCCTCCTTGGTCGTCTCCCATGTAGTCCACTTTGGCTCAAACAACGACGGATGGTGTGATCTGACACTGATGTTCCTTGAGCATGAAGTTCACCTTGGATCTCTAAAGAAGTCTTTCTGGGCTCTTTTGTTACCATTCGGATTATCCGTCTCTTTGATTTGTCATCAATTTTCCTCCTGCAGCCACGTCCAGGGAGGTTGGCTACAGTCCCATGGATCTTAAATTTCTGAATAATATGTGCAACTGTAGTCACAGGAACGTCTAGCTGCTTGGAGATGGTCTTATAGCCTTTACCTTTAACATGCTTGTCTATAATTTTCTTTTGAATCGCCTGAGACAACTCTTTCCTTCGCTTCCTCTGGTCCATGTTGAGTGTGGTACATACCATGTCACCAAACAACACAGTGACTACAGTGACTATATATAGGCCGACTGACTGAATACAAGATTATAGACACCTGTGATGCTAATAAGTGGACACACCTTGAATTAACATGTCCCCTTGGTCACATTATTTTCAGTATTTTCTAGGGGTACCATCATTTTTGTCCAGGCCTGTTCCATGAGTTTATTTTTTAAAATAATTTTGTTGAAGCATGGTTGAAAAGCAATGTCTGACTTTCATTGGTTAACATTCATAGAATTTTTTTAAATGATTACTTTTGTCAGATTAAAGTTATTTCTGTGACCATTGGGAGTTTTTCTTTCATTGACCGAAGGGTACCAACAATTTTGTCCACGTGTGTAATCATACGTCATTTAACAATGTTTGGTTCCTGAAACGTTGAACCAATGCGTGTTTTTGGTGTTCCTGAAACATTCCTGAGAACTATTTTAAGCTCATGTTTAGTTTTCCAAGAAACTCACAGGCTATAATGTTTATGCTGATTTTTTTTTGAAGATCTAAACTCTCGAAAAATTTTACTGAACATACTGGAAGCTGTGCTTTGGATCTTTATTGACCCACGACTGGCAGGAAAGACAGAACCAATGCCACAATGATAAGAAACAACACCGCATCCAGGATGAGTTGTTTAATGGGTGAAGTGATTTGCTTTTTCCCATGCCCTCTGCTCCTGAACCACTCCACCACTTCTCCCAGGTCGTACTCCTTGGGGTTGTAACCGAGTTCAGCCCTGGCTTTCTCCATGCTGAAATAGTGCGTGACTCCGGTTTTGTAAACTTCAGCACGCGTCAGGAGAGGTTGGAAGTTGTAGACACGACCGATGACACTGTGAAGCATCTCTGTGAGAAATGCAAAGAAGTAAACGAGAGCAACCGGAAGCCGAAGCTTGGGGAAAGTATAACCCAGACCTTCAACTAATGGCCTAAAGAACTCAAAGTTGTTGATGGGCCGGCCATCTGAGATGAAGTAAGCCTGTCCGGCTGCACGGTGCTGATGTTTATCTGTCAGAGCATCTGCAGCCAGTTCGTGTGCACTGACTAGGTTATCAACATGGACAAACTCCACTAGACTCTCAGGTTCTCCATACACAACCCTAAAGAAGCCACGCTCGATGTATCCTACAATCCTTGGAAGATGTCTCTCCTCTCCCGGGCCATAGATCCCAGCTGGACGAAGTGCACAAGTGTGCAAGACCCCACCTCCACCCGCTAGAGGCGATCCGTTAGCTTTTAGCACCCGTATTTCGGCCACCGACTTGGTCCTGGAGTAGTGGTCCGGATGGAGGTGTAATGGCAGATAAGGAAGTGCCTCGTCGCCGTTCTTTATGACCTGGCCACCAAAGACTACGTTGAAGGTGCTCGTGTATACCAGTCGAGGAACCCGGAGATCCACACACGCCTGGATAACGTTTTCCGTTCCCTGAACGTTCACTTCTTCAATCAGCTTCCTGTTGAGTTGCTCTCTCCCGGACATCCCGTATGACGCGATGTGGAAAACACAGTCTGCGCCACGCAACGCGTTTACCACCTGTGTGAATTCCCGGACATCACCCTGGATGAACTCCACGCCCTCGGGTAATGCTTCACCGGGTGGCTTCACATCAAACAGGACCACTCTGAAAGACTTCTTGCTGAGAGAGTGAGCAAGACTGCGTAGAAAATTAAGAACATTTATTATTATTTAATAAGCCTGTTTTTGTTTTTTTTTTCAAATTAATAACTAATCAGGTTTATTTTGATGGGTGGAAAATCACAGGGATAAAAATTTTATTTATCTCAGTTACTTTCACCTTAAATTTTACATTAAAATGTATAATGAACAAATTTTGAAAATATTAAAGTGGTCATTTTTAATAAAAGGTTCAGGTATACCTTTCTTAGTTTAAACCTCACACAGGCAGGCTGGACTATATGCACGTTAGTTAACATTACCCACAATGATTTTCGACTGCCTGGTCTAGATCTAGCCCAACTTCGAGGGGATATTATCTGAATTTGATTTTAGGAAAACAATCTTAAATTAGAATCGCTGATTCTTCCTTTAAATCATCAAGAGGAGACATGGCATGTTTATAGAGGTGTGCCTCAGGGATGTCAACTGGACGACTGTAGGTTCTGGAGGTCTGGCTTTGTGTACACGTATGGAAACATGGAAATGATGGCGGGTTCAATGAGGAAAAGTATCTTATTCACTTCCACACACACAGAACTAGGTTAGTTTCCTGCCTATGGTGCCTAATGCGCCGTTAAACCACACCTGTAATGGTTCGATGTCTCCCTCTAGTGGTGAACACGGGTCCTGCACGGATTTAACAAATATGATGCAACATTCTACGTCTATCTTCAAAAAAGAAAACATTTCTTAGTGATTAATATATTTATTAATTATTACATACCGGAAGCCAAAATATCCTCCTCCTCCAGTAATAACGTATTTCTCGACATGCATCTTAGACACACAGTGATGAGAGCTAAAGGGAAAAGAGAGAGAGAGAGAGAGAGAGAGAGAGAGAGAGAGAAAGTGTTGTTGTGATTGTGCACTATTGTTGCATTAACAAGGATTTAAAGCTAACAGTAGAAGGCAAACTAAGATAATAAGCACAAAAAGCAGTAATTAACATATACATATATTTGCACATAAATACCTGTTCGCGTGGTATACCAGCCTGCACACGAGAGTAGGAAGCGAGTGCTTAATTCTGATTGGTCAGAGGCTTGTCACGTGACCTGATTCATAAAAGCTGATTCATTAAAGGCACAGTACCTGCATCATTTCAAAATGGCGACGTGAAGCAAACGGTTATTGAGTTCTGGAACGTTCTGAAAACAGTTTCTGTTTAGTTCTTGTTTTGAAATAATAATGGTTTAGAGAATGTTTCAGTATCATTTTCTAACATTCACCTCTTGGGAACCTCTGCAGAACCTCCGGGTGTTTTGGAGTAAATTTCCATAAAGTTCCCATAACTTTCAATATTAACTAACCTCTTGAGGTGTTTGGAGAACATTACAGTAATGATTTCCAGGTGGTTTTAAGATCATTCCCATAATTTTCAAAACATAATTTTTTAAATTACTTCTTGTGAACTTTTGCAAAACCTTGGGATGGCTTATTGGTTAGCACTTTCACCTTGCACCTCCAAGGTCGGGGTTCAATTCCTGCCTTAGGTTTCCTCCAGGTTCTCCGGTTTCCTTCCACATTCCAAAGACATGCAGGTTAGGCTAATTGGCGTTTCCAAATTTCCTGTACAGTCTGTGTGTGATTGAAATGGCAACCCTACCCCTTACGTTAACCAACATAATTTGAATAATGTAATCTTTTACAAGCACATTATTTATATAAATATATAATAAGACAAAAAGTCTTATTAGGATCAGGTTTATAACAATAACAAAACACATTCAATGAAACATAAAAAATAACAAATCACAGTAAAAATTAAAGTAGAAGTTAGTAGTAGTTATTAAAATGCAATAAGTAATAAATGTGAGCAGATTCACAGGAGGTTTTTTTTGTTTTTACACAAGATGAGCGAGCTTTATATCTACATAAAAAGAAATATGGAAACAAAAGGCATATTCAGATACTGTTCTGGGTCACTCAAAGCTTAAACATCAAGTGGACAGTTTTTCTGATTAACAGAAATCTGGGTCATTAATCAATTCTGTAAAACAGTTTGTTCAACATTTGTTCTGAGGTGATAATCATGAGTCTGGGTTTAATGATACACAAAATGTAAACACTGAGGAAATCCAAACTATAAATAGATAAAACAATAATAACACTAATATAAGTTAGTGAAAACAAAATTAATACACTGCATTGACATCTGTCTTGCTGCTTAGAAACAAATAGGTCTTACAACTCAAATTTATATTATTATTATTATTATTATTATTATTATTATTAATGCTCTACTGATATCGCTTAACCCTAAGCTGGATTGATGTTTTTTGTCAATGTGCTGACAGGAGAATGGCATTCAAATAAAACCGATTCCAGATAAAACATAATTGAAAACTGATGACCAAATATGAAATCTAACTGAGACAAAGGATCAGCTATAGGGAGAAACAACCTCACAGGTCATTGCAATATCACAAAGTATGCCATTAAGGGTTATATTAATAATTAATCATAAAGTTGTATAATAATCAGATAAAAAAAATATTCCTATTTATTATTTGACTCAAACTGATTAAAATGTCACTTATGTTTAAGATAAGTTTAATATTAGTCACTGTGTTCAACCAGTTAAAAGGTTTAAGCATCTGGTGCTTCTTTGTAACCGCAAACCAAAGAGAATAATCACAATGCAGAACTACAATTAAAGAGAAAAGAAAATCGACGTTATGTGTGGAACTTTAGTGACCTGCTGTATTGAATTGAACATAAACCCCTGAATAAAGCAAACTGTGAAACATAAACCTAGAACTAAAATAATTACCTCAAAAAGTCCAAATGTTGTGGTACAAATTTGTCCCCGTCTATCAGACAAACTTTTCTGCACATATCCACACCCACAGAATGAGCTCCAGAATGCTGCCTTTTAAAAACATCCAACAAACTGGTCAATTTATTAGCCTAATTTAAGACAAAATTGCTTCAAGAAAGGTATTAAATATACAATCAGGGTAAAATATGTCTGAGCATGGGTGAATTTTACATTTAAAATGATTTTGTAATGTTCTGTTTACCTCTTAAAGCTTTGGAAATCATTCTAGATAAACTGGTAGAACTCACGGTGTTGCCAAAAACAGAATATAAACTAGCACAGGGTGTGCTGACACCCTCAAATTGCTCAGGGCAATTTGCCGATAATGATTTTAAAAAATAGTTTTTTTAACGAAAAATATGTTAATTGTTCTAGTTCATCTTGTGAAATGTCCACGAAACATGCCAGTTGCTTTTATCATTTATGTTATAGCAGCTATAAACAGTCACTCCCATGCCAAACTCTTTTTTCCCCCCTTACAGTTAAAGAGACAAAGTTACAGCTTTACCTCTGACTGTTATGAAACTTTGACACTAGAGACTCCTTCCATTAAATGTTAAATAAAGTCTCCTTACTGAAGAAAATTATTTAATGACAATTACACATTTATTATAGAAATAATAACGTATTGGAATAAGCACACTAGAACTATAAACCTGTGATTTTGCAACCGTCAGAGTTGCTGTTAGAGAGAAAACTAATCAACACCTTCTGACCAACCAGATTCCAGAATTCAACAGCAACCGTGCTGTAATAAATACAAAAAGCAAACTTCCTTCAATGCAGCATGACTCTTGTGCTTGATAAATATTTTTTAGACCTGGACCCCGATGAGATTGCTATAGACATTGATGCTTTGTTAATGCTGTAATAAATTCCAATCCACTTTCCTCATCCATGACTGCCTTCTCAGAGAGGATAGCTTCATCCTGGTTCTAGAGATAAACACAGCGTCTGCTTGTCCATACAGCAAATGAGGCAGCCTGATTGTTCGAGACACTCTTACGAATGCTTGCTCATATGTGAAGGCAGTCACTTTATTAGGAACAGTATTAGCATTATTAAGCTGAGGCTGAGCTGATGTGAAAAACTTATATGTAAAAAAAAAATGGAGTTGACGGACACTTTAGCATGTGAAGTGTCTACAGTGAGAGTGTAGAAACCTGTAAAGGAATTTTGAAATACTGTGCAAGATTCACAGTTACTGGAGTCGCTCAGTCTCTCATTTTGTGCTGCATAGTTAATCAATAGCTGTAAAGGAATTGAACATTAAATATTATACACACTATAAAACTCTGCACGAAGCTGTCCGATTCTTCAGTTGAGTTAACGATGAAGCACCATATGATGAGTGTATTTGGCACGGTATAATCATTGTCCTCTTACACGTATAAATAAATCGTTAAAAATAAACAGATGCTCTTTTTCCGTATATCCAGATCAGTCGAGTGATGAACAGAATGTATTCCAGACTCTGGATTGTTTCTTAAGAGCATCACATTTCTGCCTTTTTTTTGCTGTCCTCCTGCGTCCACAGCAAGTAAAGCAGAGTGTCTTGCAGTAAGCAGTGTCTGCTTATAGCGCCTGTCAGGGAAGGGTGTGGTGTGGTTGATGAAACCATCGGACCTGTTCTATCTGTAGCCTCTGTGTGGTGAATGTCTCTGCGCCACACGTGTACATGAGGCACAGCATGCCTTCTTATAGTAATCGTACACACACAGGCGGGCCTGGACCACCACGTTGCAGTTGAAATATTTGTCTTTACACTTTTCATCTGGGGAAATAATGAGGACATTTGTGTGGAATAAATATCTTGTGCTTATTCATTCATTTATCATTTTAAATGTATATATATATATATATATATATATATATATATATATATATATATATATCACAATAATAAATGGAAAAATGGAAAATATTGTAATATTTATCTAGAAAATTTTATATATAACTGATTTGTCATATTTGTCACATATAAATGATCAAGATCATCAAAAAAAACTTTAATATTACACACAGATAACCTGAGTAAATACAAAAAGCAGTGTTAAAATGACGATTTCATTTATTAAGAGGTGTTCATATGTGAAAAAGTAATTGCCGACCTCCCCTTACTTTGCTAAATCTGTAATGAACCATGATTTTTGGAAAGCTAAGGTAAATTTCACATGCCACACCCAGGCCTGATTATATATATATATATATATATATATAGCACTTTTAAGTATATAGCACTTTATGCTCATTCTGTTGTAGCATGAGTATAAGTATATTTTTATATAGTTGAGAATATAGCTTTGAGTATAATTTTGTATAGTATTGTATTTGTATAGTATTTGTACAATACAGGCAGTATTTTGCATAGTGTATCAGCTCACCGATCTGTGGAACACATGGATCGGGGTTGCACTCCTCTTTGTCTGCTGGTTTCACCTGTTCTTCACATCCCTCGCTTGGCATCATATCATCAGAGAGACAGCGCACTTCTCGTACACGGAACCCTCCCTCACATGTCTTTGAGCACTACACACACAAAAACACTCATACTTGGAATGGCCGTATTTCCACATAAACAGAACTTATCATTATTAAACCAAACAATGGCCTTGTGTGTGTGTGTGTGTGTGTGTGTGTGTGTGTGTGTGTGTGTGTGTGTGTGTGTGTGTGTGTGTGTGTGTGTAAGAACATGTTACTCACTGCACTCCAGTCAGTGTAGTACCACTTGGCTCCACAGGCCTTGGCAGAGCAGCTCTGTTGGCTGAGTGGTTTGTCGAGAGATGAGCATTCGTATGGTGGCATCACCGCATAGCTCTCCTCAGACTTCATCATACACACCACTGTCCTCTGCTGGCTGCCTGTTCCACACTCCGCTGAGCACTGAGAGCCCAAACACACCATCCGTTAACAGAGTAGGATCAGCTACTTCCTCAAATTGGTTCCTTCTAAACCTGACGCACCCATCACCCTGGAATAGGTTCAATCTGGACTTATTAGACCACTTATGCGTATTAGAATACATATTAGACCATCATGTTGCGTATGTTCCTCAAAGTTGACGGTTCAGCAGTATCCTTCAAGCCTTTGTAATCTGTCGATGGATTCCTAACCAAGTTCCACTAATTTCAAATCTACTTATTAGTTTTTTTTTTTTCCTTGATTGATGCAGCCCGATAATTTGGTCCTTCTAAAACGGTGACTTTTTATTGGCAAGGTGGCGTATATTAGTATAACAGAAGGCATTTATTAACAACAAGACAATGTAGACATCATAAACTGGACTTTATTTTTATGATTTTGAAAAAGAAAACTGCTGGGCCATTTAGCCGCATCTCATTATATTATATATAGAGCAAATTGTTATCTACATTATGTGCAAAATGTTAAAACGTGGTAAAGATGGTGGTGGTGTCTGTGTGTTTTGTGAGTATCTATACTCACCTGACCCCAGGGCCCGGTGAACCACTCAGTCCGGCTTTCACATGGCCCGTTGTTACACGGCTGAGCCTGATGGGGGCGCTCTGCACCACAGCCTTCCAGGGGCACACTGCTCACCAGGTTAGAGAGACAGACGACACTGCGGCTTCGCACGCCAAAGCCACACTCTGCAGAGCACTGATGGGCGCACAAACCCAAACACACATACACGGGTATCTTACTACGCTTTTAATGACCTTGCACTGACTAAAATGATTTCATGCAGATTGTTAATGTTCTGCTACACCTTCATCTCACACAAACCCTCACCTCAGTAACCAAAGCAAAATCTTTAAGCCGTCAAGTTTTAAGATCAAAACGTTCTATCATTGTGAGAACATTTGGTCCTCAACATCATTCCCAAAGCACACCTATATTGGAATATTACTGCAACATCATTATTATCATGTGTGTGATGTGGTACTGTCTTTACCTGCTCACCCCAGTCTGTGTAGAACCAGCTCCGAGCACACGGCCCCGTGTCACAGTTCTCAATGTCACGGGGGCGAAGATTCATGTTGCATTCTTCATCCTCTACGATATCACCCACGTTGCTGACGCAGTGCACCTCACGTGTTCTCTGACCTACACCGCAGGGCATGGAACACTGACACCACACACACACAAGAATAAATGTATGAACACATGATCATTATCTTTTACAAGCACAGACCCTAATGTGGTCCACATTGTATTTATGAAGACAACAAAGTGTCAGCAAGTTGCTGGGTAAGATTTCAAAAATATTCATGAGGTTTTGAGTTCTGTTCCTACTCTGAAGTGTAAGTGTGTTATGATCTGGGGTTGCTCAGTTGCTCAGATCTAGGCTCAGCAACGTTATGCGGCAATAACCAAATTGTCAATAATCAAAGCTAAAGGCGGTCAATGAAATCTAGGAGTATGCAACTTTTATTTTGTCTGGCCAGTGTATATCTAGTTTCTACAATATACTAGATGTACAAATAACATGAAGCTAATTTAGCACAATACTACTACTACTACTACTACTACTACTACTACTACTACTAATAATAATACTAGAGCATAAAAAGGCATATTTAGTCGGACTGATGTGAGTTGCTTTACACTCACAGTGCTCCACTCTGAGCGAATCTGCCACTCGCTGCAGATCTTCAGCTGACAGGTGCTGCTGCTCTCGGGCCGCTCCAGGTGTTCGCAGCGTTTGGCGGGCACGGTGAGGGTGCGGTTGGCATAAAACTGGCGGCACAGAATCTGTCGGTGCTGCATGCCGAGGCCGCATGTCTTGCTGCACTCGGACCACTCGCCAATATCCCAACTGCTCGGAAAAAGCAAACATTCAGCAGAGTCAAGTTATTCATCACAGCCTATTTCCGGAAGGAATTAAACTTTTTTTTTTGTGCTGTTATATAAAAAAATCAATTGTTGTTTGATGCAGCCCCAAGAAAAATGGAGGCATCAGTACCACGCTATAGCTGAATATTTTCCATTAATAGCATAGTGTTTTATGCCTTTGATACCAAAGCAATTTGTCAATAATTACAGCTTTTTAAAATTATTATTATTAAAGGACCACACTTTTATAAAACACTGATACTTGAGACAGTGTTTTAAAACAGTGATGTGTTATTTAAAAAAAAAAAGTCCTGGTTTTGGTCTCCACTGTGAAATTCAGTAAGAGATGCTTTATTGGAATGACCTGTACTGTAAATCAGTGTGTGTGTGTGTGTGTGTGTGTGTGTGTGTGTGCTCACAATGCGGGACATGGCTGGACGTTGCAGGGCTCCTCCTGTGGGTTGGGTTTGGTAGCGCCGTCACACTGCCCGTCAGACACACGCTCATGAGTCACTCGATGCACACAGCCGAACAAAGTGTGTTTGATTCCTACACACACACACACACACACACACACACACACACACACACACACAAACACACAGTTATTAATTACTACTATCTGTATATACCTAATAGATTGCCCGCTCAATATACAGTGAATATGTTGAACAGGTCATTTGTTAATCTAGTCGAGCAGCTAATAAACTAAAAACCAATGCTGTCTTCTCATTTCTTCTCACTTGCCTAAAAAACGTATAACCATGTTTATAAAACCTACTTTTTGATGCGAAATCCTGCACACTAATCAGTATTGCTCAGTCAATCAACCAATCGATCAATCAATCTGTCAAGGTCGTTTGGTAGTCAAATTTATGACCATCATCATCTATAATGATACTGTATAACTAGGCCTATGTCTGTCTATCACAGAAATCTAGAATTATCCACCATTAATGATATTTAAAAAAACATGTAACCAAACTATGCATTAAAATACATAAAAAATGACAAAAGAAAGTAAATAGGGGAAAAAAGCAAATAATTTTTTGGGGGGTGGGGGGTGCGGATTCTATTTCCACTTAATCAGGATCCAGATTTTGCACATGTTCCTTTTGACCAAAAAACATTTGCAAGAATTAACATTTTAGATACCAGCTCCAAGCCCATTAAACTTTATATGAAATATATAAAATCTGGAAATCAATGCCAGTGTAAATGTAAAAGTGTTTTTCTTCAGACCTCTGCCACAGGAGACGCTGCAGTCAGTCGTTCCAGTGAGTTTCCAGTTGTGCTCTCTGTACCTGCGAGGAGGGACCTGGTTTTCAGGCGTGTGTGGTGGGTTGCTGTGCCCATCTATGTGTTCATGTCCTTCCTGAGACGGCCTTCTACCGTACTGATCGTATCCCGCCTCACCGTTCACTGTGTTACCTACAGAAAACAGGGTCCTCATGTCCAAATGACCTACAGGTTTTTAACAAACAACCTACCGAAAGCTTCCATGGTACATTCAGGGTAAGTGTTAGATTCAGGCTTACTTGGGTTTCGGGTTATGTTTTAGTATGGGATTGGGAAATTGGAAAAAGTCAGCTGATCACTGTTGGTGTAATGTCTATGAAGTTTATAAAGTATTTGGGATAAAATCTAATTCAGGCAAAGTGTCCAAAATGTGTTTTCTTCATTTAGATTTACACTGAAGCTAGGTGAAGCAGCGGATGGCCACGAGATTGGTGATCCCACGATGGGGAGCCCTATGTGTCCACGTTCATTATATTTACCTACCTGTACATAAAGTATTGTTAAAATACATTTGAAGTACATGTAAATTCAATGTCACAGCAACCTACATTACCAGTCAAAAGTCTGGACACACCATCTAATGTCATGGTGCTTCCTGATTTTTATTTCTTTCTACATTATAAAGCAATGCTGAAGGCGCCCAAAATCTGTCAACGTTTCATGTTGTTGCAGATTGTGTCTGCTACTGCTCTGTAAACCGTACCACCTCCAGTGAAAAACCAAACGAGATTTACTGCTTTCCCATTCACTGAACCATTGAACCATGAAGTACTAGCACACCAACTACAGAGTGTTACAATATTTATTAAGATAGATATTTATTAAGATGAGTTGTAAATAGAATAACAATAACGATCAGCTCTCACCCTCTTCTGAATCTGTGGTCGTGCTGATGGAGTTCTCAGAAGGAAGGATGTACTCATAGTGCACTCTGGGATTGGGCTGCTGGTAGATCATCTGAGCGATGAGAAAAAAAAACTCTGAATGAGCGCTTCTGAGCCAAGCAGTGTAGAAGGCACGGCTTGCACGTCAATCCTTTTTTAGTCCAATTTGCTACACTTTTATATTAGTACATGTCTAAAATAGTCAGATCAGAATTCATGTGATTGGTTCATTCATGGTTCATGTCAATCGACATACACAAAAAAAACACCACCACAACGAAGCACCTCCTCTGTTCCATACTACTGCCTCACTACAGGAAAAAAAAAAAACACATACAGTACATGACTCGTGCAGTGCCGTATTCAAGGAAGTCAAGAAATTGATGTCAAAAGGTGGTCAACATTTACTTAGAGAAAGTTACTTGCATTTAAAATCAAAATCTTTTAGACATCCCAGAGTTCAAAGTGTTAAAATGACGTGCCTTCAAAGTTGGCAGATCTTTCTTTAGTTGTGAGTAAACCATTGCATTTGACCACAAGCACTTTCTCAGTACTTTGTCTTCTTCTTCTTTGATCCCTAGCTAATGGCTAGCAGAGAGGGAAGGCCACGTAGCCAGTAAACTGCTGTGGGTGCCGCTGGGTTCTGGACGTTATGCAGGGCATGCTTCCATTTCTGGCAGTCGGTGCATAAGATTCTGGCATCGTTTGTGTTGAGACGGCAGTGGTTCACATCTTCCTCAATGTTCTTGAGCAAGGTTTTCTTTGGGACTGCTCGCTTGATCTTCCACTGAACTGGGTTGGTCGTTGTCACCAGAGGAGCTGGTGTGGTAGTCGAGCATGTTCATTCGGCTGAACCACTGAAGTCACCATTTTTGAACATGCTCTTTGACGGTTATCTGGTAGTTACATCTCTCACGGATGTCTTTGTTTCGAACACGGTCACAGATGAAAATACCCAGTATCTGAACAGGCATCGCATTTGGAAAACCCCGAGCTGGTTAAGATCCCCACCCATGCCTCAGATCCAGGAAAGAGTATTGTAAGAATAAGTGTCGAAAAGAGGCGGATTGTGGTGCAAGATGTTCTGCTTTTTCCTTGGGCACCACTTGAGCGAGGCGAACGCCGTTGCTGCCTGTCCAGTTCTGCTGTGGATGTCTGCCGAGGATATCACTCACATTGTTCTCTTGAACCAGCGATCCAAGGTACTTGAACTCTGACACCTAGTCTATCTGGACTCTGTACCTCTGTCAGTTGCCACTGCTTTCGTTTTCTCTGTGTTCATTTTCAGTGGAAATTGTTAGTATTCCTCTAAGTGCTGTGTTACAGTTTAGAAGAGCAAATGTTCAGTTTGTCTCTATTGGCCCATTGTGTAAGGCTCTTTTCTCTATCTGCTCCAGGTGCACCATATTATGTCTTCCTTAGCTCCTTAAGAAGAGAAGTATATTATAATGTGCCAAATTATGGCTTCTTCTTTACTTATGGGAAAACAAAAATATCCAGCAACTCACAGGGAGAATATGGAAACTCCACACACAGACCAGAGGTTAGTTTTGAGGCCTGGAGGTGCGAGGTAACTGTGGATCACTAAGCCACCAAAAATTAAAAAAAGACTAATATACTAAGATATGGATGAGAACGTGGCCAATATTGAAATACACATCCAACATCGAAGTCTATGGCTGCATGAATTGTACTACATACAATGATCCCATTGTGCGGTAGTCAAGTTGAATTTAACACCCTTATTGTTCATGATTCCTGATTCAGGACATCCTATTATACAGCATTTAATCATGATATTAAGCTTAAGGTTATTAAGTTGCATGCATCAATCGCCTAAAAATACATCCCATAAATAACCTGCCTGTGAACATCACTCACATAGACGTCCAGGATCTCTTTGGTTGGTCCTTCAGCTAAAAAGGACTCTCCAGCAGTGCTGCTGATCTCATTGGGCCGTCTGTAAGTGAACATCGTCCCTCCTCCTTCATACTTTCCAGGTCGGTCGATGGCCCAGTTTCCATTGATGATGGAACGTCCAGAGCGACTCCGCAAAGCTGTGGGGGGAAAAAAGTGACACGCTGAGACTGGAAGCTGTCAGGATGGGTGTATAAACATCTAGTTTATTTCCTCCCAGGTAATCATGGTGATTTATTGGAAATTTACCTTCAGTGCATCATCTAGTGGTCTATGTATTCTCTGTGACACTGAAATTGAATGATATTATAGAGTGCTATAAAACACGAATCACCATATTTTACGTTTTAGGAGTTACCAGGGTCTGCTCTTTGGATCCAACTCCAAAGTGATGCAATGGCATATCGGCTATCTTTTCAGTATTTTTTGTTCTGACACACAGGGGGTATTTCTGTTTCCAGTTATCTAGTATTGACCATATAACTTTACGATGTAACAAACTCGCCAGAGACATAATTTATAAATGAATTCAGTCAGCAGAAGGCCTGTAGGGCAATGCAGCTTTCCAGAGGAAAGTCTTCACAATTTTTTCCAACCTCTGTTAGACATCACCTTTCAGCAAAGCCGTAGATCCTGCGGAGTTTTGTGTCTTTCACGATAATTTGATCTGAGCTTCTGAAACGGGCCTCTATTGTCTGTTCCGAGTCAGACTGAGACTCCGCAGCAGCAGCGTCTGTTCAGTTGACCGTTTTGACACTGTCGCGTTAACAGTGGCCGAGTTTCCTGGAAAATTCTTCCGTGTAATTAAAGTGGCTGCTGAACTGGTTGGGGAGGAGAGTTAAGGGGACACTAATGAAAGCTTGTTTATGTCCATGACCCCTAAGGCAGGACAGGAAGGAGTGTGAACACAGGGTCCTGTCTGCCACGAGCCAGACACACTGCTGGGGCTCGACGTGGCTCTCATTAAAGCAATGTCTCCAACAATAAAGCACTGACATTCCTCCAGTCACTCCTCATATAGCAAGAGACTCTCTCTCTCTCTCTCTCTCTCTCTCTCGACACACAGATTCTGCCACTATAATCTCAGAAACAGATTTTTCTGTGAGTTAAAGGAGCTGACTTTTAGTGGGAACTAAAGTTCTTTATGATTTTGTAGAAAAAAAAAATCCCAGATCCTTTTATGAGCTCATAATTTTATTCTAATTGAACAGTTTTTCCACATACTTAGTATTTGTAGTAATTGTCATACATTTAACGATAACAGGCTTCTACTCTTTCGGCAGTGAGTTTCCGAAATAATGAAAAGTTGTACATCAATAAGAATTTAGTTTATTATCATATGATATTATATGATATTATATTATATCATTATATATTTATATGCTATTATATCAAACGGGTTGTTTCTGAATGACCAAACATATTATTAAGCCTTTTACACCTGAAATTAAAAAAACAGATTTTAAGTATAAAACTGGAGTTATATTCTGTATGTGTATATGTGTGTATAACCTTCCACTCACCGAGGTAGTTTTGGCTCTTGACCATCTCAGTGATGTTGATTTTGGTGGCTCCCTCTGGGATCTCCACAATCTTGTGGTAGCCCACTTTGGACAGGCTGTGCTGGAACAGGCCAGAAACCAGCCGGCATGCCGTGTTGTCCCCGCCGCAAACACCACATTTATCCAGCACCTTCCCTGAACCCAACAGCTCATCACATCCTGGACTCTGTTACGCACAGGCAAGAAAAAAGACATAAAGAGTGTTTCATGTGACGCAGCTGCCACTGATTTTCTCACCACATGACGAGAATCCTTTTGCCATGCTGTATATGGGGAAAAGATGTTTAAAAATTTTTAAGAGCTTTAAGGAATCACAGTTACGCATATGAAAAATGTCATCTATATGCCTACGACAGAAGTATAGATGACAGCACTGGCTCTTTTCTGATACTTTCAAGACCCCTTATATGTAAACATTTTTAGTTTTCCATTTGGTTGCCCACAAAAAACAAAAAGTAGATGCAACCCTTTTTAAAATAAAGTATAAATTGTTAGAAAAAGAACGAAAAACAAACAGAGCTACAGACAGACAGTGGCCCTCAGCTGAGCACTGCTGTGTTGGAGTTTAGCCTGGAGAGCAAGATGATCGCCTCCATGCATCTGCAAGTTACTCGGAGGAATGTGTTCTCTTGTGCCAAAAAGGAGTTTGGAGTGTCCTGTTCTGGAAAGGACACTACTTGGGGAATCCATTGTCCCGTTGGGGGATGCCAGTGCTCATGTGGGCAATAATGGAGAAACCATTGGATGGTGGTTATCGGAAGGAATAATCTGCCTGATCTGAATATGAGTAGTGTCTTGTTATCAGACGTCTGTGCTAGTCAGGGATTGGCATTAATGAACATCACATTTAAACAAAGGATGATCCCTAAGTGTACATGGTGCCTGAACAATGTAGACCTAAGATCGACTCAGCGGTTGTTTTTGACACATGGGTGAAAATAGGAGTAGGGATGTCAACTGATCACCACCTGGTGGTGGGTTAGATTAGATAGCGATGGAGATTGCCATACAGATTTGGCAAACCCAAAATGAATGAGAATGAGAATGAGCTTAAAGGTCTTTGACTCCCACCTCCAGAAGAACTTCATGGAATTTAAGTGGGCCACGGTCAACTCCTTCGTTGTGGAGGTGACTACTCAGGGCTGTGGCAGAAGGTCATCAGTACGTGTTGTGGCAGCAACCTGAGAACCCACTGGTAGACACCACTGGTAAATTCAGGGTAAAAAATGAGGCTTTGATGGATGATGGTTGATCTTGGGGAATTCTGCAGCGAATGATTACTAGCAGGGCACAAGGGCTGCAGCCAGGGTGGTCATGGATACAGAAACCTAGGTGTAAGAGAAGGTCGAAAAGGCTGTGAAACGTTCTGGCAAACTATCAGACAAGGGAAAAGAGTTTGGTCCAGGAACTATTTAGTAGGGGAGGAGATCTGTGGCATCGGGTGGAACTCCTGAACCAAACTAACATGTCCTCTGAGGAGAAGCTACAGTCTGAACACTCACAGGGAGCCTCGCTTATGCCTTCGTCTGGGGTCTCTGATGTTTGGACTGGGTCCCTCTGGGAGTTTGTCGGGGGTTAATATGGGGGTATGGGGTGTCGGGTCAGTTGAGAGCCATCATGATATTGGAGACTCCTTCCATAAATGCTAAATAAAATGGGAAATTTCTTTATTGTCATTGTTTTTAACACATTGTGTTACAACAATTACATGTTTAAGTCTTTATAAAGTTTATGTGCTGTGTCTTCTGAAGATTCTTTCTGCTTCTCTATTAAATCCATCAGAATTGAGACATCTTATCGTAAAAACAACCCTCAGTGGCACAAAGCCTGAGTGAGAAGCTCAAAGGTTCTCCTTTTGCCTGGCCTCCCTGGACCTGAAGTGCTCGTGTTTGACCTCATTTTTGTCCCTGCGATTTGCTCTCAGTGGGCGGTGGTACACCGTCAGACTCCAGATGAACTACCCATAACTGAAGTAATGAGTTAAATCTTCCCTGAGATCCACTTTCAGCTGGAGACGGTTAGACGGCTTGCTGGTCGTGGGCAGCCTGACTCCCCTCGTGTGCTGGAATAAGCAGCGGTGGTGTCAGTGTGCCCACTGTAAAGTCAGACACAATTCAGATGGTGGATGGGAAATGGTAAAGAAAAAAGACTTTTGTTTATTTTGATGCCAACGTGGTTTATTTATGAATATTCATGCTACATTTATTAAAGGCATGAATAAAATATGCTATGGAGAGCTTAGTAATGTTTAACGACAAGAAAAAATCTGTGTGGGATCAGATGAACCAGTAAAATCAGATCACTAATGTTTGGCTTCTCCGTAGAAGGATTCATACCTGTAAATCAGCACCTTTGACTTGTGAGTGAAAATGTTATTAAATGTACTGCATATAGCACTGTTTTAATTAAATTCATTGCATCTCAGAAGCATGAGACGACCTTTACAGAAAAGCCACGCGCAGAACGTTTCCGCATCACCCACACTGGCAGATTAAAACGATTGTACACTTTGCAACATGTGTAGCAAAAAAGAAAGGTTGTGGAAATTTATATCAGACTGGCACAGCTCCACTGTTTCACTGGAATACGAGCTCTTTACTGTGTCTGGGTGGCTGAGTTCATGGTTACGATGTGTGAACAAGAAAAGGTCAATGATCGGAGACATGTCGTGATTAGAATTACAGAAACGGTCTGATTTCCGCAGGCAGCCACGGTGGCTAAGTCTCACATGAAGACAGCCAAACCGCCAAACATCTAATGTAGCTTTTTGTGTAATATCTGAACCGGCTGGTCAGATTGTCTGGGGAAAAACAAAAGGTTCATTTTAACAAGCCAATGCATCAGACATCTTATTTCTCGCCTTTAAAGGGAAAAATCTTTACGGAAGTAAACATCGGCAGCAAGTTCAAAACAATTTGCGTTAGCTACAAGTAGGTACAGGCTCTTTGGCTCTCTCACTGATATTGGATCGGATGCAAAAATGTAAAATCCCCATGGTTTCCAGGTGAAAAGAAAAGAGATGATACAGTGAATACTGTTCGGCATATGAATATTACAAAACATGATCAAGATCAGGGGTCTACAAAGATTCCCTGCATGCCTTCTAATGTTTAATGATTTCTTTATAGCCATAAATAAGATCATTTGATCCAGAAGCTCTGTATCATAATCCTGGTTCACGTCCCCACTTTTCACTAGATCCATGAACTCTTAATATATGAGACACATCTGTTTTCACTCTGACACAGAAATAATAAATATTTTTACATTACATGAACATTCTTTCAGAACTAACATAAGTAGATGCATAACTGTAGCTGGCTTTTGGTCTGATGATCTGCATGTAGGTGCTGGGAACATATAGACTGATAAATAGACATGTACAGTTTGCGTATATGGGGTGGAAGTAGGTTATTGCCGGAGTTATGGCTCCAAATACAGACAGCAAAGCTAAAGCCAGAGGCCAACTGAGGCCTCCAGCACAGCTTAAGTTAGAGACAAACAAGGTGGCCTCTCCAGCACAGCCCATACCAGAGGCAGAGGGGGCAGGCTCACTAGCAACATCCAAGCCAGAAAATCAAGAGGAATGAAGAGGGTTGAGGGTTCAAAGCTTACGTCCAATCTGAGTTTATATGTTCTCCCTATGCTTTATGGGTTTCCCCCAGGTACCAGGTAGGCTAATAGGGGTTTCCAAATTGCTCATAGTGTGTAATTGTGTGTGTGTGTGTGTGTGTGTGTGTGTGTGTGTGTGTGTGTGTGTGTGTGTGTGTGTGTGTGTGTGTGTGTGTGTGTGTGTGTGTGCATGTGACTGCGAGTAATTGGCACCCTCCGGGAAAGATAAGCAATATGGAAAATGAAAACACCATCTGCATTTAATATAGATAATAATTTTTTTAGTTGACTTAGACATCATGCATTTGTTGGCATACAGTAAGAACATCTGAGATAAAACAGGATCGTTCATGGGCACCTTAAAATCCATGTCCAGTGAAAATGTCAATTTGTTCTTGTTTATGAATCTTGAAGACTGGCACAAACTTTTAATTCTAGTGTCTCCTAATGGCAATAATTAAACTAATTAATTAACTGATCAACTATCTAAGTAGCAGTAGAAGTAGCCTAATAGGGAAAAAAAACACTGTGACACTTCCAGTGCAGGAAGTCGTTAGTAAACATTTCAGGAGGTTTAATGGATCTAGAACAGGATCAGCTCATCTGGAAATTCAATATCTCCATTACCTGAACTTCCAGCCAAGCATTTATTACCAAGCTGAACTTACACCAAGACAGCTTGATATAAGATGGAAATGAAATATATTCTGTGATATTCTCCCAACTGGAGACGGAATAAAAGAGAAAAGAGAGTGCAATCCCATATTTGTTTCATTACAAGCATTTAAGCATCAAAGAACTGCTGACTTTGCAGTTTCCTTCCATCTGTAAGAAGCTATGCATGGAGAGAGGCTGCACTTGCAGATGGCCAAATGTGACCATCCATATAGCACGGAAAAAGGAGACCTTAGCTAAGATCCTTCTACTGTACTACAACACAATAACACACTTTACACAATAACATAACATTACACTATATATTCACTGGTAAAGAGTTAAGTATAAAGAGATCTAAGATAAATATTGCTATCTCATGATCACTGCTGTTAATAATGGACTAACAGAATGAGCAAAGGGTCAAGACTTGAGTAGTACTTACATTTTTCTTACCTCATTACCTTTCCTAAGATCTTTAACAACTTCCTTTCTAATATCCCCTAGTATGGAGGACCTCAACACAGCCACCAATTCTCTTAACCAGGACTCGTAACCCAAGGATTATGTCATTTAAAATAAAAACAGGCAAAAATAATTATTACTTACGAAAAGGTATGAAAATGATCTCTGGTAAAGAAACCTGTTCAGCCTAAACACAATACAGCGCGAAACATGGTAGTGGTACTGTAGGTGTGCACAAATGATAAACACACTGGTGAGCCGCAAGGCAAGTAAAAGTCATGTGTTCTGTGTTTTAGGGGACTAACTAGCTAACTGGCGTTGCAGCCAGCAAGGTACCAGCAGCAGATACCATTTCTCAGGAATCATGTTTGATATTGCTCTATGATGCACTGACACCCCATCCACAGATAGAAAATGGTCTTTCAGTATATATTTGCTCCACATGGGGGAAACACTAGGTGACTATACGTGGTGTTTTTTGGAAGGAAATGTTTCTAACCCCAAATTTATCAAACAACTGTCTTTATTCAGTCTTTACTTTACAGACCTTCCTCCACTGGGTCTCTGGCTTAGGAAGGAGCGCAGACTGGCTTACAATTCCGACGTAGTAAATTATCTAACCAATCAAAGATGAAACTGTGTTCTTGTAACCAATTGTAATGCTGAAGGTGGGATTTGTCAGAAGTTTCAAAAGAAATGATGAAGGTGGAGAAAAATGTTCTTCGGTTATATTACTCTGTACATGTCAAAAAAAGTTACAATCTGATTAAATGCATCGACAATGTGTAAATTCCTGATAAACAGTGAAGTTGGAATCTCTAATCGGACGGAATGATTTCAATCCGACTGAAGAAATATTGTCCATGTAAAGAGAGCTAATGAGACAATCTAAGCAGTTTATGGATGAAGGTTTACTGTAACTGTGGCAGTTGTAGAGTTTCTACTTTGAAATTATAAGGCTTCTTTTACCTTTTACCTTTTGTTTGTTTTTTTTACAGTGTACTGTGCTTTCAAATTTTCCAGTCTCTAAGACACAAGAAATCATCAAACGTAGTGAGTTGATCCAGGTGTGTTGGAATTTGGAAACACAAGCATATGCAGTATTATTCTGTAGAAAAAACTCAAACAAGATTCAGGATAATCACTTTCTGCAAAGACATTTTTTGCAAGCCAAATGCTGCACTGTAAATGTGAAATTTGAAATGGCACTACACACTACAAGAAACCAAAAAAAAAACTCTTGCTACAACCCCTTGTAGCTGAGGCTCATACAGTAGAATCACCCTCCAGCGTGATCGAGAAACCCGGTGAAGTCTGTGCGGTTTGGCTAAGATTGGAGCCCTAAACCTCAGCTATCCCATCCCAACCCATATGATCTCCTGCCAGTGCTGCAGATTTCATCCTTGCAGAGCAGAATAAGGTGAACAGGAGCCACTGCAACACTAGGAGGCCGATGTTCGAGAAACGTGAGAAGGACGGCATTTGAAAAACGAGAAAAGGAAAACATGCCGCGTTCATTGTGAAGCATATTCAGGAGAAGCATAAAATGCAACATTGACCGAAAATGTCCGACGTCTGTTCGTCCAAACAGGCTATCGGTTTTCAGAGGTTCACAAAAGGTTAAACATACCAGCTTTGTTCGAATGATAATAAAAATGACACATGCACTACTGCATTCTTTGCACTTCCTCCTGTCCCACTGCACTTAAAAGAGTCCGGTCATGACGCGACAGCTGAAACTGAATATAACAACATAACCAGAGTGTGTGTCTGTGTGTGTGTGTGTGTGTGTGTATGGGTGTTTGTACAGCATGTGGTCTCCACATGAGGAGGTAAAAATAATCTATAGTACTTTTAATGAAAAAAAAAAAAAAAAAAAAGACAGCACCTGTTTTGGATACAGTTTGCTAACATCTGTTGCTAGCATCGTTGTTCAGCTTCTAGGCACTTCTTATTTAAAGTGATTCAAACATATTTTATGGACAAATGGACTAGGTTATTCAGGTTTCATTTTATTGCAGTATTACTTTAAACTGAGAAGAAACTCTTATGTTAGAGTACAATACTTGCAAAATTTAACATATAAATGTCAGATGAGTGTCAAAATACCTTTCTTCTGAAGGCGAGGCATCTGAGACACAGCTACTGTACGTTACATGCTGTGTTACAGCTAAAGGTTCTCAATGTTTGTTGCATTCAGGTAAGGCTTTAACTGTAATTTATATTCCACAATCGTTCTCAGTAAACATTATTTTAGAAGTTATTTAGATATATTAGTCTCAAGGCAGCACGGTCAAGTAGTGGTTAGAACTGTGGCCTCTCACTTCCAGGGTCGAAAGTTCGATTTCCACCATGGGTCTGTGTGTGTGTATATGTGTGGAGTTTGCATATTCTCTCTGCTCTCGGTGGGTTTCCTCTGGGTACTCCGGTTTTCTCCCACAATCCAAAGACATGCAGATTAAGCTAAAGGGTGTGCCCAAATTTCCTGTAGTGTGTGAATGTGTGTGCATGTGTGCTCTTTGATGAATTGGTAGCCTATGAACCCATGCCTAGTGCTGAAAGTGTCTCCTGGCATAGGCTCCAGACCTCCCGCGACTCTGTACAGGATAAGCCCTATAGAAAATGAATGAATGAATAAAACAGTTGTGTAAAACAGAATTTTTTTCAGTGCCATAGGTTGGGGGGGGGGGGGGGGGGGGGTATGTTTGGGTTAAAGTCATCTAATCCAAGTGAGCAGTAAAAAATAGGAAGCTGGGAAAAAAAGGTGTTGCTTATTTACATGCAATTAAATAAGCATTCATTATTAGTATCTGCCTGATCAGGGTTGCTCTGGGTTGAGTTAGACAACCACTATATCTATAAGTTTAGAAAAAATAACCAACCAGCAAGAAGCAAAACCTCACTATACAAAACTACAGAAATAGTCCTCTACACATCTGTAGTTAAGACCAATTAGGGGCGGCACGGTGGCTTAGTGGTTAGGGCTGTCGCCTTGCACCTCTACGGTCCGGGTTCAATTCCCAGTCAGTGTGCATGTTTGCATGTTCTCTCCATGCTTGGAGGGTTTCCCACATCGCGTTCCCAATTGCCCACAGTGTGTGAGTGAGTGTGTGTGGCATCCTGTCCAGGGTGTACGCCGCATTGTGCCCTAAGTATCCTGGGATAGGCCCCAGGCCCCAGGTGATTCTGTATACAAGATGAAGTAGGTATAGCTGATGAGTGAGTGAGAGTGGTTGAGAAATTCTCACAGCGAGTATTCACATATAACACTGACATTTCTACCACTGAATATTTTCCCCCAGCATTATCTAGCATTTTGGAGTAATTGTGGTGTAAAGTGAACCGGGGAACCCTGGCTTTGCTGTACAGCTCCTGTGCTACTTTGAATATCCTTATACAATACACACATAGAGCTTTACAGGCTACTCACAGTAACCCTGTTCACACCAGCTAAAAATCTTCTCTTACATTAATCTGTGTAACTAAAGACACAGAACACCATGGGGTTATAACCAAAACGGTAGTCAGAGCACGGCGCTGCCAAAAGAAACACAAGGCACCACTGGAAAGCAGTAAATCAGCCTTCGTGTGAAATCAGGACATTTTACACAAAGTCGATTCAAACATCCCGTATCGATGATTAACTAGGATTGTGAGGATGAACGTGCGCGCACGGGAAGTCTCCGGTGGAAGAGGACTATATGTTAGCGTGATAATCACAGATACATACAGCATATGCACATGCACAAATAGGCTTATGGGCAACCTGAGAACTTTAACAATCCCTCGTAAGCACGTTCTGAGGCATGAGGCCAAGGTTAGCATCACAACATAAACACACAGCGCTAATAAAATGAGCTAAAATAGCCAGAACAGTGTTGATTCAACTGGTGTTATGGGCGTCGGGTTTCACACGCCCATAACGCTCGTTCACAAATCACACAGCGTATGGGCGTAAGCTCAAAGGTCATCTCTATGTATCACGTTTCTAAGAGTATGTGCGCTATTCTGTAGCGGTTAGCTTTCCTATGCTAATGATATATGTACTATATGAGACAGAAAATATCAGAATAAACAGAAAGAGCGCAGAGCATGATATGTTTTTATGAGGTTAAAAAAAGAAAGAAAGAGATTCGTGAGATTGCATTTTGGTGGCCCCCTCCGCTTGGTATAGATCAGTCAGTGTGTGGGATGTAGTGACAGCTTAACAGCATGGAGGGTCAAACCATTTCTGGAAGCCGAATAACAGGAAACTACATGCTCACTAACAATAAAAACCTAAAAAATATGGAAAAAAAAAAAAGACAGAGCAAGGTCAGGAGAAGGATGCAGCTGACAGAGCATTGTGGTCTGTGGTTTAGCAAAAGTTTAAAGTGGATCAAAACAATCCATCTCATAACTGAATATGGGTGAAAGTGACGATGAATAGACTTAATAGAGATGTTAAGTTTCAGAAGTGAAAAAGTAAAGTATGAATGATCTCCTTGGTGAATTTGATCATTATGGAAACTTTTTTTTCATTGCCATGACCACGAGCTACATTAAACAATGCTATATTCGTATGTAAAATCAAACTGTAAGTCAATCTGAATTTTTATGAGTTTCTACATCTCTTGTGATCAGTAACGTATACCTACATTAAAACAAGCATGGAGACATTACTTAACATCTTCCTGTGTAACAAAGGTTCAATTCTACTCAATTATAGAAATACTGTATAGATGTCGATCCCCAATGAACAAGCCGGGACAACCTCCTGCTGAAAGTCAACATCAAGAAGAGGGATTGGCAGAAATTAGACAATGTCGGATTCAGCACATAATATCATATTTAGAGGCTCACACATTCGACAGTAAATGAATACCACTTGTATACTTACAAAAGCAATTATAGTTGAATTTATAAATGACCCTAGAAATAAATTTTATTGGTAATGTTAATACATTCTGATTGATAAATAATAGCATACATCATTATCACTTATTACCTCTGGCTAGATTTTTGAAGCTTGGGCATACAGGAAACAAACAACAAACGTGTTCTCCCAAACTACCACTTTGCAAAGTAATTCCAAGCTCAGAATTTCCTGTTACAGGATCTGTAAAAATTGATTGACTGTGACACTGCTTAAAGCAGGGCTATACTTATAGATAGCTAGGTGGCACAGTGACGTAGTGGTTAGCACTGTTGCCATGCACTTCCAGGGTCCGGGTTCGATTCCCGCCTCGAGTCTGTGTACGTGGAGTTTGCATGTTCTCCCAGTGCTTGCTTGGTTTCCTCTGTTCCCAAATTGCCCATAGTGTGTGAAAGTTGACCGGAGATCCAATCATGGTTATGAAGTCACCATTGGGACTACATGGATGGATGAATGGTAGAATGTGTACATGCGCATGTGTGCAATTGGAAAACACCAATCAATCATGACAGCATGTCTTTGAAATGTGGGAGAAAACCGGACTACCTGGAGGAAACCCACCATGGAGATCAGCAGTTAGAGAACTACTCAAAACCAGCCAGTCTACCATCAACAATCATGCCATGATCAAAATAACTCAGATTCTAATGGTAGATGTGAACATTACCTGAAGCTGCTCACCTGTATACAGCACTGCTGCCACATGATTGGCTGATTAGTTAATTGCATAAATATAAAGGTGTACAGGCATTCCAAGTGCTTGGAGAGTATATACATGTACAAATGATGACGAGAAACCTCCAATACAAGACTTTGAGAGACCTACTGAGTGAATGTCTGCTTCTAAGTAAAGATACATCTCATTTTGAAAGCATTACACAACATTGCATCTTACTATAACTGAATAACATGTCCAGTTAAAATTTATATCTAAAAAAATAACGCTGGTGAATATACAGTATGTTTCATAAGATGAATAGATTTTCCGCTTAAATAAAACCACACCATTCCTTTGCTGATTATTTCGCTATAACAGCCCTCCTCCGAGTTTAATCCCCATATATTTAATCTTATGTACATTACATAGCCCAAGGATGATGAGAGGTCCAGATGTGATGCGAATGAAGGAAAGTAGTTGCTCTGTATAACATTTTGGACGTACTTATCCCATATTAAACCATATTAAACTGTGGAAAAAGAAAGCCATGCCTTGTCATTATGGTGATAATACGTGTATAAACCATGAAATGAAGAAAATTGTATAGAAATGATTATAGAAATATATTATTAATAGAGATGCGGGAATAGAGCAATTATTTTGTGTAGCAATACATGTATCACCAGAGTGACTATAAAATAGATTTTTTTAAAATAAAACTTAAATGCATATGTTTGCATTTGCGGTGTTACTATTCCTTTATAATCGTACAGGTGGTGTGTTGTAAACTATTTACACATCGGCACGCATTACAGCATCCCGTGTGGTAGAAATTAATTATATGCTGTTTGTTTGGAATTGTAACAAAATCTGGAAAAAAAATTCAATACAGTGGAACCTCGGATTTCGAGTAACGTGGTTTACGAGTGTTCCGCAAACCGAGCAAAGATTTTTAATAAATTTTTAATCGGAAACCGAGCAAGTATTAGTTTACGAGTGCCGAGTATCATTTATCACGCATGCGACTCTTATTTTGACACTGAGCGTCACTCTCGGAAACACTTATCTGTCAGGATTTATTTGTACTTTTTTTTAAAGGTAAAGTGCAGATTAATTTGTTTCATCTTCATTTTATAGATTGTATTAATTATTTTTATGCATTTATTTTTTGGGGCTGTTTTCATGATTTCTTCTGGGAAATGATGATTTGGTTTACGAGTGTTTTGGAATACGAGCCCATGTCCGGAACGAATTATGCTCGTAATCCAGGGTTCCACTGTACTTACATAAAAATTTATACTTACATAATCGCAATACAAATTGAATCGACACCTACAGTGGGTATCATGATGATATTGTATCGTCGTGATTTCCGTCCCCAGTGGCTAAAACATGTCTTCCGAGCACAAAAACTAAACATGATTGCTTAATATTTAGGATTTCATTCCCACATATGGATAAGATGAATCAAATGTCCGGACATTTACACTCAGTTCCAGACAGAAGGTAGCCATTAAAAAAATAAAAAATAAATAAAAAAAACATCTGCAACTTGTGCATCTGTGATAAGCACTGGTAGGAAACTTACCTGAGTCGGCCAGGGCAGCACATGTGCATGAAGGCAGAGCAGCAGCAGGAGGGCTAAAGCCGAGAGCATAGTGGGGCTCTGTCAGCACAACAGCTATCCACAGAAATATGCAACGTTCCTGCTGCGTCCTCATCCACTGCACTTTCTCAGAGTGTCGATCATCATCGCGCGCTCACGCACTGACACACAAGATCCTACACCTTCTGTGAGGAGCAAAAATGCTGCAGCATGTCAAAAAGAGTCCAGCACCGTGCAAGGAAAAATATGAGCTGCTAAAAATGAGAGAGGAGGTCCTGCTGGAGGAACGGGGGTGTGGTGGTTGGTGGGGAGGGTTGTGGGTGAGAGACGAGGGATAGTGTATGAAATCAAGAGGAGGTGAGAGAGGAGGTAAAGAAAAAAAGGAGAGAAAGAGGATGGAATGAAATTAAAAGATACACAGGAAATCAGTTAGGATGTGTGCACGCTGTGTGTCCTTCAGGAAAAAAAAAGAGGGATGGAGGGACTGAGCAACAGGAGAGAGCTGGTTGTAAAAGAGGAGGAAGGAGGGAGGTGGAGAAATGGTGCTCCGAATGCACCACTCAAGAATCATTTAGCAGAGAGGACTCAGAGCGTGCTCAGCACGTAATAAATTAAGACAATTACTGTTCAATGTGTTAAACACAAAAAAAGCTTTAAAAGGCTGAGGTGGTCAGTGATGAAGGGGAATAAAAGACTAAAAAGATTTTCAAACAGCATGTGGCCTCTCAAACTGTCAACTGCAATTAGTGTTAATCTCATCCTGATGAATATTTCTCATAAATGAAGTGTGATTTTTTTCCCCCGTCAACTGTACCAAAAGAAAAAAACGGCTGCTCTGTAAGAAAACGATACTGCTTTTAATTTTTTTTTTTTTTTTACGAGAACAGTATTAAAATCTCCAGCTGATTCAAATAAAACATTCACAGAAACAGTACCGCTTTAAAATTACATTTGTAAAAATGAAGGAAATTTTAATAATGATGTGGTCGGATTTTTTTCCAGCTCCAAAAGTATTTGGGCAATTCAATTTGAAATGAAGATGCGAATACAGCCTTGCACCTCTAATTAAAATGTTCAAATCCAACAGCAATTTTGGATTTACCTTTTAGAATTTACAAACTTTCTTTTCAATTAAAAAGTCCCTTCATTTTCACAGCCTCAAAAATAATCAGTTAGCAGTTTGATGGCCAGTTGTGGGATTTCTTAGGTATGACAAATGATGACATGACAGTTAAAGGAGATTAAAGGTCTGGGGCTGATAGGTTGATGGCTACTATTGAAGTTGCATTTGGAGGCTGGTCATGGGAACTCGGAATATGTGAAGATGTGTTGAAACAAGTGAAATAGGCCATCAGAACAAAAGCATATCTATCATACAGAGAAGCAGAAACTTTAGTAGTGGCCAAATCAACAGAAAGGCAGAGGTGGAGAACTCAGCAACACTTAAAGACCTAGAAGGCTGCAGAAGACCACTAATGTGGATGATTGCAGAAACCTTTCCTTTGTGAAGGAAAAACCTCTACACAAGCCAAATGAAGGACACCCTAAAGCAGGTAGGCATATAACTGTCAAAGTCGACAATTAAGAGAAACCTTCATGAATCTAAGTAAAGATACATCTCAAGATACAAACCAATAGTAATACCCAGGAACAAAAAGGCCAGACTAGGTGTGGTTAATAAATAATATGGAGAAGGAAAGGAAGGGCTCATGTTCCAAAGCATACTACATCATCTGTGAAACATGATGGATGCTGGGTTACGGCATGGGAATGTATATCTGCCTGTGAAAGGGGATCACTGGTGTTTATTGGAGATATGGCTGCTGACAGAAATAGCAGGATAAATTCTGAAATGCTCTACTTTCTACTCAGAATCAGTCTTATTGCTGCAAATGTGGTACCCCAGTGCTTCACAGTAGACATACATAATGAAATAATGATTCAAGATGTACAATGAAAGACAAAGAAATTAAATACTATTGGTCACTTCACCTCCCCGAATTACGAACAATTTCTGTTCTGTGAGCATGTTCGTAAGGCCGATTTGTTCTAAAGTCCAACAATGTGAGTCTTATACCTTAAAAGTGACCTACTGTAAGAGACACGGATTTATCAATCCAGACTAAATCTGTCCCCTCTCCCCACACTGCCATAATTTGGCCAAAAACCAAAAAATTGCGCCTAAGGAAATAATGTCAAATTCATGTCAAATTCTCATGTCCAATGTAACGGTGTTGCGTCTACGCCTTTAAATCACGAGGGGAATCCCAGATGCCATTTTGCCTCACAGCTGTTTTCAATTGTATTGGACTGTGAACTTTTTGTTGAGAATTTTCTGAAATTAGGATTATTTAGGGCAGCTTTACAGGACAGACATTTTCTATCATCGTGCTTCCGGACTGATTCATGATGAGGCCGACTCATTTCTCCCGCACCCCCACACGCACACGCATACAATATACTGGAGTTTAGACATTTTATACATTCACTCACACACTGAAAATACTGTATATACTGATAAATATTGGTATCTGGTGCCCTGCAGGGTTTATTTTTTGTACAATATAAGTGAGCTTCTTCCATGATTAAATGGGAAGTAGAACTGCAGTCCATTCATATCTGCGGAACTTGAATGTTTGTAAGTTGGGGACTACCTGTATAAGTAAAATTCATATTGTGTACAGTACAGTATGTATGTTTTTGTGTGTAGGTGGGGCCAACCCCATATTGATAGATTCACTGTGACCCAGACCAGGATAAATAAAGTAATTAATGATTAGCTTTATGGCTCGTTATACCATATGCGCAGATATTGTTCAGTTACTCTGATAACTATACTGTAATTAGTTTACTGCTTTTTCACATTATTCTATTCTGAAAGCATAATCAGTGACGTGTGCTGACCAATCACAGATCACTCATTTTACGATAGAATTTACAGAATCTTATAAATGTTACAATTGAAATGACACATTGTCCAGTTGTAGTTTCAGAAATGTGCAAATATTCTTTGAAAGTTATACCTTTGTTGTTGTTCCTCTTTCAACTGCTTCCAGTAGGGGAATCAGAAACCAGGTCCGCATTTTTGAATTGGCACAGGTTTTTTATTTATTTATTTTTTTTTACAACAGATGCCCTTTTATGATGTGATTTATCTGAACTTGGGCCAACCACTGAGAGTACACTCCTGTAAACCCCATGCTGGGAAGATTCCATGACCAAGACATGGAACCACAACCACAGTGGCAAAAGCTCCAATATTCTAGCCACTAGTTCACCAGGGAACAAAATATCCTTGTATGTGTCATCAAAACAAAATGCTACTTTAAATGTAACTACAGTAGACTGAAATAGATTTTAAGGACTAGCTACTTTTTTAATGGAAAGATTAAAACTTTAAATTGTTTACATCAAAAGGAATGAAATATAGTCGGGAGTTATGATAGAAAATATAAAGGTAGATATATAAATAGATAGCAGAGGTGGAAAAAGTAATCAAATTTTGTACTCAAGTAAAAGTACTGAAATGTTACTGAAGTACAAGTAAAGTTACCATTATAAAAATCTACTCAAGTAAAAGTAAAAAGTAGCTAAAAAAAATTTCCTTTTTTTTTTTTAACAGCAGCGGTGGGACCTACTGTAGTTCAAAAAAGACAATCAGATATAAATTTCAAACTAGTGGTTTTTAATTGGAGGAACACCTTTGCATAATAAAGCTGTTGCCTTTCTTGTGCTTGAAATCAAATTGGTTGCTTAAATATGGCGTTACTTCCCAGTCTAGGGTTGGGCCGTACAGCAAAAGAATGGTTCAGGGTTCTATTTTATACAGTATGGAAACAGTGGTACATGGCAGAAAGGTGAGGTTTGTATTGCTTTACAAAAATACACATACGGATCAGCTTCAGGGTGGACCCAGGCCAAAATAATAAACAGAAGGGTATCTGTATATTAGTAGCTAGATTACCTGCACAAAAATTAGGACAAAACACAAACAAAAATACAGATACCTCCCCCAACTCCCTAAACCAAAAACAGTGAATAAATTCCCTCTTACCAAAATAAAAGGCAGCCACACCCCTACTACTGGTGAGTGCACAAACATACAGCTAAATTATCTACAAATATATACAAAGAGCCAAGCAACTAAACCAAAGGGGCAAAGCAATAATCAAAGTCAATGGGAGACAAAAAGTCAAAACCAGAATACACAACCAAATATCAAAACGCCAAAAACACAATCCAGAAATAAACTCTCTCGAACAACACCAACACCTCGCCTACACGCCTCCTCATCCCGCGTTTCTCTCGGTTTATATATGGTCGCGCTGATTGATGATGTCACTCACAGGGCGGAAGCGACCGTGTGGAAGGTCAGGTAGATGCCGATGTGGGGACAGTCAGAAAACCTGAAGTGGAGTCTGGAGCGGCGCGCGACCAGGACACGATACACATACACTCCCCCTTGTGCCCAAAGTCTCCAGGCCATCTATGACCCTGTACACAGGATAAGTGGTATAGGAGATGAATGAATGAATTATCTTACTGTCACTACTGAACCTACAGAAGTCTGGTGTTAAAAAATGTTGGACTGCTGAAAGGTTGTGAGTTCAAATCCCAGGACTGCCAGAGAGCCACTTGTTGGACCCTTGAGTGAAACCTTGAACTCAGATTGATGTCTGGATTAAATTTCTACTTCCCCATAAGTCACTTTGAATGAAAGCATCTGGTGAACGAATCAACGTAAATATAAACCCCACTGCATCTGACAGAGAGTCCGCGAGGGAGCAGGAGTAGCCTGTATGAGTGTCATCCACTCACCGATGCGTTTGAGCATGAATGGATCTAGGGATCATTTCCACGTTAAAGATGAACACGTACACTATATTCTTCTGTGTGGCAGTTTATCAGACAATAAAGTATACAGCCATGTTAAAGTCATCAAGGTGTTAGAGCAAAGTCTCTGAAGGAAAGCTGGGAGTGAACTGAAGAGTTTTTATATTGAACACAACAGAAATAAACACACACACATGGATAGTCAAAACATGGTAAAAAAAATCTATTAATCTATATACATATAATAAAATTGTAAAGTTGGTGTGTCTGTAAATTGAAGATATTTGTGAAAAAAAATAATTTGTGGGAATGTAAGATGAGAAATAGGACACATCAAGATGGTTATTTGGATTTTTGTCTGTCTGTTTGTTAGTGCACACATCACATAAAAACTACTAAACAAATTTTAATGCGGTTTTCACAGGTGTATTTGGTTGAGCTTGAGGTAACATATAGGCTTTGTTTCATTGCAATCGACCCACAGGAAGAGAAGATATGCTAATCTAAATTTTAAATGGAAAACGCCCTTATTAAAAACCTCGACCTTGAAAAATACAATTAGGTCATCTCAAAATTCAACAGATGGCGCTATACATTTTTTAATACGTGCTTATGAGTGTTCAATTAAATTCCACATAAACGAAGTCGTGGGCACATCTAGTTATAAATAACTTATTGTTACTATTATGAAACCATTATTTTTTAGCCATATATCACAGGGTTTTCATTATAGGCATGAAACTGTTATTAATGTCATGTGTTGCTCCCTTTTTGTCAAATCTGTAATTATGTCATGTTTCTTTCAAATAGCAAGGACAATAATTTAAAAAATCATTCCAAGGAGCAGTCAGTAAATTGTAGATTTTTGCCATTTTTCCCTTTTATTTTCATTTTTTACTTCTAGTATCTCCCCCACAGTAAATTTTAAAAGTGAATTGCTCAGAACGTAATCCACCCAGTCTTTCACATCAGTGTCAGTGTAAATGGGATTAAAACTATTATACCAGCCTCTATGAATGTAGTCCTGTCACCTGATAAGACTTGTCACAACTATTGCCACAAGTTTGAGCCATTAAAGGAGTTCCTGGGAGGCCGGCGTTTCAGAGGTGAATCAGGCACCTGATCAGGGCTCTGGGGTACTGAGAAAACTTTGTACCTTGTTGGTATCCAAGCATTAATGAAACACTGGGATGTAGTGCATTAGTGCAATAAGGGATTATGCAGAGATTATTAAAATAAAAAATAATAATATTTGTTTAATCTAAAAAAAGAGAGATTTTTTTATAAAGTTTATTATTAGGCCTTGATTTGTTCACCATACATGTTATTTTGAATGTGCAATGTTAGAAACTGCATTTTTGTTACAGTCAGACGTACTAGCTAATATAATATTATATATACGATACTTAGTACATTTATAGCTTCTGAACATCCTGGATTGTGGGTTCAGTCACAGTGTGATTTAATAGCAAACAAGTGGATGAATTAAAAAGTCAAAATTTATTTTTATTAGCCCAGGATTTTTACCTGCAAGCTCTCTGTTGCACACATCTATGGGGAAAATGGTGCCTCAGCTACAGTAGCTCGTTGTGTGTGTGTGTGTGTGTGTGTGTATGTGTGTGTGTGTGTGTGTGTGTGTGTGTGTGTGTGTGTGTGTTATTCTCCGCAGGAGGCAGTAACCGGCATGCCCCCTCACCCTGAGGCAACAGGTGTCTCATCACCATCAAAAACACAGACTCCTGTTTAACAGCCATTCTGTGCTCATAATACACACTCACATCGATCCATTACTGAGGCGGTGAGAGCTTTCCATCCCCGCTATGATGCACACACACACAACAGCATACAAAGCCCAGGAGCAATAGATCATACTATACCAGAAAATCCCCCTCTCTCTCTCTCTTTCCACTGTTTTTTTTCATCAGTACATTCATCTCCATAAAGTGAAAGACATTTATTAAACTCGTCGTCCTTCATCATGAAGGATTCCCACTGAGCTTTCCTGCCTAATGAGGAACTAGCAGGCAGAATGCTTTCACACGGTATTTAAAAGTAGCATGATAAGCTAATTTCTTGAGGTTTTTTTAATGACAGCATGAATATATATATATAAATATATATATATATATATATATATATATATATATATAAAATTTCTCTGACTTTGGTGAAACGCCGTGTAATCCGTCACTTTTATTCATGTGTGGTAATGAAATATGTGGCAATCAGCAGTTTGAAGAGCCAGATGAAAAAGTGAAAAATAAACATCAGTCAAGCTCGATTTCTGTCATCATCTGAGCAGTAACTTGGTGCGTAGGCGTGTTCAGCGTTGCTTTTAGCCAAAACAGAAATCCTCAGCCTGCGTTATGTTTGAGACACCTTTCAGGGTGATCACTTATAGTATGTCAAAAATAACCAGACTACTGTTTGAGCTATAACACAGAGCTGGTGTAAGAATGGAAGCTGGATACATAAACTATGCCGTTGTGTTTTGACATTTGACATTGAAGTGTGACATTTACAGTAAATCATGCTCCGTATTTCTGACTATAAATGTTCAACATACATTTAAGGAACAAGAACTACACTCAAATTTATACTGTACATATAAGGTCATTCCACCAGTTGAGCAAAGATGTGATCCATGATTTTTGAGATGTCTGTCAAAGTCTTGACCCAGCAGGAATTTTTGGTTTTGTCAAAACGTTTTGGCGACATTAAAAGGCGACGTTGTTATTAAATTGTTTTTGAAAGTTAGAATTATTTTAATAAAATGAAATGTTAACTACATGAGGATAGGATAGGGTCCGTCTAAGTGCTATATCCGTAGTTTCTGTGGCAGTTACTTACAGGTTCGGGTTGCCGGCTCGATGCCCGATTGTCAATCTGCGCATTCGGAGATGAAGGACCTCGCTCATGGGTCCAACAGTGGCAGCACAGCGGCATCAGGGCTCAAACCAGGGACCTCATGATCAGCAGTCCAACACCTTAACCTCTGAGCTAACCTTGCCTCGTTGACTAAGTGATGATGGGATAATGAACGCCCCTCACAATGTTACAAAAATAATCTTAAAACAATATTTATACCAAAATGAACATGTTTTTTTTTTTTTTTTTAACTCCAGTCATTGTGGTGAGATCACTGCGGTCTTACCACTGGTCCACAAGGGAACATGCTATTGATGCTAGTGCATTTATAATAACAAACACAGGGTCACAAGCATCATATTATAGTACAGTAACTCGGAAGCTAAGATGCACCAGTAATATTTCAGAAAGAAAATGAAACAGAGATGTAGCTTCCGAGTGGCGCAGTGGTTAAAGTGCTCGCCCTATCATCCGGAGATCGCTAGTTCGAATCCCGGGTGGTGCTGTAACCTCTCGCAGCCGGAGGTTTAGAGAGAGCTGATTGGCCGAGCTCTCTCAGAGGGGAGGGTACTTAGTGCTCCCACATTAATCACGGCTCTACAGCCAATCAGGGGCGTCTGTGAGCTCGCGCAACGGAGGGAGTGGATAGCGCTGTCCTCCGAGTGTGTTACGCCGCCCCCTACGATAGTCTTCGGCCCTCCCGGCTGAGTGGTAGTAGTAGCCTTAATGTGGGAGCCCCCTAGTGGCGGGGAGGAATTGGACACGACTAAATTAGGGAGAAAATCGGGGGAAAATCCAAAAAAAAAAAACTGTAACATTTCAGCATCAAGAGATACAGGACACGAGATATACATGCTGTTTGTTGTAATCTGTTGCATCCGTCGCAATCTCCGATCGTAATTCTAAACCCTGTTAAAAACTGAAAGCACCATGGATGTTTTCTGGGATGAAGTGTGAACGGATGTTAATTGGCATAAATGATCCAGACAAAGGATGTTGAAGTTGTATTTGCAGCATAATGTTGCATTTGCTACAGAATGCATGCACTACTTCCTAAAATAAGGCACATAACCAGAGCATTACTTCACAGGATCCCCCAAAAAATGGGTTTGTGTGTCCATATTATCGTTTCGGAAAACGCTGTCATACGAGCACATATGCTAAGAGTTTGGCAGTGGAGTCTCAGAGTAGGAGGAAGAAAAACACTCGCATTGCAGCTGGGAGATGTATTAGAGTCCAGCAAGGCCAAACAAGCAGCTCTTCACAACGAGGATTCCAGACTGCACAGGAAGTGCAGAGAGTTTCTCTACATTTTCATTTTTAGATAACTTAATCAGCATATCAAACAGGGCCGGGAAGCAGTGCCAGTGTCCAAAAAATACACGCTCATATTTGAATTCAATTTCATACAGGGTTCATCCATTTTTGGGTTCTTACAGAGATAAAGAGACAAAAAATACTGCTATACTGTAACAGATAAAGATCAGGAGGTACATTTCATAAGAGTACTGTGGATGACATAACTTTGGTCTACGGAGTTTCCCATAAATCAGAAATAATCGTTTGTTTGTTTTTTCTCTCTTACAGACCATGATGTAACTGCACAAGGCAGACTGAATCCAAAAGTGGTACTCGTAGAAATTGATGATTCGAGGAAAATGATGGACATGTCCTCTAAATAAAGTCTATTATGTCACTGTTTTTTTTCTTTTTCTTTTTCTTTCAGTAATTGGCAGCTCGACACCCGATATGTATCTGAGCATTCGGGGGTAAACACCATCAAATTACAGTATCCTTATTTAAGCTGTCATTACACTACCAGTCATAACTCAGGTTTAAATCAGCCCTAACCTGGCCTATCAAATCAAGTTTAAATCAAGTACAAGGTTTCTACAGTAGATTTACTGCCTCCTACTGATCAGCGTTCAGGCATCTACACGTGTCAGAGCGGATTAAACACGATTGATTCCTTTTTACTTGATTTAATATCCAATGAAAACTCGGAGCAGGAAAAGCAGGAAGTAAATTTAACATTCGCAGCTGCTCTGGATATTCTCCACCGAGGACTTGGAGTAATTGAACTGTAAAATCCTGATGCTTTACTCCTGCCTGGAGCATTACGCCGTGCATGGTCCCACATGGATAAAAGATTTACACTCTACAAAAACAGTTCGAGCCCAAGTCTCACCAACGCTTTTTTAATTAAAAAAAAAAAAGAAAAGAAAAGACAATGCTCATGGGTTGTGCTCATTCCAGGAGTGCGTCTTCTGTACTTCACAACCTTTTCATACTCAACGTCCCTTAAACACACTACCGAACATGTACGTGTATGGACACCTTGGTGTTACCAAGAAGATAATGCGTTAGATATTCAGCGGGTCATCTCAGGGCATCACCGTCACACCGTCTTGGAATCTATTTCTATAGCCGGATTTCAGTAAAGATGTTATTTGAGAAATTGTCCAGTGTTATAAATATACTATATATCTGAATGAACCTGGTCACAGGATTTCAGTGCGTCCAAGAAGAAAAGAAATAACTAAGCATAGATCTGATCGTTTGAATTATTTCAGATTTTGTTAAAAGACTCTTCATTTTCTTTACTGGCTCCATATGGCTACAACCCCATTTTGTTTTTCCCATCATCACTCTTTTTCTTGCTTATAAGCCCAGGCCAGGTTCAGAGTCAAAGCTCAGAGACTAAACCTGAGCAGACAGCCTGATCGCCCACAGAGACCGTTCAGGAATACTGGAGGTGATTTCAACACACTGTTCATATTTTACATCATGATGAAGATTTTAATGAAGATTTAAAATCTTGCAAAAAATAAATAAATAAATAAAAATCTCATCTCCTTCTCTTGTGCTGTCCGGTTTTGTTTCCAGAGGTGTGAAATTATTTTTGGCACATTGTAAAGCGACCACCTGGTCTGGGAGCGGGTGAAATATGAACTGCTTTCTCCACAACAGCCAAAAGAACATTTCGGAAAGACATCCACTAAAACCTGAGTAGAATTTACAGCTTGGTGAAAAAGACCTGGGTGTCTTAGGCTTTGCAACTGAGATTTTTTGCAAGTGAAAAACTGACAAATAGCAGGACATAGTCATTACAATGTAATAGAAATATGGCTGTATATTAAGATATCCATCCATCCATCCATCTGGAAACCTTTGTAGTCCAACCAGGAATCTTGGAGGCCAATGGTGATTTTCACATCTGTGGTAGGACCACCAATCAACATTCACACACTCAGGGCAATTTGGGAACACCAGTTAGTCTAATCTGCATGTCTTTGGACTGTGGGAGGAAACAGGACCACCTGGAGGAAACCCACCAAGCACGGGGAGAACATGCAAACTCCATGCAAACAGCCCGAGGCGAGAGTCGAACCCAAACCCTGGAGGTGCAAGGCCACAGTGCGAACCACTACATCACCATGGCTCCATACTGTATATTAAGATCTAATAAGTAATAAGCAATTCAGAGTCAACAATGAGGATGCCCTGAAATTATATATACGTAAGGAACAAACCAGACTCCAAAGAGCAGTCCTGACATGAGCACAAGACAAATCTTTATGAGAACAGCAGCATTTTTAAGTACAAATCTACAAGATCCACATGAGATCATCCACTCTAAAAAAAATGTATAGTTTTATAATAATCCAGGGAGATCGGTAGGGTGAGAGGAGACATAGTAGAAGCAGTAGAAGAAGAGAGAGAAACCATAGCAGCAGATGTATTTTAGCGTCTCTCTCCATCACAGATGACCTACACTCCCTCCATCCATTCCCAGTTCAGAACTCAGAGGAGCAGCATGGATGCCGGTGTACTCTTGTGTGAGATAGAGAGATGAGAGATAGTAGGATCAGATGTGATAGCTCTATAGTGGCTGGATTTCAGGTCCCGTGTCTCTCTGTTTAATAAAAGCAACGCAGACACCCGGGACGCAATGTATAAACCAGATGGACATATGGGAAAAGAGAGAGAGAGAGAGAGAGAGAGAGAGAGAGAGAGAGAGAGAGAGAGAGCTAGGGACAACTCAAGAACCACATGTTATCTGTTTTTTTTTTTTCTTCCCAAAACTGAACCAAACTGGATTTCTCATACACCATCACACCCACATGCGTCCTTCTCAACCGCACATCCAAACATTCTTCATTCACAAATGGACATTTTTGAGCTCCTGCATATAAAATGTTTGGAGGCTGTTTTTTACCCTCTCCGAGGGAGCCTGGAACACAGGATCGATTCAGGTAGCAGCAGGAAGTTTCTGTGTGGTTATGGGGCAGTCGGCGGGGATTTAAAGTCACTTTGCAAGTCTCCAGGCGTCTTTCAAACGTTACTCTCAATTTACATCACTTGCATTTATCGTTATTGAACTGACCGAGATTTTGTGCAGAGCTGTCAATCAAAACTGAGCTATAACAACATACTGCTTTTTTAAATTTCTGTATAATTTTATATCTCTTTAACTCTATCAGCTTTTTTTTTTTTTTTTTTCCACAAAGGAGCTGCCTGGGAACGGAGTACAGTAACTCCCAGGCTCGTGGGAAATCTGCTGGAATGAAGCTGTAAACTAAACTCTTCACTGCCTGATAGTTAAACCTGACTAAAGGAAAAGCTCCAAAAACAACACCGTAATTCCAGCCGATGGGAAGAGCAAGTGACGGCATTGCGTTAAACACTATGTATATTCTTTATATAAGTTCCTATCATTCTCAAATGTTGTTGTTATTAAACAAAGAAAGAAAAAATCTGTAATGACGCGTTTACTTAACTTTTAAGGAAGGAGTCTCCAGTTTCCGTGCTTTGAAACACAGGAAAGTCAGGATAGAAAACTTTAGAGTTGTGTGGTTAAATCTATTATTTATCTATTAACTTTTGATTTGATTTGATAACTGTGTGGTTAAATCTATTCAGTTTTTATTCAGAATTGAATCGCACTTTTTTAAATTATCGAGGTAAAGTTTGACTGGTTTAAAATGGACAAATTCCTTAACAATATCAAACATATTTTGCATCTCAGCAATTTTCTCATGCAAACACTCATGTTTTGTGAAAGTATCACTTCTTCTTCTTTTGAGACTATGAGCAGTGGGTCTAATACCGCCACCTACTGGTGTGGAGCAGAGAGCGAACCATTAACGTTTTGTATGAGATACAACATTTAAACCAACACACGTTCAACGCTTATTAGATCATTTTAGTAGTTTGTGATACCTCTAAACAGGTAAGTAAGGAATATATTTGCTTGGGACAAATCAGACAGTAAACCTTTTAGAGCTATTGAATCATAATGCCTAAAATTTGATTAGAATTGAATCGACAGTCTTCCTATGATTGAAGTAAGCTGGTAAAGGAATGGATGTTTATCGCTGCCATAATGTACTTGTTCGACAACATTAAGTGTAGCTATAAAAATGATAACCAATAAAATGTCATCTGTTATTTAACTTTAACGTTATTTAACTAAAAGGTTTCCAGTGCAATAAAAGTACTATAACACTTCAGGCTGTGTTAAAAATAATCAGCTTCAGGATGGTAAAAGTGATTCTAGCTCTCTGTCATCTCAGCTTCCATAGTGAACCGTCATCTTTTACACTAAACCCAGAAATAAGTGAGCGAGTTTACATGAAATGTCATGAGCCGCCATGACCCTGTTTGTACGCCGCGGGTGTCTCACACACACTGAACACGGTTCCTCATAGGTAAGATTCTTTATAATCTGAAAAAACATCCACAAAGCCGTGGGATTTGTCTGACTGAATAACTCCTTGAGCCGTGTGGAATTCAGGCCACTGAGGGGAAGACCCAAAGAAGCCACAGAGAAGAAAGAAGAAAGAGACTTTGCTTCTTCAAGTATTTGCACATTTCATTAAGAGCCGTATTCACCGAGTCACTGAAGTTCAAAACTTACTTCAATATTTACGCAGGGAAAATTTCAGACTAGGTTTACTCAGGTGCTTAAGCTGATTTTCTGAGCAGCAGGTATACGCCTGTATATTTTCACACCACAGGAAACACTGCTAAATCGCCTATATGAAGCGGCGCTAAACATAGAAAAGGAGCAGCGCTGTGTTTTTCACTTCATCTCTATCTACCTCATCCAAAATCTAAAGTCCCAAAATGGTTGATTTTTCTATCTTGCTGTTTTATTTTATTTTTTATCTTGTAAAGCAAATTTAGTGTTGAAATAAACGTGCGCAGAATGTTAATGTGAATGCAGCTTATCCCATGCGGCTGCTTTCTTATGCAGATAAATAACTCGTTCCCACAATATCATAATTTGTGCCCTTCAAATAATAATTGGATACAACAAGGTAATAACTCGCTCCCAAACATAGCAGTTATTTTGTACACACAAGATAATAAGTAGTTTCCACATGACAATAATTGGTGTTATCCTACGTGCTCTATAAAATAGGAAAAGTTCGAATTTGTTCATTTCTCTTGTAAGGATAAAACAGTTGCTCAAAACTTGCTAGAACTTAGAAATTCTAAGAGTTGTTGAATTTAGTTAGAAAAGGCTGTTTGTAGAAAAAGCAATGCTTTCAGAGGGGAAACTCTGTAGTTATGCATTTTTTGGGGGTCGCCCCGTTTAGAGAATCCTTAAAGGTTCTGAATATATAAACCTCAAACCTCAAGTGTTTCCCTACTGTTTTCTAACAGTATAGTTGTGTATAGAGCCGTGAGATTAAATCGATTATGCAATTTAATTAATGCTTTGTTGGTCGATCTGATTCACTGAATCTGCAAATCAGTTTTCGATTCAGAATCGAGCCACACTTTTTAAAAATTATTTAAATAAACTTACAAATGTTAAATGGTCAAAAATGAACTAATTCTTTTTAAAATGTACCACTGCTTTCGCAACAATATATTTGCATCTTTTGAGTTTAAGGGTGATTAGTGCAATAGTGCCACCTACTGGACGGGAGTGTGGAGCAGAAGATTAGCAAGAACCAGATCGTCACTTACTGTAAAACACATAATATTTAAACAATCAGCAATAATTTGCTGATTACATTATTTCAGTAGTTTTTAATACTTTAAAAAAGAAAGACAGAGAAAAAGAGCTGCTTGAGACAATTCAGACAGTAAACCTTGCTGATTCACAGCTGGGTCTGATCCTACATACAGTACAGCAGATGCACAAGTTTATTGATGCAAAAGCTCTGCTTATGTTTCCATGGTTTAAATAGGAGCCATGGAAAGCGTACACATCCATGTTAGTGCACTTTGGTTATTTCTTTAAAATGGTAGCTAGCAGATTTGAAATTAAGTGCATTTTCAGAAAAGCGCTTCCGTCCATCTTTAAGTAAAGTACGTTTCATTGTTTACATTGCATCTGACCCTGTAGCGACTTGGAATCAAGAGTAAACACTGTAGTTACTTCTGCAGCATTTGTTGCAGAGTCTGCTGATCTGCCGATGTCTATTGCTTCAGTAGCAATGACAATTCACGCAATTTCTCCATTTAAGATATTTTATCAGTTTACTCCTATTGTTTAAAGACGCTGAAGTTACTCCTCGTAATATTTTTCCCAGAGACGACTTCGCAGGTCATCCAGGAACACACCCAGATCGTCAGATCATCACCCAGTAGCTATCATCTAGGGATGACTGGTTTTAATGCATCCCTACAAAAAGTTCTCCAAAAGCTGCCAAAACAGTGATCCAATGTTCTCTGCTAAAGCTCGTCTTTAATCTCTCCGGCCGTACTGAAGTGGGAGAAACAGTTACACATTCCCTTCTGAGTGCTAAAATTGTCATAGCGTGAAATCTTGCTTCTTTGGTGCAGGAGTGACTGCTAGTTTTAAAGCTAAAAATCACAGTGGAAAAAAAAAAAGATGGAGAGTGCCAAAAGGCAGGTTTAGAGCGAAGCTTAGCTCAGTGCGCCAGGCATCTTGGAGAGCTTTTTGCTCAGAAATGCCTTCACAGAGAACGGGTGCACAGCTAATCCGCGCTGGAAAGTCAACAAGAACAGGGTTTTGCGTTCTTCATTTTTACAGGATGTTCGAGAACTGCAGCTCGTCTGGAGCCAAGAAGAGATCCAAGAGATTCATCTCCAGCCCGAAGGGCATTTCCAAAATGTAGTTTTCTCGGCATTTCTTAGAGGAAGTCAGTCTTCTGGGAAAGTCAGCTGTGCCCGCTCTAAGATTGAACATCTCCATCCATCCGAAAATAAGCTCTACATTCGGTTTCATTATGTACATGACCACATATGACATTTGTGGTCGATTTTATTTGCAGTTTCATTGTGACACTGTTGTGATGTTGGAGACCGAGACGGAACAACAGGGCTGTAGCATAAAAACAACCACAAGTGCTCTCTCTCTCTCTCTCTCTCCCCCATACATAATAGAAATACGTTTAAAAGGAAATGGTTTTGGTCTGTAAGGCTAACATCTTAATATAACGCAGTTTGTACTTTTTGTTTCAACATTATCATGTTGAAATCAAGCATGCAGCTTTACACAGCTTTACATCCTGCATCCTTACAATAAAGAAAAAACTATTCTTTATTTTAAAAAAAAGAAGCAATTTTCCAGCTAAATCATTCACAATGTACGGGGGCGTTCAAGTCTAACCGGGACTCATAAAATCGATTGCCATTTACACAAGACTTCAAGCAGAGTACGGGGATGAGACTGCAGTAAAACATTTTAACAGTGCAAATAGTATAAAAAAGGATGTACTGTATCCTACATACAGTAATGACGATCCTGGCCTAAGTGGTTCAGTCGTTCCCGTTAGCATTCAGAAAGGTGAACTTCTGATCCTTGAAAAACCAACAGATAAGTCTTCCACTTATGAGAGTTATTGCCACAGTCTTGATCTTGCGCCAAGCCACTTACAAAGAGTTCCTGAAAAAACTTTTTACCGTTATGGTATCCAAGCACTGGGATAAGTGCATTAGTGTAGCAGGGAATTATATAGAGAAATAACAGGAGAGGTTTTATATGATTTGCCTAAAATGAAAAAGTTATTTGGAGTCCATGTTTGTATTTGTTTAGATCATGTGTGCAAATTCAGAAAAAGTTATTTATATTTAATTGTATTCAGATACCTCCTTACTATACAGCAATAAGGGAAAGGTCGAGCCATTTTTTCAGTCTGTGCTCTGATTGATGCTGCTTTGGGGTCGACCAATGTCATTTTGTAGGCTTTGTCACAGATCCACCCTGCTCTCAGCGGCCATAAATAACTGATGACACACCAGTACAGTAAACCACCACACATGACATCATTCACTCGGCTCCACTCGGCCTATCGTCTTGACGTTGGCTGCATGCATTGGTCCGTGTGGTAGTCTAATTTATTATGCTGACCTCTAACAATCTCCAACGCTGCACATTCCCAGGCAGCAAAGACAAATCCGAGCAGCCCATGCTCACATTCTTGCATGCAACAGCAAGATCTCAACCCATGCTTCAAGATATGAGCAAGGTATCCATGCCAACATAAAGGATATTATGTCTATACTCAAAATCTGCGGAGCCACAGATCAGACCACAGAGAGTCAGAAAGACAGTCCCCAGGGTAGCAAAACCACTAGTCGATGAGTCACACAGAGTCTGAAAGACATCAGGGCCTACCAGAATCCACAGAGTCACAGCATTAACACCCACTAGAATCACACAGCGACCCAATGTCCATTAAATATGTATACAACCCAAAAGTATTAAAACTCTCTGGAGTTCAGAGCCCTTAAGGCATCAAGTCTCACACTGATTGCCCACAGAATCACACACAGCTCCACAGGAAAAGCGTCCACAGTCACACAGAGGCGGAAAGTCAACAAAACCTTACTGAGGCCCACACTTCTACTGGGCTACAGTCACTCTTATTCACACAGTTCTAGCACCTACAGGGCATATAGTGGCACCCGCAAGGGTATTTCATCATGGTATCGCACATGTACAGTAGCATCACCCTAAAGGGCACTTTATCATGTTCTCTTGCATGAAGCAGCATCCTAGATGAAACATTTTGTCATGTTCTCTCACATGTAGCAACACCCTAAAAGGCATTTCCTCACTTTCCTAGAGGGCACTTCATCATGTTTTCCTGCATGTAGCATCACCCTACAGATCACTTCATCACATTCTCTTACATTTAGAGGGTGTTTTATTACATGTTTACTCCATTTTTACAGCCATTAGAGCACATTTCTCTACTATAAGAGCACCCTTACTTTGCCTTACTGGATTTATTTAATTCGAAATGTATGCAAACATTTGCATTTTACCATATCTTATACAATATAAGAAAACATGTTAATATTGTGTTTGTGTCAAGAGTAAAAATTGTTAAGCCAGAAATGTGAGTTTCATGAGTCCTTGTAATGGTCTAAACTTATAAAGTGAACATTCGGGACAAAAATCTGCCAAAGTAAATGCAAAAACTGAAAGAAAAAACAAAACAAAAAACAATCTAAGCAAAGCCAAACTGGACTGGACCAAGGGCCAACCGCAGTAACGAAGGCCAAACCTAAGAGATGACACCTGTGTGTGGGTGAGTGGGAGACTACTGGATGTCTGTGTGTATCTTGGTCCAGTAACAATTCGACCTTCCTTTGGAAAACGTAATGCAGTTTGTGAGCTTCAGAACTGTACTTAGCTGTACTTTACTGCCTTCTACTGGCCACTGCACTCACTACACTTACTGTACTAGATACAGTACATTTATCTATCTACAGTACCTGTATTACAGTACTCTGCTCTTACTTAAACCCATAATAAGATACTCAGATCAGAGTACTCAGCCTGCTTACAATATATTAATCATACATTCCATTTTATCTATATAATACAGAATCTGTCCATCCTTAGAGAGAGCACATACTGCAAGGCCACTTGTCACATCACACCCTGTACAAATTTCTGTGGTCAATTAAATCTTTTTTTTTTTTTTTTCTGTACATACTATGATGTTGAATGACCTTCATACAATATTAGGAAATATTAAAATGTTTAAAATTGGATAAAAATCAAGTAACAATCAAATAAAATAATAAATATCATCTTAGAGATGAGAAGTGTGTCACGGTTACTGCTTGCCGGACGAAAGAGGTGCATGAAAGCAGAGGTGAAGTGCAACAAAAGACTTTATTGAACACAAAACAGGGAACCAAAGACGAACCGAACCAGAACTTTAAACATAGGACACACAAACTATAAACATGACAAACTAGACATTACAAACAGACGGAGAGACAGACAGGCTAGGAGACAGACAGACAGACTAGGAGAACATAGAGTCAGGAGAACACAGAGCTGAACAACATACCATAACAAACAGTAACCTAGACGAACAGATGCAACACAAGACTAAACTGAACCCAGGAACATTTATAACAAAACTAACGAGCACAGCTAATTAGCAACCTCAGTTCAGGTGAGCGCCACATCACCTGACCGAGGTGCATTCTGGGGATTAGAGTCCTTCACAGAAAAGAACACAAAGAACACAGAAAAAACAAAGGAAGTCTCTGGGCGCTTTGGCGCCCTCTAGGGGTAATCCCTGACAAAGTGCTAGTTTGACATTTCTTTTTTTTTTAGATTGGCTGTAATGCCAATATATGGCATAAAATATATGTATACTGTGCTTTGTGTTCCTAAGTCATGCTCCATGTAGGACACACACAAACTTGTTTTGGAACCCAAGGCCATTTCATGAGGTGTGTATACATGCATTTGTAATGCTGAGGTATTGGTAATGTGTCTTTCACAAACTCTTATAGAGCATATGAATAGTTTTTTTCACCTGCACCTCATTTTTCTTTTCATAGCCAGGCACCATTGTGTGCAAATAACTCATTCATTTTTATTCATTTATCTTTATTAAGCGCTTAAGTGCTCCACATCTGAGATAATCATTTTTGTGCGAAAACATGTGAGGCATGCGTTTTTGTCTTTCAGCTGCATAAATGATTTACAGCGGAACCTCAGAATGTATTGTAAATGCAGCATGTTTTAAATTTAATCTTTAATTGAAAGTTCTTAAGGTGAAAACTTGTATTGCGATAGTAATTTCCCCCGTAAGAAATCATCTAAATGCAAATAATCCGTTCCAGCCACACGAAAATATTACCAATATTAACAATTTCCAACACTATAATCATATTTTTGCATCAAAACATTTACAAAAGATATCTATATGAAGTAAAATATGAAATAAATACACAAGAAACTTCACTTAATCTTAATGAAGAATTAAATGAATGAACTTGCTTGGCTTTCCACTGACGCAAACAACATAGTTTGGCTCGTTCGTTTGTTCGTTTGTATACTGAAAATGCTACAATAGTGCAAGGGTTCTTAATTAATCTTAATTAAAAAAAAAAAGAATCTGATAAAAAGCTATGCAAAATAGTAAAAATCGCAAATATTGTGAGCCGAAAGAGTCGACTCTTAGTGGTCAGCTGAGTCAAATAATGTGACTTTAAGTCAGAATCCCCAGCACTGTGAGGGCTCAGGTATTACTGTACATAACCTGATGACACTGTCAGTAAACAGCTCTAAACCATGACTGATTCAGCAGTACAAAGTGACAGAGACTTGTCTCTCCTACCTGACACGTCCCAGCCACGCAGATGGCCGTCGCATTCTGTCCACACGGCGTCCCGTCAACGACACGCTCTGACTGGCGGACGTAGAAACGGTATCCGATCGCACGGCAGTTGAGCTCGCAGAGCTGAGCTCCAGGAACTGTGAAAATTTACAGAAAGCACAATCACAGGCCAAATAAAAACAAACTAAAGACTCCTGACATAATCATTATGCATTAATTAGGGAATTTTCACATTTTGTAGACACATAAGAGAATATCTTGTGCATTCCTGAATTTCCACAATTGCTTTGTGATGAACTAGTGTCCAAATCATGATCTCCTGAGAGTACAGAATACCCACAATGCACTCTGCATTTCAGTCCCAGAGAAACAAGCATAGAGGCCTTTTCTTTACCAACTCACAGATCTGACGCTGAGCTCTTCTGTTTAAGGACCCATATGTTACTATTCCTTTAACACAAGTCTCAGAACTCCCCCAAAGTGTGTGATATATACATATATATATCACTCACTTTATTTCACTCCTCCTCCAAATGTGCCGATTCAGTGTCTATATACTGTAAATGTGCTACTCCTGAGTAACACGCCCTTCAGAGAACGGCAGGGAAAAGCAACAAATCATGTAGAGGGGCTCTTCTTCTGTGAGGTCACATTAGGGGGGAATCTAATTGGCTTATTTAAACACCAGCCAATACAAAAATGGAAAAGCAGGGAATACCCCCCCCCCCTCATGTTTTGCATAATAGGTGCCATTTAAGTATGTTTCATTTACTGTAACAAGTTTCAAGTTTTATTGTCATATGCACAGTAAAAAAAAAAAACTTCCTTTGCTGTCATCAATGAATGCCAGAAAAATAATGACTGTAAGTATAAATAGATGAAAAAGAAACCATTTTTAAAAGCAGAATTGAAAAAAAACAACATCTATATAATACAAAACAGGGGACGTTAAAAACAATTTTACGCAGAAAATGAAAATGTATATTATAAACAAATAGACTGTATACATGGATGCAGAATAGAGTGCATAAGCAAAAATATACAGTATGTGACTGTGCAATGATTGTGCAGTGTAGTAACATGATGCTCGTTGGTGTAATTGAAGAAATTATTTAAAAAGTATATCTTAAGTTTAAAAATAGCTCTTTATGAAGTTGTATCCCCATCATCCTTATATGAAACCAAGTGACCATACCAAATTCAAGAAAATTTTGTCAGAAGGCTTTCCCTTTGTGCCTTTTTTAAAAAGAAATTTTTTTTTTTTTTTCATTTCCGCCAGCTTTAGGGAATCATAAAATCTCTGCCAGAAAAGATCCTCACTTCTAAAATATGCGCCAACATGACAGAACATTTTAGCACCTGCAACAAACAGCAGGATTAAAAGGTAACATTACATGTAATAAACCGAATTTGCTTACATTCCACCTGCATTATTCTTTCAATCCTTTCATTCATTAACTACACAAGCTGTCATTTTGACATCTCACTTAAATGCTCTTCTTATTACTGCCCTAAGAGTCTGTGTGATTCCTGTTGCTTAGTGATGCTAAGACTTAATCTGTAGAGCTGTGAAGTGAAGGTCTACAATGACACGCAGCCTGCAAACTTAAAACGTAAAAAATTACATGTTGGTTCATATATCACTAGAGACGCCAAATATCTGAAAGAAAACAAATTTAAAGAAAGAGACGTGAAAATCTCACCTTCGTTGAAAGGTTCCCATTCATAGAGCCGGCCCATGAAGGGGTGATTGTTATATGAGGAACACTGGATGTCTCTGCTGTTCCTGCTGGCTGTGGGACAAGCCTGACACATACACACACAGAAGGATACAAGTGCTGATTTTGTGGATTTTTTTTTCATTGCAATCATTGTTATCTTTATGGAGGAACATATTATCTCTAGAACTTAGAAATTCCTATACAGTATTTACCCCATAACTTATCTTGAATTTCAAAACTTCGATATAAAAATTCCAATAAATTATAATAAGTTACACTCATTAGACATTTAGCACACAGTATATTTCATATATAATCTTTGACCTACGCTCTTAAAGCTGTCAGAGAGAGAGAGAGAGAGAGAGAGAGGTGTGTGTGTGTCTAAAGCCCTGACTCTGTAACATTCCCGCCCCCCGGATAATTCTGGATTTTATGATCGCTCTGAGGAGATGTCAACTCCCACCATGTTCACACATACGCACATACCAAAATCCTCTCTGCCTCAACAAGCACTGGAACTTCTACACACAATAGACACACAAGGACAAAATCATTAGGAAGGTTCTTAAAAGATTCATTTTAAATGACCAAAATATTTTGGTTCGTGGTGCACGGGCAACATTCCCGTCTCTGGTTCCACACTCCCATTGCAGTTAAATTATGACCATCAGCTTTAAAGTTTGCCACTTAGTAAGATAAAATACCAATAAAAAATACATTATAAAAAGAATAAAATAACATGTATTAAAACCTATACCCAACAATATTAAAAAATATATATAAATAAGAGTAAAAAACTAGAAAAATATTTTTAACCAAGATAACCGGTAAAAAAGGTTCGGGTTGGTGGACATTGGGGATCACAGACCTTGGGGTTAGGATTATGGAAATGGATGGAGAAAGTACTGAGGTTATGGTTAGGGTTTTGACAGTGGGTGGAGATAAGAAATCAATTTTAAAAGAAGGTTAAGGTATATATTTTAATAAAAGGTACGGGCCTGGAAGAAAAAAAGAAAAAGAAAAAGGAGGGGTCCTGTACGGTATTAGACACGCCATGCCACGCTGTTCCTGGTACTGTAAATGCCCAAGGTCATTATTATTTGATTAATAAAATGCGCTCATCTGCCATCCAGCACATTCCCAAGGCAGACGCTCGCACGTTCTGTATCCTTTGCAGTAGAAGATTTTTCATATGAAATCTGAACATGCTTTAAATACTAAAGATTCTTACATTCACGTTGCAAATCTTGTACTGGCTGGCAGCTCCAGAGCAGGAGGAGGCTGGCAGCTGTGACGGGTTATGAGGTCTCCCAGGAGACGAAGGTTGGCTAAAACCTGATGTCAGTGTGCCAGAAGGGTGTGGCTTCCCCTGAGACTGGAGACTCGAGCTGGGCTGGTGGAGGGGAACCCAGGATGCCTGCTGGCTTGTACCGTGATGGGTATTTTGAGGGAGACTTTGCGCAGTATTTCTGTACTTCTGCTGCTGCCTGTAGCTGTTGTATCTGTACTCAGAGGGTGAGCGAGGCTGTCGCTGGCTGTACACGGATTGTCCGGGATCTCTCTGTGACGAGACCACATATGGCATCTTCCCGTAACCGTACATCCCTGGACTGATCCGAGTGCTGCTGCCTCGCCTGAGGAACCACGTGATGCAATGAGTATGTTACATAATAGAGCAAATTCCTGGTGTATACAATTATACATATGGGGAAATTGTTCACTCTTCATTAATCAGTAGATCTAATGAATCCACTTGATCTTAAAAATTACAATCAATCTTGATTTAAATCTTAATCTCGTAAACCACAACTTCCTTAAGAAACACTTATGAAACTGATTACCGCCTCCCAGGCCGAGCTTCACTCTGCTGCTTTCTTGTCTCCCCGCGGCTGGTATGGTGTGACCCCCGAGCATCCGGAAGAGGCCTATTATTACCATGATGCACAGGCACAGAGGGCTTTAGTGCTGATATGACAACACTCGAATCCTGATGTCCAGTGTGAGGACCCTGTCTGGAGGAATAAACTGTGGCTGGAGGGCTGTACGTCCGAAAGCATGGCCTGCTTTGCTCCTGTACCCCAGCGCCACATGAGCGGGAGCAGTCACCCCATGGACCCCAAGAGCCCCACGATCCAGACGGGTCATTGTTCAAAATGGGTGGTTCGACTGCTGGTCTAGGAGACACCTGCAGCCAAAGACATACAGCAGGAAATACAGAAACATGTTGAAGTTTGTGGGAATGTACTGTAAGTGTTTTTATCCCCAAATTTTTATCCCTCTTAATATTAAAACTTATTATTCAGTAACTACAGTGAAAGTGTGGGAACGGTACATTATTAAGTTTAAATGCTTAATAAGTAAGGCCTACAGTATCTTGAATTAAGATTTATTGTAATAAGGTTTCTTAAGATGTTTTCTTTAAGAAATGCAATTTGATTCCAGATATATAAAGACTGAAGTGTGTGTGTTAAAAAATTATTATAGCACTCTGTGCAGGACTGAAACATGCAAATAACTGTTGTAAAACAAGGTGTCGTCAAATTCAAATGTGTCTTCATTAAGACAAATACTATATAAGCAGTAAACCAGTAAACAGTCATTAATGAAACAAAGTCAATCACTGGTGTGACAATGCTTTTCTTAAAATCGAGTCTTAGGTACAATTTGTGCATTTTTATGTGGAAATTAGCTGAACCAGCCATAGTCCTTCTAAGGAGTTTGTTGCACTTGCTTCATGCATATAAAATCCATATCATGCATCATGCAGCAAAACCCAGAAGCTTTCTTTTCCTTTTCTTTTCTTTTTGTCTGAAAATGTTACTTTTGTCTGGCCCACAGACACCTTCCTGTAAGATTCCATACTAATGTTTGGAAAAACATCTGTATTGTAAAATCTGATTTTTGTTGTACTGACTCAATGATGAAGTCATAAAATACACCTGTATAATAAAGTTTGTACTAAAAACACAGGTGCATAGAACTTTTGCACAGCACTGTATGTCTGGTAGTATGTTAAAACATTTTATTCCCACTACATATGGAAAATATGTATGTTTCTGCTACAGGATATGGTCTTGTTGTTTCTATTTTATTATCTGTTTGTTGCTATGTTCATTAACTCAGTGCTGTCAGTTCCCCTTGGCCCCTCATACATTTTGCTTTCTCAAAATGAGTAAATTAATGTGATAAAGGCCTGGCGAGCAGCGCGCAGCAGTGGTCCACCAGAGAATAAAGCCTGGGCAGTAGGAATTGCTGGCAGGCATCCTCAGCTGTCTGTCAATGCCAGACGGCTATTCAGAGATCAAATGCACCAAACTCCTTCCCTTCTGTTCCTGTAACTCAAACTCTCCGTCATCTTCCAGGTCAGCGTTGGGTCAAACAGCTGATCCACACAAACTCTTACTATGAGTGGACAGTCCAGGGTGGACTCAGCGAGTGGTCAAATGGCCCGTCCTTCACTAAAACATTGAGTGAAAGTTCATTTCGGTTCCCAACCGATCTGTCATGGAGGAATATTAACGGCGTACATTTTCCCGACCTCTTATTCATCATCACCTGTTGGTCGCCGTGATCTCTCGTTCCTCTTATCGCTAATGACCTCTCAATGCTCCCTCTGGATTTTCAGACATCTGACCTCCTCTCCTTTCACACTGGGCGAGAAAAAGTATCCCTAAATGCCTGCTTTGAGATAAGCATTATCTCCCCTAATCCCAACCAGCCAAACTGGTCTCAGGTCAGCACACTATGAATCACACGTCTTTTTTTTTGTTTCTGTCTTTGTACCTCCTTTTTCTATCAGGACCTCAGATTTGCACCAGGATCAGGTTTCTCAGAGGGGTTTCACACAGCCTGGTTACATATTCTCCCGTGCTCAGGACCCTGCTGTGGTTCAGGGCTGTTGCGGTTTAGCGGGAACACTGATGTTAACTGCCTGTCATCTTGAAGCAGCTTGAAATGTGTATAAAAATAGACTTGCCTCGTAAAAATCTCCTGGGACATACAGTTACAGTAAATGTGACAAAGAGGAATGTTTGATAGAAGGCCTGCTCATGATCATCAGTGAGACATGTTGCAAACCCATTGGATGCCACTGCACTTGGCAGGCAGAAAGCAACACTAAACATTCACTGAACCAGCTGTAGAGCTTCTCAGGATAAAAAGTGGAACGTTTTTTCGGAATAGGAGTAAAGGCCAATTAAAATTTACAGGCTTGGCAAAAGATCACCAGGAAAGACATCTAAAACACCCTGGCAATGCCGTGACAGCATGCGACATATAATTTAATATACAGTACAAAGAATAAAATAAAAAAGATCAACGTTACCTTTGTAGCGCTAATAGGACATATTATTTAAGGATTTTTAAAAAAAATTATAGTGTTCTTTTTATTACAGAGCGATTTGTTGATGGGAACACCTCTTGCTCCTATCTTGTTTTTTGATATACTGTAGCCTTGAGAAACAGTTCTCCTGGCTTCCTGAAGGAAATTTCTGACTCTCACTCCCCGTCTAGTCCCTGTACCTGAGCAGTCACAGAGGGATGTTTTTTTGTTTGTTAAGGCATACAGTGTCCTATGAATCATTTCAAGCTTTAAAAAACTATGTAACGTAAAGCATGAACCAGTGAGAATTCAGGTGCAGGTGATGAGAGCTGATCAGGGCCGGTGATTAGTGTAACGCTGAGAGGTTGGAACAGACGAGAGGGGAAATGAGGTCGCTGCTGAGGTTGTTACATAAACAACCAATTTTTAAATGGGATCTTTAAGCACGTTTACACAGTATCGTATATGAAACCACATGCTATAACAGTTAGAAACAGAAACAGTTGTTCCCTCAAAATCTTTTGTATCTTGCTTCAAGGAAAAGCCAAAAAAAAAAAACCCACACACATTTTTATGCTATTGACAAACTGAAAAGAACATAAACTCAGAAATGTCAGAAAACACAGTGACAGCTTCACACAGCTCTTACACTCGAGACTCCTCAAATAAATGTTAAATAAATGTCTCCTCACAGAACATGTCATCATAACTACTACAGATTTTATATCCATTTATGTGGAGCATACACTACACTATACAAGTCTCTGTGTAAGATCTGTGTGACTTGCATGTCAGCCAAAGCAACAGTCAAAGCTGCTGGTATAGAAAATGAATCAACAGCATTAGACCAATCAAAATCAAGAATTCGATGTTGTGCAAATTATTTATAATATACAATACAACAGAATAACATAGAAGAAAATCTAACATGATTATTGCTTCATTTAAAATCCACTAGGCTTGTCCTCCAAAGGTAATAACAAATGTCCAGTCACAGAGTACACAGAGTGTATTTTAGCGTTAGTCTGTAGTGGGCAGTTCCTCAGTTGTTCTAAATGCTTTAAATGCCTATTTTAACAGCTCCTTGAGATTAACTAGGAAATATCCTAAATCACTTTAAATGTTTTGTCAAAAGGAAAGTTCAAGCGCATCTCTGGTGCCAGTGTTACCTTCTTGTGGTCCAGTGCGAGCTGGCCGGCAGAGAGGTTCGTCCAGAGCAGGGCGATAACCATGACAACACTGTGAATAAAAAGCCTATGTCCTTCAATTAACTTTCACAGAGCACAACATTTCAGTGTACAAAATACTGTAGCAGCCACTGTCAATCCGGCATTCTGCTTCAGACCCACTTTACAATAAGAGCTAATCTTTTCATCTCACTGTATTTATAAACCGTGTCAGCTCCTGTGATTCAGTCTCGCAAGATACTAGGACTTCTGTCCAGATACTGTATATGAGGGGTGTTCAAGTCAAACCGGAACTTTTGATGGTGCAGAACTGTTCAAAGAGTAAAAAAATCGCTTTATTTCTCTATATAATCCCCTGCTACACTGATGCACTTATCCCAGTGTTTCACTAGTGCATACACACCATCAAGGTAGAAAGTTTTCTCTGCACCCATATTCAGACTGCCTGCTTCATGGTTGAAACGCCGGCCTCCCAGGAACTCCTTTAAACATGTGGAAATGTTTCTGAGACAACCTGTTGAGGACTGTATGGGGAATGAGGCAAATAACTCCCAGCTGAGTTCCTGTAATGTGCAAGTGATTTTTGACGATGATTGTGTGCACAGTTCCCACAGACAGATGTGTCTCTTCCGCAATGTGGAGACAAGTTATTCGTCAATTTTTAAAGATTGACTGCAGTGGGCTCCGAGCCACCTCGGCTGGAATCATCACTCGCAAACTTATGGCCTTCTTCAACATGTTTAATGCACCAATGCATCACCGTACTGTGCTAAAATGTCAATCAGTTTTTACGCCTCTATTCACCAGACATTTCATCGCACGTTCTAGTTTGACGTGAATGCCCCTAGAAATTTGCAAGCTAAAAAAAACAAGTGCAAAAAAATTGTGCATCTTTTCTGAAAATTCTAAACACTCTTGCTGACGTAACACTGTATAGATTCTTACCTTACACATGACACCGTGTTCATGCTGGACAGAAAGTGCAGAGCTCTACCTGGGAAATGCAAAACAGTGTGTCAGTTTTGGTGGTCAAGTGCAATGTCTGTTTCAGCTCTCAAGCAGGCAGCTGTGCTTTCGCCGTGTGGCACAGGACACAAATGAGCTTTGACCTCTAACAAATTCCCAGGACTCTTTCATTGAACTGGAGCACCAAATTTGGAAAGTGCACCCCATGAAGCTAATTACACCTAAGGGATAGTTTGAATGACTTTTTTTCCCCGTAAGACTGACTGTATTTCATTTCAGGCTGTCGAGTCAATGGACACTGATACCATTTTCTCCCTAATTTAGTCTTGGCTGATTCCCAGCCAACAGTCAGGTCTCCTTATCATATGACAGCTACAAACTGTAGAGGGTGAAGCCTAACACTGGCTTTGTCCAAGAGACGTGAAGCCAACTAGGAAGTGCTATCTACCATGTTCTGCATACATGAGCCTA